>JABNMW010000001.1:4039148-4712339 GCA_013461505.1 Ramularia coccinea | reverse complement strand
CACCATGATTTGAAAAATCAAGAGAAAGTATTTGTGAGAAATAGTAGCCTCGTTGATTTGTCCATTTGATCTAAGCATACACGACCCATGCTGACTGCATCAACCACGAATGCCAATTGCCAAGGGCTATCGAAGGCTACGAGTCCGCAAATCGCAATGAGGTGGTTCAAGAATAAGGAAAGGAACATCATAGTACTCTGTTCACTTTGTTTCGCGAGTATACAGTACAGGATAGCCTTGAACTGGTAGAAGGGTGTACAGCTGGAAGCCATGCAGGGCAACAGAGATTCGGGAATACTTACGTCTACCACGTATCTTGCCACCGCCATCTTGTCCTGACGCGCCCCCGCGATCGCCATGGTGATCGCCTCGAGGCTCATAGGCCATGGCAGCTGCTTTGTCCGGATCACCTCACCATACGTGGACGCAAAGGCAGGAACACGAGTGAGTGAAAACGGTTGAATTTGAGTGTTGACAAGTCGACAAGTCGCTGAAAGTGAGGGTTGCGAAAGTTCCACTCCCTTTGAACGAGACTTTGCAGAGAAATACGCGTTTATTCGCTGGATAATTGAATTGCGATTGGGTTAATGATTTCTGAATGTCTTTGAACGTATGCCAACTTTCACCTTGAATGAAGCTCATTTACTGTCGTTGGACGCGGTCACGTGTGGCACTCGGTATGTATCCCTGGGCAGAAATGAAGGGTAGCAGTACCTTAGTCAGCGATCTTACCATCCAATTGAACAGGTGCCTTTCCTTAGTGGTGCCAGTCAGTGTCAGTCAGCTGGCAACAATCACCATTCACCACCTTCCACAATTACCCATATTGATCATGGGTTAGGGTTCCAGGACACCTAAGACTCGGAACATGAACAAAGTCGAATCATTCTTCGTGCGCAACTGATTAAGCGTGATCACTGTCATTTGCCATTGTCCCAGACTTGGCAAATGACTTTCACATGCTTTAAAAGAAAGATTTACGTACGCTGCCTGCAGCTCAGCCTCTACGGTGGATTCGACAAGCTTGGGCCCCCGCTGTAATTACTCTTATAACTTGAAGTAATACTAAGGTATCCGTAGTACTAGTCCAGTCTACCCGTAGGTAGGCGTTCAGTGCCCGTCGGGGTCTCCGTTGTTTTCCGTCCGTCATTGTTACGCCGGAGCCATCACCGTCCATCGTCAATGAGCAGGTTCAGTCCCTAAAGCACGGAAGACCAAGAATTCCAGGCCTGGCTTCCGGGCCACCCCCCTTCCAACCTGTCTAGGATCGGCTCCTGGTCTCACACACGTATGCGATATACGGTGTTATACGGTATAATTAAGGTGCCATTGCTGGCGTCCAGGTAGGCAGGGACCATGGAATCTCCAGGGTCCGGCCGAGGCGCAAAAATTTGACGCAACACTGTCTCTAGATTACTCTTTTTCTAGTGCTTTTAAAATCATGCATTCCCCGTACACGTCGGGATCTGACGCCACAGACGATCAGAGTCAAGATCTGAACCAACTTTTGCCTTGCTGAGTGGCCGGCTGGGAGATTTGGCATATTCCTGGTGCTGCTCCCTTCCAAGCCTCCGTGTCTTGGCTGAGGACTGTACCAAACTTGAAGGTAGTACTCCGCCGTAGTGAGTACCTTAGCCTGTAGGTCCCTCCAATATGTCTGATAGCTTATCGGCCTGCGTGCATTGAGCTGCCCCGCTGCCCGCCGCTTGCCGCCTGGCCGCCTTGCGACTCTGAACTCTAACACCGTTCGTCGTCACTTTGGGTCGGCAGTAGCTTTAGTTACCCTTTTATCATTACTTGTACCGTTTTCCCGCAAGTGTAGGCGGATCTTCTTGAACGGCGAGGATGGCCAAGGCTACCTCCACGGGCGTAGATACGGCCAATGGCCAAGTCTCCAAGCGCAATGGACGGGACAACTTGAATGATGCCACCATTACCGACGTCGAGCCGCCTAATGCCACCACCTCGGAGAAGCTACGAAAGACGCCCCAGCAAAAGTATCGACACGTTGCCGCCGTTCACTCAAAATCCCGAGCCTCGTGCCTCAGCCACGATGCCACTGTCGCCCCCAGTTTCCTCGGGTTCCGTAATTTGATGGTTATTGTCCTCGGTATGGAGCTCGCTCACCCCCATTGTGTGGAACTGCACTATTCTCCCCCGATGACGCTAACAGGCTTACAGTGGTGGGAAACTTTAGATTGATGATTGAAAACATGCAAAAGGCTCGTTCATAACCCTTTGCTGGGCCCCCCAAACCGTTGACCTGAAAATCAATCCAGGAAAAACTAACACTTTTGTCATGCAGTATGGAGTCTTGATTTGCATTAGATGTCACGAATACAGCCGCTCCGACATCCTCACGGGACTGCTACTGTACTTGCTAGTTCCCTGTCATCTATTCGCTGCTTATCTTATCGAGCTTGCTGCTGCAAGACAAGCTCGCGGCTCTCGGAGAACCATGAAAGAGGGACAAAGTGGCCCGTCTGAGGAAGAGAAGCGCAAGTTCCATTCCACGTGGGTCATGGTAGCCTGGGCTCATGGCATCAATATCACCTTGGGACTCGCCATCACCACGCTGGTGGTATACTTCAATGTCTTCCATCCGCTGATTGGGACGCTCACGGAGATGCATGCCGTCATTGTCTGGCTCAAGACCGCCTCGTACGCATTCACGAATAGGGATCTCCGCCATGCGTATCTTCACCCAAGCTCAGGGGATGAGCTTCCCGAGCTATACTCGGAATGCCCATACCCGCAGAACATCACCATGGGGAATCTGACGTACTTCTGGTGGGCGCCGACGCTTGTGTACCAGCCTGTATACCCCCGGACCGACAAGATCAGGTGGACTTTTGTGTTTAAGCGGGTTGGAGAGGTATTTTGCCTGAGTGTCTTCATCTGGTTCGCCGCTGCCCAGTACGCGACGCCCGTTCTCGTCAATTCTCTCGAGAAGATTGCCTCATTGGACATTCCCTCTATTCTGGAACGACTGCTGAAGCTCTCGACCATCTCTCTGGTTATCTGGCTGGCTGGCTTTTTCGCCTTGTTCCAATCGTTCCTGAATGCGCTAGCCGAGATCTTATGCTTCGCAGACAGGTCATTCTACGACGATTGGTGGAACAGTGAGAGTTTGGGAGCCTACTGGCGTACCTGGAACAAGCCGGTGTATACGTACTTCAAGCGCCACGTCTACATGCCCATGGTAGGACGTGGATGGAGCCCCAAGACTGCCAGTCTGTCCGTGTTCTTCATGTCTGCCGTTCTACACGAGATTCTTGTCGGAGTGCCGACTCACAACATTATCGGTAGGTTTTCTCCCCAATTCATCCGACGTCCCACGCCCGTCGGACTTGTGGATCGCAAAGATGCGGGTTTACTAACAGCGTTCAATGCAAGGCGTCGCTTTCTTTGGCATGTTCCTGCAGCTGCCGCTTATTGCGCTGACAGCGCCGCTCGAGAAGATGAAGATGGGTCACAGCGGCAAGCTGATAGGCAACATTGTTTTCTGGGTGTCCTTTACCATCTTTGGTCAACCGTTTGCCGCTCTCATGTACTTTTACGCATGGCAGGCCAAGTATGGGAGTGTGAGTAAAATGGCCGTCAAGTGATGCACGTTGTTGCTTGCTTTTCTTCTTCTTTTTCTTAAAAGGGCTGTTTTTAACGAGATATGACTACAGATGTGAATTATTCTTTGTTTATAATACGGGTGGCTGTTGATCGTGGCTGTTTTTGGAGGGTCAGAATGGGCAGGGGTTGGTTTTCTTCTTATATCTAATATTCAGAATGGAACCATTAGATCATGGTCAAACACGTACTTGTGTGCTTTGGTAATTCATCGTCTTAATTTGGATATGGAGATGTGTCTCACATACACGGCCAAAAGCCATAGCTATCATCTAACGTATAAAGGGGATCTTTGTGCCCACTCTCTTCCTATAATCCAAGTAATCCACGGTAAAGAACTCTATGAGCCTCGCCTCCTCCGTCCGGATGCGTTCGTAAAAGAACTTCCACAAGACCGCAGCGTACGCCACAAAGCAAAAGGTATTGCCCAACACCAGCTGCGTCCCTAAGCCCCAGTAGAAGAAGCCAAAGTAGCTCGGGTGCCGCAGCACACCGTAGATACCCGTCGTAACGAGCCGGTGCGAGTCGGCCTTTTTATGCTGGACGTGGTGGTTGAAGCTGGCGCCAGCGTGGAGCATGGCCGCTGAGCGGACGATCTGGCCGACAATGACCATGGCCAGCCCGACGGTCAAGAGGATGGTGCCCGAGCCAAAGGGCGCCCATTGACGAGAGGGGAAGAAGACGGACACGGTGATGCACTCCAGAAAGGCAGAGGCGTGGGCGATGGCGTACGAGGGCCAATTGGCTGTGAGGAGGAAAGAATCGATACCCGCGACGAGGGTGTTGCGGTGCGCCGTCGTCCAGAACTCAAGAAAGTGAAAAACCGAGAGGGCGGCGAGGAAAAAGGGGGCCCGCCAGGCGGGCGAGTCCGTCAGCACGAGGACAGCGACCATGGCGATGGCGCTGGCGGACAGGGCAGAGCCAAGGCAGAAGGCCCGCATGGCGATTCCCGAGAGGGACTTGGGCTGGTCGGCAAAGTACGGCTTGAGGATGTCCAAGGCCGCCGCTGCTGGCGTGGCCGTAGGCGGCGAAGGTGGTGATGATGATGATGGTGGCGCGGGATGGGCATGGCGATCTGTGGAAGAGCTTGCAAAGGCGCCGCCGCCGCCGCCGCCGCCGTTCATTGGGCGAGGCGAGCGTGTGCAGAGCTCTGGCTGATCCATGGTTGCGACGTGTCTGAAGAGAGCCATTGTGAGCAGTCAAATAATATGAGAAGACAAGCTTGGTTATAATAGGAAGAGATGGTAGATTGGTATTTATGAGTGAGCATACATGTAAAGCGAACAAGAGCTGGTTTAATAGATGCGTCAATGGCTCGCGCTGGAAAAGGAGATGGCTTCGTTTAAAGGACGGCTTGTCGAGGTACGAAGATTCGATTTATACACATTCGAAGGGAAGTATCAATGGGAGGCCAGCTCTTTTCCCTGCATGGCGATTGCTCGTGCGGGCTTGGGATTGTTTTGGCGAGAACAATATCAAGGAAGTCTGGTCCAAGCTCCTGAAAGTGAAAATGAAAGTGAGAATGAGAGTGTGAAGTTGACTAGTGCCTACTGCTATAAAGTACTACTGTAAAGTACTAAAATAGGAACTTGAACTTAACAAAGACCACTGGCATTGAGAGTCGAACAGAGCGCAGCCCCACTAAATGTAAGCTTCAAGTTCAACTTGAAGTTCTACTTGATGTCCCAAGTTGAAGGAGCAATACCACCGCAACTCAAGCTTGAGTTACCTCACTTATTATGTCTGGACCACTGTTTTCATTCAAAACTGCTTCTATGATCTGCCCATTTGAATGGCTAGTCTACCCATGACGCCTAATTGAAAGCTAGCTCTGCTCGCGCTCGCGCTCGTTTGGGGTTCGTCGGATAAATGACGACTGACAGCTCTCGCTTTTGAGCTATTCTCAACTACCGCAGACAAATATCTAGCTACAGGATATGTGTCCCGAGGATCTACGCTCGCTGAGGTGCCAGTCCATGAGCCAATGTCAAATAAGCCTGGCGCCACGCGAGAGAGTGCTGATCACGCAGGTCTTCCCGTACTGTAGAGCCAACTTAGACAAGATGATGCTTCGCTGTTGATCCCATCCGGCATGTCATTTCCAGAGAAGCCCAAGAGCCATCGTAGGCTGACGGTCGCTGAGAGAGCTCTCTTCGCCCTTCGCGAGGGGCGCAGCTGGGACACCTTTAGCGAAGACACCTTAAAATGGATTGCCAAACAACGTACCAACATTTCTGATTCCAAGCTTTTCCATCAGATTAGAAGAGCCTGCTGAGACCGCAGGTCTAATGAGCCCGGGCGTCGCTGTGCTCAGCGCGAATTGCATTCGATACGCCTTTGCCTATTGGGCTTCAATCCGACTTTCGGACTTTTCTTGAGATATTAATGGTGACTTTGGAAACGCTGGCCATGATTCGGCCATATCGCGCGTTGTCTCAAAGACCTCCTTGAATAGAGAAGGAGGAGATGATGAGGATGAGCACGCTAATGGCGGCCCATACCGCGGGAATCCAAGTGTTCACCTCGTAGTATCCAGCTTTGTACACGGCTCCGAGACTGTTTGGGCAGGTCAGCATTCTGTATATGTAGGCGCACTTCGACCGGATGGGAACTCACACGGCACCAACAATACTACCGGCCATGAGAGCCTCCATCGCCGCTATTACCAGGTAAACGACGGGGACCGCCCACAGGTACTTCCAAGACGAGATCCTCCAACCGTGCGCGTACACGGCAATGAGGACCGCAGCAAGGTGAAATACAGCGTAGGCAACCAGCGTCCATATGACGGTGAAGCGCCACACGTCGGTGATATCGTAGAGCGTGTACCGGCGGTCGTCGGTCGTGTCGTAGATGGTCTGGATGTTGAGGGACGGGAAGCCAGGGGTTTGGTAGCCTGGAGGCCGGGCGTATGGTCGCGACATCTGATGAATGTTGCCATTAGACTCAATCGCAGGAAATACTTTTCATATGTCCTTGCTTACCGCGTCCTCGACGGAGGCGCATTCGCCTTTGTTTCCACAGTCGCGTTGCAATGGAAGGGTATAACGGTCTGAGTCCAAGGGTGTCAGTGGGACTCTTCTTTCGCAGACCCACCATAGCTTTAGCGGACCATAACCTAAAATCACCTGCAGTTGGCGACGTCAGCGCCCGTTCTATGCGTGCCTCGGTAAAAGCAGCAGCAGCCACGCTACCTTGAACGCCAGCACCTGAATCTAGGTGACTGCTGAACTCGATTACAGACCATCTCGACCCGACCCCGACACCAACCTCGAACCTGAACCTCGACCTCGACCTCGACCTCAACCACGGTCTGGGCCACGCTCGAGTTCAAAATGCCCGCCGACAGGCTGCTCAACACTGTCCTGCAGTATTACCAGGACCAGCACGATGCAGCAAAGACAGAGCAGATCATCGGCACCACCGCCCATCTGCTCGCACAACTGTCGAACCCTTTGAACCTGGGCGTCCTCACGTCGCAGCTTCTGACAGCTCCCGCGATATGGCGCCAGCCCGAAGGTCTACGCACGGCCATACGCATCATCAGCATCTACAACACCGCGGCGACACGAGTCCACCAGCATGAGGTCGAGCGCGCGACTGGCAAGATGCCCCAGGAGGGCGGCGGCCTGCAATGCGACGAGTGGACGCGCGCCGTCGTCAAGGGTGCCGACGACAGATCTCGCCGGTGGCAGCATCTGCTGGTGTTAACCGGGGTCCTGATGGGCATGGAGGCGGACGAGAAGCAGGGCCTTTCTCGGTCACTGCGAAACACCCTGGAGTCCGCCGTGGTCACTGCCGCCAACATGGCTCTCGAAGACCACATGGCCGACGGCCCCATCGCAGGCGGATCGACGGTCATGGCTCTTAACTTTGCCTTCCCGCTCATGTCGGAGCATCATCGCTTGCAAATCAACTGCAATGCTCTGCTACCCGTTGCGGTCTGGACTATCACGGGAGAAGAGGGCTTCCGGGATGGTCAGTTCTTGCAAGCAATTGGTCGAGACGCGATCGAAACACCTGGCCATGTTGTGAATTGGCCGGCGGCTTCGCCATCGTTTCACCTACTACAGGAGATGGACAGGCGGCCCCTCATGAGCAACATGGGTCCGCTCTCCAAGCTCGCCGGTTTCGCGGCCCAGCACGCCACCAACCCCCGCATGGTGCTCCAAGCTCAAGAATCACTCTTCCTCTTCAGCGTGAGGCTGCTTGATGCTTGGCAGCAACTCACGTTCAGCGGCATAGATCCCGCGCTGGAAGGGGCGAGCCTGAGCGCAGAGACTGCGCAGCAGACGTATCCGGCCCTCTGGCAAGTCTTGAAGAAGCTTCTTTTTGCCGTTGTCGTTGTGCTGCAGTCGATCCTCTCACGAAGCCTCATGGACCCGGCGCTGTCGCAGGACACCACGGTGCAGACTATTGCGGCCAGGTCTCTGCAGATTTTGAGAAATCTCTGTTTCGTCTCCTCGCGCGATGGTAATAGCTCATTCCAGGTCTATACCTTCACCTACATGGCGTCCATAGACGCTCTGTCTCGGTTCGGGGGAGCCTCGGAGAAGTTCCTACGGGACGCCAAGCTGAGCGGAGACGGTTCGCTGCCAACACGGCATATTCAGAGAACGCTCGACGTTTTCTACCTGGATCTCGCCGAGCATCTGCCATTGGCACTGTCAACAGAGGCGTGTGATGAGCTCATCGTGAAGCCTGCGCTGGCATACATGTCTCACGAGGGCCCTATGTCCCCATCGATGGTCGGTCTATTCGAATCCGCCCACAGCTCCGTCCTCTCGGTCATGTCGTGCCCGCAGCACAGCGCCTTGACCATCCGCATGGCGCCTTTCTACATCGTGAAGCTCTTCGAATCATTTCCCCACTACATCTCCCCGCGCCAATTTCGCGTGGCTTTCAAGACAGTCATGCAGATTGTATCGCCACCTTTCCCCATCGCCGCTATGGAGCCATATCTCTCGGAGACTCTGTTGGAGATGCTGCGCTCGCACATGGCCACTGCAAGCCCTGAGCCGTTGCCGCAAGACGTAATCTCACGGGACGCCGCGTCGCAAGCTACCGATGAGGTGCTCTCCGAGCAGAGCTCCCTGGCGCTGGCATTGATTGATTCACTGCCGTTCCTGCCCCTGCCGCTCGTCGAAGATTGGTTGACGGTAGCGGCTCAGGCACTCAACGAGATCGAAGATCCCAACCTGCGCGAGACGGTCAAGAAAAGGTTCTGGGACATGCTTGTGAGCGGCGAGCTAGATGTAGAACGTGCTGCCATTGGCGTTGCGTGGTGGGGCACCAAGGGCGGTCGGGATCTTGTTCTCTATGGGCGCCCTTCGGAGCCTCCCGTCATGAGCGGTGCGCTGGTGGGCGAGGAGAAGTCCAGTAGGCTATGATCGGTCCTCATCTACGAGTTCTCACCTATGAGTCCCGCTCTGTGGCAGGAACAAGGAACTCATGGAACGGCTTCGGCAACTAGCCGTCTGGGTTTGGTCAGGCATCCTGCCCCGTGAACAATCGACCGTGATTCACTGCTATGATGAGTTTGGGCCTACGTTTCAGCAACTATAAAGCATACAGCATGGGCAAGATCTGTCGTGCTACAACCTCTCAACTTGGAGTGCTTTAGATCAGGCTCGTTCACCAGAAGCCAAGATGCGGTTTCTACAGTACATCTCTCTTCAGCTGTCTCTCGCGGCAACTATTGTCAGCGCCTCTTGCGGCTCCAAACAAGCGAAGAGCTGGGACGATAACTCGTTGGGCCTCAGAAGCCCTAGCTGGCCCTGGGACTGCCACAAGATTCTCATCGTCGACAAACCGGCGTCGTACGCGGACGTTCGCGCAGCCTACGAGATCACGGGCTATGAGTTCCTTGTCTGGAACTGCTTCCTCGAGTGCCAAGACGGAGACTTCGACATCGGCATCAAGGTCTGCGTGGATGCTACACTCGAGAATCCCATTACTCGAACTCCTCTCATCGTTCCTACCTTCTCCAAGGTAGACGACGCCGTATCCCAGAGCGGCCCTCTCTCGAATATCGTGTCTGTGTCATCGGAGCCTCCCATGGCTTCGGTGACCACGCTGTACCCTACGCCGCTGCCGACTACAGCCAGCGCCTCTGATGGATCAGGTGGCTCATCTCGAAAGCTCAAGTTGCCCAGGGGGCTTGGTTCGTGGGCATTGAGTGGCTTGACTTGGTCCACGACAACCAGCGCTTCAGCCTCGGAGACCTCTGACCACGACTCCCTAAGCTCAGCCACCTCTACTCAATCTACGACGTCTGAAGAGTATGGCAGCTCAGAATCACTACTTCCCTCGGGCTGGCATCCTTATACAGAGCCATGTGATGGCCCGTCCGACACAGCTGAGGATTGCAGGGTCACTATGGATTGCGATGCCACGGAATCAGAATACCCTACATGTGTCAGCGGAAAATGCCAGTGCAAGACCATGTCCTGTTCCCGAGACTCCGAATGTCAAGAGCACGGTCAGTGCCGCGAGGATGATCATGAATCCGTTTGCGAGCCAGGCAGAGGCTCCGGTTCACACTTGGATGACGATGGCGTGTGCCAATGTCGGCCCAAGGTGTCGAACTGCATGTCATACAACAACGAGAAACACGCCTTTTGCAGCGATCACATCAACTGCACGGAGCGCTTCTTCTCCATGTACCCCGCGTTCGCCCAGTGCGTCGCTGGCGAGTCATTCTATGGCAGTTTAAAGGGCGAGTGCAGGTGTCAGCAGGTCGACTGCCAGTATGAGAGCGGGCTGGGCGACGATGAGGAGTGCCGGAGGAAGGTCAATTGCTCCAAGGGGGATGCCCCCGTCTGCAACATCAAATACTTTAGCAGCAGCTCCGACGTCAAGAAGGGGTACTGTACCTGTCCTCAAGGCTTTGAGTCCTAATCTCTAACGAAGGACTGGAATGCCTAGTAGTAGTTCCTAGTGGCTATGGGTAAAGTAGGACCCAATGCTCCCACCTTGGCCTATCTCATACACAGGGTTAGAAGAAACGACCGAGAATGTTCATTCGTTTCATCGTTTATTCGCAGTAACACCCATCCTCAGATGTCCATGTCCCGTATTGGAGCCGAGCCATAAGACTCCCTCCATTGAACTATTTTTAGAGTTTCACTACCACAGACTTTAATATACAAGATCTGCAAACCAACTTCTATATGTCCCCTTGACACCACCAGCTTCTTTGGTCAAAAGCTTACCCCCGCCGCTGATGACGACACATGCTCATGGTGCTTGAGCTAAGAGTGACACGACACATGCCAACGCTGCCCTCTTCCCGAGGCGCGCCGCGTGCGATGCCACGCGGATGAGCCGGCTGAGCAGCTCGCACTCTGGGATTGCTATCCATTCGTCAACAAGGACTGTAGGACTTCAAAAGGTGGACTCACAAGTCTCCGCGTACGTGCTTAGTGCTATTACTTCTACTACTTCGACGATAATTACTACCCCGTATGAAGCAGTGAAACCCCCCCCCCCCCCCCCCCCTCTTCCATATGAGAAGCTTCAAAGCTTAAAACACACACACACAAGCACACCCAAACATTCCCGTCCACACGACGTTACAGTAGCATGATTGACGTCTGGGGCGGCTCTCTGCACGCGCAATGACTTGCGTGATTCACTCACCTTCCACCCCTCCTCCCCCTTTCCCCCGCTGCACGAAGTCAAATAAAGTCTCGAACGGGGAGGGGGGAGTTTGTAGAACAGAGCTTCGTGGGGTATAAACCCTGATCTTACTACCCTTTCCCCCTCCCATCTATCTATCTTTTGTCTTTCTGTAGATTCTTCTTCCTTTCTTCTCGTGCTTCTTTTACATCCAAGATACCCCAAAGTACTTAGTCGAAACAACTACCACCCTTTTTATATATATCTCTTCCAAATCATAGTTTGAAATAATCCAGAGTGATTATACATTCTTCAATATGGCGGACAGACACGGCGAGAGTCTGGTATGTCCTTTTCCCTTCCTCTCAATTTCCCCTCCTTCGTCCCCCCTTGGGCCTTGACCGGCCGGTCAAATAGATAATCTTACATTTCTTGTTTTCCTCCTCCCAGCGCTACCAGGCAGAGAACCTGTCCGAGAACATCCGCCGCGGCGACCGCGGCTCCTCCGGCGAGCACATGGGCCGCAGCGCCGACGACACCTTTATGCGCGGCCGCGACGACGACATGACCGGCAGCCAGCAGCAGCTGCGGGAGCAGCGGGAGCGGGAGCAGGACAGTCGTGGTCTCGGGGGAGGCGGAGGCAGAGACGACTACGGCGGGACTACCGGCGGCGAATATGGTTCAACCTCCCAGCGCCAGCGTCAGCGTGACACGCACGGGGCTGCTAGTGCCGGTGATAGGGATACGTACGACCCTGCGCAGAGGGGAACGTACGACTCGGAGCGGCGTAAACAGGGCGGCAGCGGTGGTAACAGTGGTGACGAGTACGTCGTGGGCAGCGGAACTGGCACTCAAAGAAGGGATGACACATATAGCTCGCAGCCGCGGCAGCAGCAGCGGCATGGAGATGAAGGTCTGGGCACCGTGTCTGGCATAGAGTCAGGTCGTCGTGACGACAGTGCGTACGGAAACACCTATGCCGGTTCTGGACAGGGACAAGGCCAGCACCAGAGTGGGCAGCACAAGAGGAAGGACAGCACGTTTGGAAAGTTATTGGAAAAGGCGGGTGGTGTCCTGGGAAATAAGACCTTGGAGGAGAGGGGTCATCAGAGGCGTGAGTCCGCGGCTGGTAAGGAGACGAGCGGGAGGTAGGGTGAGGTCCCGGGTGGGGGAAGCGTTACTGTGATTTGGGACGTTATCTATCTGTCCCCTTGTCAGCTGCTTTTGATTTTCCACAGGTAACGCGACTTAATGTTGATGGTGGTTGTAATCTCTGTAGTTTGTAGTTTGATTTTCACTTCCATCTTCCTGGAGAATTGAATGCTGGGTATGCTTGCTGTCTCAGTCATCATCGTCATCACCATCATCATCTTCTATGCAACAATTTGAAATGACCAATCTCCCATCGAATTCGATAGTGGCAGTTGTTCAAGCACCCTTGCGGCCTTCTGACGTGCTGTTTCGAACCCACTTCCTAAGTCTTGTAGAGAGCTTCCTCGACGGCGGCGGCGCCAACGGCGAAGAAGCAAGCAACCCCTATGCGATCTTCTTCTCCACCTTGACCAGCACCGTACCCTCCGTCAGCCTACCCTCCGAATCCAGGAGATGAACAAAGCGATAGCCCTCCCCAAGCCTGTCCAGCCGGATGCAAGCCCAGGCAGCGAGGTCATCCTTGCCAATCTCGTCATCACGCACAGTGAAGCGCACAAAGGTCAACTCCTCGACTAGACCCGCGATGCCGTTGAATTCCAGTTTTTCCTCTGCGAGGTCGATGTCACAGCCCTTATGTGTGCGGGTGCGAGCCTTGTACTCGCCTTCTCGCTCGTGGCCCTCATTGTTGATGTGCCTGCCGTGGTGACCATCGGAGGCGTCGACATGGAGCTCAACCTTGATGTAAGGCTCGAAACTCTTGTCTGATTCATCTTCTAGCGGAATGGGGATAGACTGAGCTGCGAGGAAGGTAAAGCTCAGGTTGCTGAGGGTCTTCTCAACGACCTTGTTTGGTGAAATCTTGCCGCTGACTTCGGGGCGGTATCCTAGCTCCACGTGTTAGCCTCTGTAATGAACAGAAAAAGAAAAGAGAAATATAAAAAAAAACGCAGGAAGTTTCAAAATTTCCCAAATCGCGTAATGAATCGTACCTTCGGGCTTCAGGACGTAGCCTCCAGTGCCAGCAAACAGTCCCTCGTTCAGCATGGTGCCTTCATCCGTTTGTTGCCAGTTCAGAGCCACCACCTGGGTGCCGCAACCCCAGAAAGGAGCCGGGTTCAGGTTTGAAGATGTGATTCGCGTGCCGGCCGGGTATGCCCTCATCAAGAAGTTCTTGTTGTGCTCCCACAGCTTGGCATTTTGTTTCTCATGGTGGTCGAGGAACTTCTTCTCAGAAAGAGAGAAGATGTGCGTGGGCATAGATGCCTCGGGCTGGTCGAACGACTTGAAAGACACGCCACGGGTGTAGATGCCCATTCGGCTAAGGTCCTGGATAATCTTGGAGCCCTTCTTCTTTCCCTCTGGCTTCTTCCCAGCTTCGGCGTTGGTAGGGGGAGGTCTGTCGTCGTCCGTGCTGTCGGTCTCGTCCGGCGATGACCCGGGAGGGGCGTACTTGACTTTGACGAGGATCTTGTTCTTGAGCTCGGCGGGACTGGGCAGCCTAGGTGTCTTATCCTCGGGTTCGGAGACGAGATACTGCGCCCACGCCTCCTTCATGATTTGCACCATGATAGCTTGCTGTGCCGGGCCGCAGTGTACTTCCAGGCTCACAATGAGCGGCAGATCGCTGGCGGCGAAAGCGCTCTTGCCGATGGCTACGCATACATCTCGGAAAGTGATCTCCTTGGTCAGGGTGTAGCCATGCAAGACACGGGGCTCGACCAGGGCGACCTCCGGGTCCCCGGCCTCGACGTCTTCGACCTTGTCCCTGCTCTTCTCGATGCCATTACCCACCTTCTCCTGGCCTGTACTGGCTGCCGACGCACCTCCCTCCTTCTTGGCCTCCCGCTCCTCGATCTTCTTACCCAGGCTGGTCTTATCCAGGCGCGAGGTCAATGAGTCCGGCAGCTTGTCCTTGAATGTGCTAATGCGACTGAGGCGATTCTTCTTCTTCTGTTGTTGCTGTTGTTGCTCCTGTCGTTGCTCCTGCTGTTGCTTCTTTTGCTTTTGCTTCCTCTGCACGGTAGCCTCATCATCACTGCTGCTCTCCGAGTCCGAGTCGTCGCCATCCCAGACGTCGACCTCGACGCAGCGGCACCCACGCCGCAGGACGTCTGTGTAGGCCTCTGTCGTGCTGGCGCTGGAGAGCTGGTTCCCGGAGAGATAGGTGTTGTGGCTTGAGCTGATAAAGTAGCTGCTCAGCGGCCACGAGAGGTCCGTTGGCTGGGGGTCCTTTGTGATGGTGCTCTTGGAGGAGGTCATGTAGCCAACAAAGCCATCCCAGTCAAGACCCGCCCCGTCGCCCTGGTCATGCCCTTGACCCTTGAGGAAGTTCTTGGTCTCTTCGGGAGTCCATTTCTGATCAGGCCCAGCATGCGAGTCAAAGATGCGTCGTAGGTGGGTTTTGACATGCTTGTCGACCGTCTTGACGGTGCGTTGCGTGTCGCCGGCACCGCCTCCAGCTTGCTGCCCTTGCTGCGCTTGTTGAGCGTGGGTCTGCGGTGCGGGGGCCATGGCTGGTCAACTTGAACTTGAAGCTTGGACAGAGCAAAAGGGGAGAAGTAATTGGGGAGGGCTAAATGAGGGTATGGGATCAATTGGGATGTGGGAGAAAGGAATTAAGTACCCAACCAAGTACAGTATCCAAAAAGTCTTATGGTTGTAATAGCTGCATTCTTCTGAGGAGGATCTAGTTGGGAAGGAGTGATTTGCTGCTGCTGCCGCTGCTAATGCTTGATACCTAATGCTGCATAAGGTAGTACGCGTACAGCATTAACGTATAAAACTAAGGTAAAGTACTGTACTACTACTAGTAGTACTACTTGTACTAGTATTAATGCTGGTGGAACTAGCGGTAGTGCGACTAATATACACTCACCGTCTTCCTCTCACATTCGGCCCCTGATATCTTTGCCATATTAAAGCGCAATAAACTCGACAAACAGACGTTTATTGGGTTGTGTTTCATCGCTGAGATCATTGTGCATATACACATAAAATGTACATATATATATCTGTCTACTATTATGTATTATATCCAATCCACCCCTACGTCCCGACGTACTACCTTTAATTGGTAGCACCCAGTAAAAAAATCCCGGCTTTTCAGCTGTGAGTTAAATCCAATCAACCAAAACCAATCCGGCTAATAGTAAACTACCACGACACGACGAAGCAACTGCAGATCATGCCATGTACACTCAATTCTGAGACAGTTTGCCTGCTTGTCAACGCCGCCTGGTATCCTTACTACGGGTATTTCCGTTCTGCCTCGTCTCCAGAAACTCGTCCAGATCCACGTGAATACGCAGACCCTTGGACGTCATAGTTTCGTAGACAGACCTCAGTTCCTCCGACTTCATGTCCGTGGCAAGCGTCACAAACGCCTCCATCATCACCTCTTTAGACCATGGGCAGTGCCTGAGGGCTCTGTAGAAAACATCCTTGGCCCTGGCTCGAAGCTCCTTGTGGACGTGGCAAAAACGGATGTAGGATATCCAAACCTGCACACTCGACTTGCACGCGTCGCTCGTGACAGCGTGTTCGTACGCGGCCCTAGTGGAGTTAACGTTGCCCCTGTGCATCTCATGCTGGATCGCAAACAACCGGCTAGTCACGCAGTCATGCTTCGGCACCAGCACGTTGTCGTACAGGATGACGCGTGTCTCGTCGACCACTCGTAGACTGGAATCAGACCACTCCAGCAGTGACAATAAGATGGTGTTGCGGGGAAAGTACGCAAGAAACTTGGTCAACTGCCCTCGCATGTGTGCTCGCCGAAAGGGTCTGTAATAGTATTTCAAGTCAGCGATGCTCAGTCCCTGACCACAAAAGCTCTTTGATGGCTTACCCCTTGCTTGCATTCAAGTACAAGAGCCGCGCGGCAAATTGCAATAGACCCTCGTGCGCTTCGGATTCCGCACATCTTCGAAACGAGAACTCGCGACTAGACTCGTCGATGCTGGTCATAGCTGCCGAAATATTACCTTGTGCGTTTGAAGTGGGCTCAGTGCAGCCGTCAACGGTAAGATACGCCAGAAGTGCCTGGCTTTCTGCTCCTACGCGAGGTCCTATACCTGCTGATGATGGTCCCACGTTGCTGACTATCGACGAAAACAGCTGCCGTGCTTTCAAGACATTTGATCCCGAGACGTCAGCGCTATCGTCTGGCGACTTGCGCAGGTGGTCGTCTGCGGCTGAGCACAAACGCTTCAATGCTGACACTTTATCGCCTGCCTCAAGCTCCAACCAAGCCCACGTTCTCCACAGAAGGACATGGCTACCATCTGCATCTGCCTATAACTAAGTCAGTTTTCTTGTCTCTTTCCTTGAGCAATCATGACCGACAGGAAGGCTTGAGAATTGTAAGACACATACCTGAGCAATGTCTGCAGCAGAGCTGAGAACCTTTATTGCCGTCTGTCGCTGGCCTTGGGAAGCCTCCGCCAGAGCATAGCCCACGTACAGCCCAGTATTGGTAGGAAACCTTTTTAAGAGAGTTTTGGCAGTCTTCTTCACTGGCACAGGGCTGTCATTTGAGGCTAAAGCAAGATAATAAGGAGACAACGCCCTAGCTTCTTCAGTCTGGACGAGCTTTTGCAGTGACTGCAGCATGAAATCCATGCCAGTCGTATACGCAGTCGAGGAAGGGTCAAGGAGTTTGAACCAGTGCTCGTCGGAGAATAGGACATCCGAGGTGCAGGCAGCGTGTAAGCCAAGAAGCTTGTATACAGGCAGTCTCGGAGCGGCGTCCTCCACGTCTGCTTGTACTGCATCTCGCCTGGGTTCCGTGACCAGGGCCCGCTTAGCCGCGGTCAGGAACTGGTCCTGGCTAGCCGCTTCTGTCCAGTCGGTCGAGCAGAAGAAAGGGGGGAGCCCGAGGAATACCAGGAAAGCATCTATTATCTGACGGCTGGCATCTCGAATCATGCGTTGTGGAACGATGAATAGGAACGACTCAATGTCGGAATACATGACGACCCGGAAGGGATCATGCTCTGTGCCCTCGTCCATCGTTCGAGCCGGTACGCGTGCCTCCTGCCCTTGAGACCGCTCGGCATTTGCCCAAGCCTTGTATGAATCTCTCGAATCTTCGGCTTGGTGAGTGTACCTGTGTGGCTCCGGCGCAACAGCCTCCTCGCCTGAGTGTACAAACTGCTGCCAGCCTTGTGCGTCAGGCTCTCCGAATCGGGGTACTTCGCTCTCCCAGAAGTCCTGGAATTCGCTTTTGAGCTTCTCGTCGCCTTCTAGCCCTGGCGGCCGAAAGAATGTGAGCTCCAAGAGTGCTTGCCATGAAGCGACGGCTACTTCTCTAAACCCGGCATCGTACATGAACCGAGTTGCCCTCAGGAATATGTAGATCGCTTCCGAAACGTCGTTCAAATTGCCGTCGGGGAAGCGGGCCTCAGCCTGGTGAAGCCGCGACTGGAGCATCTGCCTTACCCCATCGTACTGGAATAGGCCAATGTTTGACATACAAAAGTCAAGGTGGATTTTCCAGAGAATGAAGTTGTGCCGTTCATCCTTCAGTACTTCGGACCACTTCTTCTCTGCGGTCTTGGGATCCCATATCTTGACGCCCTCGCGCATCATGTAGTTTAGAGTGCGGTTTCGATCCCGCACAGTTGATGTGTTTTCAAGAGCGCTCTCAAGCATCGACACCTTAATCTCCGTGTAGCTGTGGGTTTCATTCTCCGTGACCTTGTGGTCAAGACTCTCGCCCGCCCTTAAAAGGGCATCTTGGTGGTCCACAAGCTCTATCCAGGCATCAATATCGTCGGGTTGCTCCTTGACTTGACGTGTCAGCTGGATCGAGCGCCACCTCAGTGGATTGCTCTCTTCCACGGACGGGATCTCATCCTCTCCCGCAGATTCCTGTTCGCTGTCGCTGGGTTCATCAACCTGAACTACCTTGCCCTTCACCCTGCCCTCGAGGGCACGATAATCTGGGACGCCGGCGTCGTCTTCAGTATCTCCGTCCTCTTGGCCATGGCGAGGCCTCGAGGTGCTTCCAATGGCGAGATAGCCCTCTTCCGCCTCATCATCAGCAGCTGCCTTCCGTGGGCGGAGCTTAGGCACATCTTGCCGCAGCCTCGAACGCTTGGTACGCAGACCATCCTTGTCCCTGAATAGAGCCAAGCTCTCGCCCGGCATTCGAAGGCTGAATTGGTCTCTTGCACCCTCCCGATGGATCCATAGCCGCCCACTTGTACCCAAAACTCGACCGCCTCCATAACGATGGTAGGCGGGGATCTTGGATCGCTCGAGACCACCGAATTTGATGATGAGGGGATCTCCTTTCTTATCAATAAAGAAGTGGTCCGAGTTTGTTACCGTCAGGTCCGGCTTGACGACCTTGGAATGGCGATGACTTCGGTCCTCGGGGCTTTTAGACCTCCTCCTCCGCCCTTCACCGCGCTGATGTGATTCATGACGGCGACGCTTGGATACATGACCATCGTCCTTCGCGTGGCGATGTCGTTTCTTCCCGTCATCCGACAGCTCATCCTGCCTCTTTTCGCTACCTTTACGATGCGCCGACGATGACTCCGAGCGACTGGATTTGAAAGAAGAGAATTTTGGAACACTAGCCTTGTCGCTACTGTCCCCTGCCTTGTTTGGTTTTGCAGAGCTGGAAGCCGTTGACTTGAAGGATGAGAACTTGGGGACCGTCAGGTGAGCTTCTTCACCCTTGCCGGACATGGCTACCGGCTATGAACCAAAGAGCAGGAACCTGATCATGATGCGTAGACTCGTCCCTGGAGCTGACGTCAGGTTGAGATGGAGGGTCCGCTGAGGTTCAATAACAACCACATAGGTTTGGGGGCACGAGGTTGAGAGATCCAAGCTCCGTACGGTATAAGGCACTAGATGAGCGTACTGCTTAAAGTTGGAAGTGGTCCTAGAGATTCTTAGTAGAGCACAGTGCGCACGTCGCGTCTAGAGCTTTGAGCTTGCAGTGTCTGCAGCGCGTTTTAGCAATAAGTACCTAATTAAAAAACAGTGTCTTTGATGATCACGCATACTGTAAGGAACCCTTTTATCACCCCAAATCGTCCCAATAAATGTACTGCTACCCATAATATTAAGTAGCCTCACCGTAATCGGCCCTTGACATCGTGGAATAGTCCGAATTCTAGCCAATATTTGCCAGTGATTTTAAAAGCCAATGGCTTGCTTTCCACCTCGTTTCGGACCTGTGAGCGTTACCACAGTAATTCCGGGCAGTAAGTCTAGATAGATACCTCAAGAGTGGTCCGTCAGCAAGTAAATAAAATAAGCAGGCACATCTTGCCGACGACAATCTCACCACACTCCGAATTTCCTTTCCAACTCAACCCTCGAAATTTACCCGCTCGCCCAGCCAAGCCAGCTTCATGGACCTTTCTTCCTACAGCCTCATCGCCATCTTCGCCTGTGGTCTGCTTACTGCTCTGTTGGCCGTCGCAATGGGACTCTTCGGTGGGAATCAGATGCCCGTGGAGGGCAAGGTAAGCCGGGCCTCAGCTGCTCTGGGACTGCCTTTACATAGAAGAACACAGAATGCTAAAATTACTGACGATATAGACCGTCCTCATCACAGGTGGTTCAGAGGGTATGGGTCTTGCTGCAGCCCAGAAGCTGGCAGCCAAAGGCGCAAATATCATCCTCGTTGCCCGTAACGTCGAAAAGCTCCAAACCGCCGTGGCATCCCTCAAGGTACCGTCTTCCCCTTCCCACCAAGTCCCAGTGCGCTTGTGGCTATATGTACAACGCGTCAAGGATAAAACGTGTTCTGACATTTCTTGGAACCCCCCCCCCCAGGCCGCAGCAAAGACCCCGAATACGCAGCGATTCCACTACATCTCCGCCGACGTCGCCAAGCACGACTATGCCCGCCCCGTCATCGAGGAAGCCATGGCCTGGAACGATGGCCGCTCCCCGGACATTGTCTGGTGTGTCGCCGGCGTCAGCCGTCCCGAGCTCTTCCTCGACGCGGAAATGTCCTCCATGCGCAGCCAGATGGACATCAACTACTTTGGCACCGCCGAGATGTCCCGCGCCATCCTGGACCGCTGGCTCGCCCCCGATTTCCCCGTCGAGGAGCAGCCGAGGCATCTGATTTTGACTACCAGCGTCATTATCTTCTACATGATCCCCGGATATATCCCCTACGCGCCGGCCAAGTTTGCCATCCGCGGTCTCGCCGAGGGCTTGGGCCGCGAGTTGATGCTGTACCCCCAGAACGTCAAGGTACACCTCGTCTGCCCCGGCACGATCCTGTCGCCTGGCTTTGAGAGGGAGGAGCTCGTTAAGCCGGACATTACGAAGAAGCTGGAGGAGACCGACCCCAGGCAAACGCCCGACGAGGTAGCACATCACGCTATTCAGGGGCTCGAGAAGGGCCAGTTCCTGATTGTCGTCAATTGGCTGAACTGGGTCATGAAGAATGGCGCACTGGGAGGCACAATCAGGAACAGCTTCGTCGACGGCTTCATCACCGCCTTGATGGCCCTCATTGTGTGGCCAATCGTCAACATGGATATTCACGGACAGATCCGAAAGTACGGGCAAAAGTTCGGACATCCTTCAACGTATAATAAGAAAGCGCAGTAGGTATATATGGAAGCGCTTAACGAAATCTAAATGATGAATTCATGATACATAATCTTGATATCCGAACCCTTTGTACTCTACTATACACCGCTCCATTTCCCAAACTTGGTGTATCGCTTGAACATTTCCCTCAAGATCGCTCTGCCGCTCGCGTCCATGGCGTCGTTCAGAATCTTCCTGCCCTCCGGCGGGGTGATGTCAAATATGGTATTCATCGCGGGCTCCAGGGCCTCCCTTAGTCCTCTCGAGATATCTGTCTCCAGCTGCAACTTGACGTATTGCATGATTACAAGGTACATGTGACGGCCTGCCGTGCGCTTGGCTTCGTCTGTGGCTGAATCCAGTGTGCTATGATGCTGCGACCTTGCAACGGCACCAGCTGTAGGCTCACACATGAGTGTGATTAGCCGACCGAAAGCCGTGGCTTTGGACTCGTGCGACAAAACATCACTATTGCCTTGTGAGCTGCGCTGCGACAGTACCAGATTGCGAAGCAACGGCTGCAGAGCGGCTAAAAGAAGATGGTAATGGCCTTCGAGACGCAATCTGTGCTTCTTGATGATAACTTCCACCAGTTTGCAAAGCCATATAAATGGCACTGCCGAGTTATCTCCCGGTTTTCTCGATGACAATACAGCCACGGCAGCGAGTAGGCCTTCGATGTTCGCCTGATTGATCACCTGCGGTTTCCTCTCAAGAAGGTTGTAGAGCGTTCTGCAGATGTAAATTGCGTTGGTGGCCTTTGTTAACTCAGCGAGAGCTCTTGTAAGCTCAGTAGTTGCGGTCGCTAGATCAAACTCGCCAGTATTGCTTGGTGTATCTGAGGCTTCTGGGTGGTGGGTAAGTTGGAGTCGACATTGCATCGCGATGTGTAGGAAACACTTACCAATCAGTTGGCCAACTACAAATTGTATAGCAACAAGTTGACCATCTGTATCGCAGCCTCCTTGATACTCCCCAACCAGAGACTCCAAATACATCATCTTCAGGACTCCGTCCATGCTCTGCACAATAGCCCCAACATATTCCCGCAGAAGTGACTCGCCTCCATGGCCATGTAATTCTGGGAGGTGATGAAACGAGGCGGGCCGGGGTATTTCCAGTTCTGAAGAAAGGTATTTTTGCAGAAATGTCTGCATCTTCCAGCTCCGCAAGTCCCCTTCTTTCATAGCTTCTAGGCTGCGCTTCTCCAACTTGCGCAGCGACGATGACGCGTGCTTCTGCATCTCGGGGGCTTTGTCACCCACGTCGGCAGCATCAACAGCAGCAAGCAATCTGAAGTCTGCAAGCACGTTTGGCATGGAGAACAGCTTCTTCCCGGACGCCCATTCCCCCATCACTGAAGCTACGCAAGTTCCTAGCACAAGCTGTGCCTCGGCGGGTATAGATGCTAGTGATTCATTACTTCGACTGGCTGCCGACTGAGACAGCTCGTTTGACAAAGCCTTCAGCAATGTCAGACGAAGTGGCGAGGTCACGCCCTCTGCACTGTCTTGGGCTATTAGGGCCTTGAAGCTATCGATAAAGGACTTTGCGCCCTTGAAGTAGGCGATGCTTCGCTCCTCAACATGGCCAGCCATTTGTCTGATTGTTTGTGCGGCCATATTTGAGAATCTCGAAACCATTTCCAAGAGGATATGGCTACCGGCTGTCGTCGCTACCAAAGCCTTCGAGACCGCATCGGCCGTTTCGACCAAGTCCTGGAAACTCATGCGCTCGTAGAACGTGGGTCGCGACATGAGTTTCGTTTCCAAGCTCAAAACAAGTTTCCATGATTCTAGCAGAGCTGGCTTGGTATCGACTGTCGATGTAGACACTGCAAAGAGATTTGCCATGATCCGCTCTCGTTGTTGGCGGCTGATCGCATCCAGTGGAACAGTCGAGATAAGTCGCATCCACACTTGAGTATTCTCGTCTAAAGAAGAACCTCCTTTCCGAGCGGCCTCGTAGTTTTCGATTGCGCGGTTCAGAAGGCTTTCAGCCAGCTTGGCATCATTTACGCAATGTTCGTTGTCTAACAGGCTCTTCCACACGGGCTCCAAGTCATGTGGCTCCGCCATGGAGGTCGCTAGAATTCGCTGAACAAGTGTCAGGAGTGTGCCCTCTTTCTCGAAATAAAGACGATTCAGACGAGTGGCTCCTCGCAGATACCATGCCAGATACTGACGTAGGGGGTGTTCAATGTCGAACTCGAGCTCTGCCTCCGAGGACGTCGGAATGCCCTGTCCCTCAATTGCACCAGTCTTTTCCATCTCGATAGCAAGTCGAGCCGAGAAATCTTCGACTAATTGTGCAACCTCTTTTAATTGCTCGGCATCAGGGCTGAGAGAAACCCAAAGACGTGAGCAGCACTTGAAGGCTTCAAAGGTTTCTTCGGTCTCGGTTGGAGTCTTCTTCAGGGTCTTTTTCAACGAATCCTTGATCTCGGCCCAGTTCTCAGCGCGTTGCGAAAGGGGCGTCCACGCGAACGTCCTTGAGACCACTCTCCATTTCAGTGACAGTGCCTCTGATGAGGTCTTCTTCACCTTCTTTACCAAATCGAATACTTTTTGACCAACAGCATCTTTTGCATCGTTGCTCCCAATGCCTTCGGTGAAAATATTTAACCACAGACAAAGGGTCTTAGGGGATCCTCCCTGCTCCTCGACCCAGGTCAGAATATCAACAAGCTGTTGCATCGACAGCTCTTGCTCAATCCAAGACGGCAGAGATGAAGTAGTGTTGTTCTTACGGCCAACAGGCGTCCAAGGGGAGAACTTGAGCTTCCGCTGCTCAGAATCGGAGAGCTGCGAGTACCATAATTTCAGGAAGGCTGAGAAATCTCGAGCGGTCTTGAAGCCTCGAGCCATGGCTTCTATGATCTCTGCGATAGCCGTCTGATTTGCTTCGAGGGCCCGCTCTTCGGCAATTCTCTTGCAAACCTCTGAAAGGAGTTCCGCGCCTGCTGATTCACCCTGAAACACATCCGGCTCACACTGTACCAGATCCGCAATCAACGCCCAGTCAGTCTCGCTCTCCAGCAGCCCGTACTGCCGGCACACTGTTCTCAGATCGTTAATGTTGACAGGCATAGCGCGTTCCCTGGCCTGTCTCACCACCTTTTGCATGATAATCGCCCGATCTTGGCGCTCGGCAATAGCAGTGCTCACTGCTTGAAATATGCGCTTCATCCATTCGTTGTTGCCTTGGCGTAGGCCGCGCTGTGCCAGTTGCTGCGACGTCTCTGAGGTAAGAAAGTACAGAGCCGGAGCAGCAACGTCGAGACGATGCTCTGACGCCTCTAATGATCCAATGATAGGACCATCATCTTGACGGTTTAAGAATGCAGCGCGCGACGGCAAAATAAAGTTGCTTTGCATGAACTTTTGCAAGTTCAGACTCCACTGTGTCTTCAATGTCGACTCCTCGGTCGAAGCTTCGTCGTCGGAGAGCTCCCCGAGCTTGCTCATGACCACAGCGACGGGTGGGAAAACCTGGCGGGCGACCACCGCCACATCGTCATTAGATTGCAGGTGCAGACTCCAAGTGGTCGAGATTGTTTCAATCCATCTTTCACTCCCTTCGCATTCCTCTGGGTGCCCAAGATCAAGTAGAAGACTGCAGACCTGCAGCAGAGGCGCTACAAGGAGAACCATCTCCTGGGCAGGGGTACCAAAAAGTGATTTGAGATGCTCTGCTCCGACTCTATCATGAGTCGTGTCCTTGACTGTTGAAACCTGAAGACGGCGAAATAGGCTGTCCAGCGCTTCGAATATTGCCGTCCCCGTAGCCAAGCACCCGCTAGCAGTCTTGAGATGCGTCAGCGAAAAGCTTGGTGGAGAAGATCGCTTCCGCTTTGACGGCAGTTTCGATCCCGCTTCATCTCTCGGCTGTGAGATCTCCTTGAGCGTCTGCTGGAGGATTTGGATGAATTTGCGATCCGCCAGCGACTTGGCCAAAGAGAAGAGCGGTATTCTCTGCATGACACAGCCCAACAGCCTCCAGGTCAGTTGGTATCTGCGCAATGTCTCTGCAGCAGCTGTAGAGCCATTCATCGATTTCAGCAGCCACCGCAAGCTACTCTCTTCCGCGGCATGAAATCGGCCATCCGCTGAGGCCGTCATCTGTGTCCAAAGAAGATCCAGGGTCTCTCCATCTTGACCTGGACCGCTTTGGTCCAGGCCTCTAACGGTCTTGATGAGATCCGTCTGCGGTTCCATGAGAATTAGCAATCTGTTCTAGACGAGGAATCGATATAGTGAGACTCACCATGGCTATCCAAAGCCTTTGTCAAGAAGTATTTAGTCTCCCATCAAAATTGAGATTTACGCTCAAGTGTTATGAAAATGAACCATGAGAGAAACAGGCAAGTAATTCTTGAAGCTCAACTGCAGATGCCCCACAACTTCTTCCCAGCTTGGCACCAAAATTTCTAAGATTCTGCCGCCAGTCGCCCTCCCAAAACAGGCACCATCCTCTCACCGCCTTCGGGTGCGACTGCGCCTGTTGCCGACCTCCAATTGCTTCCAGTGGCAGATCGGATCGTCACTCCATCTAAGCTCAGTACAGCTCCATTCCTCTATTTGTCGTCCTCAATCGAGTCCGAAAGGTAAGCACATATATTGATGCAAGTGGTCATTATCTACTTCTGAGAAGGAGAAGCTAACGTACCCATTTACTTGCGTCGCAGCCCCAACAATGGCCGACTCCGCTATCACCCGTACCCAGCCCAGCGCCATTTCCCGGCCTGTGAGCGAAGCACTCCTCAACGAGAAGGTGAGTACGGCAGAACCTTTGCAGTCGCCGATGAAGTGGTGGATTGAGACTTGGACGTGACTGCGAACACCCGAAAATGGATGGTGCTAACCTGCCATCGCGCGCTTCCAGTGGGATCGCTGCCTCTCGAACCTCATCGTCAAATCGACCCTCGGCCTCGGATTTGGCGTCGTTTTCTCCGTACTGCTCTTCAAGCGCAGAGCGTGGCCCGCCTTCGCCGGTGTCGGATTCGGTGCTGGACGCGCTTACGAGGAGTGTAACTTCAACCTTAAGCAGGCCGCTCGCGACCTGAAGAGACATCCAGCATAAATTTCCCTTCTCGCGATTCAGAGATGAGAATATGTCATGATTAGCAGTGGAGGATGGGAGAAGCAGGCGATGGGACGGCGCTAGGGAGCTTCCCACGCTCCATTTGTACAAATTACGACTTGTCGGCGAGAGCAATTATGCAGCATGTTACGAGCGCCGCGGTGGCTGTAGATTGAGACACGGGCCCGTTGTTAACGAGGCTTTGTGGTTTCCAGGATTCAATAGACCTTTTTTTGTGCATCACTTTGGTGTCTCTCAATGCTGCTACGACTCGCCATCGACACCCTTCCGTGCACCAGGAAAGCAGACTTGCTTGCTAAGTAGCATATGCAAGGAGCACATCAACGCAGGGCCTCCACGTCCGCGTCCACGTCTGGTGCATGCTCTGGGACTTTGACTGATCTCCTCCTGGGCTCTTCGGAGCCGTCATCCCACTGAATTTTTGAGATAGGGGCCTGTCGTAGGCCATCATCGAATCCTCCCTCAGAGGATACCTCCTGCTGCGACGTCCTCCTTGGGGATATTGACTGTGCGCTGAGCCTTCGCAGAACACCAGAAAGCAGTCCTTCCACCGGAGTGGTCTCGCCAGACGTTCTTGGGGGTGTAACCATACCGGTCAGTCGTACTATTTGGGTCTTGAAGTCTTCGACAAAAGAACTGCTCCGCCGGCTCAGACCCGGAGTGTCGGGCTCGTCTCGATAAGGTTCATACATTGGTGCTTTTGTCCTGCCATCCCATTGCCCTCTGCAGCCTGCGATACGAGCTCCAAGCTCAGCATCCGAAGAGCGTCGAAGCCTTGCCGTTGTGAGGATGACGCCGATAAAAGTAACAATGAGGAACAGAAATCCGAGCGCGAGAATGCTGATCTCCAGAGCCAAGTCCTCCAGGGGATAATCTGCTCTATACATTTTTGCCGATCAAAGGTCTGGGTGGGCCTTTGCGAATAGGGCTACCAGTCGAGTGTATCAGACTGCTCGAGAAGCTGCCAGGTGCCCATCGCCTATCAGTCTGTTTACTGACAGAACAGGATTTTTGTTCGTGCGGCAAAGGCTTCAGAGTGGAAGAAGCGAAGGGAAGCTTAGGTAAAGATGTTTGAGTCTTGGTTATAACAATACTACATGAGAACCAATGAGGAGCGGCGAATGTTAGATGCAGATCCAATGTGATACTTGCGGTTGGGATTCACATCGATACAGTGAGTGAGAACCCCGTCGGCAGCCACGTGCTCGAATCGATCTACGAGGGCAAGTGCGATTTGTGAAACAGCGTGTATGATGTGGACCAAGGTCAGTCCTAATCGTAGGCGGCAGGTGCCAGTGGTCCTGATTCTAAGCAAGATTATGCGGGAATCAGACACCTTCCCGTATGCCTGTGATAAGGTACTAAAAGACAAGTATATATAGAACGGCATCAAAACTACTACGAACAACACCCAACACAGCAGGCATCGAATCGGGCATCAATTCGAAGGCGACCCTTTGTTTAGGCCCCGACAATACATCAATACTACTAGTAGTACGCAAGTTATAGACAGAGATGGCGCGTCGCTGAGAGTGATCAAGGAATTTGTGAGTGCAATGTCGGAAATTTCGCCAGATCGCTGAGAAAATGGTGGTTATCCCCTCGTGAAAAAATTGGAAAAACAAAGTCCTCCGTTGACGAAGAGATCCGTTTATTCTAGCACGCAAATATGACCGCTAGCAAGTTGGCGAATTGTTAACGGTTGATTAATCGTGCAAATGAAGTGTAAGGAAGAAAGGAAAGAAAAACGCAGAAAAATGGTCCACCTGATGACGGGGTACTTGAATGTTCATCAGAAATATTTCTGTCACGTGAGCTTCGGAGACATGAAAGCTGGGCAAGGAACTAGCCAACTAGATAGTACCACCCTATACTCAGATAATAAACATCTTCGTTAGTATCAGAATATCAGAACTTGACCTCGACCAAATTTCAGGCCTTCACTCATGAAGCGATTGTTGGGTTTTAGAGGCTCTTGCAATTTTTTTTACTTTTCATACTCCGTGAGCGCTCACAACAAGATTCATTCGCGATAACGAGCCAAATTAAACTTCCATCAGTGCCGAATGAAGGAAGGGAAATTGATTGTGACCAAATTCGGATCAAGATGTGATTTATCTGGCTTATATTCCAGATCCTCAGAGCCCACACCCGTTCACCGTTCCATAGCTAAGTCCACCAAGATCCTGACGGATAGGAATTCCTTGATCCAACTGTATTGTACATAAAAGACCATCAAACCCAACTATTGATCTGCCTCGTAATAGAGGCAGGCCCTCGAGGCAGGCAAGCCTGTCCTGAATCCCTCACGGCAGTAAAATGACCAAGCAGGTCAAATTAGACCAGGGGTATAATATACTATGTGAGACAAGGAAAAAAGTCGCCTAGTCTTGACTAGCAACAGGAAGAAAAAAAGGTATCAACTTGATGTAAACAAAGACTGAGGCAGACGAAGCATGTACTGAATTTCCTAAACAGTCCGGTCTCTCGGTCCCAATAAGTCCCGCGCGATGCGAGCAAAGGAGAAGAGACACAACCACTAACTCGACGATAGATAAGTTCCGCAGGTCCAAAGGAGGTGTTCTCGGTCCAGTCTGGAATCCGGCGTAACCACAAAGAGCAGACGAACCGTTAACAAAAAGCTCCGTACAAGAACGCAGAAAACGAAGCAAAGAATCCAAGAAAACAGAGAAAAGAACATCATCATCATTTATCATTAAATCCCAGGTTCTAGGACCGCTGGTTCTGTCCTGTCCGTATAATCCTTTCCAAGATGGTCCCGTTTCGTCCTAATTAACCAGCGGGACAGGGGTTATGTCCACAAGAATAACGTATGTGTTGTCCGAAGACCAGAGAAATGAGTAAGGAAGCGCCTAGTGGCGGAGGCGCGACTGAGTGC
This sequence comes from Ramularia coccinea, assembly GCA_013461505.1. Classification (NCBI taxonomy): domain Eukaryota; kingdom Fungi; phylum Ascomycota; class Dothideomycetes; order Mycosphaerellales; family Mycosphaerellaceae; genus Ramularia; species Ramularia coccinea. The sequence continues at coordinate 4,683,367 of JABNMW010000001.1, read as the reverse complement.
GATCCTGGATCTGCTTTTCAGTGGTAACGTAGAGTTGATCGAGATACTCCATAGCGTGGGCATCCTTGAGAATTTTAGCCACTTGAATACCGGCTGAGATGAGCTGGAGAATGTTGCGGTCATCTTTCAAGGGGCGGCTTTGGTGCTTGGCCGCATGCCTCATTTCCAAGGAATTCTCCAAAATGGTCACAAACTGTTTGATCTGACCGTTATAAAGCACACGAGCAGGGATCCGCCGCTTGGTGGCCAATCTCTTCAACAAGTAGACCCATTCAGTCCACTCTCGATCTTGTGGCCGCTCCACTGGCCTCATGTCTTGAGTCAGAGGAATGGGAAACTGATACTTGGCCACAAAGTCAAAAGCGCATTGTGAGAGCCTATCATTGACCCGACCTAGAACCTGATCTTGCTCTTGAATGTGTAGGTTCGTCGGCAGATGAGGAAGCTCTCGCTCCTGCATGGCGATAACATTAGGGGGAGGGCGTTGCAGGAACTGATGAGGCCCGTCAAACTCGTCCCGATTCGATGGTCGTCGTTGAGACCTATTGTTATTGCCTTTTAGCGGCTTGCCATTGGGGTTGGCTGGCTTTGCCCCATTCTCCAATGAGTAATCTGACAGGTTGGGGGAGGCGATGATATCGTCAACCGAATCGGTCGGCGAATATCGGCCGGCCAGTTCCCAGCTTTGGGAGGACTGGCCTTTGTAGGATCCGTAGCCACCTCCGGATCCACTGTGTTGTGTCTGTACAGAGGGTGCCCTCCCTGTGTAAATAGGTCCACCGGAGAACGCAGGGTCTGGGCGTGGCGCCTGGGCGTCATAAACCACGGAAGCCCCAGTACCAGCTGGGTACGCGTTGTTCTGGAAGCTGCCGCTGTGAAAACGGGTTCTTGTTAGAACGAGAGAGGGCGGTGTTGCAGATGTCGACGCTAACTTACCCAGATATGGTGTAAAAGCCATTTTCAAAGCCGCTGTTGACGCCAGTCAAAGAGTCAACAAATGAACTAAACGGCGCCATGTCAGTTCCGGGTCCTGATGGGGTTCCGATATGGCATGTAGTCACAAGAAGCCCGTACCTGCGGTTTGGATTCCACTGCCTACTAGGGGCAGTGGGTGCTCTGCATGCAATCTCCTGCTGAGGCATGTCCACTAGGCACAAGGTGCGGGAAATGAGAAGGAAAAGGGACAAGGAGATCGCCTTGGCCAAAGGCGAGAGATATGAGAGAGAGGAGAAAAAAAAGGAGAAAATCCAAGCAAGAGGACTAGGGGATAGTCTCTTGCAAACCAAATAAATCCAAATATACGGCTGTATCTTGATAGTCCTGGGAGAAGTCCGGAAAGATCCTTGGAATAATACTCTTTGTCTCTTTTTCTTTCTTTGAGGTACAATTTCTAATAAGCCCGCGGCTGCGGGTAGTCCAAGGTAAGTGGAATCCTCAAGTGTCCGTGGTAGATGGGGAGAAGCAAGGCGGTGAAGTCCGGTGGCCGAATGGTAGTCCACAGCAGCAGATGGGCTGCGCGTTATGGAGGTTGTATACACTTCATGCAAGTGATATGGGGAGACACTAAGGGGATAGTGTGAGCCAATGTCCAATGCATCCAAAACAAGCCAGCCTCAAGGTTTGGGTGGATTGCTAAGAGGGAAAGCGAAGAAAGATAGGACTGAAAAATCAGCTCCGGAACGAAAGACAGTTTTATGTCTGATCGCAACACATTGAGGCAAGGCCCGAGCGGGTAACGATGAGCCTGGGTTGGAGACAAATGAATGGGGCGCGAGGCCTACTTCCGTTAGCATCGTCCTTCCCATTACAGGGGCAAGCAATAGTACGACACAAGACCATATACTCCGTAAAGCAAAGTAATAACAGGTGGACTATGAACGCGTCTATTACTCGCACAAATACTGCCACCCATTAGGCTGGGACGGCTAGCGTCGCCATACCCACTCACAGGGGCGCTAATACGCAACACCCAGCTATCAGGCGCGCGCATTCATCGCCGCCAAAAACAGTTGGAAACACCCCAGATGAGGGTCAGGCGCCTTGGTGAATCCAACAAGAACGTGAGGCGCAGACGGCAGGCTGTAAAATCCCCAGGCTGACTGCGACCAGGAAGTGGCGAAATCCAGGCACAAGGATGCAGAGCTTCGGGTATACTGACAGGCAGAGGTTGAGCTGGACTCAGATACTGATAATTGCAGCCTCCATAGCAGCATGACGGATGTACGGAGTACACGAGTTCTAGTCGGAGTTGGCAGGCCATATTGCACGTAGGTGCGTGCGAGATGGGGCGTCTCCAGCCGACGGAGCTTGTTCAGACGTCAATGGCAGCTTGTCATTGGATCCAGCGTTTTCGCCCGACGACTCTTGGAAGCCGTTGGGTAGAGACAGCCACGGCGGCGGGTTGGTTGACCTAGCCCAGACAGGAAGATCCTTGCATGTGAGGAGCGGTCAACGCCTAAATTGGCGGTTTCGCGATCGTGAGTTGGGCATCAAGTCTCGACTTTTGGGTGCCCAGCACGCTGTCTTGGGTTCCACATACCCACCCATAGCAAGCGGCACCATCAGCATCCACGCCGCACCATCTACTTGATTGGATCTGGGGTGATCGCCAATCAGCATCAACCAGCATCCGTTCTCGCGAAATAGAGCAAGCGAATCAATTAGAAGCGGCATACCCAGCACTAGCAGTACATACTGTCACGCTTTGTCCTGTTCTGCGGTCGTGTGCGTGCAGGCAGGCAGGCAGGCAGGCAGGCAGGCAGGCAAGTAGGCCGGGGTTGGCCAGATGAGGCGGGTGTGAGATGGTGAGAGGCCTTTACCCGTACGGAGTGCTGGGGTAAGTTAAGATTGTTATCACCGCAAAGGCTTCAAGGAGGCAGGAGCCAATGGTGGAAACAGTCAGCACGTGTACTTGTACTCCTATCCGTACGTAAGGTTACCTTACCTAAAGTACCTTAGGTATCTTTAGGTGTGGAATGGTCACCGTTTACCAAGGTTGAAGGTTCCGGCAGCCTCGCACCTACATTGCTTTACCTCCTGCCTTGATTGCACTTGAACGTTAGCTAGCCACGCCGACTTTCCCATGTCACTCTCTTGCTGCCTCAGGATTGCACCTGGTGAAGAGACGACCAGACCATTGAGGTAGGTAGTACTAAATAGCATGTCAGTAACCTCAGTGATCTTGACACTTCGGTTCCATTTGAGGGCTGGTTCGCGATTCATCCATCCTTCTGCGTAAGGTACTTGCCACACCCAACAAAGACCAAAAATACGCAATCGACGCTTCTTGTCGCACAAATGTATTGTCTGGCCTGCTCAAGCACGATACCTTGAGCGGGCCTATATCGCGAGACTGATATTGCTTCCTAAGCGTCATAGTCTCGTACCCGTGCTCTGGAAGCACGCTTGCGAGCTAATGTCTGGCTCAGCGGGCCAGTCTTATGCCTCCCTCACAGCTCCTTCAGTTGCGGGCATTGTGCGCTAACGAGGCAGAGGCGCGGTGACAACACATATAGTCGACACAGAGTGCTCCCAAAGTCGAATCAGGGCCTTGGCTTCCCGACAATCATTGACAGCGAAGTCCGGAATGATTGAGGTCCAATGCAGGCGCGATAATCCGATTCCACGTCTGGCTAGACAGTGAGTGAATGCACGCCGGGCATCACGCAGACCAAAAGTGAGACTCGATTTGGTCAGGCCATTTCATATGACCTCTTTGCAAGTGGCTTGAGCATCGATTGTTTCTGAATAAATGATTCCGATTGCGCTTTAAGGACGAGGTTTCGGCTGCTGTATAGAATCGCAACGTCGATCTCACTCTCAAGTTTGCAAGAGCTTTCGGAGACAGCCGAGGCCGTCGAAGTTGGGGATCGCTCCGCTTTGTGGAGCCAGGGAAGGCAAATGCCTCGTATTGATTGGCCAGTAGTATATGCACAATTCGTATAGATCTCACTGGTAATCGATCATCTCATCTCGGAGGGCCAGTCATCATCGGATGAAAACGGACAGACAAGGACGAGCTTTTCATCCCTTGCCTTTTTCCATATCATTTTGACTTGTAATTGTTTGGTATCATCAACATTCGGAGGGGCAGCGAAGTTGTCCAGCCTGTCCTGGTCACAAAACAATGGCGCCCCCGAAGGATCGAAAGAGGAAGTTCCATCATCGAAGCAGAAAAGGATGCCAGACATGCAAGAAGCGACATGTACGATGCGATGAAAGGAAACCGCTTTGGTAGGTTGACATGCAGTAGTGGGCCTCGCAACGACCCAGCAACGCCTACAAGCAGTAGCAGAACCTAATGACCGACCCGCAACTAACTTGGCTTACAGCACGAGCTGCTTGCAAAGTGGGAATGAATGTGTATATCCCACGCCTGATCAACTGGAAGAATCTCATGTTTCGAGCTCGCATCGCATGGTGCCTTGGGAGACTCGTGAAGACTCACCGCTCCCATACATGTTAGGGGACCCCAGAAGTCGCCTCAGCAACTATGTCGGTGGTTCCTACGACGCCCTGCCAGACGCCTCCAAACGACTATTGCGCCATTGTGAGACCATCACTGAGGTACTTGGCCTAGGTAGACAGTGCTAACTTGAAATCTCACCAGTCTCTAGGTACTCGGTATGGGGACAACAACCTGTTGCCCGCGAGCTCGAGTCAAGTTTGTACGTAGACAGAGACGTCTTCCATGACAAGCAGCCTCCACTGACGTTCTTCAGTATCCACAAAGCCTTTGAAAACCAAGGTCATCTTCACATGTGTCTTATGCTCTCAGCTTGTCAATGGGCTTGGATCAAGGGTTCGATGGACGAAGTTCGAATTCCTTTCTTATACCACAAGTCCGCCACATACCACTTCGCAAGGGAACAGTTGAAGACTCCCAAGACAGCACAGAATGGGGACACCATGCTTGCAATCTCAGCTCTTGCATTAGCAGAGGTAGGCTCCTGTCATTTGATGGCGTGGTTCGGAGGACGAAGGCTCAGTCTATGTGTAGGGTACCATTGGCGACCTAGACACCTCGTCCAAGCATCTAAAAGGGTTCAAAGTAGCCATGCAGAGCCAGCAAACGAAACCCTCTCTTCCACAAGCCATGCTCAAATTGTAAGTCTCGACGCTGAACCCTTGGGTGGGACCTAGTCCAACAGTAAACCCTCCCAGAGCCGCGGTGGGTCTTAGAACCCAGAAGACAGCCAACTTGGTCAACATCCCAGAATATCAGCCAACCTTTATGGCGCTTCTATTTGCTTCGATTTGGGACATCTCTGCTTTGCCGCCTACGGAAGCCCCGAAGTACGGTTGGTGGGAGGAAACGGACACGCAAGCTGCTCGACTGTGGCAGAACCACACCAAGGATCTAAATATCGACTATGAGATATCACGTGGCTTTGATCCAAACACATACCGGCCGCGGATATTGCATGGTGACCCCAAGAGTAGTCGCACTTGCTTCATTGCCACCTTTTTCTATCTCTTCTCGGAGATGGGCCAAGGTCAACTGGATGCTGTGCTCGTAGATTGGCTTCTGGGGCAACTGATTGACGATATCAACGCAAACGAAAATCAGGCTCACTCCACAGCTTGGAGTAGAGGCCTTTGGCTGTGGTACGTGATGTTCGGAGCTGCCATTGTCAGCTCTGGAGGAGCAGAGAATGCAGTTGAGAGGAGGCAGCTGGAAAGGTGGAGAGAGTTGTATGATGCAAAGGTCAGGATAACCAGCAGTGTACTCGAACTAAGGACTTGGGATTCTGCAAGAGTCATGTTATCTGGGTTCACCACGAATATGGATGAGGGAACGAATAGGCAGCTGAGGGAGATCTGGCACCGCGCTGTCACAACTGGCATGGCTGTCGAGCCTGACTCGACTCGGGTTGTCACTGTTGAATGACGCGGCCAGGAAAGAGAACGTGTATATCTCCCTTTGAGAGGAAGTGTCCAATCGCCAATGCTAAGGGGGGATGGGGGAGAGTGCTACTTGACGCAATAATAACTTTGCGATAGAATATGCCTCCCATCTGAGAATCCCGTCGTTGGATCTATTCTCATCGTATAGTGCTATACTCAGGTAAAGGAGATCAATAACGTTAGTACTTGTACATATACGTAGTATGTAACGCGGAGCTAGAGCTCCTAGTTGGGGGACAAGAGCTATTATCACGTGTTCCAGACTCAGACCGTCAAACCTTCCTCCCTCGATGAAATCAGGGCGACTCACGTGGAACTTGGGCCAATCACTGAGCTGCCAGGCACATATACTACTGGACCACATAGTTCCAAGTATAAGGTAGGTAGGTAGAATTACACATCGGCTCCCCCCCTTTACGCATTCTGTTTTCTCTTTCCTCCGTTAGCTCTCTCTTTGCGACTGTATGCGTGGAAGTTGTCACTATCACAATGTGACGAGACATTGACAGCGAATAGACACACTTGCATATTACACCGCCTGGTCGAAGAGCATATTATCGGCACCACCATTGGCTGCCAAACGACCTCACGGGACACCTCGCAACCGGTGAACTGCAACTCGAGGAGCTACCCCGCTCGCAGTGAGCAATAATACGGCCCGCACGCCAGGAGACGCTCAGTGTCAGACGCAATGTCAGTCTCAGCTGCAAGCACAGCTGGCCGGGCCACCAAGGCCTTCCGGGGGCTGAAAAGAAGCCAACGCAGAGCCAAGCGCCCATGACATCGCGCCTCAGCAAAGATGATTGACTCACAGTGAAGCGCGGATAGATCGTTGGCGCCATGGGGTTTCGAGGATGAGGCTTTTCTAGCCTTTCCGACTACCCCGTTTCGAAACGGCTGCCTCACCGCGAGTGAAGATTCGACGAGAAGGACGATCTTTGAGCTAAGTGGTCCCTTGTCGGCGATGAATGAGGCAGTTGGTTAGCCTGCATAGCCAGGCCACCCATAGGGCCCATAATCATTGCTTTTTGGCGCCAAAGATGCACCGCTGTGTTGTACATCAGCCGTAATCCTGTTTGCGCCAGCGTGTTGAGCGCCCATAGGACCGACACCCTGCACGTCCCCCCACAGCTCCCCCCCAAAACCAAGGCGAGCGGCCAGTCGCACTCGAGGAGACAGACAACCCCTGCAAAGACGGCGCTCTCATCCTTGCTCCGGAAGCGCCAGCGCACTCCTGCGGCCATTGTGATGACCGCGCTGGATGGTACGAGTAATTCTCCTGAATGCCGTCATTCATGCGGTGCAAGGATTCGACCCAAGCAGCGTTGGGCCTCAATCGTAGCAATAAAGAGCGCATCCCCCTACGTTGCCCAACCTTGTCCTCTTCCTTCTTCATTCTCTCTGCCCAACATTCATGCCCAATACTGGATCTGACTCCCAATTCTTACCATATACGACCTAAATTTCGCCTCCCACATCTGCCTAATCCTTCTTCCTCTTCCTCTTCAATCCAGACGACACCAGGACTACCAGGGATCCTTACTGTTGCACAACCTGACAGCAAAATCAAGTTGAAACTGGATTGTCCTCGCACAAGACTGTTCTCAAATTGATCCCAGTGATCAAGAGCAACCTCGCTCTCCCAAACCCAGGATACAATGACAGCTACCCTTGTCATGTCAACTACGGCCAATATGCCGGGTTACAAAAACTCCAACGACCTCGATGAGGTTCCGTCGCTCACCAGGTACTGTTTTCTTGCTTATTTCTGCCTGTTGTTTAATGTACCAAGTTGTCATCATGTACTTTCCTTTTGTCACCCTCTCAGTTCTGTCTTGCAAACCTATCCGGACATCACACAAGGACATACTTTCCACTGGACAAAAAACATACCGGACCTCCCAAACCTGGGGACTTTTTCACAATTCATGAGGCGATGCCTCTGCCGGATTCACAGGACTGCTTGTCTAGCCAGACTCGCGATTACTCAAGCTATGATATTAAAACCATAATTGTTGATCTCGGTTGAGATCAGTGGTGAGTATTTCCCAAAATTACAGATTTCAGAGAAAACAGTATCTACAAGAGGATGTGCTCGAGCCTCGTAAGACCGGACCCGGATTACTTGACATGGACCCGTTTTTTTGATGTTTACTGGACCTCAGTATCTCGCCGGACAATAACTACTCAAGGATCAGGAGTTCAAAGGAACATGCGACCCAAGGACACATCTTTTCTTCCGGATAGGAATGACTACGAATTTCAGCCGGATTTACCTTGCAGCTGGTGGTTCCAGACTTCAGGTCGACTGGACAGCCGTTCATGTCGAGCAATCCAAAATGATTGCACGCAGCCGATAGGGACTTCTTGATGTCTTGTAATATCGCCTTTCTCTTGGTTCTACCGAATGTGGTTACGCATTTTGCGTTGGTGCTCGTACTGCCGGAGACTGATACCTCAGGACCGCATTCGATTGCATGTTGCCGACATATGGAGAGACTCAGTCATTCGACTAGCTGGAAGACTTCGACAACGCACATTCTCATCCAGGATTGTACGATTCAAGGACGCAGTTCAAGGACTTGCATATTCATTCCACATGATGCACACTGACCATCTCTGGACGTAATGAATCCATATACTTGTGCCGCATGGAGGGACCTACTGGACCATCACATCAACACGATATCCGATGACCCATTTAAATCCGCCTGGTCGAATACTCGAGATATCAATAACACGCCCAAGCCGACCCCTGGATACTCCTATGGATTGCAAGTTCATGCTGTCAGGCCGGTGTCTCATGAACTCCTCTACCTGGTTTGTAGTCAACAGTCCCGTACTACATCATTCTTCACTTGGCTAACTTTTTCCCAGGATCAAAGTTGACCCAGATGTCTTGTTGCTTTTGTCATTTTCTATTGTTTTTCTTATGTCGACGTTGGGTCAATAGAGAGGAGAACAGAACACTAACTTAAGCAGCGATTACAGCTTTTCTCAGTCTATGCTCTCTTCCAATTCCGGATTGTTTTCCTATTCTCAAACAGAACCATCTGTCGAACTGCTCAGCAGTTCGCTATGGGGTACGAGCACAGAGGGACCACAGAGCTGTCCTGATTTCCCTGATAATGGATCATCGCATTCTGGAGAAGCCGAGGAGTACATTATCACATCTGGCCAGACCACTCCCCGTGGATCAAGGATTGGCCGTTCTCAAACCACTGATGCCACATGGACCACTGCAGGACTCACCCCAGTATCCCACACTGGTGGACAAGCTATGACTCGTCTTGATTCTAGCAGATCCAATGGATCTTCGCTATCTCAGACTTCTTCACACGTGTCCAACTTGGACATGACAGGTAATGCTTCCGCCTTCCGCGCTGGATCTCAAGCTCCTGGATCAATGGTAGGAGTCAATTCCTGCTTCCTGGACGCTGATGCCGCCGGCCTACCACAAGTGTTCTGGCCTGGGTATCAACTCGACACCGGACTTGATACGGACCATACCTTCTCCATCTCTGAGACAAGTCCCCTTCATGTCGTTCCCTCCCAGATGCAATTTGGCCCGGACACTTCTTTGCCAGATAATGCTTCTCCTAGCTCTTGGGCTAGCTTCCCCGGCTCCATCTCCCGGACATCTTCCCCTGCTACCATCGACGACACTTGGCTCCATCAGACCCAGCAGCCGCTGAGCCCACCCAACTCGTCTCCAGAAATTCCCTGCCAGTCACCAAGGTACGTATATGAGCAGGACCAGTGTGAAGCTGTACATCAGTACTCACCACCTTTTGATTCGAACAGAGGCCTTGATTTCAACGTCCCAGTGAAGTTTGAGGGTATTGCCACAAACTTGCCAGAGAACCTTGCGCTGCCCCCTGCGCTGGGCAACCGCCGAGACGGAGAAACCGCCAGGAATCATGACCTGTACAAGAATGCTACACCCATGGACGACGGTTTGTTTCATTGCCCCTGGGAGGGTGACCCGTCATGCAACCACAAGCCCGAGAAGCTCAAGTGCAATTACGAGTAAGTTCCGGACGACACACATTAAAGCCGTATTGCCTCTCTTTCAATTGCTAATCGTTGTTGCCCCCATTACAGCAAATTTGTCGACTCCCACCTGAAGCCGTACCGGTGCAAGGCCGAGGCATGCGAGGGTGCCCGCTTCTCCTCGACCGCGTGCCTCCTTCGCCATGAGCGTGAGGCACACGGTTTGCATGGACACGGTGAGAAGCCCTTCCTCTGCCATTATGATGGATGTGAGCGCGGCGTCCCCGGCAACGGATTTCCCCGCCAGTGGAACCTGAAGGACCACATGAAGCGCGTTCATAATGACCACGGAAGCGCTAGCGGATCCCCGCCTGGAAGCAATATCCCCGTACAGCAACCCTCTGCATCCAACTCGGCGTCCAAGAACCGCAAGAGGAAGACTGAAGGCGCTGAGCCCCAGAGCTCCTCCACTCGCAAATCCTCGCAGAAGAGTGTGGCACCCAAGGAGACCAAGCCGCAGCAGCCGGCTGCCAAACCGCTGTTGGAGCAATGGATGGATCACCGCAAGGCCGTTGAAGAGCTGCTCCGCAGCCTCAACAAACCCCAGGAAGCCCGAACCATGCAGCAGCTTTCGGAAATGCAGAAGCGCCTGTCTGTCATGACCCAAATGTCCTCGGAGCTCAACACCAACCCACGGAGCCAGCCGGACCTCCTCGGCGCTACCTTGCCGGGCCAGATGGGCTTCGTATCCACCGGATGAGCGGTGCGGGATACCGTGTCATTGGATTGTGTGTTTTTTTGATGAATTTCCAGTCTTGGAAGGATTGCGCGCGCCACGTTATAAGGGACATTGATAGGAAAGGAAAGGATCCAACAACCCCCACTGTTACCGCGAACACGCACCGCCCTGGCAACCCGAAGAGATGACGGAGAAAATGCCAAACGTGCCTCGGAAGCAGACCTGCGTGGACATACCCAACTCCACTTTGACCATGAGCCGCACAGAACCTTCCCTCGTTCCTGATGACAGGATGGGATGGTCAGCGGCCGGGACGCTTCAGTCCGTGGTGAGGTGAGGTGAGACGCGACCTAAGGAATGTAGACTTCCAAGGAACGCCGGATGTCCAGCAAGGCCTCGAGATGTCAGGACGACACATCTATCCGGATGTGGTCGATTTGTTTCGGAGAAGCGAATCTTGTCGTGCCTGAGTCCTCGGGAGAATTCTCGCAAGATCCCTCGGGAGCAAAGGACTAGGCTGCCCTGGAGAAGAGAGAACTATGTTTTTTTTTTAAGTGCTGGAGGAACGTGTGACTGACTGAAGCTGGTCACCTCTATGGACTAGTTACCATGGACTAGTTAGAATAGTGAGGAAGGAGGCAGTGTCAGTGCGAAAGACAGCACAGAACATGAGCAGTCCAGACGGGCTTGTTTTCTGGTACCAGCAGACTTGGATCAAGGACAGAATTAGATATTTGTTGATTGAAATTTACATGAATTTTGCAATTGATTCGCCCTAAGGCAAGCCGGAATACTGTTGAACGCGATCATAGGTGCACTGGTGTCCAGGCTGAGGGTGGTAAGTAAAAAGATTGTCTGTCGAAGAACTGCTGTCTAATGGTTTCGTACATTACCCCGTGCCCCTTGGTGCTTACCCGGCCCCTGTTTAGCATGGCCTACTGGAAGGACATTTGCCCCAGCACATGACACATGACAGACATATCTTGTACTTATCGATCTCAGCGAAGCGACAAGACTGATGGCACGAGGCGTTGTTTGATTCAATCACTCGATTGTGAGCATGCATCAAGTGTAAGTGCAACAAACAATCGTTGTAGTTGTCAATTCCTTATCCTTCTGATTCATGGTTAGGGTTAGGGTTATAAAGAAACAAGTGGCTAAACTAATAACTTATTACTACCACTTGTACTATTCAAGGGGATCTAGGTTTCTGAGGTAATTGCCAATTCCTCTGGGTGTGATCGTGTCGAGAGGGGAAAAAAACAAACGGTGAAATTAATTGATGGCCAGGCAGGCAGGCGCCTTGGTATGTACGGATAGAGTATCAAAATGTGTTACCGTTACCAGGGTATTCCTGGGCAGTGTTGCAATGAGCGTACCTAAGGTAGGTACGGATTCGTACAAGGGTGGGCTGCTTATCCCTTTGCCTCATGGCACAGCTCCTACTAATTTCCCCTGTTGCACGAGCCCTACGAGGCCAACTTGTCTTTCCGTAATTGGGAAAGAGCGCGGCGTAGCATTTTTGTTCTCCCGATAACCCCCGGGTGATTTTTTTTTTTTGGGTTACCTTTGGTTTTATTTTTACCACAGTAGACTGGCTGCTAGCAGCTTAGGCACTGATTACTGCAGCACTAGACTGGTGGTCCACGACTAGAGCAGTACGATTATCGATTGTAGAAATGGAGTTTCCTTGGCGTCATGGGAAGGCAACCTGGGACCAACCTACTAACCTGCCAACTCCAACCTATCCACCACCTACGGAGTCATGGAACGGCCTTCAGCAACTGGCAAGATGAACTCAAGTAAGAACAACACTTTTCTTTTTTCCAGGTAAATATCACCGTGCGCATATATGATCCTATGTATCGTATTGGCCCTATATCGATGGTCAATGCTTACCCATGGATCTCACATAGAATCCAATTTCGGCTGACTACTAGACTAGTCAGTCTAGTAGTATATTCTATTCAATCCTTCTATGTTGAACCGCCTGCTTAGTCTATGAGTCTATTCTTCGGAGTATGGAGTCCCAGAGAGTATGTGGGCTAGCCTTGCCTTGCCTAGTGAAGAGCCTGAGTTGACAGTTGACAGCGGTGGCATCGGACATAGGCGCCTGTGCACTGGTCACAATCCCGACAGATCCTAGCAGCCTGGTTTCAGTATCCATTCGCCATTTGTCCCTATACAGGTACTACGTATCAACGAATGCGCATTGACTACGGCCTCTGTTGCCGCCCTCCCCACTGTACCTACATAGGACATGGCCGCTACAATCCTTCTGCTGGCCCGGCCTCCCCCCCTGCGCTCCGGGATCCAGGATGTTGCCCCGAACTCAGAATGTGTCGGTAGTGTAATTACTCGGGATTCTCTTACTATCCGTACAGACGTGCTGCTTGAACTGCTGCCAGCATGGGAGAATGGGGACTGAGGATTGTGATCTATTGTCTCCCGTACTAATTGGGGCGTATGGAGACGACAAACGACTTGATCGATGTTTGTCCCTCATTCCTTCATTCTTCCATCAATGTATATTGATTATACGGCCCTTTCCATTCGCTTTTGTCCTACCTTTCGTTTTAATTTTGCTTTGAGGCTTCACTCAACCATTCGCTTCATGCTAGCCACGCCGAGATAAGTATGTGGCTGGCCAGGCTCTTTACACTGGCCCTGGCAGGCCAAAGTTGTGCTATACCGGTCTTCGAGGATCTTGCTCTAAGCTTCAATACCACGTCTGCCAGAAACAGCAGTCTCACGGCCACGGTCACGACTCCCGGGACAACACCTACTCCTTCTACCATCGTCACTCTCACATCTACCGGCAACGGCAGTAATAACAGTAGCAGCATCTCATTCACCACTCCTGATACGACTCCCGAGACGCCGGAGCCCTCTACTACCGTCACTACGCCGGAAACGACGACTGAGACTCCCGTGACTACTCCTAGTAGTGGTAGTAGTAGCAGCAGCAGCGTCTCGTTCACTACTCCTGAGACGACGACTGAGACGCCAGAAACTTCTTCTACTGTCACTACGCATGAACCGACGACTGAGACTCCCGTGACTACTCCTAGTAGTAGTAATAGTATCAGCAGCAGCAGCGGGAGCAGCAGCAGCAGTAGTGCTGGTGAAGAAACGACAGAATCGGAAACATCGACAACGGAGTCGGAAAGTTCGACTACAGCCACTGAGACGGACGCGTGAGTGAACCCTTTACCTCTTCGCAGCTCTATTTGCTGGTCATCATGTCGTGGATCAGCCGCTAAGTCTTTCGTATGACACACAGGTATCCGGCCATCACAGTCTCCGCCTTGCACGATGAGGTGGATGAGCCTACAGCTGTCGACGGTGGCAGCAATATGCCATGCCCCTTGCCATGGTACATGTGGTATCTCAATGTTAGCAACGACCACATTATGTACAATGTACGAGAGCGCAAGCTAACATTGGGATTAGTGGCTTTGCGATGATGATCCTGAGGTTGGGGGGCTTTTCTTTGCAGTGCTCCCCAATACGGTGTTTCCTTGGCCGTATGTGTTGACCCATCACCAGGTATCTTGACAGGGTTTTCTTCTAACGATCAAGATAGACAGCCGCCAGGGGTCAATCCCGTTGCCGGTGTTCAGATCCTCACCGGTCCCCCTCCATGGCAACCCCCACTACAGTACGCTACCATCAGCATATCTTTTTGTTCATGGAAAGTCGCATATCAGGTCTAACAAATGTGGATGTAATATAGGATTGGCAGTGACGGAATCCCAAAGGAGCCAGCTGAGAAGCCCGAAGACCCAGAGGATTGCGAGCCGGAGACGACGACTCTTGCGTACGTCAAGGAAATCGAAACCATCTCCGTGTCGGACGATGTGACATCAACGATAACGACCGCAACAACTAAGACGATAGAGACAACTCTGCCGTGCTCTATAACGACCACCGGAGGAGAGACGACCGCCACCACCATCGTCAGCTCCTCTACGTCGGAGCCCGGCTGCGGGATTGTGACACCGACCTCCCCCATCCCATCGGAGCCGACAGACTGGAACCCCGAGGAGGATGACAATGACGGAACGCTGGATCGACGCGATGGAGCTTGCGTTTTAATTGACTTTGTCATCTATCCCAAATCGATCGACGGTCTGGATGAGCATTACATGAAGCTCATCCGCTGGGTGAACCGAATGAGTGGCAGCACGCCCGTGAATACCTGTGACCATGTCGTCGCCAAGTCTTCCCAGATCGACTTTGTGGCGTTCATATATGTGCACAGATGCACCAAACAGTGGATGGAATTCTTCAACCAGGCAGCGGTAAGTGGAACAGTTTTAATGTATTGAGTCAAGCAGTCGGAGCATCCTAACGCGCTTTTGCATCAGCTTGAACCCTCGGTGGAGTTATCCTACGACTGGTTGGACTTTAGCTCTCTGAATTACCCCGAGAAACCGGACGATGGAACGTCATCGCAAGGTTCAGACGACAAGAGATCGGAACACTCGAGCGAGTACCTCGCGTCTGACGACTTGGTCGATGACATAGTCAAAGACTTGTTGGCGGACGACGACGCTTTGGAGGAAAACACGGTCAAGGCCAGACAATCTCATCGCGCCCATTCTGGCAAGCTTGAATCAAGAGAAATTCTGGACGGACAGTGGGAAGAGTTTTGGGAGTTCGGTCAAGTAGCGTGTCACGGTCCAGCCTGGCTCAAAGACCCCGATTACTACACATCGATCGACGGCGATCCGGCGTACGACTATGTGCACGACGACCTGGATGGGGACGACGAGGTCATCTACGTTGTTGACATGGGCTTTGAGGATGATCATAAAGTAAGTACTAGCTGCTCTGCTCTATCCTGGAGCGGCGCCGGCGCCTCACTGTCACTGTCACTGAATCTGTCTATCTACACATCACATCCTATCACGAGGCTGACTGATCTCGAGGAATTCCGAAATGATCCCGATAAAGCCCCAAGAATCGAACCCTTGCTTTTGGATTTTGAATTTGGGGCACGTGAGAAGCTCCGGAGCCGCCACGGGACACAGGTCGCGGCTATGGCCGGCGGCAATACCATGGGCATCGCGAGAAAATCCACACTCGTCATTTTCCCAGCTCGACCGAGCCATGCGCCAGACCCTCGACGCAAGAAGAATAGCTTAATCAATCATGAGTACTTCATTCACGGTATCCTCGCTGTCCTCGACGACCTCGTGGAATATAGAGGAGCAAGGGATTCCTCCGTCTTGAACATGTCATGGGGGGTGCCGGTGAAGCAGGTTCCGGAAGCCTTTGTCAAACGCATGTGTAAGTAGCATCAAGTATTGAGCTCTCCCTGGGCTCTCTCCTGGGCTCTCTTTCCCTCCCCCCCCCTCTCTCCCTTTCCCCCATGCTGAGGAGGGGAAGCCCCTCGCCCCGTACATGCTCTCTGACAAGACCGGGAACTAATTCTGTTACTCTACTCCATTAGCCCTGCTGCTCAACAAGCTTGTTGAAGATCATGACATGCTTCTTGTTGCTACTTCGGGCAATACTAGGCCTGGGCGTACTTTGAGCGAGGACACATACCCCCAGGCTTTTGCCAAGGAGATTCCCAACATGATCCTTGCTGGAGCTTCGGACAAGAACACGTATCGAGCAAGTTTCAGTTTGAAAACAAACATGAATGTGCCGATCCTTTACGCGCCGGGCATGCTTGTTGCCGTACCCGAAAAGGAGGACGACTCTTATGAGCTGAATTCAGGAACATCTTTCGGTACGTCAAGAGAAGAGAGAGAGAGAGAGAGAGAGAGAGGAAGAGAGAGGAAGCGACCCTTGTCCCCATTCAAGTGTTGGCAAATGGCTGATTCATATACCCTCCCCCAGCTGCACCCAAGATTTCTGGCCTCGCAGCATACATCAAGGCTTGGGCCAAGGCGGAGCAGGTTGAAACCTTCCCCATCAAAGACGTGCTCTTTGGTCTGGCCAATATGCGAACACTCGACATCACCGAGAATGATGCTAAAGTGCCTTATGACGGCCTGGACTATGTGTCAACCAAGGAAATAGTGCATCCCATCTTCAATGGTGGCTATTGCTTCGGGAGACCTGGCTCGATGGATCATGATGAATGCAAAGACATCAAGGCGGTGGTTGTCAAGACTGGGAATCCATCCACAGCGGCCTCCGGCGACGGCGGCGCCCGAGCCAAGGGTCATATGGGTGCAAAGGCAGACAATCCGCTGATCCCAGACAAGAAGAAGGTTGTTGGAATGAACCCCGGCGTGGTAGACGACATCCCTGGGCTGCCCGGCGACCCTGAGCCCAGCCTAGTACCAGTCCCTTCCATTAGTTACCCCGATCTCCTGCCCACGACCTGGACGGACGAACCGACTGGCTCCTCGACTATAGCATCAACTACCGAGTCGTCTGCGCCTCCGACAACTCTTTCTTCTGCGGAGCCACCAGCCAGTCCTACCTCTTCAACAGCCGCCCCCAGTAGCACTTCGGAAGTCGAGCCGCCACCGCCGCCACCGCCGCCAAGTACGACTACCACCGAGGAGCCTCCCGAGCCAACCGAGACAGAGACCGAGCCGCCGCCGTTCCATCCCGGGACTTGCAAGGCAGCCGTCACAGAGTACGGCTACGTCGACGGGTTCATGGCCAAGATCACCATCTACGACGACGCCGACGAGGTCGTCGGCGACAACTCCGACACCGTGGACTTTGACTATGACGGCAAGTTTGGGTCGGGCTGGGATCCGATACTCTGGGACAGTTACTACTGGATCCATAGCGAGCCGCTGGGCACGAACATGACTTTCACCTTCACCATGAACTACATAGAAACGCGGCAGGATTCTTACCTCGCCTTTACGAAATGGAACGTCATTGCGAGTATCGACGACCAGCTCGAGTGGGATTTCTCAGCGCTCGACGAGGAAGTTCTCCCACACGCCCGTATCGGCGAGTGGACCTATGACGGATCCGAGGAAGTCTTTCCTGCAGACGAGGCTTCGGTAAGCTTGAAATTTCCCCTCGTCTCTTGACGTCTTTGGGGAGAATGGCAACAGTCGCTAACAGTTTGAAAGGTCCGTGATATAGAGTTTAGGTGGGAGTGCAAGTGGGAGGGTTGATTAAGGTTATATGGCCCGGATGTACCATCTCCGCGTACAAAGACAAGACCTGGTTCACATATCAATCATCTCCCGTATTCCGACCCTTGGCCAGCCTGGTCAACAACGTCTGTGACCACGTATTTCCCAGTAGCGATTTGGTACTACGTAGGTATAGCCTTGTCCCGTGCAAAGAAGATGATTTGGCATGCTGCCTGCGATATAGCTTCCAAGGTAGATGGTCTACGCTTGAGCTACGCTACCTACTCAGCCATCAAAGTCTCCCGGTTGCGCGCCGGGGATTATCTGTTGTGGCCCGCCGTTCTTTGATCCCTTTAAGTTGTGCCTGTTGCTCGGATCCCACTTGGTTTCCCTCTTGGTTGCGGGCAGTCAATGGTCGACTACTGTGGTGAGTTATGATGACGGAGGTCGTCTTGGCCGGGAGAATGACAGCTAGTACTAGTCTGATAGAGCAACATCAAAGTGACGTCCAAATAAGATGTTGAATTCAAAATGACTGAGTGTGAAGGTTTGTGTGTTCATTGGGTTCGCGGGGCAATGCCAGACGGCAAGTAGTACCTTGGTCGTGGTAGCTGAAACCCCACCACGCATTTGCAGTAGTCATGGTAGTACTAGACTAGTAGTAAGGTAGCCTTAGATGGATGATGGAGGGGCAGCGTTCTTGGTGGGTATAGCAGGTAGCTTGAGCTACTTTTACAACGCAAACCTTACCTCTTCTTCTCCATCACATCGCGTCGACCTTCAAAAACCACTTATAAGTCAAGCTAGAACTTGCTTCGTCTCAATCATTCTTTCACTATTTAGAACAAATCGTATCAATTTGCCCATCATGGCTCGCAAGTTCTTCGTCGGCGGCAACTTCAAGATGTAAGTAGGACCCCTCCTCTCCAGCCTCGCATTCGGCACCCAAAGCGTACCAAAGCGTACCAAAGCGTACCAAAGCGTACCAAAGAGGCGCGCCTGAGGTTTATTCGTTGCTCGCGTAGCTCTGAATCGGACAGCTAACTCTGAAAATTCACAGGAACGGGTCTATCTCGTCCATCAAGGAGATTGTCAACAACCTTAACAACGCCTCGCTCGACCCCGATGTTGGTTCGTCTGCTCCCTACCTCTTGCTACCACCCACCCCGAGATCTTGTCCCTCAAAGCTAACGGAACCGATGCTTTGGCAGAGGTCGTCGTCTCTCCTCCCGCCATCTACCTCCACCTCGTCCGCGAGAACCTGAACAAGAACATCGAGGTCGCCGCTCAGAACGTCTTCCACAAGGGCAACGGCGCTTACACTGGCGAGATCTCGGTTGAGCAGCTCAAGGACAGCAACATCAACTGGGCCATCCTCGGCCACTCTGAGCGCCGCACCATCCTCCAGGAGTCCGACGAGACCGTCTCCCTCAAGACCAAGTACGCCACCGAGCACGACGTCAGCGTCATCTGGTGCTGCGGCGAGAGCCTCGAGGAGCGCGAGGCTGGTAAGACCATCAACGTCGTCAGCAAGCAGCTCGAGTCTCTCCAGTCCCACATCTCCGACTGGAGTAAGATTGTCATCGCCTACGAGCCCATCTGGGCCATTGGTACCGGCAAGGTCGCCACCACGGAGCAGGCCCAGGAGGTCCACAAGGCCATCCGCGACTGGCTCAAGAAGAATGTGAGCGACAAGGTCGCCGACGAGACCCGCATTCTGTACGGTGGCAGCGTCAACGAGAAGAACTCTGGTGAGCTCAGCAAGCAGCCCGACATTGACGGTTTCCTCGTTGGTGGCGCTTCTCTCAAGCCCGCATGTAAGTTTATTACATCAATGTCCTAACCCCTGCTACTCACCACTCAACTGCTAATGTGCCCCAGTCATCGACATTGTCAACTCCAAGAAGCAGTAAATAAAATAAGGCGGCTAGGAGGAGAAAGTGGCCAGCTCAGAGAAACCTCGTTACGAGGAACAAATAAATGCATCCACTAGGCCCAATAATTGATCACTTGGACATGGATAAGAAAACAAAAACGTGTTGATCTGGTTTCGTTGATATTGCCCAGTATGCTGCCCTCGTGCACTCCGAGGATGAGATGTTACACAAGTAAAAATACATGACGCTTGTACAGAAAAATGGTTCATCGTACGGGTTTGACCACAACGACAGATCTTTATACCGGCATGCCCTTGCCGTGATACGGTGACCAAATACCTCTGACACTAGGCTTGTTGCTCGTCACGGCCTTGTTCTGGCGCCTCAACTTCTCTCCGTTCGCATCTCGTAGCAACTCGATCTTCTCCAGAATCTCGTAAGGCGTCAGGTTTCGTACGCACACCGGCTTTGTCCTGCCGTTGATGTAGTGGCCTGTGATGACGGGGTGCTTGCCCGGTCGGGGCGAGACTTCGAACTCGACTTGGGGGTGAGCTGCGGCGAACTTTGGCAGCAGAGACTTGATGAAGCCACTTGGATGAGGTTAGCATGTGCGAGTCTATATACTGTGCTTTGTCCGGACTTCACGTGGTTTGGAACTTACTTCATGCCCCTGGAACTTCCGGCCCAGTCGCAATAATTCAGCTCCAGTTTCTTGCACTGGAGGATGAAGTTGCCGACGCCATTCTGTAGTAGCCCAGTCAGCCAATTATTCGACGGTCGCTACATGCCAAGAATACATACCTGGCCTCTAGCAATTGTCCTCAATGCTCTGACCGTCATTTTGTTCTGGTCGTGTCAAGCAGCGTATGTCATGATCCGACGGTGGGAAACGATAGGCCTGTGAAGTGTCGCGCGCGAGGTTGTAGCAAAAATCCCTGGACCGGCAAAACACCGGCTGGGGCGCAGCTCGCGAACGGGTCGAGGCCACCCATCCCAAGCTAAACTTCTAACCTCATTTCTTTTCGAGTCATTGTCAAAGCTAAATCCCACTCACGTTCATTTCACCCCCCGCCCAAACGCGTCCATTTGGACATACGTTTGTTCCTCTCTCTCATTTCTGTTTAGTTATTTTCAATCTTCTTGAAGTTTGGTGGATTCGACGCGATGACGGACAAGCTGCCCCCCAATCTCCTTGCGCTCTTCGCAGCGCGTCCCCCTTTGCGATGGATCGAGCACCCGGACCACGCGCCTGAGAAACGCCAGACAGCCCCCGTCGATGGCGTCGCCGCCTTTCTTCCCGAGCTTCAGAAGTATAAGGAGACTGATGAGTACCATCCGACAGAGAGTTGGCTACAGGCTCGCGACCGGAAGAAGGAGGAAAAGAAGGAGGCCATCGTGCTGCTCAAGAGCGATGCGTCCAAGTCTTGTGCGTAACTCGTGAACTCAGGGTCATGAGATCTTCGTTTGCTGACTTGACTTTTACCCTAGACAAGCCAAATGAGGATCCAAATATCCGCGGCGACGCGTTCAAAACGATGATCGTGTCTCGTCTGAGCTACGAAGCCGACGAGAGGGATTTGGAGCGAGAGTTTGGCCGTTTCGGTCCTATTGAGCGTGTACGACACACCTTGCGATTATTCAAGAACCCTCACTAATTTTGTTTAGATACGTATCGTCAAGGACAGCCATGCGCATGAGAAACCGAACAAGAAGAAGAAGGCCCACCGAGGGTACGCTTTTGTTGTCTTCGAGCGAGAGAAAGACATGCGAGGTAACTATCCCCTCCAACCCCCACCCAGTTCCCCTGCTTCTGCGTTTGCAACTTTGGCCAAAGTATCTAGATCATGCTACGGAGTTGTGGCCCTCAAGCTTGCCCTCCCCCTAGCCTGAACTATGAGACACAGAGGGCCCTCAAGCATGCCCGTCTCCACTTGCTTTAGTTTTCGTATCCCTAGTCGCATCGAAAATTCGAACCCATCATGGTAAGACTTACTGACACGGACGCCCTTTGGCGTTGTTGCGAGTAGCGGCGCTGGATTCTTGCGATGGCCTTCGCATCAGGGATCGCAACGTCAAACTTGATGTTGAGCGAGGACGAACCGTAAAGTCATGGCTCCCCCGCCGCTTTGGAGGCGGCTTGGGCGGCCGTGGCTATACAAAAGCTGTGCCGCAGCGTCCCATGGGCGGCGGCTTCAGCGGCGGTTATCGTGGAGGCTTCAGGGGATTCGACGGTGGTGGTCGTGGCCGCGGTGGCTTCCGTGGAGGGGGTCGCGGCGGCGGCGGCGGCTTCAGAAGAGATGGTGATTTTGGTGGTGGCGGCCGTGGCGACCGAAATGGTTTCGGAGGCCCTCCCTCTGGCCCTGGCTTTGATCGCCGAAACGGCGACCGCGGCCATGGCGGCGGTGGCGGTGGGTATGATCGCGATGGTCCTCGCTCATTTGACGACAGACGCGGTTTCCGGGATGGCGGTCGCGACGGCGGTCGTTTTGGAGATCGTGATAACAATCGCCGTACGGGAGGCAACATGGAACCCATCGGCCGCCGTGACGGTGGGTATCGTGACCGCGATCGCGACCGAGACTATGACCGCCCCAGAAACGACGACAGCCGGAAACGCGGCTACGACGACGGTGGTCACGATGAGCAACGCAAACAACGCCGGTATTAAGGCTGCTGGTCTGATGACCTCGAAAGATGACTGGATGCTACAGATGGTATACTCCCTTCGTCAATACTCTCCTCTCATACCTCCTGTCAGAGGGTAAGCACAAGTTGAAAGCCACAATGGCAACCATCGATACCCAAAAGCGCCAAAGAGTCGACATCATGAGGGCCTTTCCTTCGTTTGGCTCATGCTCCACCAACAGCCTTTTTCACTATGAGCGTACTGCCGTGCTATGCAGACGAGGACCCCTCACATTGTTTGCTTTCGCCATCTCGACACGAGTCTCAAGATAACCTAGGAGAATCCGAATCCGAGTTTTGTAAGAAGGAAGGTAATCTCTCTATTTATTTGTACACTATAGGATCTGCGAATTTCGGGATCGCGGCTTTAGGAGCGCCACGATATTATGGTAAGGTCAGAGGTAAGCTGTGACCTAACTCACTGCAGAGCCCCAGAACAAACCATTGTCATCGTGGCTTGAGCTCATGCAAGTGAGATGGCAAGTAATAACTGTACCAAGAAAAGATTATATGCGGACGTGCAAGTATGTGAATCGATTGCAATTCTTTCCGTAGCAGTAGTTGTCATAACGTTAAATCATACGGGGAGGTTTCGATTGACTTGATCGACGAGCCTTCTCCATTTCTCGAGCCTTTTTGTGTTTTGTTGTTGTCAAGAACCCCTCAACGCCGAGAACCCAAACAATTCACGCTGGTATCAGACATGTCTAACATAGGAGCCTTTTCTACTTTACTGCACCAATATCGTAAAAATCCGTAACGCATGGCCCCATCGTCATCTATTCCGCGTCCATTGCATCAGCATCGAGCTCCGTTACCTCGCCCGTAGCTGAGCTCCAGTGTCTGAACATTTTTGTTAGCGATTCGAGGGAAATATCTAGCGGTGTTTGAAAGAGCGATGACTTACGCTAACACATTGACCTTGAACTCACTAAGGCAAACGCTAAAGAGTTTCAACAGCCTTGTCTGTCTGGAGTCGAGGATGTCGCCCTGCTTGCAGACCTTGTATCCTTCACCCTCGCCACTCTCCTCTCCCAGAACAACCTTGCCCTTGACCATCCTCGTAGGCACACCAAGCCTGCGGAGCTCGGGCTCGATGGAATGCTCTAGAGGTACATCGTACTCTGCTGGGACTTCTCCGGCGGTGGAGAATACGACGCCGCCGGGGATGGTGAAGTCGCGAGAGGCAGCAACGCCCGCACGGGCAAAGTCGACTGGGGTGAGAGACGCAAAGTAGTCGAGAACGGACTGGACGGGGCGGTTGGTCAGGAGCAGGCCAACGGTGCCGGCCAGGTACTTGGTCAGGCCCTCAATGCCCGGGGCGACAGCTTCCGAGGCAGTGGTGCCGAGTGCGCGGGCCATGAGTTTCGTCTTTCCAAAGAACAACCTTTTATCTCTCCAAGTCAGCAATGGCTCCAAGTATGTGCAAAATGAAAGCGCCCCAGTAGCATGTCAAGGGTCAGCGAGCTGGAGGCGGCTCGGTTTGTGGTAGGACGAACCGGCTGTCTGAGAGCTCGTGGCGAACATCCTTCAGATGGTTATTGCGCATGTTGTCGACGCCAAAGACAAAACAGTGCTGGTATTCGGGCACGGCATCGCGGATTTTCTGGAAGAGCTCGTCCTTTTGTTCGCGGCCCTTTTTGTTGACCTGGGTCATATGAACGACCTTTGCGCGCCTCGACTTGGGCATGATGGGCGACTGATTCCTCTCTCCGATGGATTCACTAAAATTACTATGATTGATAGCAGAATTTCACAATGTGATCTGAGAGCCGAGTTCGGTGGGTAGTGGCTGTGTTCGAATTTGAAATGTTGGTTTCAAAAATTCCCAAAGTTGAGGATTTGAAAGCCGTGGAGGGGACCCTGCGGCAAGGCACTGATAAGATTGTGCAGAAAAAAAAAATTCGAGGAATTTCGGTCGGTGCCAGTGGCTTTCGCTGGACTGCCAGTGGTTGGACCCCACCCCGCAGTTCCTTCACCGAGAGAGCCACATGTGGGGGGGATGCACCCCAAGCCAGTTGCTGAGAGACAGAAGCTTCCGTCTCATGAAACAACATAAAGGCAATCCGTAGCTCATGGTGAAAGCTTCTAGTACATCGCAAGAACATGGCTTTGCGAGTATCGGTAGGGTCTAAACAGGCTTCTACGGCTTAGGCCCGCAGTGCCATCTTGAGATTTGGGCGCGTTTTGATGGCCGACTCCTTTTGTTCGACATAGAGCTTAAAATAGTAAAGTAGCAGCAGCTTTGTGTCGGTATTACAGACAATGCCACTGAAAAGCTCAATCGAGCCATCGCCTATACTGTTGATCGTAGGTTTATAACATTATATTTCAATGTAAGTAATATCACTACCTAGGCACGAAGCGGAGCTAAATGCAGGGCAAGGCTCGCGCGTCGTCTCCTGCCTACTAGGCCTGCAGTGGGCTGGACTTGCCTTATAGTGGAGTAGGCACTTTCCCGACCCTCCGAGGATCGCAAAACGCACGGACCACCCAAGTAGCTCCAAAGGCATTGGGTGTTATTTTTTCATTCTCCCCCATCCTGGGACCTCATTGCTCCAACATTCCAGGCAATTCATTCCCCAAAAAAACCCGAACCCGACTCCCATCACCACCTTCATTCTTCCCATCCAGAGCTATCCGCCGGACATCGACCTCCTTTGACCCTCGTCTCATCCCCCATCTCCCATCTCCCGGCCGCGAAGCACATTTCGCGTAACCTCTCCACTTACGCGCCTCCTGAGCCTTGTCTACATCCCCGGCTCTGTGTCCTCTCTCCCCGTTCTTTGTCCTCCGATACACTCCTTTGGGGATTCTAGAACACCCAAACTCTATTTTATCCCGACCCCCGAGCCGGTTTCCAAACGATCGCAAGACCATCCCTCATCGTCGGGACGCAAGTTTCAGCTACTACGATCCCGCCAAGCCCACCGAACAGGAAGGCTCTCTACTTGCCTTTCTACACTCTACATCTTTTCGCTCAGGCATTTCTCCAAACCTGTGGCCTTGCGGAGCCCAATAATTCACAATGGCTACAAACGGCAACTTCGCCCACCAGGAGCAGTACAAGGGCTCCGCCGATCAGTACGCCACTCCCGCAACCATCGATCCCGCCGACGCGTCCGGTGCCAGCAACGATCTCTCCAAAGATGAGGTCGGCTGGTACTTTGTTGAGCAGTACTACACTACCCTGAGCAAGTCTCCTGAGAAGCTCCACGTAGGTCATGTTCTCCTGGTCGTTTGCTGAATTGACACTAACCACACGTAGCTTTTCTATGGAAAACGCTCTCAGTTCGTGAGCGGAGTTGAGGCTGAAGTTGCCAACGTGTCTGTTGGCCGCCAGGTACGGTTGATCTACGGTCATTCATTAACCATGGGCTCCGCAAACTGACATTACTTCTCTAGGCCATCCAGGAGCGCATCAAGCAGCTCGACTTTCAGGATTGTAAGGTTCGCGTGTCCAACGTCGACTCGCAGGCCTCCTTCGACGGCATCGTGATTCAGGTCATTGGCGAGGTCTCCAGCAAGTCGGGAGAGCCAAAGAAGTTTGTGCAGACATTCGTGCTTGCCCAGCAGCCCTCAGGGTACTTTGTGCTCAACGATATCCTGCGCTATATTGATGATGAAGCTGAAGTGGTAGCCGAGGCCCCCCTTGAGGTCTCTGCTGATCGGCCCAACGCCGATGTTACCACGACTGAGTCGGCTGAACCCGCTGCCCCGGCCGCTGAGGCGACCAAGAAGGATTCTGTCGAGCTCAATACAGAGGCCGTTGATGAGAAGCTTGAGGCTGCCGTCTCTGATGAGCCTGCCCAGGCAGAACCTAGCGTCGCCACTCCGGCCGTTGAGACCGCGAAGCCTACAAGTCAGACTGAGGCTACTCCTTCTGATCCCGAGACAGCTGCTCAACAGCTGGCCGAGGAAGAGGCCAAGGAGCCCGAGAAGCCCCAAGAGCCAAGCCCAACTCCCGCTCTTGGTAAGGCTCCTGCCGCGCAGGCTGAGGCCGCCCCTGCTGAGCCTGCCGCACCCCCCAAACCTATGACTTGGGCCAGTCGCGCGGCTGCGGCTGCTGGTCCTCGTCCCGTGGTCCCTCTGCCCAAGACCGCGACACCACCTGCACAGAGCCAGAACCGTGCTCCGGCACCGGCTGCTGCTCCTGCCGCGGCTGCCGCGACTGCTTCTCCTGCTTCAGCCGCTGCTCCCGCAGCCACCGCCGCCGCTGACGCGTCTGCTAAAGATGCGTCTGGCTGGCAGACCGCAGGCGCTGATTCGAAGCGACAGAACCGCCCTCAATCTGTGTCGGCCCCACCGACTGAGAAGGAGGGAACTCTAGGCTACGTTAAATATGTGACCGAGAAGGTGCAAGATCAGGACCTTAGAAAGGCCTTGGAAGCCCATGGCGAGCTCGCTTACTTTGACATCAACCGCCAGAAGGTATGTGCTCATCTTATGACACCCAAAGCTGTTGTATGCTAATGTTGGTAAAGAACTGTGCGTTTGTCGAGTACAAGACGATTGAGGGCTATAATGCAGCCCTGAACTCGAACCCTCATGTCGTCAACGGCGAGCAGATTATTGTTGAGCAGCGACGTCCCAAGACCGCCACTTTTGGTGGCGCTGGATACGGAAGCGGAGGCCGTGGAGGATCTCAGCGAGGCCGCGGTGGCATCGAAGGCAACCGAGCCGGTGGACAAGGTAATGCTAGAGGCAACTTCTCTGGACAGAACCGCGGCCGTGGAGCTCCCCGCCGTGGCGGCGCTCAGCCCGCTAATGCTTAGACGCTCTGCGAGAGTTAGGGGGCAGACGGTAAGCCTACAGCATGTCAAACTCATGGCAGCGTGGGAGAGCACATCTGAAGCGAAGTACATGTTCTCATTCGAGGGCGGCTTACTGCTACTTCCAGCAAAGTTTATAACTTGCCTCCAGATTCCGTCATACCGGAGGATTTGGGTCTGAAGTGCTGCTCAGAACATTCCTAGCAGGTGCGAAAGAGTTGGTGCAGCGACGGCAGCATGGTTTTTGGAGTTCGGCGGGAGCCGCATTGCCCTTTTCATCTTCGGTTCTTGTTTCTATCTTAATTTTTTTCAAACATGTCATTATATCCAGGCATTTGGACCGGTGCGGGAAGAGGAGTCTAAGGTCTCGCGACGGTCAGGAGTCTGTGATGGAGGCCTTGCGCGGGTTTGATCGCGAGGGAAACTCAAAGAAGGACACAGACTCTAGGACCGGTCAATATCAGGGGGTCAGGAAAAGGGACGGTGTTGGCGGTCAAAGAGAGGAGAAATCTGGTGTAACTGATGGAGACTACCCGTGTCCTGTGCCACTATGCACGGCGGACAGGAACACGGACAAATGATGTACAATAACCATGGGCGGAAAGGTTTCCAAAAGGAAAAAGGAGTTGGAGGATATTCAAAATCAAAGGATGACAGTTGTGCATTCAAGAAGGTGCGCCGTCCAGCTCTGCTCTGCAGGTTAAGGTAGCAAGCGTGATTACTTCAAGTTGATACATGCCCGTTTGGAACCCCCCTTAACGTCCCTTGACTATTATCATGAAAGGCATGGTGGACATTCTGTTAAGCTTTATCTGATCATGCATATACAACTCGATTAATAATGATACCCCTAGTCGGACATCATAAAGTCAAGGCGCGGATGGTTTTCGGGTCCTGTCGCGAACTTAGCGATGCGATTGAGCGAACTGGTGAAACGGATCTTTTGTCGCCAATGACAATGACACAGATGGGGGGGACACACAAAGAGACCCCCCGCCCCCTGCCTTCTTTGTAGAGGCCCACCAACATCTGCTTACTCGAAGTTCGGCGCAATGCATATATAACGGATACCTCACGAAACAAGTGGCAGGAGCCGAATGAATGCTACCAAAATGGACACATAAGGCAACAGCGCGGTGCGAAACGTGCCCAAGGCGCCATTGTCTTCCCGATGATCACATGAGAACACTCGGATGAAACCTTCCATTACATAGCCAAGATCGCCGGAAGAAGGGGACATTTTTCTCATTGTCTAAATATAATATACGTCGATTCTAGTCAGTGCTCGGCAACGACTCCTTTTTCGCTAAAATAACCTTAATAGAACATGGGGGGGACTTGTGCCATTCCTGGCTACCAATCAGAACGATCAACAACACAGCAAAAGTATTCGTGGTAGCCTCAAGCTGGTGCCAAGTCACTTGAGCTGGGCGAGTGCCGAACTTCCGCAAAAGCTGTACATATGGATAGGGATGGAAGTAAGGGAGGGGGGAGGGGGGCTTGTTCGATCTGGACGGGTGCATAAAAATGTAAGTACTATGCTTCTGGCGGTTGCATGTCTAACACATTATGGAGCCTCGGGCTGCCCAACACATGAGATAGGCGAGGCACGCGGAGACAGATCACTAGAGAGGAGGGAGAGAGCCAAGGCGGGAGGAAGTAGCGGGATGTTGGATCGACGACGGCATTTCGCAGTTGGGCCATCATGCTGTTGGTTAGCGCTAAGAGCCAATCGATTCGGTCTCTCAAAAGTACAAGCAGGGTGTCCCAGAGAGCGCACAAGTAATTAGTACGAGGGAGTTTGCTCCCATTTCTCGATCCCTGGTAATGATTCGGGGCCATTCACATGTCGGCCGCTCGATCTCGTGATCAAGGCCAAGACGTCGTGCCATGCGAACCCTGATGAATGACTCCAGGATCCAGCCAGCGCCAACGCGCCAAGACGCAAAGCTGGCAAGGGCATTTCGCCGAAGGCCTTAGCACTACGTACTCCGTATGGAAGATTCTGACAAGCTTCAAAAAGTACCCTTGATTTTGGGGCAAAGGTCCACATAAGGGGGATGCTGGTCAGCACCGCATAGCTCGCCATTTCAATGATCCTGCAATAGTTGGAACGTCGAGTAGTAATGTTTCCCAAGCGGCTCGGCGTTAACAAAAGTCATGCTGTATGTAGCAAGGTAATAGTAGATCTCCTATTTTCGTCAGAAGACAATCGTACGACCACTGTTAGCGAAAAAGAGGCCGAAGATAAAAATCGACGATGGCCGACTTGGCTCATTTTTAGCCGCACGTGGAGTTGGCAGATTACGTATCCCCCCGTACTTTTTGTCGAAATCGAAGCCACGGAAATCTTCCATGGAATGGTCTGAACTTTGGTGGGATCTTGACTTCTGTTGGAACTTGGAAGCACAGGTTGCAGGGATCCAGGCTTTAGCGGGGCCGTGTCCATCAAAGGTGCCAAGTCGCACGTCAAAAGTTCCGGGTGATTGGTCTCGCGTATGGGCGGCGGACGCTTCCAGGCACACTGCACGAGTTTGTGTGCATTGGCTCGATTTGTGCGTGTGTGCGTTTATGTGTGTGTATACGCGCGCGCGACCACCCGAAAGCCATCGCCTGATGTTCGTACTGGAGCAATGGCGACTGAGTAGATTTGGTCAGTTGTTATTGAAGGTTGGCATCAAAAGTATCAAGTATTTGTCGAAGGCAGGTCGGCCTTGGCCCTCCATTCAGCCCCATCCGGGCCAAGACCGGATTGATCGGTTAAGCCGGCGGATTGCATCCCCAATCAGTCACACGTTGGCTTGGGATAACCTTTTGTTCCTCCTTCTCTCGTACGAGAGTAATGCGCCGAATGAAGGTGGATTTTGTTTGTCACATTGTGGATGCTCGTCTATGCCCTCCATAGGGCGTGTCTTCCCTTTCTCTCTTGTCTTTTACCAATACGAGGGCAAAAGTACACGCAGTTAAAAAATTTATCCGCAAGGAACACGCCACGGCGTCAGTCGGTTTCATGGGGAGAAGAAGAGCTCGGGTGCTCCGCCCAAGATGGGCCGGAATCGAAGCGGAGGAGGTCATTGTCGCAGCAGATCACTACCAAAGCCGGCTGTTTGAAACTTTGGATCGAATAGAGCAGCGAACTTTTTGATGCTACTGACTATTCAGGCACCAGGTATGGTACCTTAGGTAGGTACTACCTACTGTGTCCTACATACTAGACTAGATAGAAAGTGCAGTGCTCGCCTTTGCTGATGTTAGACGGAGTCAGTGCTTTCCAGATTCGCTTGACTGCCGCCCTAACGACTGCCATGTACTCGAGAGGTACAGTGGCAGGTCCAGGGCAGGCAGCAATAGAGCCGTGATGAGGGTATTGGCGGATTAGTGACCACTGACCAGTTAACTCCTGTCATGAAGACTCGGATTGTTCCTACCTCTCTGGGGTGGATGCGACCTCCTGCTCTTGCCTTGTCTGTCTTGTCCACTGGGTGCCACCTACCGAAACGGGGTTAGCTCTTGCTGGCTACGGCCTGTCTCGGGGACCTTTTGGGGCTGCAGTCAGTCGGCACTATGTATTAACAGTGACGCTGCCGTAAGGTATCCAGTACCTAATAAGCGTAGGTAGTATTACTCCCGATACCAGTCTAGTACAACTAGTACTACTACTTGTTGGTTATAGTAGGCACGTTGGACATTCCCTGGACCCTGGACAGCAGACAGATTGAACACCGCCAGCCGACAGCCTACTACTAATTACTATCTAGTAGGTCAGAGGGCTGGTGGATAAGTGGGAAACCAGATGGGCAAGTGGGACACACGAGGACGATGATGGTAGGAAGGTGCACCAGGGCAAGTGGGCGTTGCTCCGAAAGACATGGATGTCAGTGCCAGCCAGGCAAAGGTACCTAGGCCGGTCGGACGGTACCTTTACTTTGATCCTCGCGAGAGCCACAACCAAAGCCAGAACCAGAGCCAGGGCGCGCCAGATGCAGACGCAGACGCAGACGCAGGTGCGAACAGCTACTGTGCTCCGTGAAATGCGCCGCCGCCAATTATTGCTCTCAGGCTCCTGATACTCCGTCTCCGACTCCATCATCGCCCGTCGCTCAATCACCCATCGGCCAATTTCCATCGACACTACCCGTTCCCCGTACGCGCACGTATGTACAGTGACAGTTACCAGCATCCTGATGCCTCACCCCCCCACGGATCGGCGCCGCTGGTTCGGTTGCTCCTAATTAGCAAAGGCGACCAATTGCTCGATCCCGTTTAGGACGCCGCCCAACCCCGAAGCCGAACGACTAGTCCGTGTCCTTGCCGCCCTTCTGATCTGATCCAGTATCCAGTCACCGCACGGCTCAGCTGTGCCGATCGAGGCTCCAGTCCTATTTCCATCTCGAGGAGGCTGACACCACTCAACTGCTCGGGTTTGCTCTGCTTTGTTCCGTTTGCCCTGCTGCCCTCCACCTTCCGATCCGCCCTGTCCAGATTCCCCGACGGCCAGACTGCCCACCTTTCCCCTTTACATTATTCTTCCGTCGCTGCCTCGCGCGCGCGCTCTCTCTATTTTGATACATTCACACGCCCTGTCCGTGTTCCCCTTGTTGGTGCAAAATCTGGATCGGATCGGATCGGCTGCTCCGCGCTAGACAAAAGAGCCGTTCCTCGACTTCTAACTCTAACCTTACCGACGCCTTGTGTGGCCTGTCTCGCACCGTTGCGCCCACACCCCAGAGCACAAGCCAACGTCCAACGGCTTCTCTACGGCATTCTTCTCGCCCTCTCGCTTCTCCATCCCAAGCGCCCGTCTCCGTCATGCTTGCTACCTCATCGTTATGAGCAGACTTTTTGGGGGTGATTCTAGCAGCCGAGACTCGAGCGTCAGGGACCTCGTCAGCTCACCACCATCCCAGCCGACATTTTGGGTGGCCGCGATTCCCTGACTCCCGGCTCGCTCGCCTCGTCGTCCACCCCACGCGCCGGAATCCCTCAACGTCGTTGCATTCTGTGACTAGCACACGTACCAGAGCATCATCCGGGGCCTTGGTGTCCGGTAACCCTGCTGTGGCGTTTGTCTGGTGGACACGGAACCTAGACACAACGCCCTCCTTACTGGCGGCCGGGCGAGTTGACCCCACGACCTTCCTCCAAGCCGACCGGGCGATCCCCTCCACTGCGGTTTAGTCCTCCAAGGTTGCCGCGTCCGGTCCGGTCCACTCGCCCCTATACGCACTTATATAACCTTGCGTCCGCCCAACATGGATCCTCGCACCGACCCATCACTCCTCCCCCATGGACCCGCCTCCCTGTCATCTCCGCCGCCGGCGACCGTCCGCCGGCGACTGTCTATGGATGAAGACTTCTACTACTTACAGATTATGACCGACCAACATCGGCGACCATCCCACCCTCCGCCATATCCCGTCGAACCCTTACAGTCTGGGGGCAAGGTGGAAAGGAGGGACAAGACGATTGGGGTTGGGGATTCACCCAAGAAACCTTCAGTATCAAGCGGAAGCGGAAGTGCTCTGGTGGCTGGTACCCCAAGGGCAAGAGATATGTTGCCCGCCTACTCGAGCTCCATCGAGCTCGAGGGCATCTTCATGAGGAAGCACGAGATCGAGGAGACGACAAAGAGAGCTGAGGATCGCCGGTGGCACGCAACCTACATAACTCTCACAGGCACCGCCCTTAATCTCTACACCGTAAAGAAGAACCGAACCTGGGGAAAGACAAAAGATGGGCCGACAATCAGCCCCGATAACCCCCCTTGGATGCGCAAAGGGAAGCTGGAGAAGAGCTACAGCCTTCTGTACGCGGATGCTGGCATTGCCGCTGACTATAAGAAGTGAGTGCTATCAGTGCCCCGGTAGATCGATTCTTTCATTCCTCGCGGACTGTAACTAACAACACATCGCACTGTAGACGGCGATATGTGATCCGCGTACGTGCCGAGACTGATCAGTTTTTGCTGTCGTGTATCGAGCTAAGCACGTTCAATAAATGGCTGGAAGGGTTGTTCGCGGCGATCGATGTTGCACTGCCCATCGACGACCGCGACTTTCCCCGGGACATGTCCATACCTCGCATGCAACGCGTGCGCTGGTATCGCGGCATATCACCTACGCGAGCAGCCCAAACAGGAATGACAACTAGCCAACAGTCCACGACCCAGACTCCCCAGGAAGCTGCGCAACAGGCTACTCAGCATGGAGTGGACGAAAGCCCACGGGCCTCTTCGGCTTTGAGAAGAAGGTCGTCTTCACCAGAGGCATTGTCAAATCTGTACCAGGCCGGTCCAGAACCTCGGCAACTGCCTCCGGTGATGGACGAGCCCGAAGATGAAGAGGAGGTCGAACCATCCCGCTCAGCTGCGCCGGTGTTTGCTGATGACGAAGAAGAGCAACTCGACGAAAGCTCCGAACCACAAGCAAGCTCGACGAACCCACCCCGTCTTGACCCGGCCCATCGTCTGAGCACCTCGGAGTATCCCAACGTGGGTGTCGACCCTCACTCGGGGAAGTGGGTACCGGAGCATCGATGGTCGACTGCGCATGACCTTTTATATGCCAAGCTATGCTACAGTAACTTGCTCTTCCGAAGCCCACGCAAATCCAACTTCATCATCAGTGAAGGGAAGAAGTGGTATGTCGACTGGAAGACAGGTCGCATGGTAAGAGTGTTGCCTCCAGCCTATGGCGAGACCTACAATTTCTTCGGACCCTGGCAGACGATTCACACGGAGAATCGACACATTTGATACTCTGATGACGACTGTTATTCAACTTTATTCTTGGAGGTGCTGCTTCTTAGCACGACTTGTCCGGGCTTTCTTTCCCCCCTTAGCGTGGTTCTCAAAAAAACCCGGATAACATCTACCCATATACCCGATTATCTTTCGATAATCTCCCAAATCGGTTTAATGGCTTTGGCGAATGGAAATCTGATTATCCTATTTGATGCCTTCTCTGTTCACATATTTACGTCACATTTTTGGAAACCTTATAACATGAAAACATGTTATCTAACGATATCATACTGGCGGGCGCCAGCATCTGCATCTGCATCAGCCATCGAATTATGACTGCAAATTATTTGCCGGGCATTCACGGCGCATACTGGAAGGGGGCATAGTGTGCGTATAACTGCGGTTGGTTACCCTTGCACATATGGAGGAGTTGATTCTACGGGGCTCTTCGCACAGCCACTCAGTCTACTTTGCCTAGACGATTTGATGTCTTGCCTGTACAAAACTTGGAGGCGTTTAACCTTACATACATCTGATTTTGATAGCATTGAAATGGAACACGAACGCCGCTCGGGCGTAAGAACTCTGGACTGGACTCTAAGCATGTGTAGATGCCATGAGGGTAACACAAAAGTGACATGTAGAAATCGAAATGTGGTATCATTGACAATGCAACCTGAGCCCCAAACTCCGCAACATCCTAAATCATTATGTTGACCAGCACAAAATCAATCAATATGGTTCTCTGCCGACCAAAGGCGCTTTACTCCCGAAAAACAGGGTCTTCCTATCCCCCAGTCTCTCTACACAGAAGATCAAGAGAGGGGGGGGAAAGGAGCAATCACGAGCCACTCGCCCCCTCCGTTGTCCCTTCTACAGCAGCTCTGCCCTGCCTTGCGTCGAGAGCTATCGCCTCCACCTCCTTGCCCAGCGCGGCATTGGCACCCTTCACATCCCCTGCCGCCGTCTCCAGCTTGGCCAACAAGTCGGCAATCTCGTCCCGCTGCCGTTGCACCTCGTCATGGAGCAAGCTGTTCTGCGACTGGGCCGTCTGCAGACGCGCATTGAGCTGGGACTGGTGCGCGGACAGGGCGGGCGTTAGGTGAGCCTTGAGAATCTCGTCGGGTGGTAGAGTGTGAGGACTAGATGTATTTGGTCATGTTAGTTTGCGACTTTCCATTTTATTTCTTATGTTTGGGGTTTTTTAATTCATCAAAGGGGGAACCCCACGGTATCGGTTCTTGCTCCTCCTCCTGCTCCTCCCCTTGATTGCTCTTCTTCTTCCTCACCCTCCTCTGCTCCTCCTTCCTCCTCGCGCCCGCGTCCGCGACCAGCGCCTCGAGCTCGTTAAGCTTGGGCACGACGGCGCGCGAGGCCAAGATGGTGTCAAACTCGGCGCGGCACTTCTCGTCCAGCTTATTGGCCATCTGGGCGCGGATGTGCTCGAGGACGGTGCCATTGCGAGCGGCGATGGTCGGGTAGCAGCCCGCGAGGTTGTCGTAGGCCAGCTTGGAGAGGGTGTGATCCAGAGCTTGGGCGTAGAGGTCCTTGAAGCGGGTGGCGCGGGGGCCGGCGGCTTCGACGACGACCGGCGGCGGTGCAGGCGGTGGCGCTGTTGCGGTGTCGGTCCCTGCGGGGGATTCGGTGGGTGGTTGCTGGGTCTGGGAGGCGGAACGGGTTTCGTCGTCGTCTGGTTGTGGTTCGGTAGCCATTGTGAGTCGCAATTTTGTGTGGTGGCTTAATGTCAATTGGGGAAAATATTGGCTACGAAGCAAGTTGGTGATGATGGTGGGAGCTGATGTGCTGGGCTTTTTTCTTGGATCGAGGCGCGCTGATAAGCTTTGGGAGACGCGACGAGGGGTTCAGCCAAAGTAACGAGAGGATGGGTCGAGGTCGCTTGGTGGGCTGTTATCGGCACGTGATGCGGAATTGGTGTAAGTGGTATTACCTTCAAGTTAGGTGCTAAGGTGGTATGTATATATGTATGTTACTTACCTTACGAGCAGGAGGGTTATAAACCGAATTTGGAATGGGGGTGGGATCCGGGGTTTCAATGGCTTGCTGCAGGATGCAGGCTAAATCTGATGGCCGCCTTGGCTCCTGTAAGATGTAGATTAAGATTGTGACAGCCTCGACGCCGCGGGGACATATGGGCAGCATTAACCAGCAGAGAGTTTTCTGCTTTGATTTGATGTAGCTCACAAACATAATCCCCACATCGATACATCAATACATCAATTAATCCGATTTCATCATCTCGATAGCTGCGAATAAGTGAAAAATGAAACGTCGCGCGAGAATTGGTCAATGTAAATCTATGACTGGGTATCACTGCCCATCGACATGTTAGTTTGGCTTGTATACAAGAGACTTAAAGAAGAAAAAAAACCCCCCCAAGGCCCATCCCCCTTCTTAATTCGCCGCCAAGATTGCAGCCGCGTCCGCCGCCGAGGAATGATCATTCTTCCCGGCGTCCTTCCGCCGCATCTCGTCCTCTGTCTTCTTCCGCTCCGCCGCCTTCTGCCGCTCGCCGAGCTGATATGTCGCGAATCTTAATGTTCCCAGCGTAAGCATGGCCAGCAGGAAGATGCCCAGTGCCGACCGACGGATCAAGATCCACCGCACGCCTTCAATTTCCGACTTGGAGTCGCTTCCGAGACTGGTGCTGATCTTGTAGTTGATCTGCTGGACCTGTTGGAGAGAAGAAGAAATCAGAATGTCAGCTTCTGTCTGCAAGAGTGGAAGAGTTCGTCAGGGCTGTGCATACCGCGCTGTCTGCCGTCTTCTGTTCCTCCCTGACCGCCATCCTCCGATCATTGAACATTCCCCTCACGTTATCATTCAGCGTTGAGACCTCCTGGTTCAGGGACTGCGTCAGGATATCCACCTCGTGCTGCAACAGCGTCCGCTGCTGCCGAATTTGCTCGTCCTGCAACCGCCTGTTATTCCGAATCTCCTGCCCCAGCTCAGAGCACGCCGCCCGGAACAGGTACGACTCGTTCTCGACGTCGCTCTTGCTCACAAGCTCGTCCTGCGCAACGTCCAGGTTCTGCGCCAGCAGCGCCCGGATCCCCTTCATCGCCTCGATCGCCTGGGTCGGGGTGTACCCGCCGTCCTGGAGCTGCTTGACGAGCGAGTAGCTGTCAAAGTGGTGCACGTAAGGCGGAGGCGACATGTGCGGGTGATAGCGGCCGCTCCTACTGGTCGGTCCTTTATTAGGCTGCACGTCGCTGAGCACCTTATCGAGGGGCCCGCCCGCCTCCTGCTTCGGCGTGCGGTCTGTCGTGTCTGTGGACTCGGTCGCCGGCTTATTCGCGGACAACACTTCGGATGAGGAGGAAGAGGAGGAGGAGAAGGAGTCCGCTTGTTGGTCAGAGTCGCCAGTGGCCTTGTGCGCGTGACTATTTTTTAGCTCCTCCGCCGTTTGCTCCGTCTTCAAGGGGGCGTCCGTCTTCACAATGCTCTTCACCGTGCTCTCGACCCTCGGTTCGGCAGCCTGCTGCTGCTGCTGCTCGACAGGCGGTGTCACTTCGTCCGTAGCAACAGTCGTGTCCGCAGGAGTCGTTGCAGGCTCAATGGCCTTGCCTCGCCTCTTGAACGAGCTGCTGTTCCATCTGCACGGCTCCGTCGCCGGCCGTCTCGCTACTACCGCTGCCGCAGGGGAGCCGCTGTGTCTCGGTATCGTCCGCGTCTGGATTCGTAGGCTCCGCCACCCAAGCGCCGTCAGCCGGCCCGGGGCTGCGGATGACATGGCTTGGTGGGTAGGTGGGACGTGGGATTGGCGAGAAAGGGAAGTGAGGATCTTCGATGTGGTGGGAATGGCAAATCAATTCCAGCCCTGCGCTGCCGGTTAGGCGCGCATGAGTGAGGTTATTGATTCGTGCGATCCGAATAGTATGACTCGAATGCTTCAAACTAGCATGGCGAATGCGAAGCCAAGGGATGAGATTGAGATGGAAAGGGTCGTTGGACTGATTGGGAAGGGAAGCAAAGTGCAAAGTTCAGCCTTGGTTTCGCCAGTCCCACGTGGGAACGTCATTCCGCCAGGTCTCCACCCCGGCCTTCTGCCGAGACGAAAGAACATACTTGTACGGAGTACGAATACTACATAATCGCAACGCATGGTGAGAAATCATTAAAGTGGTCAGAACTGGTCAGAAGTGGCCAGATACACCGTGATCTCTGGTAATTTAGGCATGATTCGGCAGCTGGGTCAAGGATGAAGTTGCTTTTTCTATACTCTATGGACGAGTTTGATCTTGCTCACCATGCCGGTCTTGCGCGGTCGTCAAAGACTCTCTCAAGGTTGACTCAAGTCCGCTTATTCTTTGTCCAGTATTGTGCACACCGTGACCGTTTCTTTGTTTGTTTGTTCTGCTGCTCCCAGATTCATCCAGAAGACGACAGCCTGCAAAGACAAAACACCCAGTTTCCCTAGTTCCTGATTCCCGATTATGTATTGCCCTTTTGAACCCCTAGGTAATGCTTCCAAGAAGAATGTACCGTTTCGAAAAAAAGAAAAGTAAGAAAGAAAATCGAAGAAAGAGCCCCCCCCCCAAACAAGGTAAATTTGACTAGACCCGAAGTAACACACACAAAAACCATTCGTTCGCTCTGCCAGTGTTTCCTTGCACCAATCAGCTTTACCTGATGAAGCAACGCCAGCAGGAAAGTCCGGGGTAAGGTGATGGTAAATGCCCAACGTCTTGCTTCGTTATCTCTCGCTCTCAAGATTCCCTCAGGTGATATGTTAACCGCTCTTTTATGATACCCAGCAAACCAAAAGATATTATTTGTCTTGAAGAAGAAGTTGCCATACTTGCTTGTGCGTAGTGCACGTATTAGAATGTTGTACGAATAATGATAGCATCGTGTGGAAGATGGTTCGCTGGAGCATTGCCGTATCTGACGCTCTATGTAAGCGGGGAAAGCTGCATTGCACAGTGCCAAGTTTCTGTCGAGAGGCCGCTTGATTCCCGAGGCAGCATGAATAGAATACGCGGCCAGGCCAAGCAAAGCTGCCCCGTCACTAATTGGCAATAGCGCTCTGAGACTTGGGAGAGCCTCCATTGACAGCAGACCCAGATTCCGCGCGTGTGCGCGAGGCGATGGCCTTGGGCATATCTGACTCCTTCGTGATGCCTGGGGCAGGGGCAACGGCAGACACATGAGAATAGTGCTTAGCGTCGGGCTTGAGCTCGCCGCGCGAGTGTTGGTCCAGCATCTTCTCCATGGCCGTGATCTGTCGTGAGTTGCCGTTCTTCTTGAGAGTGTAAAACAGGGGCTTGATCTGCTCAACAAAAGAATCCTGTTCCTCGCCCTCGAGCCAAGTCGCCATTTTCTCTACGCTACTGTTAGCAGATGCAATGATTCTTCGTCATGCCAAAAGAGTAAGGTAGGGCAGAACTTACGAATCACATAGTTCCCGTAGCTATCGCGCATCAGCTGCTGGAGGACGCTGGAGCCATCGCTTCCGATATTCTCAAATCGCTCTCGAATCATAGTGCGGAGCTCCGGGACGCCATGGATAATGCACGTCTCGACCACATTGGAGGCGAACTTGTGTTTGCACAGGTCTACAAGCTGTTCCAGAACGAGACTAACCATCTTGAGGCGATCCTCGAACTTGCCGTGCACAATAATATGTTGCGCAACATAATTGCCATACTGATCAGGCAAGAGGAGATGAGCCGATGGTCGCAATTCGCCGATGATGATGTTGTTGTCTTCCTCGGTTCCATAGTCCATCATCCTCTGCACAACACGGCAACCATACTGGTGGTTTGAAAGCATCATGACCTGGCCTCGCAATGCGTTCATCATGAAGTCCAGGTACTTGCGGTCGAGGAGTCCAACAATCTTCTGGATGACATGATTGCCGTTCTGATCCATCATGACTCGCAGAGTCTCGGGCTCCAGTTCCTTCACCATCTCAAGCTGCTGATCAACGAGCACGTGTTCAAGCGCCTGCAAAAAAAAAAAATTAGCAAATACGACTACAACAGCACGATCATTCGATAAAAGGAGAGCATACCTTTTGGACCACGCGGCAGGCGTAGACTTGCAGGGAGAGATCGACCATCTTAGACTTAATCTTGTCGGCTAGCATCTTCTTTTGAACCTGATTGCCGTGCTCAAAGAATTTCTGCACAACATAGTTGCCGAAAACGTCCTTCATGAGCTGAATGGCATTGGGCTCAATCTCCCGGAACACCTGGTCCTTCTCGTCGCTGTTGGCGGTCTCCAACTTCATCTGAATGAAACGGGACCCATGCTGATCGCCACTGAATTCAACCATGTAGGAGTAGAAGTCCTTCAGCTCCCAACGCTTGTTCTTGTTATTCTTATAATCCTCGAGCAGTGCACTTCGCATGTTTCTGGTCGGATCGTGGTCGGCGGCAGGACGGATGGGAGGCATGTTGCTGCCCAAGGGATATCCGCTAGGAAATGGCACGCCATAGTTTGGAAGCATCGCATGGCGGAAGCCCTGGTTGTATGGCTCCAGGTAGCTTGGCGAATATTGGGGTGGCATATTCGAGTAGGGGTACTGTTGGGGGAAGTAAGACGGTCCATAGCCGGATCCGAAGCTCTGTGCAGAGCCTCTGCGCTCCACTTCACCCGTTCTCGGATCCCTAAAGGATCGAGTGTTCCAAAGTTCGGAGGTCGAGTGGGCGTGGTGGCTCGGACTGTTGCCAGTCTCGAGTCGATAAGAAGGCGCTGGTGATGACCGATCACCAGATGGGCGCTTTAAAGCAGAAAACTTGTTGGTGAGTGAGTCCACCTGCCCATCGTGCCCGTTCGTGTACCTAGCACCAGCAGCATCCCCAAAAGGCTGGGTTCCTGGATTGAACTGGAAGCCAGCTGCGGACTGATCCAAGCCGTTAGGCCCGGCGACGGTGTGTCGAGCAAAAGGTAGTGAGAGATCGTCGTCGATCTGCTTGTTGATACCGAATGCCCGGCTGTTGGTCGCCTGATGGGCAAGGGAAACGGGTTGGGTAGGCATGGTCCTTGAGGACTGGAATGAGTTGCTGTGAGCATGACCAGG
The DNA here is from genome assembly GCA_013461505.1 of Ramularia coccinea. Classification (NCBI taxonomy): domain Eukaryota; kingdom Fungi; phylum Ascomycota; class Dothideomycetes; order Mycosphaerellales; family Mycosphaerellaceae; genus Ramularia; species Ramularia coccinea. The sequence continues at coordinate 4,642,543 of JABNMW010000001.1, read as the reverse complement.
AGCGCGCCCATTATACAGGTCGGGGAAAGCAGGCGAGGCTTGGGAGTGTCGCGATGGAGCGGCACTGGGTTCTCTCGATGATGGGAAGGAGGTCATAGGATCGATGTATGAATTCTCGTGCGAGGAGCGGGTCTGGCGAGAAGAAGCAGCAGCAGCAGCATCGGCGAAGCCGTTTTTGATCCCGTGGAAACCATTCTTGTACCCGACGGCCGAGTGAGGATCGGCACCGTTACCAAATGCTGAAACCCTAGGCAGGCCAGCGTCGCGTGTCCTGTTGGGTGATGTGCTGGTCGGGCGATTGGAGTCGTCGTTCCATGGATACCATCCGTTGGACTCGGAATTGGTGTGGATCACGCTGTTGCCATTCTCATTTGAGTCTAGAATCGTCAGCTCGGGGACCGGCATAGTAGAAAAGAGGTCCTGATGAGGTACACAGCAGGCAATCACAAACCTTTGGTCGTCAGAGACGGGACACGGGCATGGCTCGGTTGGTAAGCCGAAGTATTCCAGATATTCTTGCTTGGGACGAGGTTGTTTGCGGTGGGGAAGCCGGAGCTCTTGGGCTGCTGTGGCTTGTCGTTGGAGGTGCCAGATGGCATCGCGAACGGCCACTGGTGCGACTGTAACAATTTCACAAGGCGTTAGCGAGAGATGACAATATTGATGAAGTGCGCGGCTCCGTCTGCGTCTGTGTCGGCGCTTGGCTTTGGCTTTGGCTTTGGCTTGGGCCCTCTGATCGAGGACGTGGTTGTTGAACGAGTGAACCGGCACTGCCAAAACAAGTCTCAATGACGTGGAGACAGCCTGATGTTTTTGTTTTTCTTTTCCGCCGATGGAGCGGAAGGGAAAGTTTTGGAAGGCAAAATGCAAGCACGAAGACAACCTAGGGAAACCAAAAGAAAGGAAGGCTAAGTATTATGACGGGGTTTTGGCGCAAATGGCTGGGAAGGTAAGGTAGTGAGTCGCTGGACAAGGGACAGGGGCGCAAAAAGTCAAGTCAGTCAAAGAAAAAGCCAAAGTCCAGTGTTGGAGGAGGTTGCCAGGCCCATACTATGCCGTGGCATCCTATTTCCAGACCTAGAATGCAACGCTTCCCAAGCCAAGGCTCAAGGATCTGACGGGACGTGGGGAGTTTGGGGAGTTTTGGGCCCAGCAGTAGCTTTTTTTGGACGTTGCGGTTGGTGAGGTGCTGGCTGTCGCTGGTCCTGAGGCGCCTTCGGTCTAGCTGCAGTGCTGTGTAGGTAGGTACTTTAGGTAGGGTAGTAGTAGTAGTAGTGCACTACCGGAGGTACTACTGGCGCCTCAGGGCACTAAGGTACCACCTCAGCGAGACACTAATAACGCCCCGGCAGACACGCAGAACCTGAGGGTGACAGCCACTGGCAATAGCACTGGCATTGGCATTGAGAAATGCTAGGCCGGGCGGGCAAGCCCCACTAGAGCCCAGGGCAAAGGGGGCCACGGATCCCAGGGACAGTGAGAGCATCCACCAAAAGCCACCAAAAAGGCGAATCAGCGCACCGGCAACTCGCCGCGAGTCCCTGCACAAACACGCTAAGCACGGTTGGTGCATTCTTGAGACACCAAAAATGCGACTGGATGGGAACCCCCCCCCCCTCTGACGTCGATGCGTTGACGGTTCATGGGCCCTACCAGGCTCCCACCACTCAAACTCCCTCTTACACTACCGAAATGCAATTTGAAGCCAAGAAAAGGTGATGTGTCAAACACAAGACACCAGCATTTCAGCCCCCCAGGTTTCTTCTTCGAACAGAAGCGGACAAGCAGGCAGAAACGAAGAAACAAGGACCAGGATGCAGTGAGGAATGAATAGGACGGATAAAAAGAGTGCGACTGTGTAAGGGACCAAAGCATATAAGTCAACTAGATGAAATTGACACTCACTGTTGCCGCCATACTACTGCCAGTACTCGTACTGGAAGGCATGTGATTTGGTATACGATGTGATATCAGTTGGTTGAATCAAGGTGAGATATGGCGTAAACACTCCAGTGGGAAGGCACGGACGACAACGTTGGGGACGTAAAATGGTGGTGGTGCTCGTGGTGGTGTCGACGTTGGGAGGGATGGACGGCTGACGCAAGAAGCTTCACACTATGTGCTGGGTGTTGTTGCTGGGATGAGTGGCATAAAGTTCGAGGAGCGAAAGGCTGGGCGAGAGCCTGTGCTAAATAAAGATCTCCGGTCAATTTGGCTGGTAAGGTATAAAATGACAGATGGGCTCGAATAATGCTGCGTGATGTTGTCTCTCGAGAGGCTCCAGACCCTGGATCTGGTGCGCGCGCGAAAGGGAGTGGAAGTGAGATGTGGGAGGTATCGGAGGTAGGCAGAATGGAGAAGAGATGGAGATATCCAGATGCCTCTTGTTGCCTTCTTGCACTTTGCACACCCCGACACCAAATGCACACGAAGGAAAATCAATATGGGACAAGAAGGAATGTATGTGCAAAAAAAGAAGAAGGAAACAATTATGTGCAGTGCCTCAGCTAAGTGCAGAGGCGTTGGCGAATATGTTGCGGTGGAAGGAGAAGGATGTTATGAGGAGACAAAGGTAGACTCTGGAACCGATGCTGAAGGTTGGCTGCCTTGTGGACAAAAGCATAAGGTATTGCAGCATGAATAAGAACGGCAGTGGCAGCAGCGGAAAGGTGGTTGTCGCGGCAGAGGTTGCGGAGCGATAGCGGAAACAGTAGCAGTAGCGGTGGGGCGGGGGAAGAGATGGTGTGTCGTGTGTGCATATATCTTTGCTGCTGGTGACGTTGATAAGACAGCGCCCCTGGGCTGTTGGCACAATGTGTCTGGCAACACAGCGCATCGAGTTTCAGGGCTGGGTGAACCGTGCACCGTGCACCACTCCAGAAACGTACTCAAGGGCTACCTAGGTAGCTAGCGACTCCGCCAGCGCCGCGAGTGGGCCCTGCTAGCGGGTGCTACTGCTACTGGGCCATGATATACTTGTATCTAGCAGTGCGGTGGCACTACTAGCCAGCCAGCTAGCCGGGTGTTCCTGTAGGAGTGCAGAGTCGCTGTGCCCTCCGTGCCCCCGTTCCTCGTAGGCAATTGAAGGTACGGGCTGCCGTCGTAATCGCCATTCGCCATCGCCATCGCCGTCACATAGCCGCTGCTCTTGCCGTCTCCCAGGTACCAGCACGAACAGCCCGAGATTGAAGAGAATGTAGTGCGCGTGTTGCTGGGAGTAGTTGCGAAGAAAAGTAATATGTACTCACATGAAGATAATCTCGTGTTGTCTGCTGTCAAATCTAGCTGACGAAAACTTTGGATCGTTCTCGATATGGGTGTGGAGTCGCGAGGATGTGATGTCGTGGGTTTTAATGTACTAATGGGTATATTCGAGTGCGTTCGATCCCGGCACGGCAAAATGCTGGTAGACGCAGGGCGGGACTAGTTAGGTGACGCTCGGATATACGAGCATTGACCCCAAGATTCAATCAGCCGGGGTTCGCCTTACTAGGGTCGAGGCGGCTGCAGGTGGGAAAATGTGAGCGTCGGTATTTCTTGAATTAGTCCCTTGCTAGGCAGGAAGATAAAGTGCGGTATGTTCTCGTCGAATATTGTATTGTATAGGCGACGAAGGGCGATGATCGCTCGCAAAGGTTGGGCCTGAAATTGTTGGAGGAAAACAAAAAATGTAGAGCACTCAAATTGGACAGTACAAGCAGAGGCGCTCTCGATGGGCCGGTTTCAATGCTTGATTGTGTAAGTGCAGAGGTAATACTTGTATAGACGCAATATATGGACAAAAGAAACCAGGTGGGGGTCGGTGTGCCCGATCCTGCAGAAGTAGAATAGACGAAGCTGGAACTAAGGACCGCGCAAGACTATCGTTGGGATGGGGGAGAAGAAGAGGGGGGGGAAGGAAGAGCAAATTCTCAAGGCGAAATGGGCCGTAGAAGTATGAAATAAGCGTCGACCGGGCTCTGGAGGACAGCGGCCGCAAGAATAGAGCTGGGTTGCCAACTTCAGGATAGGCAAGGCAAGCTTGCGCCCTCGATACCGAGGAGAGAATAAGGGCAAGGCAGGGTAATCTCAGTCTCAATCTCCCCGGGGAATGCCACACGCCCTGGTCTTGTCGCCGATAGCTCGAGGCGCCACGCTTCCCTCGCGCGCCAGGGAGACGTAGGGAGACGTTGAGTAGAGCTTACCGGACCCCGTCAGGCAAGGCAATCAGCTGCAGGAATGATGAGCGAGACAGGTGAGGGTCGGGCCCGATCAATGGGGATAGCGATGGGTCTAGGGTCTAGGCTACCGGTATCCAAGCCTGTATGAAGCGACCAGTAAAGTTGAAGGTTCAAATGTCGTACCTTATAATTTGTCACATATATGTCTGTGAAGAGAGTGTCTCTTGCTGGCAGAGTCTAGGAGCAGAAGCTGATGTGGGAGCAAGTGAAGAAGAAGAGAAAAAGAGGGTAAGAAGGTGGTCGAACCGCAGGCAGCCGGCACCAACACAGCGAGTACTATCTAGTCTAGTAGTACCTACCTATGAGGCAGAATACCTGCGATAACCCGTATGTGAATATGTTCAGCGTGTATCCACGTCCCGCCGTTACACAAGCGAGCGTCACTCAATGTGAGGGACCAGCTAACACCAACAGCTGCACTTGTGTGTACTTGTGTGTGGTGTGCCAGCAACAAACGTCTCTCTGACGGGTGGGAAAAAAGGAATAAACGGCGGAGGTGGGGATGGGGAATTGGCAGAGCAGACGGGATGGGATGGGTTGTCAGCCGTGTCAATGAGCGACGACAGAGTCTTCTTCAAGGCCGCTTGCTAGCACGAGCCGGTGCGCATGCTCAATAGGAAACTGTGATTCAAGCTCCAGACGTCAGCCTTGACTAAGGGCGCAAGATTGACCTGCCGAGGGAGGCCCGATGCTTGTCCTCACCAAGGGGGGCCCTTACTCCTCGTTCCTTGAGACCAGCATATTCAGGAATATGAGGAGTGACCAGGAAGAAAAGGCGAAACAAGAGAGAAACCCTGCCGAATAAAGATTATTACCATATGCTGTTGATTCTCACCAAGGCCTCCACAGATCAATCAGTCAGTGATTGACAAAGAACATAACAAGTCGTACCCCGTATAGAAGCACCAAACTAGACTAGTAACAGAACCAGTACAGATATGTGATGGGCCGGCCAAGCTAGGACGAGTCTGGAGTAGCATCAGACAGACAGCCGATGTGCCAAGCGATTCACAAACAAGGGTTCCACAGTTGATATTCTGGGTCCAGTCGTAGGCCGTTGACTCGTGGTCCCACTGGTCATGCTTGTACAGATAGTATTTGGTCAGATTCACTGCCAGGCTTCGTGAGAGAGAACTGTACTCCAAACCCGGTGAGGGGCGACTCTCACCGGACCACCGAGCGGCAAATTTGAGTATACAGAGCCGGCGTTAGTAGAGAGAGAAGGAGAGAGAGCCAACCTTGAGGAACCCTGAGCTTTATCTTGGTGGACTCGTTCTGTGGTGGGTAGAGGGATGATGATATAGTCACGACACAATGTCGCTATTAGTGCTTTCAATGCTGCGAATTCCGTATCGTATGCACATGTAAATTTTCTCTTGTATGACAACGGATATTCGCCTGGGTCTTGCATGATGAGGATGCAGCTGATCATCTGCTTGTGACGGTACCCTCTCCACCTAGCCTATGGAAGGCAAACACATTGACCGAATCTACAGCATCAGTGAACAGCGCCGTGAGTCGAGTCTGCCGAATCTCAAAGAGCACAGACCTGGTATCAAGTGCACTGCCGGTTTGCTTCCTGTGTAACAGCCGTCCCGCCAGCCTGAACTCTTGCCATCTTGCCAGCTGGTTCCCTAATGAAGACGAAGGTACGACGAAACTCCGCGTGTGGAGATGCGAGCCTCCGGGTCCAAGTTCAATATATACGGCTAGAGTTGGCCTCTGCCCAAGTAGCATCTCTGACTCACTCGCCGTTGGGACGTACCATTGTATCCCATGATCAGTCGTGAATGGAAGGTTTGTTCGACATGTCTCAGTGCATACCTACCGCAGTATTGCTGCATGCTGTTCTGTTTGCTTGCTTGTGCACTCATGACGGCATTTTTCTGTGAGTATGTCCGATGACAGCAACCGTCAGTTCACTCCCGTACACTTTGCAAGTTAAAGACACAAGCCAAAGAGGTATGTTAGTCTTCATCCGCTTGTAGAGCTTCATCGTCTTTGATCATGTCCTCCATAGAGAACGCCAGCCGTTGCAACGATGACAACTTGCATCGACCACCTAACCGCGGTCTCGCTTGCCGAGAATTTCAACAAAACGTAGCCGGCTTGCGGAAGCCCAGTATTTGACCATGTCTCGGTCTTTTTGCTCCTCGTTTAGAAGTCTCTGTCCTACGTGGCCATGGTTTGGGTCCCTTCCCCATGTGCAATGAGGAGGCCAAGCTAGCTAACACAATGAATCTAAGCATCTAAGTGACCATGCACCCGATATGAACGAGCTCTTTTCACTACAAGACTGCTCTGACAAACCCAATGTGCATCGTGCTTCTCACATCATCGATGGGTATGTCAGCGTGCCTATGCCGGCGGCCGTGTCGAGGAACGTTGTGGAACCCTGTGTGCCTCGAGATGGGGCACTTTGCGACGTACCGTTGGCGAGTCGTGATGAGGAACCCTTGGATTGTGATCCGTCCCGATATCTGCATGACCCTCGGTTTGGAGCAGTTTCTTGGTTATTCACAGGTTCTAGAACGAGACGAAAAGGAGAGACTCAATGCGGGCCGAAGGGTCATCGTGCTTCGAAGCCGGTAGCCTTTCCGCGCTGGAATGCGGCATCTCTTCAGACATGATCTGTGCTCAATACATGATTGTCCCCAAGCTGGAATGCCGAGGGCGCGGTGTGTTCCTACTTCGAGTCGTAAAAGGGTACAATCAGCGTGGCAAGGACGAATCAACGTCGGAAGCCGTTGGAGGCAGCCTACTAGGTAGAAATTACCGCAGAAACAGCTCCGCGTTGTCTCTTACCGGACAAAATCTTGGATTGCTTCGAAGCGCATTGAAATCCGGGCCGGCTCTGGTGAGTAAGGGCTTGTCGCAGCATCATTGTAAGGTTTGTCCTCGCTGCAAGTCAACCTGAGGGGATGTCCATCAGTCAAGACCGAGACGAAGCGCCCCTTCAGACTTGGCGTCCATCAGACGCAATCATCGCTGGACAGAAAACCCGGGCTGCAAGGAGTCGACAACAGGCACCGCAGGCAGACGGAATTTCATGGAAGTTCAAGTTGTTAATTGATAGCGGTGAGGAGAAAAGTTCAAAGTAGGCTTTAGTCAACCGCGTTCCTCTTTTTGGGCTCCTGCCGTTCGGTGTCAGAGACGCGACGATCTTCGTCTGGTCTTTCCCCCACCACCGTCTCTTATCGAAACGACGATTGCTCCTGGTCTATGATCGGCAAGGCACACTAATCGAAGTACTACGGATAGACCAGCAGTGAGAATAATGTGGTCTTCGTTGTTCCGACGGCGACAATGCTCGCTGGTAGAATTGGTTCTTCTTGAATATCGTTACATATCTACTACTATAGGCATGGTAGAGAAGGCGAGCCTCGAGTCAGTTTGCGCTGTCAATGGTCACATTATCCATCATAAATCAGCCGGGCAGCAGACGTTCACCTCTCCAGAGGCGATGCCGCGATACCACCATCGTGATAGCGCTTGGCAGGGGCTGCACCGCCCCCGGTCCAAAGATAGCCAATCAAAACTGCGGTGGGCTCCGCTGAGCGGCGGGCTTTAAATTCTCTAGTGGGCTGCGCCGGTGCTTGGACAGGAACAAATAGCATCTGATTGGCGGGGGGGGACGTGCAGCGCCAGGGGCCATCCAATCAACGCCCGCGAGGGCTCCAGCGTAATTTCCTACTCTATCACGACAGCGTTTTGGGTAAGCACGGCCGAGGAGAACAGCAACGAGCGAAGGGAAGCACCCTGTCGGGTGAGGAAGAGGGGGGCCACAATGGCCCGCTCGCTGCACTGGCCGCTGGGGTTCACGGTCGGATCGTCCCATCCCCCATAACCACCACCGCCGTAGCACGAAGACTTACTTAGTACGAGTAGTGCCTCTCCGCTCCCTCTTCTTTTCTTTCTCTCCTTCAGCCAACCTACATCAACGAGGCGCTTTGCGTTTCACGTCATTCTTTTCAGCCCCTCAACCCGCCGCCACTTGCGCAGCGATCACTTTGGGATTTTCGGCTTCATTCTTTCAGCTGAGATCCGTCCAATCTTTCATTTTGGCTTGCTTGACGATAATCTACTGCCAATCTTTAATAGTAGTAACGCACCGCCGAACTCGACATTCTTTAAGCCATACCGCCCCTAGCGACTATCACGCTCCCTTGGTCTCTTACTTCTACAGCGGCGACTATTGTTTGTGAACTATTGAACAGATAGTTCTCCCTGTTGTGTACGTCTAGCCCTCGATATTGCTTATCCCGCGTGTTTTGGCTGTTCCCCTTTTCTACTCCACGGAATGGCATGACGATGTCTCGGAGCCCCCTCAAGCCTCCCCCAAGCATTAGATGGCGGAGAGCGGGCCCCAACCCCTCCAGAGAATGGAGTGAACGTCTATCGACAGTATTGATTGGATACTTGTTGTTTAAACGGGCTGCATCTGTATTCGATATTGCATTCAACCTCTGGTCCACGCGCCGTCAATTGCCGTCATACTAACAATATACCTTATAGATAGACCATCCCTTCATTTTTTAGCCCAGCGAACTCACCCTTCGAGATCATCGCCCGGCATGGCTCCAGTTATCGCCCGGACCTACGTTGGCCGGCCAATTCTTAATGGTGAGGCCACGAAGCGTACGACCGATTTCGCACGCGAGATTCTCTCCCGAACCACCACCTCCGACCTCCCTGCCGATGAGGATGACGGCTCCGACAAGATGATCAACACCCTTCTGTTGATCCTCGGCCTCGTCTTTGCTGCCCTCATCGGTGTTTCGATGCTCTTCATCTTCCGCCGCTACCGCCAACAACAGCGCATGCGCAACGAGATCCTCCCCAGCTACAGCGACTCCGCCAAGCACAGCAGCGGTCCTCACAACCACCATGGACTCACTATTGAGACCAAGCACAACGGACGTTCTAGCACCATCTACATCAGTCGTGATGGCGCCCCAATGCTCGCCAACCCTCAATCCCCTCCTCACTCTCCCGACAACGTGCCCGAGATCCACATCACCTTTCCCGATGAGCAAGACTCAGAAGGCAAGCGCAAGAGCGGGCAGGTTCTGGTCGTCCGCGTCGGCGACAACGCTACCGTAGGCCTGGAGCCGATGCAAGAGGAACAGCTCCCGGCTTACGAGAAGGAAACCAAGAATGGTTTCTACTCTGTCGACATGGACCAGATTGGCGGGTTGAAGGAGAAGGATGGCGATCTTCTGAAATAAAGGCCCATTTTTCTTGTCACCACTACAACGGCCTTTTTCTCCCACACGATTTTCCCTTCCAAGTAACCCCGACAGCGAGCCTCAGACCCCGGAACACTGTGCCTCGCATTCTTCTTGCGAGCCGGTCTCCGTTTCATCCAGCTTTTTCCATTTCATGACGGACAATTTCTCTGCGTGCAGGTTTAGCGTGGAGGCAACTCTTGGGATTTTGAACGAAACGAACACAAACGCATTTACATCTTAGTACTTATTTACCAAGCTGCGGGGGTCCGGTCCCCGCGCACGCTATATTCTACCGCCTACCTTTTTCTCCTCGTCCTTTGTGGCGGCGACCGTGTAATTCCCATCTAGCAGAATGGGGCAGGCAATAATTGCCACGGCACAACAGCTATTTCTTTTTCTTTATTGGACTGGGGTGTGCTTTCTGCCGTGTTACCTTCGCCAATGTGGCAGGGGATGGAGGATAAACAAGGTACATGGGCGAAAATTTCCCCTTGATCACGAGCATGGTTCAGGGGGCTTCTGGATATAATTGTATATTCTGTAGTGTATAATTGTTATCACATGCTTATCAACTGAAAGATCCCCCCCGTCGATATTTGGTGTCTTGCTGAATAAGATATTGACAAACATCCCCCTAATCAGGGATGAAGGTGTTATTTTCCTCTTGGCTGGGTCACAAAATCGCAACGATGATGCCTCTTTTTAGAATTCAAGTAGAGCGATTGCATTTACATTTGTTCTGAGCCACGATGATACAAGGTATGTCAACACAAATATACGAACACATGGAACCACCGCCCCATTATAAGCTCAACCATACCTGCCCCCAAAGTCGTAATGCTCCTCGTCGTCATGGATAGATTTTTTCCACTTGCGCCGCATAAGAAAAGGACAAAATATATTGAGATCAATAAGAAAGAAGAGGTTTTGGGTTCCCAGTGTACCTCATCCTCTCCCGTCCCATGACTTCGCCGCCAAGCTGCAGCCGGAACCTATCCAAAACTGGCTTGCGGCATGTACGCCGACGAGTCAGGTCCTGCGTCAGCGTATTGTTGATGATGTCCGTATTCGCCCATGTACATCCCTGCCTGAGGGGGCATGAAGGGCGGTGGCTGCGGATTCGGGGTTTGCTGCTGCCCGTTGGTGATGGGGCCCGGGGCCGGCGGCGGGAACATGATGCCGGCGTCGGTAGGGTTGATCGGCACAACGGATCCGCCGTGATTGAGTCCACTACCGTCCGACATGAATTGTCCGCCCTGGGGTGGTGCACCGCCAGCCGCACTACCGTTCACCCAACCTTTTGCGTGCATCATGTCAGGATTATCTTCCATTGGGAAGACTTGCCGCGGCGGAGCCTCAGGGCCATCGGTCTGTTCGACGACAGGATTGTGTATCAATGTGAGTAGCAACGGTAGACCCGGCGGGCCGTACTCAGAGTCGAAGTCTGCCTCCGCTGGACTGTATGGCGACGTAGGGTCATCGGCCACAGGACCTCGAAACCAGCGATCGGCAGTCGCGGCATCAGAAGCGCGCACTCGTGCCTCTTGTTCGGCTACGCGCTGATGTGCATTTTCCAGGATGTAGTGGGGTCCTGGAAGCCGCGACGAGCCCCCCTGAGCATTGGGCTGGACGAAACCACGGCCGTTGTTTTGCTCTGCGAACTTGGAAGTTCGGTTGTAATTTTCGTACACTTCTAAGTTGTTGTCATGCTACGACGTACACGTACGTTAGTTGGCGCTGGGGATGACAAGAGCGAAACGGCAATAACTCACGACTTGCTTGCAACTCAATAAGATGGGACTCCACGGAGCGGAGACCCTAAAAAGCCCATTTTCGATCAATGATCTGACGTACGCCTCATTAGGCTGCTGGAAGTGCCACAACGGAGCTGTGGTATCCTCGGTGAGATCATCGTAGATCTTATGCTCCATGGCGATGAGGAAGACCCGCAGAGACTCGCTGGCCATCTTGGGGATCGTACAGTCGCCGGCCAGGTTGAGTTTACCGGTTGCTGGAAGCTTGTCACCCTCGTTTTGAATGGCCTCGCAGAACCTCCCAGTGCATAGAGCATGTGCCACAGCTTGCTTCCGCGATCTCAGAACAAAGTCTTCTGGCAGTCGCCTGAGAATATCATTGACTTTGGGGTCCAGTATGCTCGGCAAGGCAAATCGATAAAGGTCGATGTGGCCCAGTGACAGGTGTGTATGGAGGAAAACATAACCCATCCTCTCTGGCGAGGCCATGTATTTTGATATACTCTGGTCACTGAGCCTCAGATCGTCAGGGATCGACAAGTGAAAGCGCGTGAGCTCGTTCTGAAAGTTATTAATATCCTCCATTATTTTTGAAGGCTCCAAAGACGAGCGTGTGGCAAGCTGTCTCGTCCAGCTATGATCATTAGCCCCGTTACTCCTATACAAGAGGGGTGTGAAGGAACCTTACTTCTGGATGCGATGGTTGAGGTCAACCATTCGAATATTCAGGCCGTGTATGCCGACTCCCTTGCATTTGGCAACCTTGTCGCTCAATCTCTCCGCAAGGATAGGCTTATTCTCCCAGAAAGCATCCTCGTGGCAGGGCAAGCGGATCTTCATATTTTCTGAGCGACACAAAATGTACTCCTCAAATCCTCCAGCTAGAAGGCGATCCATTACGAAGAATTGCCAAGCTAGTCGCCGAAGTAGCTCCTGCTGAGCGAAAGACTTATTGCGCGACGAGACTTCCCAATTGAGCTGTAGGCCCGTCATCAGACGCGCAGCAACGCCAAAACATTGCCAGGTTTTGGCAAAGGATCCGCTCAGGAAGCTGAAGCAGAGGTTCAGGGCGTAAGGGAGCAGCACGCGCTCCGAAAACTTGTGGATATTGCGGAATATGTAGAACTCGACCTCATCACAGCACTTCATGGCGTACTCGTGGGTTGACTCGGATGAGCTTACGAAAAAGCTGGCCAGCGCGCAAAGAGCCGCTGCGGTAGGCGGATCGAACTTGCCCTCCTGGGGGGAAAATGTCAGTCACCAATTCATTGCAGAGCGAGTGAGGGTGCTTCGTACGTAGACTTGTCGGTACGCTGTCTCAGGATGGAAGAACCCCATACAAGGGAGCCAGTACAGGTTTTCGAAGTAAGCGTCCAGGTGTCGCAGAAGGAAATTCTTGCGATTGAGCAAGTCCCTGGTAAGAGTGAGTATCCAAATATCATACAAGCAACGGCAGCAGGCATGATGAGAAAACTTACTGTGCCGTCAGTCCAGATGTGTCAATTCCCAGAAAGAAGCTCTTGGCGGTACGAGTGCCATTCATACTAGAACCAGAGTCCGGCCTGGGACTAATGCTCCTGTCTGACTTGCTGGATGGCATGGGCGCCGTGCTGGCTGGCGTTGCTTCCGCCGTTGGGGTTACTGGCCCTGCCACAATACCAACTTTCTCTTCGGGCGACGAGTGATTGGCATCAGCGCGGGCTTTGGTGGGCTTCCGCTTTGCGGGAGTGTATTCGCACTCGAGGCCATTGGCTTCACAGCGCTTGCAGTTAGGCAAGTCGCCGGAGCATTTGGTCTTCTGAGCATGACACTGGCTGCAAGCCCGCTGGGCCCTCTTTCTCAGCGTGCCGGCCTCGGTATGACTTTGAGACGGTCTGATCCTCTCAACCTTGTCTGGAAAGGAGACATGATTTTAGCAAGCCAAATCCAACACGGGATGGCAATCCGGCATGTTCGCCAACCGAGCGACGTCTGTTCGTCGTCTGATACGTAAACATACCTGATGGTTGAGTCGGCGCAGCGGCTGTCACAAAGGGACAAGCCAGCTCGAGTCTGGCGCAATTGGAACAAGGTCCATTTCCAGGATTCCCCGTACACTTGACCTGGATTGAGTAACAACAAACAAGATCAGTATCAGTATCAGCCATTTTTTTTTTGTTCGCACATGGTGCAACGCCAACACGCACGCGGCACACTCGAATGCGCAGAGACGCCGCTGACGAAATGCGGCCCCTGGCGAACGGCCGGTACCTTGCCATGTGTCGTGGTGAAGATGAGACATGAGGGAGACACGAGGGAGACAAGCTTGCAGGAATCGAACTCACCTTTCGCAGTCTACATGTGCGACAGCAATTAGAGAGCGAGTTGGCCGATGTGCGACGGCGCTTCGCTGGAGGCGACGAGGCAGATTGAAGCTGCGACGGGCTGCCGCCGTCCGCAGCGGCAGCCGAAGGCGTCAGAGGCAGCTCGTGGGAGCCATTGGGGCCGAAGTTCGACGGATCCATTTGGCGATGGGAGAAGGGAGATCCCGAGCAGCCAAGATGCGGCTTCCAGGTCGTCGTTTGCGATGGTCACCAGCTCATCTCATGGGGTAGGAGAAGGAGGCCGTCATTCGTCGATATTGCCGTGCGGGTGTGTGGGATAAGCTGAAGGTCACAATGGCAAGTGAGGTTGAGGATTAAAGATGCGGCGCGAACGAAGAACCGGCAATCGCTAAGACAAGAAAATCATGGGGACGGGTCCGATGGAGGGACGACATCCGCTGCCGCTGCTTGTTGCTGCTGCTGGGGGGGCAAGGAAAGCGGAAGCCGCTGGTGTATGCCGACAGGAACTCGCCCTCACATTTCCTTACCTTAGTAAGTTCCATGCCTGGACCGACCCACCTTAGTCTACGGTACTAGCACTAGTGGATCTTGGGTAAGGTCGCGGTAGTACGGATAGAAGATAGTACAAGTGTAAATACCTACCTACCTAGGTAGTAGGCAGGCACTGTAGGTGCCCCTGCCCTCTCCCTGTACCCATCAATGCGACCTGCTAACTACCATACCTTAGGTACCAGGCTGCAAGTAAGTTAAGGCACAGCTGCGGCAGAAACGATGCTAGCTGGCACTGCTGGAAGCCAGATTCAGTTAGTCCCAGTGCTAAGGTCGTATTAGGTGTGGTGTTGGATACTAGAATACTACTAAGTCTGCAGGCAGCACGAGCCTCGGACGGACCGGGGGGGGAAGGGGGCTTTACGGAGTACAAATGCCTTTGGTGCCTCCCGTCCGCACTCATTCCATCATCACCTCCAGGCTGGTTAGGCTCAAGTTCAGTTTGCGCCGGGGGAGGAAACGCAGCTCCACCCATCTATCACTCTGGTCCAATCATGAACCAGTGGAAACTAGGTGGGAAAAATGGAATTTGTACGAGTACGAGTTCGGACATCAACTAGACTAGTAGTTGTATTATCACTTTGATCGTCAATGGAAATCAAGCAAAGGCGCGAGACCCAGTGTTATCCTCCATCGTCGCCGCTACAGCTGCATGAAATATCCCTCGGACGTGTTTCGTACTTTCGAGTCGCAGTATTCCACTTTTGGGAGGCTCTCGCCCTCGCACTGTTGGTGGGAATCGAGCATGGTCTGTTGTGGCCTGCTGTGTAATTACGTTGTACAAGTACAGGAGAATCATGAGCGAATAGTACTTGTACAGATACATGTACAAGTAAGGAAGCGATTAATTAGAATGCAATTCCCGCGTGGATAAGATGGTCAGTGCCGTGCTGCTGCAGGGAACGACAGCAAATCACTGTGTCTCGTAGGAACAAGCACCTGGGAGATAGCAATCTCGCCGATATCAATCAGGTACAGTGCAGAGCTTGGAGCAGAAAAATAAAATGATCTCGAAACGTGGCATCATCATGTAATTATCCAATCCCATTCAGAGTCGCTCTCCGTGCTATCAGTGTGATATTCTATGCAGTCCCGCCGTTCACCCCAACTCAACTCGGGGAGCAAAATTCTTTGCTGTGCTAATTGCCGCGAGTATTACGGGGGAGGTACGGAGGAGTAGCATCATGATGGCAGTGATCGTGACTTGACTACGGAGTAAGTTGTATGGGTGGAGCAGCCACCTCGGTAGTGAGACGTGCAGCAAATAGATAAGAATCACCCCTAACCCTAGTTTCGGCATTGTCCAAGCACACGTGCTTTACACGAGGTATGATTTAATACCACCGACAGATCTCGGGACGGGAAGCAAGCAAATGATGCCTGCCTGCGAGAGCTGCGCGATTCACCAAGACATTGCTGCATCTGCCGGGCGGACGGATGGACGGAGCCAAGTGGACCCCGTCGTCGTCTTCTTTCCTGAATGCGGCAGCAAAGCCGTTCCAAAACGTGCTATTACTAACTTGAGACTCCGTACTGGGCTGGTCGTCAACCACGCAAGGAGTTGCGGACTGCAGGCGCGGAGCTCAGTTCTGATGCCTGCGGCACCGGGGCCCCCTTCCGAATATATACAAACCTGTACGCTCACGATAAGCCACCCCTTGCGGGCTCGGGCCAGTCCATTAAGTCCTTGGACCCGTCTACGGTTAACACGGAGGGAGCCACGAGGTGCCAAGTTGTTTCGACAAGGTTCTTCCCTAGCGAGTTTCATTCATTGCACTTCAAACCATGCCCTTTGGCGTGTCGATCCGATGCGTGCCTCTCCCCCGCTATCTGAAGCTCATGCAAATGCAACTAGCTCATCAATGGTCGCGTCGTCGAGAAACAACATTGTTATCCGTCCCTTCCTCTCCACACCCTAATGACGACATCACGAAGCAGCTCTTTGGGCTGAAACCCCGAGGCATAGCCCGTCATGTATACGAAGGCGCTTCGATTCCTGATGTAGTCTCCCTTGGCCCATCGATCCAGACTGTGGGCGCTCCTGAATGGCATACCACGGCCGCACAGAAGCACCCCAATTCCGCTGGTTGCACGCTACAGGCAATGACATTCTTGGAGGTATCGCAGCAGCAGCAATCTACCGTCTCCTCCTCGTCCCTCCCATGTTGAGAGACATTTTCCCCTCGCTTCTTAACCGGTTCCAGAAGGGCAGGGTCCCGGGTAGGGGTAGTGGTCGGCTCTAGCCAAACCGTAGGCGCATTGGGAGGGCACAGTACCAGCGGACAAATACAACCCTCCTCCTCGGGCCGCCGATCACAAACAATGGCCCCATCTCCAATATTGCAGCAGCAGCAGTCGATATCAGCATCAGAAGGTGACGCGGATGGGGCTTCCTGAGGACTGGAAGGAGGCAATGTCGATTGGGATTCGTCTTCCAGATTACGCCAGGTTGTTGAGGCATCTTTTGGGCACACGCTGGCTTCAAGACAGAAGCAGTTCGAGTCACTTCTGCCGGTTGTGCATACAACATCCTGCGTCTCCAAGTCGCAGCAGCAGCACGTGTGTTGGTCTGGATCGTCGATGTAGTTGACTGCCACGAGGGCTGCTGCAAGGGGGGCAGTCCCCCAGAGTGCCTGTATTGCAAGGAGAGGGAATCGCATTTCCGATTATCTGAGCGTAACTGTAAGGACAGTGTAATGTGGGGTTGCTCGTAGGAGTTCTCAGAGGGTAGGTCACGGGAGAACTTTCGAGGGCAGATCTCTGACTTATAGGTCAGATCAAGGAGATGACACTTTGAAGTTTGTTACCTGACACTCAAGGTACTTACCTCAGGTAGAGATTGTAAAGTCACGTTTGGGTTGTTCTGGGGCGTTGATGGATCGTAACCGCGCTCACTCAACAGTATCGCTCCTTCCCAAGGTATATTCCCGTCACTCAGATACCTCCCGAGACGGTCTCCTTCAAGTTGATATCATTGAGTCATCCCCCGCGACTGCTTCCTCGCTTGTACTCAGCGTTCTTTCCTGGTTTCGCCTCCGACGGAGGAAGTTACAAGCGCACAAACAGCGCTCTTGCCGCCTTGCCCTTGCACAAGGAAGGTTTGACTTTTAGACTTTCTGCGTCACTCGAACTTTCCACCTGCTTGTTTGAACAGCAGACGCGAGACTCTGTCACAGCAGTATCTGAGCTTTTTCTCCAACTGCGCACGCTTTTTTGTATGGAGCATTTGTAATCTAAAATCTGCTTAACGGTTTGCTGGTAAGCATAGGTATGTTCCTCGTTGCCTCGGGTACAGAGACTTAAGATACCTCTAGTATAGAACAGGTGTCCCTTGGGGGTATTAGGACCGTTGAGATAAAAATCAGCCCATAAAGGTCTACCCAGGCACTGCCTAGGTAGGTACTAATGCAAGACCATCTTGCAGCCCGCTTGTCTTCCCTCAGAGCCTCATGCCCCCGTGCAACTCTATCAGTCTAGTAAGGCATTATTATATGCAACATGCCCATTATCTTGATTCTACTCGTTACTAGTATCTTAGGTAGCACCAAAATAGAATCCGTCCCGTCTGATATCTGAAGACTCGTCGCGGATCGAGAAAGAATGGTCATTGGTGACGGATGCACGGCCCGACAGATTGACTCAATGTGAATATGACCCGCGTCCCTCAATGCACGTTCGTGTGCTTGATTTCAACGTGCAGATTCTGAGTTTTGAGATGCATCTGTTCTCGTTGAGTCAACTGAAGGGTTGCCAACTCAAAATGCGCCAACAAAAACACGGCAAAAGACAACGTGGTAAAAATAGGGACAAAAACACCCACACACATCACATCACATCATATGCCCCTTTACTGTTATTCTTTGCTTCTGCTCTCTGCTCAAGTCAAACTACCACCATTCCAGATCAGAGAACACAGATTCAGTACGAAGAAACCATTTACAGAAACCGAGTTGCGGTTTTGCAAACTGGAATAGCTCGCCGAGATGAGCAGCATCATCACAGACGGACAATCCTCCAACCCGACACGCACGCCCCGTGGCCGCCGCCGTCATCCCAGTGCCTACCGCGCCGGCCGAAGAAGAAGCACCCGCTCATCAATGACATTCGTAGGAGGGCCTTTTGTCTGGGGCTCAATGACTCCCCCGGGACTGCTCAGCTCGATGCTACCTCAGCTACGGCAAATGGCCCTCTCCTCTGCGGAACTGCCCATGCCCACGAATGGGATCGATCCGGCACAAGAACAACAAGAACCACAAGAGCAACCTTCCCCCGGAGACACAAATCCTACTCATAGGGGAAGGCGGAGTTCCAGGATGCACCATGCCATCTCTGGTCAGTCGGAGCCCATCAAGTATCCGGTGCGCGTTAGTCTCACTATCGATGACGAAGAAGTGATTCGACTGGCGAGGAGACGCAGCAGACTCGATAGGGAAAGGGCCAACGCGGCGGCGAAAGCGGCGACAGCTACGACGGCAAGCGAACAAAAGCCGAGCCATGACAAGAGGAACGTCTTCATCTTTGCTTCAGTTGCCCTGGCTCTGACGTGTATTATTCCCTGGAAACTGAGCAGAGCTTATCGAATTTAGTGGAGAGAAGGCCTCAAGATGGCGAAAGACACATGGTAACCACACAATGAGAGTTGGAAGACAACGAAGAATTGAGTATGATGACAAATGGAAATTTTCTGTGAATTCATGATATCAACTATTTGATTTCCAGCTCTGCGAGCCCCCTCGCAGCTTTTCCTCCTCGCTGTTCATCATAATCGGCATGGCCTCATGCCTAGATCGTATAAATGGCCAAAAGCCAGAAAGAACAAGAAAAAGTCGTCTCAAAAGTAATTAGTCGCGAAGCAAAACAAGACTCACTTCATCAAGTATCCCCTATATACGACCCGATCCATCTACCATAAACCCTCTCAACATGCATGAAAAGAAAAGCAGAGACGTAAAGGTCCGCTTATGCGCCCGGCATGCGGAGAATGGGGTAGAGCGAAGAGCCTTCCTTGGGGTGACCGGCCTCACGGACAGGGCTCCTAGGGCTCTTGGGGTCTACGTCCATGGCTTCGCTGTCCTTGTCTTGGGGCGCCTGCACGGAAGAACGACGCTCGTCCTCGACGAACTCCCGGCGATCCAGACGGCCACGGACGTATTCACGGAGGCTCTCAATGACGCGCATGTTCTCGAGCCAGCGGTCGTACTGCTCCTCACGCTCGCGGGTGGCCTCGCTAACATCAGACTCCTCGGACGATGGGGAAGAGACGGCTAGGGCGGACTCGCTGGGCTTAGGGGTGCTGGTGCCGTTGCTGTCATCGACAGATCGGGGAGGAGGGCCACGGGGACGCTGGAGCATACCGCCAGAGTAGCGGCGGCGCTCGTTGCTGTCGAAGGTGGGTCCGAGAGTGGCAGTGGTGGACTGACCGAAGCCCTGGTTGACAGCCGGTAGGCTGGTGGGCAGGGTTGGGTAGATGACGGAGGACTGATTGGCGCTGCTATGCCGAGACTGGGGAGACATGCCCGAGGCGGACGGACTGGGAGAGTGACCCGACGTGTAGGACATGGCGCTGGAAGGGGGGGTGACGGCGGGAGTTCCGGTGGAGGACATGGCCGTCAGCGGCGAGGCCATGGCAGCAGCAGAGACGGGGTGGTGGTAACCTTCCGCTGTCACGGCCAGACCACCAGGAGAGCGCTGTGCGACAGGAGGTGAAGGGCTGTGGCGGAAGCCAGTGCCGAAGTGGTCGTTGTTGTGGTGGATTTGCACGCCGGCGGTGGCGTGGCTGGCATTCTCGTAGATGGTGTCCTGCATCTGGCCGAGGAGGTTGTCGATCTGGACGAGATCCTTCTGTGTGCGGGCATTGGGAGGCATTGGCAGATAGTACTGCTGGGCGAGCGGGTTCTGGGTGGGGGCAGGACCAGCGTGAGCCATGGCAGCGTGCTGAGGCACGTACTGGGGCTCCGGAGCGGCGGCCATGGGTCCGGGGCCGCTGGGGATGGACATGGAGCCGTGAAGGGGCAGCAGAGAGCGGCCGATCTGGCTGTAGGAAGCGGGGTCGATCTCGCGGCGCTTTGCGCTGCTGAAGAAGTCATCTACCATGTCGAAGGCGCGCTTGCGGTCGTAGCCACCGCCAGCAGCAGCGGCATGGTGGTGGTAGCCGAGATGCTCGGTGCGCTGGTTGTGGTTCATGGGGGGCTGGTTGAAGTAGAGACCGTAGTTGGTGGAAGGCTGAGGCGCATAGTAGCCGCCGGCGTGGGCCTGGTGCTGGTACTGGGCGCGCATCTGGCCGTTATGGTCGTAGAAGCTCGGGGTCTTGTTCATGTGAGGTCTGTAGTTCATACCACCCTGGTTGTGCTGGTCCTGGGTAGGGCGGACGAGGACGGAGTCGTCGGCATGGGTCTTGACATGCTTCTTGAGATCCTGGGGCCGCTTGAATGACTTGCCGCAGAACTCACACTTGTGAGGCTTGAGAGGCACATGGACGCGAATGTGCGAAGTAATGTGGTCGCGCTTGACCGTGGTAGTGCGGCAAGAGTTCCACTGGCAGGTGAGGTTCAAATTGTTGGTGCTCTTGCGGCCAACATGGCGCTCACAGATATGCTCCTATTCTCATGGTTAGCCATCATTGTCTTAATGCCAATTATATGCTCAAGCGAGAGAGTCGAAGAGAGGGGCGGGCGGTTAAGATCTTACGTAGAGCGTCTCCGGTGTGGGAAACTTTTGGTTGCAGACGTTCCAGCGGCAGGTGAGATTGTCGTCGGCGCTGGAGATGGCGGCAGATGTGGTTGAGGTGGTGCTCGAAGGTGGCGGCGTCGTCGACTTGGAGTCGGATGTGCTGTTGCTGCTGGACCCTGAAGTGGGGTGGCCTTCGGGGACCGGAGGAGACATGGTTTTAATTTTTTATTATTTTCGTTTTTCCTGAGGATCCTAAAATCCGGTTCCGATTTCCAATATCACTCAATCGCCTCTTTTTTCGTCTCTCACTTCCTGTCAAGTCTGTAGGCGACGACTGAGACAAGGGCTGGTTAGGGTAGCTGGGGGTATCTGCCACTGGACGAGAGGCAAGGTAGGTAGCGGAGTGTTTTTTAGAAAAGGTAAAATACGCTTTTCATGGATGGAAGTAAGGCGGACGAGGCAATCATACGCACAAGACAACAGAGTCGTACAAGTGCAGAGATAGAAAACCAGGATAGGATAACAAGATCTCGAAGCACGTTGTAAGAAGAGAAACGATATCGAAGACGTGCTCTTTCCTGGGGGCGTCGTCTCCCTTTACATTTACACAAGAGCCGGGGCAAGCCTGGGCACGAGGGAAAGGGCGAGCGGGAATCTTGGCATTCTTGGCCTTCTTGGCGGTCTTGGCGAAAAGTCTTGGGTCCTCCACACGAAAAGATACTCAGGCTTCAGTAGTAGTGGTGGGCAGGTCAAAAGTATCTTTCAGCTTTGGTACGCGGAGCGTGGCTCTGAGTCGGGGTCGCCAAGGCCTTGCCAAGGCTTGGCGTCTCTTGGCGCTCTGGGCATTGCCCCTCGTCGCGAGGCTGCGATTGGTCGCCGGCCAGCCCAGGTGGTCTTGGGTGACTCTGGGTGACCTCAGCGCTTCGCGAGCACTCCCGTAGCGACTCGCACAAGCTGCATCGAGCGTCTCCATAACGCAGAGTAGTCACCTGAGCTACTGATGTCCACCGCTGGAGAACGCTCCGAAGACGCAATCAGTCACTTTATCACTGTTCCTACCTACTCTTGTTCCTCGTGGTGATACTTATCTTTTGATTAATAACAAAATTGGGGGCATCTCGGAACGGCATTTGAATTTGCGGGTAGCTACGGAAAGCCCTACCTTAGTACCTACCTCTTACTACAGAGTACTTTAGTATTACGGATACCTTGTGGGATTGCAGAGAGGGTACTGGAGACCCGGGCAAAAGTCGCGCCACTGTTTAGTCCTACAGGTTCCTACCACTGGCAGCAGTTCGACCTTCGAGTATTCCATGCTCGGGGTGAATATAAATCCCGAACGGCCGAGGGTTGGTGCTAATGAGCCAATCCCCTCCCCCCATCGGGCGGTTTTCCCTTCTTACCCTGCAGGGCCCCAGGGGCACAGGTCCCCTAAAGATTACCTTAAAATCCTCGCCGTAGTAGTACTTGTAATAGTAGCAATAGTAATTAGTGCACGTGCATATGTACACAGCCCAGTTGACCCTGGTTTGAAAATAGAGTAGTATCATCAGGCAGGGGGCATCTATTCGTCCTTTGTACAGAGGGAGCGGCACGAAGGCCAGAGTGGTAGTGTGGTGCGATATCTAATACACCATTCTCGTACAGAAACAGAGCAAGCGCGAAAGAAGCTCGCCTGCACCGTTACATGGTGGTAGGCCACCACCACCTTTCAACGCTCCAGAGCAACCCTGATCCTCACGGGAGCGAATCAGGGAATCAGCCTGAATCACAATGTGTGTTCCAGACCACGCTTAGAACGCCCTGGCCTTCCCTGTAGTTGGATACATACTCCGCATACATGGGAGCTTACATCAACATCGCTCGTCTACAGAGTAACTATCCGTACCTTACGAACCAGGGTTGGGGGAGAGGGAGTTGATCAGACGAGAGAACCTGAGCACGCCAGCCGCTTACTGGACATTCTATTCAAGATCACCTTCCACGTTTTGACCAGCGCCAGATGCAAAGGCCAGGCCCCTTGGTAAGTTTAACCCTTGGTCTGACAAACACGCTACGTGTCAATAGTCTATTACAAGTACTTTCTCGAATTATGTGTGTCTGCTCTGTTGCGGGGACAGTACATGTGCATACTTGCTAGTATCGAGCGCGCGAAATCCATCTGCGCCTGGCATGATAGCAACAAGACAACAAGACAAGAAGAAAAGAAAAAAGAGTAAAAGAAAGGCGGGCTGATTCGGAAAGTTTCATTCTGTATCCGACTCGTTCGGTTGCACAGTTCCTGACGTGCATATCCCGTTACCAGCTGGGACGGGACAATGCTGATCCCATCTAATAATTAGCGTACGTGTATCTGTAGAGCCAGCCCCCCCTCCCCGCCTACCAAGAAATAACGATCCTCCACCCAAGACCTTCCAAGAAGCACCCAAGAAATGCCAAGACCACAATCAAGCTTTCCGCCCGCCAAGACCCTCGTCTTCCGCCCGACCAATGACCTTTGGAATCTGACCCCTGTGCGTCTCCAGCACCCGAACACCCAACTTTTGGAAGATCCGTGCGTCTGTGTTTGTGTGTGTGTGTGTGCGTTTTTATGCTTCCGGATAAATGATACGAAGGGAATAGAAATACGAAAAAAAAAAAAATTCAATGTATCTTTCTTCTGTGAATCCCGATATCCTTCAAACCAGTACGTTCATTCCGTTCTTGGTCTACCTAGGTAATCAGTTAGATAGACGCAACGCCGGTGGCGATATTCACCACATAAGGTACCTATGGCGGGCGAACTACCAAGTTCTGGGTCGCTGTTTTGTCCCGAGGGGGCGGTAGACCGGGTCATGTTTGCCTGGGAACAACTTTCCTCCCCTTCAAATCACCGCGGCCTAGGTACCTAGTAGTCACAACTACCTGCTACTCCTTTGGTGCTAGGCCTGTTAATCCACCCATTCGTAACTAGCAGCCCAAGTTCCGGAATGGGAATACGAGTCGAAATGACAAATACGGTCAATGACCGAGCTATCCCGTCTCAATGCAAGTTCATGAGATCTTAGAACAAGTTCAACACTACATAGGAACGACCAGGTACTCATATTAAGCAGAACGCGACAGGTAAATGGCGCAAGATAACGAATGGCATGATCCTGGACTCTGGCTGCCTGCTCGCTCACTTGCACAGCATGGACCACCATCCCCATCCCCATCCCCATCCCCATCTCCATTGCGTTCCCATTCGCCCGTCCCCCCTCCCCCGGATTCACCCAAAGTTCACCGCCAGCCACGCGAGAGCCAAGACCTCGATAATGCCAAGGGAAACTCTATTAATGAGCTCACTTCACGTGGCGGCCGCGACCTGAATCCTTGGAACGCCATCATTCTTCCATCAGCGCTTTTTCTCTAGTGCTTTCCCTACTCTGTACCTACATCTTGGGGCTGCCGACTAGCACGTCGCGAGTAGTGGCACTGCCGGATGTCACAGAGATATACAGACATCACTTTACTAGGCGCGCGAGGACACGATTGTGGCGAAGGGATAAGATGTCTTGTCGTTCTTGAGAATGGAACGCCAACAGACTCGGAATACTGTACTAGCTAGCCTTGCCATCGCCCTTTCACCCTCCCAAAAAAAAGTTATAAAAAAAGGGGCGTGATTCCCGGTTGCCTCCTCTTTCAAGCTGCCGGGTAGCGCTTCATGCATCCCTGAGCAGCTTTTTGGGTATACTAGTATGATGCGCCTCCACCATGCACCAGAGGCCGCATTCATCCAACCTCGCCTTGCCTTTCGTCTTCTATTCGACGTGAATCCACCCCGACAAGCAACAAAGGCTTGTATCAGATGGGGGCGAACAGGCCTCTGCCGTCTTCCCCACGCTCTGCTCCGGGCTCTCAATAGACCCCGTTGGCCGCAGCCATTCCACCATGCTTGGAAAGTGGTGATTTGTTGTTGAAATGATGCTCGCCATTGCGAAACACGAAAATATGTTCAAGAAATTATGCATGTTGCCTGAACACCAATAAATGCCCATAAATATGCAAAGGCCAGCTCCAGTCAAAATAAAGAACCCGAAATCCCCGTGCTGTTCCCGATTGTGTTATAGAAGCACAGGAACAGGGAACCGGTTGCCCTTGTGAGATTCGACGAGCTATTCTCACAACGGCACGTGTTGCGATTCGCTTGGTAAGGGACAGGGCGTGGATGGGTAGGCCTTGGTCGTCTCTGAAGGAAAAGTCCTCTAGTAGACTTGGCTCAAGTTGCCCAGATTTTAAAAGCACGAGTATGCAAGTATCTTCGCAGAAGATAGCAAGCGGAATGTGTTCAGTGCAGCAAAATCCGCCACACGTGTAAGCCACGTGAAGAAAGCTCGAGAAAGCTCGGCTCAGGATATTAGTTTGTTTGTGATTTTTATCGTCTCACAGACGAGACTAGACGCGTTGAATAAGGAGAAGTAGTCGTCATAGTAAATGTCGAAAAAGGTAGTAGAGAAGTGTCGCATGAACCCGTGTCGTCATAGAGAGAAAAAAGGATCCAAAGGCCATCGCGTCGGACCTATGGAGATTGACACGCGTTCTGTGGTCCAGCCAGCGCCATGATCCCTCAGCCATGATGAATCAAAAGATGATGATGCCCCGCCGAACGCCGTACATGATGCAAGAAAAGAAGAAAAAAGGGGGGTATTATACAGATCCAAGTCGGAGGAGTGCCTCGATAGCCTCTCGTTCCTGCGCGTCGGATGTTCCCGAGAGCGCGGTGAAATCAAAGTTTTGTGGCTGTCGTGCCATGCCACCCGAGAAGGATTGCGCGCCACCAAAGGCCGTCGGCGCCAACCCTCGAGTAGTTTGCCCTGGCGTCTTGCTGGGATAGGATTCGGCTCTGAGGGCAGCCGCTCCCATAGCCGCCCAGTCTTCGTCATCGGTGACATCCTCTGGGTCGTCGTTCATGTCGATGTCCTCCTCGGGGGCTGATGAGCACGAGGCCGAGGCGGAATCGTCCATAGACATGTCGTCAACCTCGTTGCCCATCATGGAGATGTCCCGATCGTCATGCGAGAAGTGGAAAGAACCTCCAGCGTTGTCGACCTTGAGCCTGTCCTGGCCGCGCTGGCCGCCGGAGATGGGAATAGCAGAAAGGGCAGCAGGCGAGCTACTGGGAATGTTTCCAGCTTTGAGGCCAGAGCCCTTTTGTCGAGCATCCCATCGGCCCCAGCCGACCTTCTCGAACTCGACGTTTCCCTCTGTTCCACCTCCCTCTCCTCCTCGACCTTCCAATGCTCCCACAACTAATCGCCTGGCCTTCGTTGGCGGAATACCGGAGAATCCGGGCACAGACGTCGTCAGATACCCCATGATGTGTCGGATGGCCAGAGGGCCGTGGTTGAGTAAGATGTCGGGGAGGTGGTACTTGGCAAGCAGGGCGCAGGTGATGGCGCCAGAGGCGTCGAGAGCCGGGGAGACGGATCTCTCATGGTCCCTGGGCGTCTCGTGAAGGTCGAGGTCGGAGTCGATGGGCTCGAGCTTAGCCTTCTGGAGCTGAGCCTTGAGCCCATGGGCTGGCAAGGCAGGAGAGATGGAGTTGGGGGGAGTCGGGAGGTCTAAGGGTCGCGACACAGTCGCAGGTTCACTCCGATCCGCTACAACAGCTAAGTTGTCTCGGTTCAAGGAGGCCTGG
This sequence comes from Ramularia coccinea, assembly GCA_013461505.1. Lineage (NCBI taxonomy): Eukaryota > Fungi > Ascomycota > Dothideomycetes > Mycosphaerellales > Mycosphaerellaceae > Ramularia > Ramularia coccinea. The sequence continues at coordinate 4,616,137 of JABNMW010000001.1, read as the reverse complement.
GGGATATCGCGAGCAGCTGCTGCCATGGTAGCCATGTTTCTGGTTCTTGCGGACGGCTTCAGAACGTGTCTGCAAAATGGGGGAACGATCGTGTTAGTCACTGTATTAACCCAAGCTTTGTGTGTCGCGTGGAATAGATAAATTTCTTATCGCTGACAGACAGCGCGAATATTTGTAGTTGAGCGCGCTATTGGGGTCACCGGTGCTAGCGACGGGCGATGGGGTGGTGATGCAGCGCAGGAGATGAGAGAGAGAGTGTGTGTGTGTGGTCGTCGCCGACTTACAAGTAAGCTCAGAAGCTGGGTGTGTTTGGCGTTGCGATGCAATGTCGGCAGTATAAGACACGACGGCGATGGCAAAACTGGCAGAGCTGGCACGATATTCGTGACTGTGAGGTCAGATTCTCAATACGAATCGTTGAATATGGGATTTGTTTCTTCTTTGTTGCGTTGATGGAGAGGAGAGGAAGAGGGAGGGAGGGAGCGAGGACCGGATAGGGATGATAATAACAGTCACCAGTACGTACCTTTTCTGTGCTGTGTACGGCGCTGGCACACTCAGTCATCGGCCAAGCCCAAGCGAGCGACAGGCTTGGGTACGGAGTAGTGAGGTAAGGTACCTTAGGTTGAGTGCCTGCATGCCTTCCTTCCCTTCCACCCGGGGGTGTGGGTTTCCGTTTCCCATCCAGGCTCATTGGCGCAAACGCTGGCGCAGGCGCAGGCGCAGGCCGCTGACAGTGCTGGGCTCTGGGCGCAGGTTGCAGGCGCGAGTGTGCGTCCCCTAAGGTAACGAGCAAGGTGCCAAGTGTGGTTGCCTCAGTTGGCATCAACCACTGGAAGCCCAACAGACTAGGGGCGTCAGTGGACAAGCCACAAGGGAGACCGAGAGGAGACTGGGAGGAGCCGGATTCCCTCCTGCTGCGTTCACCCCTTCCGCATGCTCACACGCCATACCTGCGCCGCAGATACCGACCATGTGCCCTCCCAGCACGGGCTCCAAGTATCCCGTATCGCTTGGTCTGGGGTGTCGCTAGCAGGTGACTCCTGTCAAGTGTCATGACGCCAGAAGATTGCACGCACTTAGTAGTAGTTGTGTCTCCTGTGCCAGAAACATGGCCACAGCCAGCAAGGCATGCGCAACGCGCAACAGCAAGCAAGCAGGCAAGCAAGCGATGGCGAAACCGGTTGCTGCTCGCCCGGTTCTCATGCTGCTCCTACGTAATGACCGGTAGTAGTCGTAGTAGTAGGTACCTTACAGAAAACCTTGGAAAGACTCGTATGACTGCTGACAATAGCAATCATGATGATGGCCATATGCTACTACTGAGTACTGACGATTGGTAAGACGAAGCCGAGGTCGCCCGTTCATACACTCATGCACGCCTGCAGAGTCACAACGCCGACAACGCAACGCTCCCGCTACGAGACTGGTACCAACCACTGGTCAAAATCAGTATGGTATGTGGAATGCCTTGGCACGTCCATTGCGCGTCGTCAACACAGACACGGGGGGACCACAGCCCAACTCGCTTTGAATAGAATGCCACCTCCGTTGATTACCACGGCGTCTCTCTCCAGTTTCAGGCATTAAGCCAACCATGTTGCCCTGCCCCGTACGCAGCACCGGTTGGGATTTTAGCAACAGGGGGAGCACCCAATCGTCGGCAGATCCGGATGCACGGTGCATATCAATATCCCATCAATGATCAACCACGAGTCCACGGCCATACTTAATTGAACATCCACCCAGACTACTCTGTACGCCTGTCAGGAGTATCGGCACTAGTGTCCTTAGCACAATCTGACTACTCCGTATGGGCAATGAATGAGTCGTGGGCCCTTGCCCTATAATCAAATCACAAAAAAACCCCTTCCCGTGGTCCGCGTCATTTGGCGTGGCTCTGGTGTTTCGGGTGCGACACTTCCTTCGGATTCGATTGACAGCGTACTCTACTACTGCGAGGTCAGAGTTTGCCTTTCAGGTACAAGTACTATCAACTTATTGGGGCAGGTCACCTTTGAACACCCATCGCGATGCGTCGCCAGGGCTCCAGAATTTGTTCGTCCCGAGTGTTACTTACGATAATGGATTGCCCGTATCAGCGATGGGGAAGAGGAACGTGCTCCGTCCCGGGCTCCATTCTGTATGTACGAGATGCCAGGCTTCTGTCCGTCCAGGCGCTAGTGATGGGCCTTGGTCCCATCCATGGCTCCGAGTCCCCTCAAACCCGCGATCCACTGATATTCCATCTGGGGAATCGTAATGCAACTCAGCCGCGCACATTTACACAATCTGTAAATTCATTCGTGAAGATGAATATTATATGCACGCCCATTATTCTTCGAGCTCAGCACTTACGCCCGTACGTGGCAAGTTGAAATGCTCTTAGAATGGAATGGCAACCACTCATCGATGAACGAGTGCATCATTCCGGCATCGGGAAGTTTCTTTCTTGTCCTACCAGGCTTGCATAGCTCTCTTTACCCTGGTCCCGGTGTTCGCATCGGTTCCTACAACCTACACATAAACACAGATAAGGTAAGGTACCTAGAAGTTAGTGACCAAGTTGAAGGTAAGTAGTTGTGTGTCCACAATGAATAATGGGGAAAACGCGGCAACTCTCGTAACGCCCGGACTTGAACACGTCTCTTTACGTCAGCCTCCCTCGGGTTTCAAGCTTTCGTCACTCCGGTGCCGTGGAGCTCGGCTTACGGATGCGTAGATTGCTAGATAAGTAGTTGTTATTTCTCCAAAAGCCCCATCAGCATACCAAGGCCGTGTGTGTCCGGTGATGCTACGTTCAGTAGCAAAGTAGCAGTGGATTCAGACTTGGAAAGTTACCATGCCTTGCATTGAACTCGACGATTCCATGCATGACTGGCTATCGCGATACACCCACGTAGTTTTGGCATCATGGTGCGCTCTGTAGGATCGAACAAAGGAGTAGCCCCGGTAACCCAGGAATAAAACAGTCTGTTTCACGGAGTTCATGGGGCAAATGTCCCGTCGACACGACTCCAGCCACAACGCTGATACGCGTTGCAATTTCATAGCATCCCCAAATTGTTTGGATACTTGCTATAACCACCATCTACAGTAGCTTGTCGATAAACCTGCTAACACCTCACAGAGCAATTCAAAATAGCACCCGAGTGATGATAAACGGTTTCGCGCGCACACGCCCCTCCCACAGGTATTACTGCCTGTGGTCCATATCTGCCTTTAACCTGTTGTAAAATTCGCGCAAGCTTCCGTGCCGCCGTCGCAGCCGCAAAGTTGCTGATTGTGTCTCTCCGGTCGGTCTTTGGGGTACCTCGTCCTCGTCTCGCAGCATCCCACCCGGGGCGAAAGCGGGCTTCTTCTTTAGGGGAGGGGGTGGGCAACCATCACGTTGCTGCAAAGCATCTTCCTGATTGGGCTTCTTGGTCCTTTGAGAGCCCTCAGCTGACCGCAATCGCCCCTCCCCCAGTGTTGCGCCACCAAATACCTGGTGGTTCTTGGCTAGTACTATCGGACTTTCCCCTCATTTTGACTTTGGGCCTTGACATCGACTTTCCCTCCTCAATTCAATGGCCCTATCAGTCAATTGATAGCCACCCACACCCCCTATGAGATAAGCTGCACTGTGGCCCTCAGCCGTAGCCTACTGGTATTCTTCCGCAAGGTACTAAGGCAGTACCCCACGCGGCTGGAACCTGCGTCCTGCATCGGCTCAGATGCAGGCTGTCGGCGCGCGAAGCATTCCGACTTTCTCCGTTCCGTTGACGCGCAAATAAGATGGTGGCCCAGTAGCTCCTGTCGATATAATCAAGTCGTTTTCGTAAGCTCTACGAGATGTACAGTTGTGTATCGGACCCGGCCCTAGGGCTGCACGCGATAAGAGACTGTCTGTGGTCTTGACCTCTTCCAACACTCGCGGGACCCTTGGCTAGAACGATCGCGTCTCATTCAGGCGGGCGAGAGGGAGAGAAACCCTCGATAATGAAACCCAGCCCCATAAGTGCTTAGACAGCTTGGGCAAACACGAATTCTCGGCAGGCCTACAATAGCGATATTAGCAGTGCTGGGCGCTGATGTGAACTGGTCACGAACATACCTCTTTCAATACATGCAGCTTCTCCTGGGACTGCATGAACACATGCCGATACTGAGCTACACTTTCGCGTAGGACTATTTCCTTAGTAGTTCGGCCGTCGCAGATAGCCTTCATCTTGAGCTCCATCTCTTTCCGCAGGAACGGCTTGCCCAGACTTGTTTCAAAGTTCATCCGGTCAAATCCTAGGATCAATGCCACGCCGAGTTGTGTAGGTATAAATACCTTGATGCCCTGCCTGCTGTTGGCAGTAGTGGCACCTCCTCGCCCTCGACCGCCACGGCCACCTCGGGCCCCTCCACGTCCACGATTACCTCTGCCAGCCGGGGGATCTTGCGCCGAATCGTCCATGGTAGAAGTGCCTCCGCTTCGGTCGATGGTAGCAACGTATTCGCGGTCCTGAATCTTTTGAATGTGCTCTGCCATGGTGGCGTCTGTCCCGATGCCGTTGGCGTCCATGAGTGCGATGAGGTCCGCTTCCGTCAGGTAGCTAGGGGGGGACGTCTTGCCCTCAGTCATCATCGCCTCTGCCGGTTCGAAGTGCTCGCCCACCGTAAACTTGGGCAGCTCGGCCGTGTTCTCCCACTTGTCGTAGATGAAAACATCGAGATAATTTCTCTCCAGCACGATGACGCCGTGCGCGTTGAAACGCTCTTCTCCATACTGCAGCTCAATATCAGATGCCATGCCCCTGGCATCGTCGGAGCAACATGCGAGAAACCGGCGAACTACATACTCGTAGATCCTTGCCTCGTCGTGGCTCAGTGCTGATCGCGCGGCATACGTGATTGGGTGAATAGGAGGATGGGCTTTGTCGTCGTGCTTGCCCTCACGAGGCTGCTGGAACCCCCCGTTCTTTAACCCATGGGCAAACTGACCCCATCTTTCGTCGGGTGTCTGCTTGCTGACCAGCGCTTTCAGATCCATGCCCTTATCGAACCGATCTGTCTCCGTCCTGGGATAACTGATGAATCCCTTATTGTACAGCGCCTCGGCTATAGTCATGGCCTGCTGTCCGCTCATGCGCAATAAACGGGTGGCTGCCTTCTGCATCTCCACCGTGGTAAGGGGCAAAGGCTTGAACTTTCGAGTCGGCTTCTCCTGTACTTTGGTAACCTTGGCTTTTTTGGCTTCCAGGCAACGCTCGTACAGGACAACGGCAGACATGCGGTCAAACAAACGATTCCTGGCCCAGCTAAAGTTGACTTTCTTGCCCTCGCGACTATGCATGACTTTTATGCTCCAGAAAGGTTCTGGTACGAAGTTCTTGACCTCGAAGTACCTGTCCACTATGAACCCCAGCGTTGGGAACTGGCAAGAACCTAACGCACGCTTATTAGCCGGGTATGATAATAATGCGATTGGGGTCGCTTACCGTAACTGATGACTAGGCCCTCCATTGGCCCTCGAAGCGTCCGTAGACTATTGGTTATGAAGCGTGTAAAGGCATAACCTATGCGGAGGTCCAACTCGATTCTTGCTGCGACGGCGTTGACCTGCTTTTCGTCCAGGTCTACCAAGCGCCTTGCTGCGGACAGTACATGACTACAATCCATGATCAGACCAAGCTTATATTCTCCCGTTTTAGAGGGTCTCATGACTTACGCTCTTTCAACATTGCTGAATCTGGCACGCTTGACCGTAATACTAGGGTTGCCGGAGCGGGCAGATTCAACAATCTCATGGCCGATATGCTCGCCCTCTCGATCACAATCCGTCCAGATGACAAGGAGGCGGGCGAATCTGGCTTGATCAGCAATGTTCTTTGCGATAGACTTCTTGTCCTATTGGAGCTTTAGCACACGAGTTCCAACATCGCTAGATCAATCACCCGTTGGGGTCAACGCACATCGTGAATAGTCGTAACGATAGGGGCGTTGAAGAGAGCCACTGGGGGCGGCGATCTCCAGTCCTTCTTGTACTCGCTGGTGAACTCAGTCTGGGTCAAGTGCCCGACCACAGCGGTCATGGTGACACCGCACCGTCCCCATGACTGCCCAAAGTCGAAATCAAAGGAATAGTTCTTGATATATTGGTTACGCGTGTTGTGCTGATTTTGAAGACCGACTCATCAGCCACCAGCTTGGTTCATTTGGTCGGCAGCACTCACCGTCTGGAAACTGCCGCCGGCGAGATGACCAGCTACGGCTTTGGATATAGATGGCTTTTCAGCCACGCACAGGACTTTCATTGTTCCCGGGAAAGAGAGTGTAGTAGTGGGGCGCGGAGTGCCGAAATTGTTCAATAAATTCGATCACGCGCGCGTCGATTCATCGATGGCAAGACGGGCCCAGCTCAGTCAACGATCGAGCTGAGAAGTTGCAGTTCAGCCGGATCATCGTGACAAGTTTTGCTTTTCAAGTGAAGACGTGTTTTTCTCGGACAAAGTCGTGTTAGAACATTCCTCTGCTACTAGGAATTTGGTAGAGTTGGTTGAATTTATTCCGTCATGTCCATCATACGCGACCAGCAGCAGTGCAGCACCACGGTGGGCAGGCTTTCATCAGCAAATTGATCTTTTCCCCAAGATGGACGGACCTGGCAGGTTTGTATTCGTGAGTGGTAAGGCCTCTATAGGCAGGCGGTGAAGAAGGGTGGTAGGCTTCTGCCAATAAGGCGCCGCTGTCGCGAGATTTACGGTCATCTGCAGTACGATTTAGGCAATGTGTCCCTGAAACTGGAAGCGTACCTACCTAAGGTACTATGTTCGGCCGCCTGCCAGTGCGCTGGAGTGACCCCACTAAAATTACAGTTGGCCGATCCCAGCTCCTCCAATTCTCAGGCTTAAATCGAAGATCCCGTCCCGTCCTTCTCCACAACCTGCTCTGTCGCGGTCTATGACGAAGGGCTGCTTCTGCATCTAGGACTAGGTACTTATTAGTAGGTAGTCTACTGATTACCTGGCACCACCTACGATACTTTCATTTCAATTGTTTTTTGTTTTATGTTGATTCACATCATAGTTCTTCTATGACATCTTTGTTCGTTCCAATTACCGTGTCAAAGGTCGTTCTGCTTGACTTGGCTTAAATTCTCAACATGTCGCTCCCTATCCTCATCTCCATTGAGGATTGCGCCAAATACTCCAAGGGCGTTGAACCTTTCATCCCCCAGCTCTACGAGCTTCCTCACAAGGTGTTGGAGAACATTGGCAGCTTCCATGGCTTGAAGCAGGTCTATATGGCTGCGAACCCGCTGGTCACGGGGTTTGCGGCATCCCTCGTACTGGGCTTTGTCTTCCTAGTCGTCTCTGAAGTCAACCGCAACTACTCCCAGGTAGATCGCATGTGGAGTATCCTGCCGAATCTCTACGTCGTCCATATTGCGGTCTGGGCGCGGCTGGCTGGGATGCCTCATAGCCGACTCGATCTGATGGCCGCTGCTTCGACTCTGTGGAGTGTATGTTTCCCCTCCCACTATAACTCCTGATGGGAGTAACCGTACTCACACCGCTCTTGTGTAGATTCGTTTGACCTTCAACTACTACCGCAAGGGTGGTTACAATGTTGGTTCTGAGGATTACAGATGGTGAGCTAGCTTGTGCTCGCGCTCCAGATCGCGTCATCTAACAAAGCCACAGGGCAATTCTTCAGCAATACGTCCCCAAAGTGGTGTGGTTCATCTTCAACGTCACCTTCATCTCTTTCATTCAGAGCATCTTGCTCTTCGCCTTCTCTTGCGCGCCAGCTTACGTCGTTCTCCTCACTACCAAGTTTGAGCCGGACATCACCGCCAACGATGTAGCCTTTTTGGTTGTGGAAGTAGCTCTCGTGGTAACCGAGTACATTAGTGACGGGCAGATGTGGAGTAAGTTAGAACAACACCTTACCTCGGGTTCCTGTACTTGTCGAACACTTTTTCCTGACGAGACGATCAAAGATTATCAAACCGCCAAATACAAGTACAAGGACGATGGCGTGGTCCCGGCCGGCTACAGCAAGCAGGAGCTCGACAGGGGCTTCATCACCACTGGGCTCTTTGCTTACAGCCGCCATCCCAATTTCTTCGCCGAGCAGCTCGTATGGTTCGTACTGTACCAATGGAGCTGCTTCGCCTCCAAGACCCTCTACAATTGGGCTGGCATTGGCTCTGGGTCCTTGTTCCTCTTGTTCCAGGGATCGACCTGGCTAACTGAGCTGATCACGGCCGACAAGTATCCTCAGTACAATGACTACCAGAAGAGGGTAGGCATGTTCACTCCAAAGTCGTTGACTGCGTACCAGCCACCCGCGCAGGAGATCAAGAAGAAGCAGTAAATTGAAGAGTACAGCGTCGTCTTCTGCTGTCATAGTATCAGGGTTGCGTGGTGGGCCGTTTCGTCTATATCGTATAGTTTCACAGAGGCGTGATAATACGTACGGCAACCAAGAGAACACAAGCGATAGATATTATTGAATAGCGTAGTCTATACATATGCCGCTCACTTTTCTTTCTTGTCTCACGCGACAATCTTCAGGTCGCTCAGCTTATCAGCATAGAAAGAGGGGACCGCAATAGCATCCTTCTTCTGCCATGCCTCTTTTGAGTCCACTCCAGTGAGCACATGCAGTGTACCGCCCAGCTTGCCATCCACCCCAAACTTTATGTCTGTGTTGAGCCTGTCGCCGATCATGCACGTCCTTGCGCGGTTCAGCTGGAACTTTCCCTCCACAGCGTCCATCATCGCCTGGCTCGGCTTACCGAGCTCCAAGGGCTGCTGGCCGGAAGCGCACACCAGTGGCGCCATGGCCGAGCCGGCGCCGAGGAAGAAGTTGTGGTGCATGGGCAGGGTAGAGTCGGTGTTAGTGGCGAGGAAGCGGGCCCCGCGCTTCAGATAGTACAGACCATGAGCCGTCTTGAGATAGTTGAAGTGGAAATCCAACCCCGCGAGCACGACGCCGACCTCGGGATCCAGCAACGAGCCGTCGGCGAGCCCCTTGAAGTCCTCCGGGGTGATGTCGCGGCGGAAGGCCGGGTCGGTGCCGCCAATGTACGATACGCCTTCCGACTCCAGCTCCTTCTCGATGCCAGCCTCGCCGATGACGAAGACCTTGTGCTGGTTCGGGGGCAACTTTAGGATGCGGGAGATGTAGATGGCGGCGGAGTAGGAAGAACCAAAGACATCCTCGGCTTCAGCGGGGATGTTGAGACCGGACAGCTTCTTGAGGTACTCGGCGCGGGATTTCGTGGAGTTGTTTGTCACAAAGACAGTCTTCTTGCCTAAGGAGTATGTGAGTACAAGTTTCATCACTGTACTCTGAAAGAAGATTGAGAGAGTGAGGTTCATTCTTGACCTTTGGCTCGGAGCATTTCCAGGGTCTCTGGAACACCGTCAAAAACATGGTCTCCCGACCACAGAACGCCTGAAAAGGTCGTATTAGGTAAAGATAACATATTTATCTCAAGATTATAGACTGTATCCTACCATCGCAGTCAATCAGAAAGACCTGAGCAACTAAGGTCAGCGGTTTACTTTATTTGGGGTCAACCATGATCGAGACGAACATCAAACTTATCTATGAAGTCATTGATCGCGGTCTTGTCGCCGGATAGATAAGTCGGTTCGGAGGCCATGTTGGTTCTTTTACTCTATGTCTGGAAATTATCTCAAATAAAGTGTGAGTCCCGTCACCGAGGTGTTGAGGCTTTTGAGGGTATTTCCGAAGGCGCTGACTAACGTGATTGATGTAATGCTCATCGTGAACTGACGTTTTGAGGCTGGCAACAAGGAAAATACACATGTCCATCAACTAATTGCTGACAATTCACTATACTTTCATCGAAATATTCAAATCATCCCTGGATGATATTTCTCGCCAAATCTTTGCGCCATCGTTGCAACTACCGGATTCCGAGTCGAGCCGCAGGGTAGTAAGTACCAGTAAGCGTCCACGGCAAAGCATTTTGAGCTACGTCGTAGTGCTCACGGTCGATCAGTGCTTTTCGGCAAATCCGTCTTCAATGTCACTTGATGTTTCTTGATGAATCGAGATGAATTGTTTATAGTGTAGATTGAGTCACCCATTTCCGCCAAGTTCAAGCCTAGGTTACATACAAAGATCGCCCAGGAGCACCTAAACTTTGGCGTCAATTACCGACTGTAGTCGGTCGGCCAAGGTGAATCCGTAGGCAACAGCGGCGACAAAAGTCGTTAAGTTGAGCAGAGAAGAAATGCCGTGCAGGATACCAAACTTCTTGTTCAGCGCTTGCATCTCCTCCGAGTGTGGGCCCTCGGCGTACCACTCCTTGCCATCGCGCTTGACTGTTGGCCTTGTTAGACTAACAAAACTTCTGTACTTCTGACAGTTGCGGGGAGAATATATGTATTACCTTGACCCCTGCGATCCTTCATCACCTGAGTGACCATTGGTAGTAGGACGACGAGATTGATGGCACCGGTCACACACATGGTTCCAATTGGAAGCAGCGAGGAGTACCTGTGCGTCTCGTCCAGGAGACCCTTTACGCCCGAAGAGAGTCCAAGCAGCGTACTACCAGGGAATGTGAGCGCCATGACAATCGGAACCACGGTCTGCATGCCAAAGTAGATGGGGAACAGTCCGGTCTGGATAGCGGAGAAGGCAGGGCGGTTCACTGTCCGGAACATGACAGGTCCATTTATGAAGGACTGAGTAATCGTCAGCTGCTATGGAAACATGAAGAATATAGCAAAGTTCAATCATGCGATTGTAGATACTTACGTGGAAGAACGAAGTTCCTAGCAAGGCTCCGTAACTAAGTATCTCATCGTCAGGTTAGCACCAGGGGCTTAGGAACTTGGATACCTCGGTGCCTAGGTATCTGATTATTGCCAAGTGGAATGGTTAGTGGAAGGTCAGACTGACGAAATAATATGGTACGGAGCCGGTGAGAAAAATGTTGAGCCTGCCATCTTGCCAGAGTTTCTGCGGGCGCAATTGAATGGGAGAGGGAGTATAATGTGGTCAAGGTAGAGGAAGGATGTCCTGACGTCTGAGACTGGGATACCGAGCCAAATATGTACCACTGACCAGTACTTTAAGGCACGGACCGAGCACTCTACCTTATAAAGGTACCTAAGGTATAAGTAGGTGCCCACTCATAGCGTTAATGAACCCCTGTACACCCATGAGATCATGGCCAACATTACGCACGTGACCTCGCGCAAGCTGCGCGTAGCTGCCGCGGCAAGCTGCAGGCACCTTCCAGCCAAGCTCCGCTCTTCTGCCTAGAATGGCGACGGGGGATGTTCACGCTGCAAGATACCTGCAGCTTGTTGAGCCACTGCCTACTGGTACTGCTCTTTCATTGTACTACCGCTAGGGTAGTACTACCTACCACGACTTATATATAATCAAGTGAGGGTGTCAATGCATCCGACCAAGCTCTCAATTTTACCATTCGCAAGCGTGAATTCCAACACCTCGATTCGATTTTCCCCTCTCATCCTGACCTGCCGCACCCTCCTCCACCATGGCGGACAAGGAGGCGACCGTCTTCATCATTGATGTGGGCTCGTCTATGGCTCAATCTCACAGCGGACGTTCAGAATCGGACCTGGACTGGAGCATGCGTTTTGTATGGGACAAGATTAGTGAAATTGTCTCGGCGAACCGCAAAACCCTCTGCGTCGGCGTGCTTGGCCTAAGGACGGATGAGACCAGCAACAGCCTGCAGGATGAGGATGGGTACGAGAACATTTCGGTGCTGCAGCAGCTCGGGCAGATGACGATGCCCTCGCTGACGACGCTTCGCGAGTCCATCAAGCCTAGCAAGACCTGGTCTGGCGACGCCATTTCATCCATCGTCCTGGCCGTTGACATGATTGACACTTTCACCAAGAAGCTAAAATGGGTTCGCAAGATTTATCTCATCACTGACGGGCAGGGGGCTATGGACGCCGATGACGTTGGGGACATTGCTAGGAAGATGAACGATTCAAACATCTCTCTCACCGTCTTGTAGGTCAGAAAACCCCCATATGCCCAGCTTCGTGCCTAACCTATGTCCAGGGGCGTAGACTTTGACGACCCCGAATACGGCTTCAAAGAGGAAGATAAGTCAGCGACAAAGGTGAATCAAGTGTCGCTGAATCATTGCATATAGGAGGCACTTGTGGCTAACGAGAATGGCCTGCAGTCTCAAAACGAAAAAACCCTGAGATCCCTGGTAGAAGCATGTGACAATGGTGTATTCGCTACAATAGCAGACGCCATTGACAGACTTGACTCCCCGACAGTCAAGGCTGTGAAGCCCTACAAGACTTATGATGGGACTTTGACCCTTGGTGACCCAGAAAAGTTCCCAGCGGCGATGAACATCCAGGTGGAAAGATTCTTCAAGACCCATGCTGCGAGACCACCAGGGGCAAGTACCGTGGTAGTCAATCGAGAGCAGGACGGACCGTCACAACCTACACAGGCGGCTGGCGGCGGAGACGCGATGGAAGGCGTCGAGTTCTCAGCCGTAAAGCAGGCTCGTTCATATAAAGTGAACGACCCGGATGCCCCTGGGGGAAAGCGGGATGTTGAATTCGAGTCTCTGGCGAAGGGATTCGAATACGGTCGAACGGCTGTGCACATCAGTGAATCCGAGCACAATATCACGAAACTGGAAACACAAAAGAGCTTCACTATTGTAGGCTTTATTCCATGGAACAAGGTACGCCTAGCATGTCCAACCGCCTCCCCATCCGCGTTCCATCACATTCTGATGGCCATTCAAGTATGAACCAGTTCTGAACATGGGCGAAGCCTGTGTCACGCATGCCAAAAAGTTTGACGAAAAGTCGGAACTGGCTCTGTCCTCTCTGATCTGGGCTCTCACGGAAGTCGAATCGTATGCAGTTGCTCGGATAGTGACCAAGGATGGCAAGGACCCAACCCTGGTTCTGCTAGCGCCACACGTTGAGCCGGAACTAGAATGTCTCTATGATATCCCCCTACCCTTTGCTGAAGATATCAGAAGTTATCAGTTCCCGCCTCTGGATCGGGTGATCACTGTCAGCGGACAAACTTTGAGCAAACATCGCTTCCTCCCCACAGAAGAACTCAACGAAGCCATGAGCGACTATGTCGACGCCATGGATCTGTCGTCATATGGCATTGATGATGAGGGGTGAGAGTTCAAAAGCATTATATAACTAGGGGCGACTACTGACTGTCATCCTCAGAGAACCCGCCGAGTATATATCCATCGAAGACTCTTACAACCCCTCTATACATCGGGTCAACAACGCCGTCAAAACAAGAGCAGTCCATCCTGAATTAGGTGTGCCGCCGACACCGGAGGTTTTGCTGCGATTCTCGGGACCGCCAGAGGATTTGATTGAAAAGGTCCAAAAACATGTCAACACCTTGATTGAGGCAGCGGAAGTGAAGAAAGGTAGACTCTTGGCCTTATTTCCTTTCTTCGGAGGTACGAGTTGCAACTTGAGCTAATCTATGTCTATATCTAGTACCACCCAAGGCGAAGGGCAAGCGTCGGCGAGAGGCAGTCAAGCCGATATCTGGACTGGATGTCGACGCTCTATTGGGCGAAGAAAAGAAGGGCAAGATATCTCCGGACAATGCCGTGCCGGACTTCAAGCACGCAATGGAGACAGCAGACACAGAGGAAGCCCTCGAAGATGCGGCCAAGCAAATGGGCGCAATCATCAGGAAACTGGTCACAGACAGCTTCGGGGACAGCAAATACGCACAGGCTACCGAATGCTGCGGTGTGATGCGGGATGAGCTCATTAACATGGACGAGCCGAAGCTCTATAACACCTTCATCGTGGATCTGAAGAAGAAGCTCCTCTCGGGATCTCTCGGAGGAGACAGGAGAGAGTTTTGGTTCAAACTTCGATGGTCCAAACTCGGCTTGATCGATAACTTGCAGTCTGAGACGTCGGATGCAACGCCAGAAGTGGCGGAAGAGGTGAGTGCTTCCCCGTTCACAAGATCCCTCGCACAACGTCGTTTGACTAACAATACATAGTTTTACAAGTCAAGGTAGGCGGGATATGATTGAATACGGGGGCCTCGGGCGTTTTCGAATTGTGGACGAATAGATTACCTGTGTTTATACATGTGGATTTTGTGTGATTGACATATAGTCTGGTTTGAATGAAGCCTACAGGAAGATTCCCGGCAACTTGCAGCTCAACAATGAATAGCACTCTGGCTACTGATCATACGATTTATTCACCACGGCAGGGGTAGCAGCACGATGTTTGATGCAAATTCACCTATCCGCTGCGCGTTTCCATGCCTTAAATACACCGCTCGGTGAGTCATAATATCTCGGCCATAGGTACTTTCAAGCTTTGGAAGGTGTGTAAGGCAGGTGCATCCTGAGAACAATTCAAGTTCATTCTGCCATCATTTGCCTGCGTGTGACTTGCCCCTGACTTCCACCTCAATCCGTGGATAATCTTTCTACTCCATCACGATCCAAAAACCCACCACGAACACTAGCGAACGATGCCCGTCATGGCTGAGATGAACCTCGAGGCGAGACTCAAGCGTCTTGAGGAGATTTTTGGCCAAGAGGTCAAGCTGATTGAGCCGCCAGCGCAACAAACACTGACCCAAGAAGAGGCCGCTTCGCAACAAGGCATAGACGCGGACGTTCACCTTGATTCAGCTTCAAGTTCAGAAGTTGCAAGACCTTCCGAGACGCAAGATGGTACAACCGAGCCTCGGCGCCCCGATGCTCCCCAAAAGTTTCTCATCCACGATGTGGGTCCGAGAGCTTCGACACAAGGAGCATTCGACTGTTCGTTATATATCCCAGGGCAGCCGCTCGATGCAAACGCCGAGTTCTGCCCCTGGGACGTTGTCCGTGCCTATCCCACCCATTATGTTGGCAAGACGAACCGATCCCATGTGCGTCCTTGTCTTGTCCAAAAATTGCTGGGAAATCGCAGCTAATCCATGCAAAGGTCAAGCCATTCTTTGACAACATCTTTGAGGGCAGGGTTTGGGACATGTGCGTGGTTACCTACTTCCAGAACCTGGTCAGACAATGCTAAATCCATTCTGCTGCAGCTTCTACATGTACCATCCCCAGAAGGCTGGAGAGAAACCCTATCTCTTTGTGCCATCCGCTCAAGTTCAGGCACTCCTTGACCACATCAACGAGAAGCTTGGCATCGCACTTTCGATTCCACCAGGCGTGAACTCTGACCGATTTCTCATGACGTTTCTTCTTGACGGCACGCCTCGCCCGAGGTATTTCAAGCGCGTTCGAGATGAGTCGGATCTTCAGGCTGAGGATTGGCCCGAGGTGGATGGCGAGGAAATGGGAGGTTTCCAGGAGCTCCCAGTGGCAGCGCAGCAAGCTTGGATAGAGAAGCTGTCTCTGGTCAAGATGCCGTCATCGAGACAGAAAAACAAGGGGGAGAAGTCGGCGCAGAAGCGGGCTGACCG
The DNA here is from genome assembly GCA_013461505.1 of Ramularia coccinea. NCBI lineage: Eukaryota > Fungi > Ascomycota > Dothideomycetes > Mycosphaerellales > Mycosphaerellaceae > Ramularia > Ramularia coccinea. The sequence goes on along the minus strand of JABNMW010000001.1, from coordinate 4,600,672 downwards.
GCAACACATGCTGGAGGAAACACAAGACTTGCTACGCCTCAGGGAAGGCAAAGTCGCCAGAAACGGAAATTACTGGCAAGATGTCGTTTTTGTCTGCATTGACGTGGAGGCGATTGAACTGACTCCCAACCCTATATCTGAAGTCGGCATTGCCATTCTTGATAGCAAAGACATACGCAATGTCCGTCAAGGGCCTTGTGGAAGCGACTGGTGGAAGTACTTCAAGTGCCACCATCTCCGCATAAAGGAGTATTCGGGTCTGATCAACTATCGGTATATTCAAGGATGCCCAGATCATTTTGACTTCGGGTAGGTTTCCTTGTAGGCAACTTGGACGCCTTTCTAACACCTTGTCCAGAACGAGTACGTTTCCCACGCGGAGCGAGCTGCCCTCTACGATCTCATCAATTCTCCGTCCTTACCTTGATGCGTCCCGCCAGATAGTGCTGGTAGGCCACGATGCCAAACAGGATATACAGTACCTGTCATCCATGGGCATCGACCTGCTCGGCATGAACGGCGTCGTCCGGGTCCTCGATAGCCAGATCATACACCAAGCCTGGAAAAGTGTCGACAACGGCCGAGGTCTCGAAAGCGTCCTCGCCGACCTGGGTGTCTTCAGCAGGAACCTACACAATGCTGGTAATGATGCGGTCTTCACACTGCGAGCTCTCATTGGTGTTGCTGTCGAGCAGGTGCGTCAGCATGAGGCGGAATTGGCTGGGGAGGAATATTGCCCGGAACTCCTGAGTACGGATTGAGCAAGCACGAAGGAAGAACGCGAAGGGTTGAGGTTCTCGTAGTATGCATGCATGAGAGGAGAAAGGGGCCTTTCTTTTCTGACGTTCGTCCGGGCTATTCTCATCTTCTGCCGCACCCAACTTGCATACCGCGACAGCCCAACGTAGCTTCCCCCATTCTAACAGATGATAATAAAAACGCCGTCGCTATGATTAATACACGTAATTGTACAATAACCCCATTATGGTTGACTGATGATGTACATGGTCGTCGGGTTCCCCGCCAAGCTCGAAAATTTATTTATGCGTAGATTTGTTCAGCAGCTCCTTGGCTTCGTTGACCTTGGTAGCAAGGTAAGGGCTGCCTCCTCGATCGGGATGGTTCAGGAGCATGATGGTTCGGTGGGCCTTCTGGACCTTTTCCTTGGTGATGCTTCGCTCACTGTTGATGTGGAAAGGAATCTGGGTCAGCGCTTCTGTCGCGAGAAACAATTTCCCCCATGCTTAACGGGGGTGGTCCTTGAGAGGAGAAACTTACTTGAGCGAGAGGATCAGAGAAGCCTCCTTCTGGGTCATCTTCTGCTCGAAGCCGCCCTTGTAGAACTTGCCCACGGCAGCGCCGCCAGCTCGCGACTGACGCCACGCAACGAGACCGGCGCGACCCTACAATAAGGAAAAGAAAAAAGTCCAAACGTTAGATTCGTGTCCATCTGCATCTGGGGGGGGGGATGCAAGTAGGAGTGAGAAGGCGGGTGATGAGAACGTACGAGAAAAGCGGCCACGGCAGCGCCAGCTCCCCAGGCGAACACGGATGCCATGTTTGTTTTTGCTTTCGTCGAAACCTTACGCGGTTGCGAGCGTCTGTTGCAGATCGGGGAAGGGTGAGGGAAGGTTGTCGGAGTAGATGGGGGATAATAACCCTCTTTTTTTTTCTTTCTCGGACGGGGAATCCGAGCGAAACAAGAAGTTTTGCGAGAGGGCGACGCCGGCGAGGACCGGGTTGGCGTCTATCCCGATGATTTGCCGGCGCGGTTCGATTAACAACCGACCTTGGCTATATCCGTACAATTACTAACTTCTTTACGCCGTACTCCAAGTCCAAGTACCCACGCTAGTGGGATTACAGATGTGGTTGGTGATTCCCGATTGCTACCCTATTCTGCTGGCTCGTACAATTAAATGTCTACGTGGCACTGATACTATAGTGAGAAGTCGATTCCTCCATTGTCCCCCATATTAGTCTAGACTTTCGACTCATCGAGCAAAATTCCATATGATACAACTAGCTTTGCCCAGGCTGAACGAGTGGGAAATGTTTGCTTGGTGAGCTTTCCCGCTGACAGCCGAGCGAGGTGGCATTCTCCTAGGGTCCAAATCTCCACTAAAAACCGCACGTTGTTTCCTATTCGGGCGAAGCTCGTGGTGGCAGCCCGGATACGGCACATTGATCTTACACTCCAGGCTACCTAGATAGACGGGGTACCTATCAAAGACTATGGAAAAGTACTGAATAAAAAATGATTGGATGATAGCTCCAAATCCTTCGGTCTATTCGGCACTGCATCTTCTTAACATTGCTGCGTCAGAAGCGAGACTGAAGCTCGCAGGGATTTTGCAGTGCATAATTTATTCTACAACCCAATTCACGCTACGTATATGTAGTAGTACTTGGTTCAATTACTTATAAAAGCCATCGGGGCCCCCTCCCATATCTCATGCTCAATGTAACCTGTGAGCTGCTGACCTCAACGCTTAATTTGCAGAACTACAATCATGGCCTGTAGCCAAGAATGCATCAAGGTACGTATTGCGTGCGATAATGTGCCACGATTCAACTGGGGACTTCCACTACTCTGTACTAGTTTGACTAATGGCTGGTGTCGTGAATAGGGCTCTGTCCACAAGGGCCTACCTCAGGGCCAAGAAGAAACCATACATGGCCTCAATACTTACGTCGTTGGGAACCGTACCAACTTCCGAGGCATCATCGTCATCTACCCTGACATCTTTGGTCTCGCGCTGCCCAACAACAAGCTCATTGCCGATGGATATGCCAAGAGCGGCGAGTGGCTCGTCTACCTGCCAGACTTCTTCAAGGGCGATCCTATGAAGCTTAGTTTTGCTGACGTCGCTATCCCAGTCGACAAGGCCAATCAGGGAGCACTGTCTTTCTACTCTGGCTTGCTGGCTTCTGTCCCTTCTCTCGTTGCTTGGATGTTGAGGCATCCATTCGAGGATACTAACACGACCTGCATGACCTTTCTCAAGGCCCTCAGAGAGTCAACGCCTTTGGACAAGAAGATTGGGATATCTGGATTCTGCTGGGGGGGCCGCTATGCTGTACGCGCTGCCCAGAAAACGGCAAGCGTCATAATCGATGACCGAAGCGTGCCTCTGGTCAATGCAGCTGTAGCGCTCCACCCGAGCAACCTGAAGCTTCCAGATGACGTCCAGGACATCAGCGTGCCCGTCAGCTTTGGCTGGGGCGAGGAGGACACGAACACCAAGATTGAACTGAAGGACAAGGTCGATGCTGTTCACAAGAAAACAAAAAGCTCAGCTGATGGAGTGGAGGTTCCAGACATAGAACACAAGGTTTACAAGCCTGGACGTCATGGATTTGCCGTGAGGGGAAACCCAGACGATCCAGCAGAGAGGGCTTGTCTGGTTGATTCCGAAAAGCAGGCCTTGGACTGGTTCAATCGATGGCTCTGAGGAGTCTGGCGCAGATTCTGATGGCCTCGCGTTTAAGAGTAGTTGCAGATCTGAATCATTGAGCCGCATTGGCAATCTTCCACCCTCAAGAGAATAAACATGCCACGGACTCAGACACGCGAAACTTTGATGCTTCTGCAGCACCAATGAGTTTTCCATGGAAGTTATCATCAACCAAATCCTTCGTATCTTGCAATTAAAGCCAGCTGATGTGATATCATTAGTCTCCTTTCTTCTGATAGACAAGAAACCTGCTCAGCCATCTTGAGAGCCCTCATTGCCAGTAGCGAAGTGAGCAACTTTGTGCTCCCCTCGTGACAAGACCCGCCATCGGAAATCTCTCGGTGACTAGTCATATGCGGTACAGCAAGACAGATCTCATCAACGAGAAGCAGTATATCGGTCTGCCTGGCCGGATTTCGGGGATCCAGTTGCTCTAGACATAACATGACGCCCAGGCGAGTCATCCACAGTATACTCCAAAACGTCATAGAGTGCAGTCCAGGGAATCCGAGAATAGTATGTGGGCGCTCGAGCTGCTCTAGTGTTTGTGGAGATCCGGAAGGGATAAAGTACTTCCATCGCTGAGGAACTGTCCTCCCGAGCCGGAATAGCTCTCTGCTGAGAAGCAACAACTCTTGAGTGTAGCCTCTCACAGCCCCTTCGGGCTGTGGAAGCATAGATATGGCACAGCGTAAACACAGAGCTCGGTGCATCAACGGTAAAAGCTGGCATGATATGCTTTGAGAGGGTACTTGATATAGGTTCCAGTACCTGCGCATGGGTGGTGGAGGGTCCGTAGGCTGCCCGGTGCTCTGTATCAAGTAATAATGGTAAGATCCCTGGGTCATGGCAAGTGTTTGATCTGGCGAGTGAGCGAGCTGCTCCTTTAGAATACAGGTCATGCCATGCTGGTGCGGACTGGGGCTGACTGATGTCCTTCCTACTATGAGCTGAGCAATTCATACACAATGGTCAGCCGCCACATGGTATCTATCAATATTCACATGTTGAAGTTACTTCATTTGGATTGACTCACGTCGTACTCGGTCAACATTTCCGCTGTCATCAAGGCAGTTGCCGATGTTCTCTCCGCATGGTCATCCAGAGCTATCCTCAAAGCTTTGATCGCTTCGCCGTACCATTGGTGCGCCCGGTAGATATACCTTGGGCCCATCTTGCTAACACGAGCTAGATGAGCCATGGCCACTGCCTGGACTGCTTTCTGAAAGTATGTCGTAGAATCGGCATGTTGAAGATATAAACCCGGTAGGGTTTCGTGGAATCCAGGCACGTCATCAGCCGAAACAAGGACAAAGTGGTGGACGAAGTGGTTGACCGCATTCTTTACCCAATCCGTAGATAAGGGTATCTTGCTGGGCTGTGGCACCGGCATCGAAGAGCGACGCGTCGGGCCCCCTGTGCCAGGCTCAATTATGAACGTCCTCAATGGCACACGGTAGCCGGGACACCTCCGACGGGCAGATATACATCGCAGACACGATGGCTTCTCCGCACCACACTGGAAAATGTATCAGGTACAAGGCCATGAGACGGTTCCGCTCCGCGAGTGTCAATGTCTTATTCACCTTGACTTTCATGCGGATGCATGACAGGCAGCCGACGCTGCGGGCGCGGGGATCTAAATGGCCAATCTTGAGGTCCATAACCAAAAGCTTCAGGTGGCCATGCCCATGATCATGCTTATGCTTGTAAGCAGCCTGTGCAGAGCAGATACAGTCATGGCGGGATTGGGACTGAGTGAAAGTCGGAAAAGCGGTTTAGTAGTTGAAGGCGAAAATCGGAGACTCTTGAGTTTCGCACGTGATTCCCTACTCCTGCCAGTTATGATATCCAACATTGTCCGTCTGGAAGGAATGACCGGAGACTTCAAAAGCGGCGTATAAAATGTCCTCTTCTATTAATTTGGATCAACCGCTAATACTACTACATTTCTACCTACTGTAAGCAGTGGTACTATGTGCTAGTTAGCAGTGCAGAAAATGCCGATCTATTCTCAAGCGCCAAGGCATGGCTATCCTCTTCCTGTCGCAGACAAGACGGAATACTACGAGCAAGTACGTACATCAACAGCCGTCGCTTACGAGTAAGGCACCCAGTACTACCGGTACTTAGAGTAGTGCCGAACATTGTTACTATACCCATCTATCACTGATTCTTTTGTGATCACTCTTATGTGATCTGACTACGTGGCTCTGGTGCGCATGGCGAAATGGCCTCTCCGTCAACTCCCATCCTGCGATCTCTAGATTGGAGCCCTTGGGGTTGCCCCTTCGTTCCTCCTCCTCTTCTTCTTCACCTCTATCGCTTAGCGTCTGGGACGACGGGTGTCCAGGTGGCTGACCGACCTGCATTCTGCACCGCGAATCCTCCCAATGATCTTTGAGTCGGCGCGCTGATAGCGCCATTGCCAGCGAGTCAGCGGTCAACGTACCCGGGAAGAGGGGAGGGGCCAAGGGTGAGACCTACAGATAGTAGCGGCACAGGCATGAGCTGAACCTATCCGAATAATGAATATAACCCATTTCGATCTTCTCTTTCCATCTCAGTCCTTCTCTTTTTGGTTTTTTCTTCCTACCTCTGTTTTCTATTCTTTCTTTCAATTCGAAAACAAATCGTACTTGATATCTTCGCTTCTTTTGCCTGGAGATCCAGTGTCGGCTTGTTAGAGCCCGATGCTGTGGCTATTGCTGACCAGGTTGATCAATTCGCCCAACGCTCGGTTTATTATTTCTATCCCGTCGACTATCAGGCACGGATGACCATGGCAGATAACGAGAAGGCCGTGGGCGAGAAGAGGCCGTTGTTGACGGCCCATCGTCATCGTCCAGAGCGTCGCTTCGCCGCAGCCACAGTCTTGAGCTTTCTGTTGGTCGCGTCGTTGCTGGCCAACCTGCACTGGACTTCGCAAGCCGTCGGCCAGCCTGCGGGAGACGACAAAGACAGCAAAGACCCCCAATGGAGCTGGCAAGAGGTGCGAGCACGATCCAAATCTCGTCTTACAATGAGGCAACTATGTGTCTCGGTTTGGCGATTTTGCTGATTGCCTGTGCGTGGGTTTAGATGACACCATACAAGAGCATAGAATGGGAGCGCTGCTATGAGGATCGCTTCGAGTGTGCCAGGCTAGATGTAAGTGATTGCAAATAGAACAGGAATGAAGCAATTCCGCTGGTAGTAGTAATCCTGCTGACCTGTGACATCCAATAGGTCCCCATGGACTGGCAGAACCCAAGCAAGGACAAGCGTGTTGTGCTGGGCGTCATCAAATTGGCGGCAAAATCCAAGCCGCAGGGCGGATCTGTGCCGCCCTTGTTTGTCAATCCTGGTGTAAGCCTCCCACGCTGAATATATGGTTCTTTCATCTGTTTAGTCTTCAGGTCGAGCTATTGCTAATGTTGACAAGGGACCCGGAGGTTCTGGCATCAATATCGTGCTAAAGATGGGAGAGGAGATCCAGAACATTGCAGGAGACTATCATGTGAGTAATTGTGAACCACGTCTTCATGAATTCTCTAACAGCGGCATTAGGATGTGATCAGTTGGGATCCGCGTGGGGGTGAGTAGTGCCCTCAACGTTCCATCATGACGTCTTGCTAAACACAATCCTTAGTCGGTGTCTCGACCCCCAGAGTAGACTGCTGGGGAAGCTTCCAGAAGAGATCTATCTGGAACCTGCAGAGTACGTATGTTGTGGATGAGCGTCCCGGTCTGATCTACGACGCCTACAGCCGAGCAGCTGCCGTCTCCAAGGTTTGCGAGACGGCTCTCAACGAGACAGGCATCTTGAGCCATGTGAGCACCGCACACACAGCGAGAGACTTACTTGAGCTCGTGGAAAAGACGGGGAACAGCAAGCTCCGTTATTGGGGCTTCAGCTACGGCACGATTCTGGCTGGTGTCTTTGCGACCATGTATCCTGACAGGATCGATCGTCTTGTCAGCGACGGTAGGTCTTCCCTTTTTGTCCATTTCAATAACATGGAACAATGTCCCGCTGACTCCTGGACCAGGCAACGTCGACTACAAGGGCTGGTTCGAGCTCGACCACTCCAACTTTGTTAAGGACGCAGATGCCCTCCTGGGTGTCATGGACGAGGCATGTCACGCCGCTGGACCCGAGAAGTGCGATCTGTGGGCGCCAAGCCCTGGTGCAATCGGCGACCGCCGTGGACGTATCCTAGAGAAGCTCAGAAAGCAACCAGTCGAGATACCCGCATGGGTGACCAAGGATGGCCCCGACATGCCTGAGCTAATCACGTACTCACGGTTGCAGAGTCTGACCCGCGAGATTGTCTACAAACCGTTAAAGACCATCGAGAAGTTTACGCGTGTCTATGCAGCGCTTGATAGAGGCGATCCCATACCTTACTTTGAAGCCACCCGACCGGAAGATAAGGAGGATCCCATGTCCAAACTCCTCTGCTCAATCAACGATGTCCCCGTCACCGAGCCGCAGGAAACGGCAGGGGAGAGAGACGCCCTCGCAGCTATCATGTGCTCCGACATCAAGCCCTTTGAAACGACACCGGACGATTTCGCTCGGTATCTGGAGAAGCTCCTCGGTGTGAGCAAGTGGACAGGTGCTGCTAGTGTTCTGTTTCGGCTGCCCTGTGTAGGCCGAACAGTTCGTCCAGAGTGGCGTGTGATTCCTGAAGGTATGTCTAGACGCGTGTTATTGCAGCCACTGTACATCGAAGGAGAGAGAGATTGGACCAAAGTAATTGACCAAAGTTTTGATTTTGCCCGCTCTAGATCACGATCGAGTCGAAACATCTCACCCCATCCTGTTCATCAACAACTTGTACGACAATGTCACACCCCTAGACAGCGCAAGGAACAACTCGGCTCACTTCCCGGGCTCAGTCGTCCTTCAGCAAAACTCCCTTGGCGTGCGTATTTCCATTGCTACACTTTGATGCTGCCTTGCAAGATTCCACCAAGGCAACAGAACTTGTGGGTAGTTGACTGACCTTGCCTCTGCTTTAGCATTGCTCCATTGCAGCGCCGTCGACTTGCACGGCGGAGCATATCCGGACCTACTTCAAGGACGGCTCACTGCCCAAGGAGGGCACCGAATGCGAGCAGGACTATGATTTCTTTGAGGAGCCAAGTCAGAACACCATCATGGCGTTGGACGAACTCACGTCCTCCGTGTGGGGACTTTCAGAGAAGGCAGATTTCAACTTCCTTCATTAACGACCAGATGAAATGTACGGATAGATTCCGCAGGCAGAAACTCTCATTTCCGTATCGATGGGTATCATAAAGTCTTCCGTATCACATATGTCTCCTTCTTCGCCGATCCTTTCGCGCGCCCGCTCCATGTGCTTACCAACAGTATCTTGTTGTGTGTCGTCTTATTATGGACAGACGAAATGAAAAAGAAAAAAACCGCTTGACGCATATTAGATTTGATCCTTGAGCTTGGCCGCCGCTCGGTGCGCCTTCTCCGGCATCTTCAGGTGCATGTCAACCGCATCGGATACCTGCTGTTCGAAGCTGGGCCCGCCGGCGCCGTTCCTGTTACCCTCGTCGTCGTCGGTGTCAATGTGATGGCTGTGTTTCCAATTCCCTGCGCCCCCACGACCGGACATGTTGTGGGCGTTCAACTTGGTCGAGTGCTGCTGCTGCTGCTGCCTCTGCATTGCCGCGTGTGTATCGTCTGCAACAGCTTGCTCGCGCTGTGCCGCGGCCGAAGAGGTGTCTGTGAAGTTGCCTGCTCCGCCTCGACCGGCTCGTGCTGGGGCTGGCGGTACGGAGGAAGAGGATGATGTGTTGACGACTGGCGGTATGGCGTCTCGCTGAGCTTCTAGGTCCTTTAAGGAAACACACATCAGCCCATTTGTTCCAGCAAGACAAGTTAATGGCATCCAAGAGAAGACAACAAGCACGAGACATGTTTTCTCGTAAGCTGAGGACAGAAGGACTCACCTGATTGTCTTTGGCGGCAGCGGCCTTCTTGTTGGCCGAGTAGTAGTTCCCAGCGCCGCCGCGGCCAACCTTTCGATAGACATCGTCCTGCGTCATATTGTTTCCCAAACTCTTGATTTTCTCCTTCTGGCAAAGATGTGGGAAAGCCTTGGCCACGAAATAAGAATAGCAAAATCGACAACACGGGTCGAAGTGCAAGCGCTTCGTCAGACTTCTTGTTGAGTTGTCAAAACGGGCAAACGGGCAAGTGGACAAATGGGCAAGAAAAGTGAGAAAGATCGCCGGATTCAGGAACAACGTGCGGATAGGTAGTAGATAAGAGGTACTAATAGTACTCCGTAGTAGTCGTACTGTTGGGAAGGTCTAGCAGATAGAGTTTCGCGGTAAGATCGAAGCTAAGAGGAGATCGACATCCGGACCGCACGATCAGATAAATAGCACGAACCAGGGGGCACCGCGGCGATAAGGAGAACGTCAGCTCAAGAGGTAGGCAGAATACATAAAAACGGATCGGAGGGGAAAATGACGAAGAAGCACTGTTTGCAGGTCGACATTTCCAATGTCCAGGTGATCCGCGTCGCCACTTGAAGCTGTCGACTTTATTCGTATACGGAAAGCGGTGGTCACGGTGACACGTCTAAGAGGGGGGCCTGCCTACCTTACGCACTCACTGGCAGCTGGCAGTGACGACAACTTGTGGGGGTCCCAAGATGGATAGAAAACGCCGCGATTTTGATCAAACATATGCGCTTTTCCGCACAAAAAGTGACCGCTGCTTTTGCTTGGGGCTCATTACCCAAAGACGACTCTTTGCTTTTTTGGAGGAACTCACATCTTCAAATCCGTGGGCGCAACATATGACCAGATTTTGTCATTTCTCACCTTCAGAGGACCACCACTTCTGCTTGCAGTTCTATCTACTAATACAAGTAGTACTAAAATAGTAGGCCACGCATTTCGAACCATATAGCAGAAACAGTAGATCTACGTGCGGTACCTTAGTATCTACTTGAAGTGTTTACTGTAATTGTCACCCTGGAACCCGTCGCAAACTGCTGTCCACGCGAGACGTGGTAATGATTGCGTAGAGACAGTGATCTGCAATCGCGGGCCAGGCTCCGCTACTCCTAGTAAGTATTAGCATGCAAGGACCCGGCTGTGATGCTCCATCACCCGTGTAACCACAGTATCTGTACAACGTACAAACCACTTACAGCCTCGTCGTGGCATACGTTGCGCCCAAGATTGCACAATCGCGGTCCAGCCCGGCGGGAAGCCACAGCGAAAGAGCAAGGATAAAGCTCCGCTCACGTACCACCGTATCCCCCTGGTCTAATGTACCCAATGTTCCATGTGCGTTCATGAAAGTACTAGTCTACTGTAGTAATGAGGGCCAACCCTTCATAGCACGACAAGCCTAGTAATTGGTGTAGGTGACTCCAAGTTTGGCGTGATTCTACAAACAAATGCGCAATAGCTGCTAGCCCGATATCGGCGGTGGGCCCAGTCATAATAGCTGCCAGCCCTACGGAGTCTGGACTGGTGTGCAGTATCAGCGAGATGGCGTGAAGATACCATTACCCGTTTTACAATTACGGAGTACCTTGGTGACTCAAACGAACAACACCATGCTATCCAGTGATGAGCTGGAAGATTCACATGATATCGGACGGCTGCTGCCAGCCGAGCAAGGGGTTTCGCGTCCACAACATTCGACAAAGCCAAGTTGGACACCACCACAAGGTTCGCCATTTCGTTGATGTCTTTCGTTGGTGTCGGCCAACGTGAGGAGTAATCACAGAGAGAGCAGTGGTTTGAGGTAGACCGCGCTGGTCTCAAACACATTGTCTTGACTAAGGGAAAACCCGCAAGCACACTCTCAAGTGCCATGATATCAAGATAGCAGATAATTTATATAAAAAAAATTTGTGTGCGAGTGACACCGCTGGACGCCGTCCTTTCACTCCCTTGTCGGCAGCCATGCTGTCCGTACTGTAGAATTGACGCCTCTCGTTGGCTGGAATTGTTTGATGAATTGATAAGGTGAGCGCGCTTGTGCCCCTTCAGTCCCCATTGCCAACACAGAGCCAAAAGACCACAGACAACGCCCCCAGCCAATAGAGGCAGCCGGTACAGGCTTGTGGGTGGTGTCTTGCAGATGCGCTTTGGGGGCCAGTGGGCCACCAGTGACCAAGACGACCTAGTACGGAGTAGCCCATGTCCATGTGGATGCGCTGATGGCCAGGGAGGGGGTGAAGCCAAGGAGTGACTTCTCAGATTAGGTGCTGTACTCTGTACAATGTACTATGTAGGGAGTTGTGCTGTGGAGTATTACTCCATGAGAGGTAGATACGAGCACAATGATATCTGGCAAAGCCCGCGCCGTCGTACGAAGCAGTGCACAATAACAAATTCCAGGCGCTGCCGACTTCTCGCCTTTGTTTCTGAACCGTTTCTGCACTGTTTCTGCATTCATAAGTCGTCAATGCTGCAAGTCTCGATTCCTACAGTGCAGCGCCAGAACCCACCTGCCCTCCCCCAACGTTGCACCTGAACCGCCCGGCCTCTCCGGAAGAGCAGCCATGGGCGGCGATAGCGAGACGCTCATCGAATTTGTCAGTACGAGTATGGACAGAAATGCTTGGATGAAACAGTCCTTGGAGGGCCGTCAGCTGAGTTATCCGTTATCCACAGAGCATCTTATTTCGGTAGTACGGGGTACATTGGTGCGAGCGTCCGTGCTCCCTCGTTCTAGAGCGCCGATCTCTCTCGCGATGGCCCAAATGAGTGCACTAAACAATGATCAAGATGCCCGACTGAGATGCCCGCTACATCCGCGGAGTGCTCATAAACAGGTTCAAAAAAAAAAAAAAAGTTGTTGAATCAATCCGATCTGCATGGGATCCTTCGCACGGTAGTTGCTTTTGTCGTTCCTGGGGGTGGTGTAACCTCAGCTGAGAGGTCATCCCTGACCTGACCTGAGAGGTGGTCCCCGATTAGGCTAGAGTACCCATAAAAAGTGAAGTTCATCTGAGAGATGCTTTATTTTAAGTGATCTATAACTAATACTGGATTAGTTATGGATTTATTATAATTTAATAAGAAATTATTAGAATAATTAAGTTTTATTAATTTATATATAATAAATAATAGTAAAATAAGTAAAATAAGTAAAAATCAATAGAATATTAAAAGAATTTAATAAAAATTTAGTATTTTATAGTATTTATATTAAGATTGGATTAAAATTAGATCAAAAATGGATCAATATTGGATCATTTTTAAAAATCAATCATGTTAGATATGCTCCTAGTAAGGCCCATAAATCACATGACTTTTTATTTAATCTGACCAATCAAATCTCTAGAGCACCTCTCAGATGAGGTCCGATATTTGTGGGGAAGATGGAGCAATTGTGGAGCATATCTCAGGTCAGGTCAGGGATGACCTCTCAGCTGAGTGTACCACACTTCCTGGGGCGCTTGCTGGGCTCCCTGTCGCCTTAGTCCGTGCCCAGTGCCGTGTGCCTGGATATGCGAAGAAACGTACTCCGTATAATCGAGAGAACGCGAAAACCACAGAGTAAAGAAACACCTAGAGCAACAGATATCCCCGTCTTAGACGGTCGGTCTTGTCTGTGACCCGTCTTCCACCGCCACATTTTTGGTCAATTTGTCCTTAAATCCCGGACTGTATGACAGGCTTTGCTCTACGAGCGGCCAAAAGAGTGTGCTCTCAAATGGAGAGGACCCAGACGGATCGAGATCCATCGGCCATCGGGGCCAAGACTCTCCTCTCAAGCCACTGCACAGGCCACCAGTTAGCCGAAAAGGAGGATGCTACCCCGACTGAATCCTAACCATAAGCCACTTTTCCCTCTCACTGCTACGAGTGATTCATTTCGCCTCTGATGGTGTATGAAGATGCTCGTGACTTCTCAATTGGACCCTGGTCAGAACCATTCTTTTTTGTCGTCTTGTGTAGGACGACAGGAGATCCCCGGGCCTGCCAAGGCGTCCTTCCCGAGAGCGGCGCAATGCGGGTCGCCATCTGTCAACAACCTGGGGAAGCATTCACAAGCGCACACAATGTAGATATTCTAGCCCTCCCGACCTCACCAGAAGTAGTTGTGATCGTCGTTGCCGGTGCCAAAAAGGCAGTCCAGGCACTGGTCCCCAGATGGTACGCCCGTCCAACACACCACCGCCTCCCAACCCAGCAGACAAGTGCACATATCCGTACTCAATCGTGCTGGTCCCAAGGCCGGTGCCATCGATTCATAGATATGTACCCACTGTAGGCCTGCTCACTGCGGCAGATAAGCCTGATCGGCGCAATTGTTGACTCAATATGGGTCGATGGAGACGAATGATTAACATGACCTGGTCACTGATAGTCAGGCACGCGTCTAGTTGGTGCCGCGTTAATTTATTCCCCAAGCTATGATGCGATTCTGTGACTTTTCGATGGGGTGATTTTTTCTTATCCATGTGGGATAAGAGACTCTACGTACTAGTAGTATTCTCCTACCTTCTACTCCTTGCCGTTGGATCAAGCGATTCCGAACGGTGGCTTCAAATCACCCGCCGCTCCTTCCGCCTGTCTCACGTTACCCCTCGATTGAAAAGGCAGGAACGGTGGGTAGCAGGCGAATACTGTACTTCCATTGTAAATGGCAGCCAAGAACAGGCGATGGGACCCTCCTTCTTCCCCTCTTTCGCCGCCACAGTCTGGCCTGGTCGAATGCATTACGGAGTAAAGGCGTGGGTATGCATTAAGGTACCCAGTAGGTAGGTACTAAGCAATCTTAGTACTTTGCCTAAGATACTGCTAGTAGAATCATAGTAGTGCTATTATGGAACTAAAGACGGAATTCGGTCCCAGGAGGCGGCGCTGCAATTACATCCATAGTACCTTGCATCTTGCATTTCACCACCTTAGCACGCATGACCTAACATACGGGCTAGCGCTCGTACTCAAATGGCCGTGTGATATTTATCCGTCGGAAGCCGACAAATGGTACAGTGCGGACTAAGAGCAATTAAGTTCGAAGGTCTTGAAGTGCGGGGACTTGGAGCCCTGGAGTACAATTGCAATTCACAAGGGAGCAAAGGCCAATGAATACGGACAGTATTCTGAGTCGAAAGAAATTGCTTGTTGTATCTGGACTCTGTTCACCTAGAATGAGCTGAAACTTCCTCCCCTCATATTCGTAAAGGCGCCCTTGGATGATGAACCCCTTGATTCTATGTTTTCACAATCTTTTGAATTAATTTTGGATGGAATTGTGGCAAAGTTCGTCAAGGCACGTTGCCATAAAGCGGAAAGCTATCGCTGAATTAGGAAAAATTTATCTTGTTGTCCAAGGTCGATAGTGTCGAGACCGTCTTAGGCTGTATCGGAAGAGCCCTCCCCCCTCTTCCGTTCTGGGCACTTACCTTAGGCAAGCACTGTTTCTATCCGAAGGTACTCAGGATTCCGTGCTACTACTACCACTGGCAGTACTCTGTACTCCATACCTACCCGTACCTTGTAGGTGGTAGGTATCCTGCCGCGGGGATGCTCGCTAGCCGCACGCCCGCGAAGGAAGTACCTCTCAGACATCGGTCCTCCTCTACAACGCCGCCTTGTTAGTGGATTTGCGGCGTCCCAATTTGCTCTCAACAACATCCATCCGCTTTGCTGCCTACAAGTACTATTGTAGTAACAGGAACGGTAATCAATCGTGATGTGTTGTTATTGAATGTACGAACAGTCGTCTTTGGCTAATTATTATTAGAACAACACTCCTTGCTTCAAAGATGCAGTCACGTTTCAAGCGGAAGATACTTAGATATTGGCATCAGGATCTTCATTGTTTGATCTGTGGGAGTTGACGATCCTCCTGTGAGAAATTCGAACAATAATGTGAGGGTATGCATGGTTTGTAGGTACGATCATCTGTTCGCTTCTCTCTATTGGCAAGGGTTATGCCCGATGAATTGGCTCTGTGCTCCCATTCCAGGCACGGACACATGGGCAGCCTTGACGATGACTGGCCGTCATTGTGTAGCAAGTGGCTGGCCAGTGGCTGGCTGAGTACCGCGCCTCAGTGGATAATTTCACTACTGTACGGAGTACTACTGTCGACGAAACTGGGTCTGAGAAGGCCAAAAAAAAATTGAAATCAAGGAACCGTAATCTTTGTTCTTCTTGTATTTGCCTGCCTTCTTACAAGTTCCCACGGGATTGATTATACAATACAATTGGCGATCTTTCGGTGTCTTCTACTCCGTACACAGTCAAGGACTCCGCACCGGACAACAAATCCCAGCCTGACGGTGGAGTGAATCGCGGGGGAGACGGTGGTAGTGCCATGCAGGCCTCCCATTGCGATAGAGACTATGGAAACAATCGCTCACCTAAGTGGGGGTAAGAAGTTCTAGGAGTATTAGAACCAAGAAGGCAACCATCGGAACTGCAAATAACACTATCTAGTCTAGTCGCTAGGTAGGCTAGACGGGACGGCTTGAACGCCGATGAGGGAGAAGGACCTCGATCTGCCCTAATCGTCACTCCCGTTCAATTGCGACAAAAGACAATATTCTGAGAGTAGGGTTGGGGTTTGGGGTTAGGGCAATTCCTCTCGGCACCCACCAGCCTATTGGACGCCGGGCCGTTCTCGTACATGTCAATTGGCTGCCTTTCTTAAGATATGTTCAGTCTGCTCGAAGGAAGGAATGTGAATCCGCACATGAAGCGAAATCGGGTCAGGTACAGAAAGCTAAGCCAGTTGCCCGGATCCGTTTGTGACCAGGTAGCTCGTAATTAGTATGAGTAGTAGTAGTAGTAGTAGTAGTCAAGCCATGTGCGATCCTTTCCAGAAGCCACAATTCGTTTTCTTACTTTTCACACTATTGTTGAGCAATTACACTTCGACGTGAAAACTACTGAACTCGGATCATCAGATGCTCGCATGCCGGAAAAGACTCCTTGGCCAATGAGGTGTGCAAGTAAAGACTGGCTCAATAGAAGCTGTAGCCTACCGCTCAATTACAGAGTACTCCGTGCATCCACCGGAGCCCAAGTCCACAGGCCCGGTGTTTTTCTCAAATGGTGTCTTGGTTTTCCTGCTGATAAAAGTTATTACGACTATGACTATTTCCATAGGTAAGGAAGTAGTAGTGCGCTAAGTCTGGCCAGGTCCTGGTTGTGGCATTCATGGGCACCGACGGTGACCTTCTTCGCTCTTCCATTCCACTTAAATTCCGCACCGAGGTGACCGAAACGCGCCCTCCAAGCTGTGGCAGGGCTAAACCCGCTAGGGGGTGCAATACAAGTACAAAGCCCATGTGAGCATGATGGGCATCTCGATCACCCCGGGAAAGAAGCCCGCATAATTTTTTTGTTGATGTGTTTTCTTCTCGCTATGCAGTATGTTGGCATCATGGAAGGGAAAAATAGAGGCATTCCACAAAAATGGATCAGAGAAGCTTCAACATCAAGTATCTGATGAGCAAAGGTGTGTCACGTTACGTGTCGCATGTGTGGACTGCCAACAGGAATTACAATCTAGTATTAGCCATATTTCGATGGGTGTGCATAAGCTTTGGATATTTCATATCATACCTTACATACTCCGACAATACTGTGCCTTTTCAGGCGGTGCTTTCGGTAACGAGGAATTCGGTAATTGTAAGCTCTCATCACTCATATGAGGGCAGTAACGATGGACTACTCTAGAGTACGGATACTTGTGGGAGCAATTGAAGCAACTTCCGTTTTAGATCAGCCGACGTAATTACTAGGTAGGTAATTGTGCTGCGCGGTCATAAAAAATTATGCCTCGAACAAAAATGAACCGTACGAGGTATTACAACATAACCAGGACATCAAACCATCGGTCCTGGTCAGCTGCATTGAGACAGTCAGGATCAGGATAAGCGACGACGACGCTTCCTGCTCAGCCACGGTGGTCCATTCGCAGCGCATTCCATTGCCTTCCATTCTCCTGTATCCGCACTAACATCCTGGACGACCCCATTGACCCCAGCGAACCTGTCCGGGCTTGTGTCGCTACTAGGCACGACCAGGAGGTAGGGCTCCAGGTATCGCGCGCCTAGCACCACGGGGCCTCAGATACAAGTACTTCGACCAATACACACCGTACCTTAGTCTTACGGAGGCACAACCTCAGTACTTACTCCGTACATACCTAAGGTACCTTACTCGTATGCCTCCAGGCACAAGCCACTGCGCGAGCCCTGAGAAAGGAACGCAGCCTGCTGTAGGTGTACACATGTACTGTCAGGATCACTGGAAACCCCAGGTACTCCCGCGCGCGATTCCAAGCCAACAGTGACAATGAGGGAGGGCACGGAGAGCAGCAGCCAAAGCCCGGGACGGACGTTCGGCTTTCCCTGCTGCGACCACACCCCCCGGGCGTGAACGCTTCCTCCCCCTCCTCATTCTGCTACAGTCTCCCTTCCCTCCAGTCAACTTCACCACGTCGCTTGTCCTGATGATCAACTGGGGGTCAGCGGACCAATAATCCACAGTAACCCTCCCCACTCTTCGGCGTCTGGCCTGCTTCACTCACTAATGATGATTACAGCAGTGCTGTGCCTGCATGGCGCGGAAGATGGGTGAGGTAGAACCGCTGGGGATGGAATGGCACCTTCAGCATTTGCAGCACAACCCATCGCGATGGAAATGATTAGTATTATTGCCCTTCCGGCAGCAGACGCGGGACTGCCTATCCCTGGAGACAGTGATGAATAAGAGGAAGGTATGGAACCAGGCTGCCGCTTACATACGAAGGCGAGCATCATCGTCCTCAACGTTCAACCCAACACGCATTACGCGGAGAGAGGCGAGGCGCATGCCCTCTCTCAGGTGGGAGAGCCACACCACCGTCACAGCGCATGTTGGGGCCAATGCTAGGGCCAAGGCCAGGCTGTCTCTGTAGTGCACCTAAACCAGCAGACCGGCCAGCAGCATCAACAAAGAATCAAGGACGGCGTGAGGGTGGGAGGGAGGAGGATGGCGACGCAAGGAACCTTGAACTATGGTTCGGCCATGAGAAGCGACTAGCGCGAAGTCAGGTACCTGATAATGAGGTGCCCCTCCACGCGTTTGACAAGGTACTCGTATCGCTTCCCTCGCGTCTTAGAAACAGGCTTGTGGTCACGGTCACGGTCATGGTCACGGTTACGGTTACGGTGCCTGCCTTCCCCCAGCGAACGCTATTGTCCAGGCGGCAACCAGAACCAGGGCGGCCTCGGTACTGCCCCCCCCCCCCCCCCCCCTCCCCTCGCTCCCCATGCTGCTGCCATAACTCTAGTACGGAGGACTTGCCTAACTATACGTACCTTCAATGTACTACATCGACACCCCCCCGCCCATAATCAGAGGTACCTACATCCGCCTGGCTCATACGGGCACGCACGCACACACACCTCACTTTAGGTCTGGCTCCGGACGCTCCTGCTCCTACAAAATATTATTTCTCGTTCCCTTATGTTGGCGTGACCTAACATCGTACTTCCACAACCTCACAACTTTTTTTTTCTTCTACTGTGGCCGCCGATCACCACTACTACTTACCTTGCTTTGCAAAATTGTTCTTGGCTGAGCTGCATCCAATCTTGAACGCCTCTAAACTCTGCTTCGGTTACAAGACCTCCAACGACACATAAGCTCTACGGCGGGACGTGCTGTCTGTCGTTGAGCCAGCCCCCCACCACGTGTGTGTTGCAATGGCTTCCTCCAAAGTAAGTACACATTCTCCGCCATCATGGCGCCACGGAAGCCCTGAAATAGACCCGGTGATGGTCTCTGGGAAGCCGTCAATAGTCAGTGTGCTTTTGGCTTCGCCACACGCATCCGACGCCGGGATGGGAGGCACCATTGGAACCAGCCCGACAAGGCTAACATGCCGTGATGTGACAGGAGATGAGCACGACGGCGAAGCCATTGACACACAGACCCTCGCTCTCCAATTCGTCGACTTCTGCACTGCCTGGTCGATCTCATGTCCGAAACAATTCGCACAGCTCGCATTCGCTGCTCACCAGCTCCCTCAACCCGAACCACCGCGTCACCCGTCGCAAGTCGGTCAACGGCTCTAACGCGAACATGGCAGCCCTGACGGCAGCCCTCCGAGACGGCGATAGGACGGCTGCCGTTCCTATCGTCGGTGCCTCCGGCCGACGAAGCACAATCTCCAAGCCCTCTGGCGGACGAGGAGGCCTGGTTGGGAGCCTGCCTTCGCCGCCCTCAAGCCTACCTAGCAAAGGAATCGCCGAAATTAAGCTGAAGCGGGAGATGAGCAGCAGCGCTATTGACGATGCGAACGACATGTCGGCCGATGATGATGGATCTGATAAAGTCCAGAAGGCCCGTGTCCGACGCGCCAGTGACGGACAGCCTCTGACCAAGGAGGGTAAAAAGAGCAGTCGAGTTGAGCTTCGATGCGAGAAATGCGGCAAGGGATACAAGCATAGCAGTTGCTTGACGAAACACTTGTTGGTCTCCCCTCCCCTAGCTCTCTCCCTGTCGTGCCGTAGGCGTACAATATCTCCTAGCCAGTGTGGGATGAAAACATCTTGTCGATCAATTTTGTTGACCTCACTGGAACAGATGGGAGCACACCCCCGAGTGGTCCCTCACCTCCAAGCTGCTCATTTCGAAGCACCAGCAAGTTCAGCTGCTCGAGGCTGCATCCGTGCTCGTAACCATGAACGATGTGCCTGAGGACAGTGTGACCACACCCCCGGACTCTGCCAAGGACTTCCCCAGCGAGCCCGAGTCGGCAGCCTCGCCTGCGGCATCCGGATACTCTGACCAGGGCGAGCGCCAGAGCTCTGCGGATACCACGCCACCGCCTATGTCTGAGGGTGCTTACATGAATGGCGTGTCGTTCAGGACCAAGCGTCATAGTAGCATTGGCAACTTTGCCCGGAGCTACCAGTCTGCTCCTTCGCTGGCCCCTGGCAGCTTGCCCAATGGCAATGGCTTCGGTCACGCTCGCAAGCTGAGCGACCAGCGTCCACCCTCATCTGGGATCAACAACACGGGGCAGGAGGATCGTGATCTTGCGGCCGCCGTGGAGCTTCTCAGCTGCAGCTTTGGTAGCAACAACGGCTCCAATGGGACAGTCATGATGGCAGGCGCCCCGCCCGTTCCTCCTGTCCCGGCGCAGTACTTGGATCAGGCTACGTCACTGAGCAACCCTGCTTTTATCAACAGCTTCCCCAGCCGTCAGCCAGAGAGCTTCACCCGGGGTGACATGCGACGAGGCAGCGATGACATCAAGATGAGTGACCATGCTGATTCGGGTGTCGACGACGACGACTTCGACTCGAGACAAAGGGGCCGCAGCGTCGATGAGGATGATGGCGTATTCGGATGTATGGAGGAGTAATTCCCTGATAACGGGATCATGAGGCAACGGTGCACCGCATGACTAGTGCAGGTCCAATTCCAACGCAAATGAGTTCGACGGGATATGTACTCGGATTCGGGCGTTTCTGGTGCGGCGTCGGCGGCAGCGTAAATCGCATATGCGCTACTCGGGAGCATGGAAATTTTCGGCCGTCTCTTTTGTATGAACAACCCTACCCATACTGTATGAGGTGGTTTGCTCCGCCTCTGAATTCTTAGCACCGAAGAGTGGAGGGCCCGTCCCGAGAAAAGCTCCTACAAGGTAGCTGGATCAAGGGACGCGATTGCATCGCCACGAGGTTAAAGTGAGAATACAGATGAGCGTCGAGCGGACACCCGCTGAATAAATAAAACAAGTTAAATAATTGAATCAAGAACATAATGAAACGGAAAACTTAACCTGGGCTGGGGCTTTGTGATTCTTATATTGGTGCTGCGTGGAAGTCTGGAAGAGGGCGGTGAGGCTGGCTGCATGCAGAGGCGGCCGACTGCATCAGCCTGATTTTGCCGGACGAAAAGCTACTCGTAGACAGGCGGTGGGAGCAAATCGCGGCTAATGGATAGCAGCGACTCCCCGGCGAAAAGGAGAAAGAGTCCGCTCAAAGGCTTCAAGTCGTTACTGACACTGATACCTCAAACATGATTCACAGAAGCGTCAAGGATTCATGAAAGAGAAAAGTAAGATTAAGAAAGGAAAATTACAGGGGCGGAATTTGAAGATTTGAGTAATTGCTGGTACAGGCACAAAAGGCGAAGGAGAAGTGCAATCAGCGTCAAGCAAGTGTATCTTGAGTATTGGCGTTAAGAAGCTTGCTAAATTGACCACTCGACATTGCAATTGAAAGCCACATGAGGCAACAAAAGAATAAAAATCGTGTATGTCTCAGGCGGGTTCGAAGTCTTTGAAAAGAGGAAGATTCTCCGTCATTGTGGGGATGCAAGGAAAAGGAAGGCTCTTCTCATCGCTGCCCTGTTAGTGGTGTTTCCCCAGCGACAAGCGGGACGAGGGACGTCACTCTTTGCTCTGTTGCGCCCCACAGATCGGCGCCAGGACCCGTCATCATCAAAAACACTGGCAGAGCTGTGGTTGCGCGCGCGCACACACACACTCAAACATTAGGTCTTTTTCTCTTGCCTCTTTTCTCTACCTACCTAATTGGCCCCAACAAGTGCTGATTCCCTCTTCAATTGATCCCATCGTTTCGGAGGTATTCATTGCCTCTCACGCTCCCTTATCAATTTACTTTTTTCCAACTTGAGCCTGCAGAGCGCCTAGTCAAGATGCCGCCACGACGGAGCAAGGCTGCCGACACGGCCGCAGCGAAGCAGCCTGAAAGCGCCACCGCGTCGCCGGTCAGCACCAAGGCAGCCTCGAGACGATCGCGCAAGTCTGAAAAGCATGAAGACGATGGGGAGGAGGACGCACTGAGTGTGGTGGAGAGGAAGACGACCAAGGTGGTCAAGAAGGCGCTGCCGGCTCAGCCGAGCCTCAGCGACGAGAAGCGGCCGAAGCTGCCTGTTTGGGCCCAGTTCCCTCTCGCCACGACACTGAGCTTTGCGATGGCTAGCTTGGGCTATAGTCTGCTGGGGGAGTTTACCAAGGGCGAGCTGGCTTCTGTGAGCCGTAGCCAGGATACGTGGGGTGAGGTGGCCGTCCTCGCTGGGTGGAGAGTGTAAGTCTCAACCTCGCTCGGGGATTACTCTCCTGTGCCCGGCTAATGTGGACGCTTTGAACAGAATCGAATTGGCGACAGGCTGGTTTGGAAACCTCGACAGCTTAGATGTTGCCGCGCTGGATCTTCTGTCTCACGGTCCCTCGGTACGTTATCTCTTGTCTTACAAACGTGGTGTGGTAATCGCGCCGGCGCTGACACCCGACCCTACAGCTCTATCTTTTGACAATCTTCTACGGACTCAGCCCTATTACGGCTGTATCGTCGCTCCTTGTTGACATTGCGTCGGCCGCTGTGCCCTTCTACTTGCTGCGACCCCTCTCCGCCGTTCACACCCCGAACGCGAAGCTCCCCAATCGTGAGCTCGTAGACGTCGGCCTCCAGATCTACACAACCGCTCTGTCCGCCGGTATTTACACTGTCACGATCGTTCTGGGCCTGCGCCTTCTTCTTCCGCGCTTTTTGGTCATGTACTTTGCCGGCATCCCCACCGTTTTGCCCGCTTACGCAGCTTCTTTCGTCCGCCTGCTTCCCGTTGCCGTTCTGTTCGGCTTCGCGGCGAGTAGCTTCATCTACACACCTTTTGCGACAACGACCAAAGCCAAAGAGGACGACCAGATTGGCAAGTTCGACCCGGCCGCCGCCACACTGGGGGAGACTGTCGCCTGGAACTTTTTGGGCTATACCGCAAAGACCAAGGTCATTGTGCGCCGCACAGCCGTCGTTGCCTTTGTTACTGCCTGCAACACGTACCTCGCCTGCACCATGACCATCTACGGTATCGCCTCGACGGGTGCTGTGGCTTATGCAGCTTTGTGGGTGACTGCAGCCCTATGTTCAGGCCTGGGGCTGGGCTACGTCGGAGGAGAATAGGAGATTACACCGTCCTCGATAGTCTGTCCGATTCGCCCCCAATACTGGTGTAATCACAGGGGCGACGTTGGTGTGTGGATGGCAGTCAGCCAATATTTTCGTCGACCTGAATGGGGGACATAGCCCCTACCAGTTGGATGGCTTGGCCCGGCTGCTCCCGGTGTGCCCGGTCTCCGGGCAGAATCAGTCTCCAGCTAATGATTATGTCCTAGGCAGAGAGATATAAGAAGGATCTTGCTCCCAAAGTTGGTGATGGATATGGATGACTCATGGAGAGTCCTTTCGGGTGGAGTTTTGGGGAGGGGGCGTCACCGATGGAAAGAAGATCTTTCCATGCGTACATACAACTCTGCTGGACTAGGCTTTTTGAGAGTTTTTTTCTCTCCTTTTGTTTCCTATTTAAATCTTATTCGTAATACCCATTTAAGTCAGATCTTTTTCTCGTCATTTTCATTGCAATATGAGATAGCCATGCAAACAACGTAAACCAAAATAATGAATAACTCCACTTCGAGCGGAGCAGCATATGATATAATTAGAACCACAGAGCCATGCAAGAAAGGAGGGGTTACCAGCTCTGATGATGTCGTATTGAAAGATCATGGACACGCTCCTGTCAAAATCTGCCTTGTTACCAGATCCAGTATTGGGAGCATGGAGGTACTGGCTGTTAGCGAGCCTGGAATGGCTTTTAATCAAACTACTGTGAGCCTGGCGTCTGGAGAGTCTAGGGTGAAAATGACTCGTCAGTTTGCCGCCAATGCGCTTGCATCCGTTAGTTCCCCAGTGCTCAACATTTACTTCATCTATGGATGTGTTCGTTTGTGTTTTGTTTGTTTCTTTGCTTGCCTGCTTGCTTGGCTGGTTGGTTGCTTGTTGAGACGATTAGCAATGTTAAGTGTGCTTTCTACTCCTCTTTGCTCGAATATGATCAGTTTTGCTTTGAAATCCAGAAAACAAACAAGATGCAGCAGTCCCCGATAACCAACAGGAGTGAAAACTCCAAGCCCTCTCGAGGAACGGATTCACGAGTGCTACGGGGACAGGGAACGCCCAGGACTATTGAGGGCTAGTGCTCACGTCTTGCATCATTGCATATGAACGAATCCGGGACAGGGGTTTTGACAGGTAATCTACTCCGGACCACTAATTACAATATCTAAGGCACTACTGATACTATCAGTACCTTGTAGTTGTAGTAGCCGCAGTCAACGCAAAGTGGGTTGTTGGTGCTACTGATGAGCTAAGAAAAAGTAGCAACATGAGAGTTTGGCAACTCTAAGCGACGATCTATGGAGTACCCAGGAAGATAACTAAGTTAAAGATGATGCTAGGGAGTCCCACCTTCGGTCAAAAGGCATTGTACATCAGGCACTACCATCTTCATCTTCATCTTCAGGTTAATAGAATGGCTCACTCATCGCCAGCTTCAAGAGTGTTTCTTAGCTCTCGGACCTTTCCTAGGGATCTTGGGACGACTTCATAAGACAAACATTGCTTCGACCGCTCTCGACTGACGTCCTCGGACTAATTACCACTACACGGGACTAGTGTTGCCGCAAGTTTTGACCGGTGACATTGTGCGAAGGATTGATTTGTAGACCACCTATTCATGGCCCGGCATGCCCACTTGGCATAAACCGTGATGTGGCTGTCAGGGATGGCATGGCGCGCTGCCGTAGTACGACTACTGATATGGATCCGTATAGCCTCCACGCAGGTCGAAAAGCAATTAATGACAGCAGAAGGCACATACAGCGCATGCAGCCGCAGATGCATGTGGCACTTCAAGTTGTCTTGGCGGTGTGCTCAATGTTGAGCTCTTGCCTTGACTGTAAAGCATGTGTAAAGGAAAGGGCAACACGTATTTCACCACTGCCATCTCTAACTCCAGTAACTGGTCGTATATTTCCGTCGTGGGTAGGAAGGAGCTACCTTGCTTTATTACTTGAGTCTCGTGGAATCTAAGATGGTAGTAGCCTCAATCGAGTTCCTGCCTGCGTCAGGACCACTTTTGCCATGCCTTAGCTCCTGCCTGCCACAATATCGGATCCGGTCTGCATGGAAAATAGGCAAGAACATACTTAGGAAGGACCAGTACCTACTTTAGTCGTCACCTAACCGTGTCTTGGGCGATGTCTTAGCTGCATATGCCGTATCATCGGGTCCAGAACCAAGAAACAACTAAAACCTCTAAAAGACTGATACTACCTTCCTAGTACCAGCAGTACCACTACCTTGCCATCCGTACTTGCTCAACGCGCTAGAAACATCATTAACTACGATTCCCACGTCTTGAATTGCGGATATCGCCCAGCCTGAATTCTTTTTATAGCGTCCAATAACACCGGCTAGACTCAAATTGTGCCAGTGCCAGTGCCAGTGCCAGCGCCAGCAGCCCAGAGCACGCGGGCGCATACGCACCCAGTGTCGCACCAGGAAAGCGGATCGTCCCTGATCACTTGTCATGGTTCTGCAGCAGCCCTGCAACCCCCGCGCCGACAGGGCATTCTGGACCTTGGCAGGTCAACCCACCGTTGCAGCTGCTCGACTTTGTCGAAAAAATCCGGTTTAGATCGAGCAATATGCAGCCTTCCCTGGCTGGCGACGGAGACCTTGCACGCGCTTGTGCCGCACCGAAACAGTGGCCCGCTGCTCCTCATTTTGTGGCATGCCGGCTGTTGTCCGGTCTGTCAGTGGCACGATCGACGCTGAATGCTCGGCGAATAGGCGATCCCGGTGGGCGCATCAGAAGCCATGGCAGAAGGGGGGAGGGGGCCCGGAAGACGCCGTTGGGCGTTGAACCTTAGACGGTGGAGTGGCGCCGCTCGGTTCAAAATTAGGTGGATGAATGTGGGCGTCCTATGCTTGTATGTGTGTGTGTGCGCGGCAGTATTCGCGTAAATGTGCACCGGCTCAGGAAGGTTTGAGAGCAAACATGCGTGCGTACCAAGGTAGCTCTCCGCCGGGGTTCCTGCATGGTTGCGAGCCTAATATTTTCTGTTCTTGTCAGAGCTCGCATCACAACCTATCGTAACGCTGGTAGTGCGAAATTGCGGTTGAAGTGGCACCGTCTCAAAGGTTGCAAGATGTCAATTGCTCATTTGATTTCTCAACAAAATGAGATAAATCATAGAGACAACGAACCGACCGGCAGATAAAACGCCACGGAATCACTAGGTGCAGGTCGGAAACGGGGTCACTTTCTTTGGGTGGCCCATGCTGGATGGAGCAAGAGTCTTTGAGCATCGGACGCCAACGATATGGCCCCATCGCCCGAAAGCTTCCATCCCATCTCTTTCGACAACACGTAGGCACGCCCGCGCGCTCACACACCTGACATTCTGTACATGACATCGCTTACCAAGTGCGAGAACTGTACCTCTGTTGCGACAGCCGGAGACCCGTCTTCCAGCCTAGCTGCCAAAACTGCAGGCCCCCCCACCTCGTCCGCTTCGCCTAGGCCTCGTACACCTGCACTCCCACCTTTGCAGTAGAGCCATTGCATCCCTCCTCTCCCCTGTCGATTTTCACCTCGACCGCAGTGCGGTTGAGAATTGATGATGCTCAGAAGCTCAGGCTCCTGCATCCCTGGGCACCCAACGACTTTCTGAGACCATCTCCCCTGGTCAGCTGTGAGGATCGGATAACAACGATTACCCTCAGCTTCGCCGCTGCCCACCTTGCACGGGCTATCATTGGCTCCATTACCATCCGAATTATTGTCATCATTATCACTCTCTTTGTCTCATTGTTCCGCTGTTTTTGCTTTTCCACCTTTCAGGTGGGCGGTTGGGGTACGCATGGGTTGATAGACGAACTCCGGTCAGCTCCAGCTCGATACATCTCTCTGAGTTGCTCCGTTGATTCTCCCCCCCCTGGTCTGGAGCTGAATGACAATCAGACATGAACTTGGACTTGCTTACACTGCATTGCAAACAAGACGTTGTATTCATTCTTCGCATCTTTTAGCGTGGCTGTGGCCAAGAAGTCCGGTCAATCAGTATTTAATCATGAGTCTTTTCTACCCAACAACCGCCATGGACACGGCTGCAGATCCAGCACCCGGCACCAAGAACGAGTCCCCTGATCAAGCTTCGTCAGACGACACTCAAGCGCCTGCCGCCGGCCAGCAAACGATGCCTTCCTCTTACTATTACACTACGGCCCCAGATGCCAGCACACACATCCAATCGCCCACTTATCAACGGTCAAGAAGCATCAAGAGTGACGAGGGCCTTGATCTACAAGGTCCGCTTCAAATAGATGGCTCCGTCAAGTCCGGCGGCAGCATCAACTTCAACGGAGATTTTACGGTCAGAGACAAGATTGACGCGTACGGCGCCATAAACATGAATGGAACAACTACGAGCGCGTGCGTATCCAACATCTGCCCCAGTGGATCCTTTTGTGGCTGACTTTTAGCAAAGAGGCAGAATCAAGGCGTATGGGAATATCGAAATCAACGGAAAGCTTGCAGCAAGGTCAGAACCCCCCCTTCTTCTGAACATGGACGTTGTAGCTAACAACGGGAGCAGTGACAAGATCAAGAGTTTCGGCAAGTTGAAGGTTGTGGGAAGTCTCGAAGGTACAGAACTGGAGATTTACGGCAACTTGATTGTCGACGGCTACTTGTATGTCCAACGTGCCCGCCTTATTGCGATACAATGACACTAAAAGCTTTACAGGCACTGCAAACGATTAGTCGTATTTGGGTCCTTGACTCTGATAGGCGAGAATTCCAACTATAAAGTGCTGGATGAGGAAGAAATTGCCGGAGCAAAGCTGCGGCGGGACCAAGAGGCAGATTGGGATTATTAGCTGTGAGAAACCAGGCTCTCAGTGCTGTTTCTAGTTGACTCTTTTGAGTCGTTCTGTTTATGACATGTAGTCGATTGCCGGACATGGAGTTGCCCGCATCAAGGAGGCGTTCTGGGAAGCATTAATAGACATGCGTCAAGTCGTTGCATTCGAACGATTCACGAACTTCTCAAGTCAACAACAGCGTCTGGATTGACAACTTTCCCACCAGACTGATGCTAAAACCGCCCGGCTTCTAGGTAGGCGACTCCTTGCTGTTGCAAGGAGGTCGAATGCTCTTACACACACAGTAGCGAATCAGGGCCAGGCTTCCCATGACGTTGCTGCATATGTGATATACTAAAAGGGCAATGTGATGCAAATGCCGGGCGGCTTGGCGCAGTTCAGCTCAGGAAATATCCGACAGGGTCCCCTGGGTCTCTTCAAGGCTGACTCTTGGGGCATGGGGCTGAAAGTAGCGGGTGGGAGGTGTCAGCCACCAAGAACTTCAGCTGGTGTGGATCACGAGCAGGTGATATTGTAGCTCAGGCTCCTTCTTGTCCAAGTAGTCGTGTGTGTGTATGTGTGTGTCTCGATTGAGGAACAAGAGGGGGGAAAATCCCATGTACCCGGGCAGAATACCAGATCTGAATAGATGGTAGGCTGGGTGGAAGATCTAGGGTCCAAGGTAAGTAATCGGCGCGAGATGGCGGCTATCCTTGCTGAGGTTGGCCAACGCTGCAACGATGGTGGCATGGAGGTGCGGACAGAGTTACTCGCGTTGCATCCTGCCGCACAGATTAGGTGCATGTACGGCTACAAGTATGATCCCTGGGCCCTGGCACCAGCCGGACTCTATCTTGTGATGATTATAGTTAGTACTAGTGTTGGGTACCCAGTGCATGGCAATCGCTGTCAAGGGCGACTTACTTAGTAGTCCACGTGCCAGCTGCGATGCCCCCCAGCAACCAAGTTCGCCGCAAGAGCACTAACGCGCGAGCCACAGCGGCGCCTGAGTAGTATCCGTACTCAAGTAGCGTAAGGTACGTAACCTGAGCCACAGTGGCGCTCCAGCACGAACAATCAGCTTCCTAGCTCGGCTGCGTCGCGACCTGCACAAGAGGCTGTACTATCTGACGCGACCACCCAAAGGGCACGGACTACGAACAAGTTTCCTTCCAGCGCGCGCATCTCGACACATCGACAGATGGCACCTCGGCCACCGAATGCCGAGCTCAACGATCGCTCAAACTGACCCCTTTGAGTAAATCGGCTGATTCTCGCGCTCGGCGCATCAGCAGCAGCTGCCACATACACGATGCCGGCGGCGCAGGTGCCCGGAGCGGAGGACACCAAGATGGAGGAGGCACCCGCGGCGACGGCAGACGCTGATGGAACCGCTACTGCCACTTTTACAAAGAATACTGAGCAGGACGAAGATGTTCTGGACGAGCCCCGCCCCGATCCTGACGCGCAAACAACAGTCACCGACCTGCTCGACTTCACCGAATACCTGCCGTCGGATATGATGCGGTCTCTAACCCTGATTGGGAAGCTTGACGAGGCGCATGTAGATGCGTCGCAGCGCGTTCACGAACTCACGAAGCAATGGGCCCGGCTACCGAGCATGCCTGCCAGCGAGCGACCTTCGCCCATCCAGCTTCGCGCCGACATCTCAGATCAGCTGGACCATGCGCTCAGCTCCCGAGTCTTTGCGCACACCGAGGCAGTGAGGATGTCCGAGAACGTCAGCCGGCACTACAACAAGGCGAAGATTCTCCTTTCCAAGCTACAGGTCATGATGGACAACTACCCTACCGAGGAAGAACAGCAACAGAGGAGCCCAGCTGCCTCCAAGTCCCCGCAAATGGCACGGAAGGGGGCAGCAAAGGCTGCCGGCGAGAAGAAGGAGAGGAAGAAGCCGAAGATACCCAAGATTACAGTGCCTGGCGAGGTCCTCGCCCCTTACGATATTGAATACGACACGTTTACCGACGGCAGCGACGACAGCTCCGATGATGATGATGAGATGCCTGCGACGGGGAGGAGAACGCCGGCACCCACGCCACGAATCAAATTGATTACGAGCAGCAGCAAGCCCCCAAAG
Organism: Ramularia coccinea; assembly: GCA_013461505.1. Lineage (NCBI taxonomy): Eukaryota > Fungi > Ascomycota > Dothideomycetes > Mycosphaerellales > Mycosphaerellaceae > Ramularia > Ramularia coccinea. Next base: position 4,570,385 of record JABNMW010000001.1, on the reverse strand, counting down.
TCAACCTCTCGCTCTGGCAGGGCTCATCCACAGACACCTGGCCCAAGCGCCGAGGATATCGCCGCTCAGCATGCAGCGCTGTTGAGACCGCCGCCCGAGAACGCTGTGGTTGGGAGCACCGACGCCCCTTGGCTCCAGCTTACAGAATATGAGCTGGCCAAGCTTCGCAAGCGAATGAAGAAGAATGCAACGTGGACGCCTAGTGAGACTATGGTTGCTCGCGAGCTACGTACGCTCGGGCGCGGTCCAGAGGACTACAGGGAGGCGAAGAAGAAAGCCGAGGATGAGGGCAAGACCTTCGAGCCCGTCATTCCTGCTCCCATTACCGGCGACAGCTCTGGCGTGCAGCAATTACCCGCCGGTGCCATCAGCGCCGACTCTGCTGCCGCTGAGGAGGTACCCACCAGTAATCGGGGCATGAAGCTCAATGAAGCGAAGAAGCTGAAGAGGGAGGCTCTGGCGAAGCAAGCGGCGGAGGAAGCCGAGGAGTCTGCTAAGAAAATGGCTGCCGCGGCGAAACTCTTCCTAGGATCAGGCGCTGAAAAGGGGGGGAGTCCTTCAGAGAGCCCAAAGGAACCTCCCTCCAAGTCGACGAAGACGAGGAACAACTCGAGGTCTCATTCGAAGCGCAAGAGGGACGATGAATCTGAAGGCGCAGGAGCGGGCGATAGCGAGCCGCCAGAAGCGGTGGATACGCCCTCCTGTCGTCCTCAGGTCAAGCGGACCAAGACAGAAACTCCCGTTCCACCACCACAGCTAGGGGCCACAGCGAAAAAGGAGGCGCCTACTACAGCCTCAGCTCCCTCAGCGCATACGAGGGGAGGTGCCAAGACACAGACACCTGTGCCTTTGCCTATTCCTTTACAGAGCTCAGCCAGTTCTAGCGGAGCGCGAGGCGCGAAATCACCTACACCGAACGCCTCAAACCCAGCGACGACAACGCCAGTACCCACCAAGCTGCCTGCGACGCAGACCCCAGTGCCCCTACCAAGGGGAGATAGGAACAGGTCGACCACTCCCGCGGTGCCTCAAGTTAGAGAGATGCCAACGCGGGAGGCTGCCAGGCGAGAGACGCGTGGCGACGCAGCCAAACGCACACAGACTAATGAACCAGATACCAAGATAGAGCCGGAAGATGAACCCCAACTTGCCGTCCCTGAGCATCCAACACGGCGGTCGTCGTCTCGCGGACCGAATCCCGCCAAGACGACGCCAGGCCCTGAGAGCCACACCCGGCGTCCAAGCTCTCGAGGCAAAGCTTTGAGTCAAGAACCACAGCCCTCGGCAGCAAGTGACCGGCCCCGGCGAGCGAGTACTGCGCGCAACACCCCGGGCCCGGAAAGCCGACCTCCGAGCCGACGCACCAAGCGGCCTGCCCCAGGCATTGTTAGCACCACTAGCAGTGGTGGCAGCGCCGCTGTGGGAAAGCGAAAGGCGGCGCCACGGAAGAAAGCCAGGACGACACGACGGGAGAAAGGGCAGCCCGCGGAAGAAGAAATGGAGGATGTCGACGACGAGGGCAACCCGATCGACCCTGACGAGCCACGCTACTGTCTATGCAATCGTGTCAGTTTTGGTACCATGATCCAATGCGACAATGTCGACGTAAGAAGCAACTCTACCACTACTGCTACTTCTGCTACCACTACCACTTCCCTTTCCTCAACATATCGCAACCCCGAAACTCCTACGTCCTTGTCCTTCCCTAAGAAGAACTCACGTATCTCAGCGAGTACGCTGCTAACTCACAGACAGAGCTGTAAGCAGGAATGGTTCCACCTCGAGTGCGTAGGCCTCGACAACATCCCTGCCAGAACAACGAAATGGTACTGTCCAGACTGTCGGAAGCTGCTGAACATTGGGGAGAAGGGAGAAGTTAGCGCGCGTGGAGTAAGGAAATGAGAGAATTTAACTGATATTTTCCAAGGCTTTGGAGTGATTTGGAGTTGTTGATTCCCTTTCTTCTTTTCAATCCTTCTGAGATTTGGCAAGTCGGTGCTGGGCTAGCAACAAGGGAGATGAGCTATTCGCTGGGCAAGTTGGGAGTTTGGTAGATTTGCAGGGGGGGGGGTAATGGGGCCAGTAGCCTTGTAGCATGTCAAGATACAATGTAATTACTACCTACTACTAGTATTACTATTCTGGTGGTCCTATTGTCACCCAGCCCATGCTGGACACTACCTATACTGCTCTCACTGCCCTCATTGCCCTCAGACGTGTTCCTATGTGGCTTGCTAGTTGGTCTTGATATTGCCTGATTCGGAGCCGTGACATATTTTCCGGCTAAGGTGTGTTCTGTCACTTTTCTGTCACTTTGGTCTGGTAATTAGTACACCGAAACAGCATCCAATAAGCTTTCCTTGGCCTCCCTCCGCAATGGGATTGTCAGAGTCTACCAAAACCAGTCGCATGACGTTATACTCTCGTACCTTCTCAATCATAAAGGAAAGCTTCATTCTTAGTTTATCTATTTTTTTTCCTAGCGGAGAATGGAGAAGAGAAGCAAGCTTCTTTCTTGCATTCACAGTTCAGAGTGTTCTTTTCCTCCTTCAATCTGTGACCAACTCTATTCTGTAGTACATAGCTACTACTAGAACTACTGATACTACTTAGTAGTAGTACTGAGTGTAGTAATACTTCATCGAGAAATCGACAAGCCATGGCATACTTCCCTCAGTATCCTCACCACGACGATTTGCCGGATCCGGAAATCCGGACATTCATCACCAACTTCTACAATGCCTCGGACAAGGCAGGCGCCGGCGAGCTTTGGGTCAGCTACTTCACTGAAGACGCCTCTGTCGTGCTAGGTGGCGATGCAGGCAAGGGCAAGGAGGGTAAGTCAACGCAAGAAACCAGAAAAAAAAAAACGCATCCTTAGCTCCCGAGAATCTTTTGACCTTTTTTTCTTTTTTTCTTCTCACGCGTGGATGGTATTAGACATCCGCCAGCTACGAAGTCGACAGTGGGCGGGGCTCGACGGACGAAAGCACAGGGTGGCCAAGGTGTTCCCGGCCATATTCCCGGATAAGCAGGCGGGTCCCCCGGCCGGTGATGAGTGCGAGCTGATGATGTTTGGGCACGTGGAGGAGATGACGCGGGATGGGCGGACGATCACGGTGCCTTGGGCGGGCCATGGGGTCGTCAAGAAGGTGGCTGAGGGCGACCGCGAGGACTGGAAGTTTGAGCGTTACCAGGTCTGGTCGCAAGCACCCTGACTCAATCCAAGTCTGGAAGCTTCGCCTCCTCATCCTATTACTACTTGTACTTTTCCTTTTGGACTGATTTATATAAGTTTGCGGTAGTAGTACAAGGTGGTAACGATGATATCTTCTCCTCGCGTCATCTGGGATAGGATTCGTGGGCCAGATTGGTTTGTTGGCTAGGAGCACGATGCATGCCATCAACATCAGGACTAGTACATATAATACTTAGTGGCAGTTGTTAAGCTAGATCCCTTAGGCTTTGGCGCGGTTGTTCGCACAAGAGGAAAAGGAACCTTGCTCAGCCGTGCATTGAACGATGGCCGATGGGGTCTTGCGGTAATAAAGCAGGCGCCGAAGCCAAATTGGGCATCGTATCGTCCCCTTTGCGGCGATGACATGGAGGTTCACCTGACCAGCTGTCACGGGTGCACCATCGCAGATTTGGCGTGGCGTCTGGATCTCTGCTCGTGGGTACAGGTATTTGACGCAATATCAGTTGACTCTAAAATCACCCATGGCTCGACAGTGCAAGGAAGTACCCGTACCTTGACTTTGTTTTGTCACAACATCATCCTAATTGAGGTGGGCGTCATCGACCACTGTCAGTACTACTACGGGCACTGGTAGTGTTGGTGTACAGTAGGTACTATAAGGTAGTGGTGTACTTGCACAGCAACCCCCTCTCTTGAAGATTGGGAGGGGCGCAGAGGGGGGTTCATGCCGCCTGGGGCACGGGGAGTTACATGCTAGCAGCAACCCAGTCTGACCCAACGAAGCAAGGCACGCCGCGTGCCTGGAGTGGGTGCGACATCCTTTGGGCTGATGATCAGAGTCATGTACATTGTATGTTGTACTCATATGGTAGATGATGGGGACGGACAAGAGTGGCATCCCAGAAGCTAAGCACACGTACCTTGCCTTATCAGCAGCTGCATTATCAGTGAATGCGACCCTGACACGTCCCCAAAGATGCAATATCAATCGCAATCGTAGTACTCCGTACTGCTAGTTTAGGTAGTGGTAAGTAAGGTACCAATAGGAGTGGGACAGGCGTTAGTGGAACCAGCATGCTCCTGACGCCGACACTAGCACTAGTAGCACCAACTGGCACTACCTGGACCCCTCACCCAGTGTCTCTTTGAGTCCTTGAGCACGCCAATCCCCCGCACCGACCCACTTGAGCTCGCTACAGTCACCGCCCGCGCAGGGTGCCCGCAGGGTGACGCGCTGGAAGCCGCGGCCACTGGAGCAACTTGTCACTGGACGAAACCGTACTCCTGATGACACCCACGCCGGCTACACGCCAGCGCCCCCCCCCCCCTTGTTGAGGCACGAGCTTGCTTCTCTCCCCCGCCGACTCGGAGTCATCCTTGGTGCCTACCTACCACGAAGTGCTAGTGGTAGTACCGTTCCTAGACTATACCTCCTGGCTTTACCTCCTGGCCTCCTTGATCTAGCATCAGCTGCTCCAACTTAGACCTGAGCACACCGCGCAGTTCCAATACCAAACCTTACGACTGACCACGAGCATCCATCATCGCAGCGTTAATCTTGTTTCTCTGTACATTCCGTTCCAATCCATTCTCTCGTCTGTCCTGGCATATCCCGTTCCTTGGTTATCGATACTTCTCTCTCTATAGACACCGACGACACGGCAGTGGTTGAGCCATTGTCCACCCATTCCATATCTTACCTTACCTTAACTCGCTTGGCCTATCTATCTCTACCTCTCCGGTAGATTTGTATACTTCCAAAGTTCACGCGTCATACCTTGCCTTCAACATATTTGCGAAGGTTACATGATCTCGCCAGTGTATGGTGCCCCTCCGTTACGCCGACTCGACTCTCCTGTCCCGCGCTTCCACGCCCCTGTGCGTCATCTTGACTCGACGACTCAGGGTCGCTGCTTGCCGTTTTGCGGCAGCACAACGACTCTTTGGAGCAACAAAAGGGGGCTCCGTCTCTGTTGTTCTGGCAATACCACTTGAATGCCTAGTACGTACACACGTCTCGTGCCTGCTGCTGCTACTGCTTGAAGGAGGTTGCTTGTATCGCTGGGCCCCCAGTGGTTACGCGACTGGCAGCGGCAAGCGAAGCCCACCTCTTCAAAACATTCCAACACGATCAATAGCACCAGTAGTACTCGGGTGCTCATTACGGCGTACGCAACAATTACTAACTCAATCTGCTTGCAGAGAAGGACAAGAAGAATGCCAAAGCAAACGGCGGCATCGCCGCAGCGGTGACCGAGCAGACTGCTGGCAAGTTCTCGTGAGTTCAACCTGCCACCCTGGGATCCCCCTTTCCTCCCTTCCCCCTTTTCCGCGTGACTCAGACCTTGCTCCCAAGACCAAAGCAACCAAGACCAAGCCTGGCTGACCATTTGCCTATGACCGTCTCCCACCGTCTAGTGGCAGCAACACCAGCAGCAGTAATAATCTTTCAAACAAGAGCCGTCCCCCCTCCAACGAGTCGACGCCTCCTATCAACACCCCAGACTTCAAGCCGACCGTGCCTGAACATGTCTACTCCGCCCCATCGCCCATGCTGGATGCTTTATCCAACGCATCTGTTGCCGCAAGCACAGCTCCCAGTATGACAAACGAATGGGCCCGGGCAGGAGGCTTTGCCGGGAGCCCGGGCAATCTCATCAGCTTGATGGGCGATTCACCTCCGACTCAACCTTCCTCCTACGAGGACGCCCCTGGCCGCCCGCATCATGGTTGGCAACCCCATCGCCCTTATATGAGCCCCTCACCGGCCTCTCTTTCCCCGCCTAATAGCGTGCGCCGGCCACTGAGTTTTCAGATGGAGCAGCACTACCAGCATCCCGACTCTGTCCCCAAGACCACGCCGGCGGGCTTCAGACGGAGCTCTCTACATTCCCAACTATCGCCAGCTCGCAACGCCGTTGCTCATCCTCCGCTTCCGCATCAGCCTCAGGCGCATTTCTACGGGGCTCCCGATCTCGATCTGACCCTTACGCCGCGCTCCGGCATGAAGGCAGGAGAGCGTGGCTACTACTTCGGCTTCGACCGATTGCAGTCTTCCGCTAGCCATCCTGGCGCCACCAGCAATGTTATTGTCACCGGCTACGAGGGGGGCTTGGACGTCTACAGTGTTGGCAAGAAGGGTATCGAGCTTCTCGGTAGTCTGAAAGGGCTTCACGGTGGAATTGTGCACGCAAAGATCCTCCCTTGGACTGTTACCGGCGACCAACAAGGCATCTTCCCACTGGTTGCTGTCGTGCTACACGGACCGGTGTTGCCTACGAACAGCCCAGACTCGGACAATCCGAGCGTCGCCGCCAGCCCGCGACTGGATGGTACTGCAAGCCCTCGATCCGCCTTTGGTGGCTACCAGGGCCGTCAGCCGGTGGCGGACGCATACCAGACGTGTGTCCAGGTGTATTCATTGCGAACAAACAAGCTCATCGACACACTTCTCACGGGTCCGAAGATACCAATCAGCTCTTCCATCTTTCTAACAAGCCCTGCATTTCAACCTCCGACTCCATCTGGGTCCTTCACAATAAAGGCCGATGCCGGCACCATTGCCGTTTGTTCAGGCGACACTGGCGAATGCTGGATCTACTTGCAGCTCTTGGAAGTACAGGATGCCCATCTGTTCGCGTGTGTCGGCAAGTTGTGGACAAGCTTGCAGCATAGCCAGCGCGGAGAGGTAGCTGAGGGAGGGGATAAAACCCATGGCGCCCCCAAGCCAGCTCGGCCAAGCGTTTCGACGCCCGTCTTTGCCTTCAATGGGCGTTGGATCGCCTACTGTCCTTCGGCACCTTCATCCCAGATTGCACTCGGTGCGCATGTGCCTGCTCCTCTTCTTGGGAAAGCCCCGGGGGTTTCTAGTCTTACGTCGCCGCACCTCCCCGCCGCAACGGCTTCCGTGGATCTCATCTCCGACAGCTTTGTGAACAAGATCATGCGAGAGACAACGCAGGAGCTGATATCGGGCGCAAAATGGGTCGGGCAGCAGGGTCTGCAGGCTTGGAACTCGTACTGGAACAAGCCTTCCGGCCAGCAGCCTCAGCCACAGGCTGCTCGCACGCCACCGACAAATCAGTTCCCGCCAACGCATGGTAGTGCGGGACGTCCGGCGCCCAAGGAGCCTGGTCTGGTGTCTATCATTGACGCGGAAGCTTTGGCAACCTCGGCAACCGTCACCCCCATCACGAGCTTCGTTCCTCCCCAGGGATGCAGCTTCCTTTCATTCGCGCCATCCTCACTAGCACTATTCACCGCTAGCAGCAAAGGAGATGTGCAAAATGTGTGGGATTTGTTGCGTATTCAACATTCCAAGTCATCGCCGTTGCAAGCAACCATATCATCAAACGACACCTCAGGTCCTTTGGTGCGACAAATTGCACAGTTCTCGCGAATGACCATTGCCAGAATCGTCGATGTTGCTTGGGCCGAGCCGCATGGTGAACGGCTCGCCATGGTCACTGAGCGTGGCACAGTTCATCTCTTGGAGATGCCCTTCAGCGCCTTCATGTGGCCGCCTCCGCGACGACGTGTCCCTGCCCAGGAGAAACTACCCGAGACGACCGAGACCAGCACGTCGGCCGTCTCGATCGCGACTGGTGCCTTCGGCGCAGCATACCAAGCAGCTATGCCGTTCGTAACAAGACCTAGGAGGGCCAGTGCGAACCTGTCGCCTGGATCAGGAACGAATACACTAAAGGATTCCGCCGCACATGGTGGCAGGGTCATTGCTGCCGGAATTAGCAGTTCTCTGGGCAAGACGGGCACAGCCATCAACCAATTCCGACATGCTGGCGAGCACCGTATTACCCTGCCAGTCAGCGCTGCGCCGCCCATTGCTTCGTGTGTGACCTGGGTCAGGGGTCGAAAGTCTCACAGTCTATATGTGCTGGGGAATGGCCTCGTGCGGATATTCCCACACAAGTCTCGTCGACCCTCAAGTCAATCCAGGCGCATCTCACGATCTGGGCAATACAGAGACATCACTGTACCATCCTTACCTGACGATGTCATCCCGCCGTCGATCCGACAGATCATCGACCTCGACGCACAAGACGATGTCCTTGACCTGACGGATCGTGACATGGATACGGGTAACAATACCCTGACCCTTAATCAGCCTCCCTCACATGGTTTGCCTGCAGATCTCAGCATGGACGCCGCAATCCCTCAGGCGGAGATAGAATCGAGCGCCCCTTACCAGCCTTTCCACACGGACAGGCGTGTGGTCCTTTTCGAGTATGGTCAATCAAGCGCCGGGCTTCCTGCAGAGTCCTTGTCTATCTTGCTAGGGAACACCGGCTTGGATGATAAGCCGTCCAAGAAGAAGAGGTCGAAGCAGCAGACCTCCGGGGTTGTCGGCAGAACAGCTGCCGGTGATGCGTGGGCCTTTGGGCAGGATATTCCGGCCACTCAGTTAGACCTGGGCTATGGGTCGGTTGTGGGTGAGGACGGTTTTGGCCCTGATGACCAGGTGCTACCACCATCAGCTATGGAGCGTGTGATGCAGTACAGTGACCGTGAACAAATTGTTGTCACCACGAGGCGACGACGGACGGTGCGCCAAGGTGACGTGGAAGGCGACGGCTTCTTCGAAGACGACTGCGAGGTACTGGATTTTGCGGACCAAAGAGTGTGAATGGGGGCGCATTGTCCAGGATATGTTCGATGAATACGATGGCGGGTCTACTTTTAGTACCTGCCTCCGGGACGCGTTTCTGATGCTTTGGTTCTGTTCTGGATGGCGTTAGCCTTCTTTTACGCTTTTCGAGGACGAATACGTCAGTTGCTGTCTTTGTCACCATGGATCTGGCTTTGGGCTGTGTGTAGTTTGGTGAAAGCGACCTTGAGATCCGCGGGAGAGGACTGATCGTGGAACATTCCTTTTCTTATTCAGCTTTAGCAGCTTGCAGGTGGCGTCCTGAAATCTTCAAATAGAAACCAGATACCCAAAAACAATTACATGCCCTCCGTCGTGCTTGTAAATTTTTTTGATGATGGTATTATATGCGTTTTGAGCCGGCTGGCCGCCAGCCGGGTCTATTTCCGCACAAAAATCGCAGCCTATGTCTTGTTCGAAATGTGACATCTCCCACAGGTTATCGTATCGTGAGCAGCGATATGATCACCTCCCTATCTGTCCTCGCTAACTTGCCTTCCTGAAGGATGTATTGTCTCTCGAGGATTGCATGTAATCATACTCGTTTCGTCTATTAGAATCCCACCCTTTTAAGCCTTCTTCTTAGCCGCAGCCTTGGCCTTGGCTGCCTTCTTGTTGTTGCTCCGGATCATGACGACACTGAGGAACGAGCCAACGACGGCGGAGCCGAGGAGGATGAGGATGACGGGGATGCGGACAGCCCAGACGCGCTGGGGGAAGAAGTTCTGGAGCGGGTGGTCGTCATCCACGAATGGCTATTCGGCGAGGGCAGAACAGGGTTAGCCCAAAGCTCCTTTCTTCTTTCCAACAGGACCAGGAGGGCGGGAAAGGGGACACGGATGGGGACCAGAGATTAGACTGACCATGAGCAGGGTCCAGATGGTATAGTAGAGGAAGACGAAAGTGGCGGCCACAAGCATGGCGAGGCCGACGAGTTTGTCCAGCTGCGGTGTCATCAATCGGTTAGTTACGTCCCATGGGTAGGAGGAGTGCTTCGAGGAGGGAAAAGGTGGGGGATTGTCCGGGGAAGGATGAGCCGCGTACCATTGTTAGATGGGAACCTGTGCCGCGAAGAGGAGTAATGACGGATTTCACAAATTGGGAGCTGTTGAGCCGGCGACAATGGCCCTGTTGATGCGCTTCGTGGTGACGTTCGGGATGTTGGGAAAAGGAGCAGGGGGGGCGATCTGGCTGCCAGGACAAAATTCAGCTTCGGGGACCTGTTGGCGATGGGCGCGCTCACTGAAGACGCGCTTGCTTCAGGAGTTGCAGCCAGCTAATAATACTTTAGTCACCCTCCTCCAAAGCCTTCTCCAGTAATTACAAGGTACCTTAGTGCGTACCTTACTGCTAGCTAGCGCTGGTGTGGCGCGTACTTTTTGTGGCCCACCCAGATCATGTGTGGCTGGAGCGTATTCTCGAAGTGGTCCGTGCATGATTTTTTTCTGTTCTGTCTAGCTCTTCTGATTATATTCTGCCTGCGTTTTGTTTGCTCTCTGCCATTTCTTCTTCCACAGTCATCCCGCTCACATCATCTCCCGCCCACGGCGAGCCGCTCTGACGCAGCTTCCATCGTTACCGGCACCCTCATAATACGGACGATTAGAAAAAGGTCTCGACATTAGGCTCTTTCTTGAACGAAATGATGGCGTCGGCTGAGGTCGACATCCCCCGTCGCGAGGGGCGACCCCAGCGCGATGGCGGCGACTCGTATCGACCCTCACCACCGCCGGCGCCGCGAGCGCGCTCCCCCGCCCCCGTGCGCACCGAGGAGGAAAAGCAGGCAATAGCCAAGGCCGAGTACGAGAAGCTGCTCAACATGCGCTCCGGCGGCACGTACATCCCACCCGCGCGCCTTAGGGCCCTCCAGTCACAAATCACCGACAAGACGAGTAAGGAGTATCAGCGCATGGCCTGGGAGGCGCTCAAGAAGAGCATCAATGGGTTGATCAACAAGGTCAACACGGCCAATATCAAGCACATTGTTCCGGAACTGTTTGGGGAGAATCTGGTGCGCGGTCGTGGGCTGTTTTGTCGCTCCATCATGAAGGCGCAGGCTGCTAGTTTGCCCTTCACGCCCATCTATGCAGCCATGGCGGCGATTGTCAACACGAAGCTCCCGCAGGTGGGCGAGCTTCTCATCAAGCGCCTCGTCATGCAGTTCCGCAAGGGCTTCCGACGGAACGACAAGGCCGTGTGCTTGTCCTCGACGACTTTCCTTGCTCATCTGATCAACCAGCAGGTGCAGCACGAGATGCTTGCGGGTTACATCCTCCTTCTTTTGCTGAAAAAGCCGACCGACGACAGCGTGGAAATTGCGGTGGGCTTCTGCCGCGAGGTCGGCCAGCATCTGGAAGAGATGCAGCCTTCCATTTCAATGGTGGTGTTTGATCAGTTCCGGAATATTCTCCACGAGGCCGATATCGATAAACGAACACAGTACATGATCGAGGTCCTATTCCAGATTCGGAAGGACAAGTTCAAGGACAACCCGTCGGTCAAGGAGGAGCTTGACCTAGTGGAGGAGGAAGATCAAATCACACACCAAGTGGATCTGGAAGGCGAGATTGATGTGCAGGACAGCCTCAATATCTTCAAGTACGATGCCGAATGGGAGGAGCATGAGGAGGCTTACAAGAAGCTCAAGGCAGAGATTTTGGGCGAGGGAAGCGACGATGACGATGACGACGACGATGAAGATGAGAGTTCGGAGGAGGAGGAACAGGACGAGGAGCAAAAGGCCATGGAGATCAAGGACCAGTCCAACGCCGACCTTGTCAACCTGCGGAGGACCATCTACCTCACCATCATGTCCAGCGCCGACCCCGAAGAAGCCGTGCACAAGCTCATGAAGATTAATCTGCCTGCTGGACAGGAGCCAGAGTTGCCATCGATGATTGTCGAGTGTTGCTCTCAGGAAAAGACATACACCAAGTTCTTTGGCCTGATTGGCGAGCGCTTTGCCAAAATCAACCGCCTTTGGTGCGACTTGTTTGAGCAGGCCTTTGCCAAATATTACGAAACCATCCACCGATACGAGAATAACAAACTGCGGAACATCGCCATGCTTTTTGGTCACATGTTTGGTGTCGATTCGCTCGGCTGGCACTGTCTCTCTGTTATTCACCTAAACGAAGATGAGACGACATCGAGTAGCCGTATCTTCATCAAGATCCTCTTCCAACACATTGCTGAGGAGATTGGCATGGCCAAGCTCAAGGCTAGGATGGCTGACGAAACCCTTCGGCCTCACCTCGAGGGCCTATTCCCTAGGGACACCCCTCGCAACATCCGCTTCTCCATCAACTACTTCACCAGTATCGGCATGGGTGCCCTCACGGAAGATTCGCGAACATATCTTCAGAATATGCCCAAGCCGGCCCTGCCCGCTCCTGCTGCAGACGAGTCCGACTCGGACTCTGTGTCGAGCTACTCCTCTTACACCGGGTCCTACTCATCAAGATCCCGCTCACGCTCACGATCCCGCAGCCCTCGCCGAGCTATCGCCAAGGGTCGTTCTGGCTCCCGGTCTGTCTCGCCACGCGGTCGTCAAAGGTCCCGCTCCTACGACTCCCGCACCCCTTCTCGGTCTCGATCAGATTCCCCTCCTCGCAAGAGAAGACGGGACGACTCCCGCTCCGCTAGCCCCCCTAGACGTGGCGCTCGGCGCCACGATCAGAGCGTTTCACGATCGCCCCCGCCCCGAAGAGGTCGCAGCGCTTCTTATAGCTCGTACAGTCGGTCGCCATCACCTCCACCAAGGCGCCGTCGGGATGGGTCTCGCTCAGCTAGCCCGCCCCGTCGGCGAAGCCCCAGTCCGGATCCCCAAGCCAGGGGTAGGAAGAGAAATAGCTCGTCAGTGAGCAGTGGTCCATGGCGAAGAAGGAATGATAGCCGCTCTCCCTCGTATGACTCGCGCTCTCCGCCGCCCCGGCGCCAGGCACCACGTGGCCGGACGGAGTCAGTGGACTCTAAGGCGCCCAGGAAGAGATCTATAAGCCCCGTGCCAGCCAAGAGGAGGAGGTACAGCGATAGTTTGTCTAGGTCACCGCCACCTGTCAAACGCGGCCGACGAGGGAGCTAAGTCTTGGGAAGGGAAAGATTGTTCATTACATTTGTATATAGAAGCTGTATAGGGTTCGGGTTGTAATGGCTCATGAGCGGACGTCAACTGAAATTGCAAAGTTGAACAAAACATTGAGATATTTAAGAATACCCATGAATCGAAAATCCATTTCTACTGTGACACAGAAAGAGATGCCCCTGATGCGCCAATATAAGTGTACTTTAGCTGATCGGCCCTGAGGCACCCCTCGACCTTTATGATAACGTCTTCTCCGGGAATCACGTCGAACCCGTTATCACTCAGTTTGAGTCCTTCCATCTCCTCGAAAACCAATCCTTTGACCGGTCGTTGCGCCTTGATCACGACCTGCGATGGAGAGGATACATCGAATGACAGTTGACGATTGCTCAGATCCAAGAACTTGATTGGTTCAGGCCATGCAGTGTCTTCAGCAACGACTTGACCACAAACCGTCAGAGTGACATAAATCACATATGGATCGAATGCGGACATGTCGAATGGCCTGTCGAGGTCTTCTGGGTCGGGAATTGATGGCGGGCATGCTTGAGCATTTACCACTGTTGTTGTAGTGTTTGGCGCTGCCGTGACCTCATGCGTGGCGGCCTTGCAAACCTCGCTCCCTGAAGCAACAGAAATGAAGCGTACAGAGACACTTGCATTAGCTTCTTGTACCTTGCTGCTCGCAATCCAGATGTCAAAGGTTCCCGTCCGCGCTCTGAGAGTTTGGTCTACCTGACCAGTCTTCAAGCCCGAGTTCTCATCGACAAAGTCACCCGTCTGTGTCCAGTCTTGGTACGCTCGGAATACGCAAATGTCCAAGGGCCGCAGTGCCCTCGAGATGGCGTAAAAGGCCGGCTTGCGGATCAGGTAGTAGTCGACTATTGCCCACGAGACTGTTGGCCAGCAGTCATTGAGCTGCCACACAAGCACACCGCCACATTTTCGATCTTGCCAGTCGCGCCTCCAAATCTTGTACGCGTAGCGCATAGTCTCAGCCTGCATGATTTGGGTGAGATGCGTAAAGACAGCCAGACTAAGTCCTTGAGTAGGGAGACGAAAGTTCTCGACGATATAAGTCATCATTCGGCGCTCATGGCCGATGGCCTTGTTGTGGAAATCCATGGGCATCGAGCCTGGATATCTCTGGGCCGGATCGCTGACCATACGATGGAGAGTGGCGATATGGGGGTAGGCCTCCATGCCAAACTCGCTGATGAAGCGGCCGCCGAGACTGCCCACTTCTTGATACTTGTTCGTAGCACCGTGCCAGACTAACCGATTAGTGTCAGCATACCATAAAGGCATCCCAAAGATCGAGGGGAAGGGGTTGGCTCAGCTCACGGTTCCATTGATGAATGTCCCCAACTCTTGGGTCAGCTGTCGGCTTGCCGTCGCCCCATGGACTACTGGGATGATAAATCATGTGCGGGTCTTCTTCCTCGATTAGTTTGGGTAGCAAATGCTCATATATATAACGAGCTGGGAACGTTGACTTCAGCCAAGATTGCGCGTCCTTGTTGTCGAAGTCGTAATCCAGTCTATATCGCTCCTGAACCTGGTAATCTTCATTGTTACCTGCCCAGATGACCACTGATGGATGTGTCCTCAGCCTTCGAATCTGCTGTCTAGCCTCGAGCTCAACATTCTTTAGATAGGAGTCGTAGGCCGGGTAGCTTCCACAGGCAAATTGAAAATCATGCCAGATTAGAATACCCATCTCATCACAGGCATCCAACAGAGAATCATGCTCGTAGACGCCACCACCCCAAATCCGGATCATGACCTGATTGCTCTCAGCCATCAGGGTAATCCAGTCGTGAAAGCGCTGATTTGAGATTTGCGTTTGGAAACTGTCTGTTGGGATCCAGCAAGAGCCACCACAAAAGACATCCACGTTGTTGATGCGAAAGTAGAACGACTTTCCGTGAGCATCTGGCTGCTGAACCAGCTCTGTGCGCCGGAAGCCGATCATCTTGGCTTGTGAGCTGAGCTCACTGCCCTTCCGAATAAGCTGGGCGTGAAGCTTGTAGCGTGCTTGGGAACCGTACCCAAGGGGATACCAAAGAGCTGGTTTGTCGATTTTGAATGCCTTCTGAATGGTCCCTTTCTGGGATTCTGATGCAGGCGCAGGAGTTGTTTCCTTATACACCACTTTATCGTCGATGGACAACGTTAACACGACTGAGTCGCTTGGCTCACCGTAGCCAACAACTTTCGCGTAGATGGTACCGGAGCATTCCATCGAGTCCGAGCTAACCAAGCTGTCAACCCAAACATCGTCTATCATAGCTTGGTATTGCTCCAGGTACACTGGTCTCCAAGGCCCCGCGGTGATCAGGATAGGGCCCCAGTCCCAGCCCCAGTGATACTGCGCCTTTCTGCTCGGCAGCCGGCCGGCCTCCGTCTGTCTCACCAGGAAGTTGTGCTCGTGGCTGTGTTCCTTGACAAGCTCACGACCACGAAGTAAAGCGGACTCGAATACAATTTCCAGAGAATTTTCGTCTTGGTCACCTTTAAGATACTTTGAAACATCAGCCCGGTAGGTGACAAACATATTGTCGGCCTTCAAGATCTCCGTGCCATTCAGGAAGACCGTAGCGAAGGTATCGAGACCTTCAAACACCAAATCGGACCTCGAGCCATCGAAAGTCTGAGGTGTAGGAAAGGATACACGATAGATCCAGTTCTTCTCACCGATCCATTGAACCGCACGTTCATTGAGATCAACAAATGGGTCGGGGATCCTGGCATAGGCAACATTAGCTTGATAGTTGAGACAGACTCGGAGTTCAGGCACACTTTTTATGAGCTAACAAATCGGCATGTACCTCGCTTGGAATCTTCTTCACAGGAAGCCACTCGTCTATCCCGTCATCTTGCTGTTTGAAACTCCAGCCGCTGCTGATATAGACTCGAGTATGGCACATGATGAGTTTGTCGCAACTTGAAGGGATAGCGTTGGGGAAAAGAGTAGCAAGATGAAGCGATCGAATAAGTCCACCGCCCAGAGTGTTTATTTAAAAGATGTTTCGAAGCCTCCCAAGGAAAAGAAGACCTCCGACATCAGCTCCGGAGCCCGTATTACATGGAGAACCGTAATGCCGGCTGCCCCGCAGAACGGGGATCCTTCATTATGTTCTCCGCCCACCGGGTGCACACCCGGTGCATGAGGCCCGACACCAGGTCACAGGCCCAAGCTAAGCACAGCTCCGGGGGAAATGGCCTCCGCTCGGTAGTGCAACACAGTCAATGGTACCTGTTGTGGGTACAACTCGTCGAGTATTCGTGGTTTGCCCATGTGTTGTTAAGGGTCCATAAATCCCCGCTGTCACGGAGACGGGGAATCAAATTATCGTCTTACAGCGGACGTCCCACTCAAGCTGCTTAGCTCGGAAATAGCGAGCCTTCAATCTCTTCGTCTCACCACCGTGTATATGCGCAAGGCCAACAATCCAACACTTGTAGGAAATGAGGAAGCTCTGATTCCAATGGCGAAGGCAGACTCAATAGCAGCTTCCCAGGTAGTAGCTCTGACAATGCCCGAGATGTCTAGTATACTGAGCATAGCCGAGATGGAGTCGCTGGCCCTCGAGCGAATGAGTGCAAAAGCCATTTCCTACTATACCTCAGCCACCGACGACGAACTGAGCAAGAGGGCGAATAATAACGCATATCGGTCCATACAGCTTCGCCCACGGGTTCTCGTGGACTGCACAGAATGTAATCTGTCCACGACCGTGCTAGGCCACAAGCTGGGCATCCCGATCTTTGTGTCTCCTGCTGCGTTAGCAAAGTTGGCTCACCCTATTGGCGAGGCAGGTATTGCTGGAGCCTGTTCCTCCTTTAAAACGATGCAAATCATCAGCAAGAATGCGTCTTTGTCCGTGAAAGACATTGTTGAAGCGGGACCCAATACCACATTTGGGTGGCAGCTCTACATTGTCAAGGACATTACTGAGACGCAGCGGGATCTAGCCTTGCTCAAAGAAACTCCACGAGTCTCTTTCATAGTACTGACAGTCGATGCTCCATTCCCTGGAAAGAGAGAGGCTGAGGTGCGGTTCAAGATGAGCGAAGTAGCCACAGGAGGCCCGCCACAGACAT
The DNA here is from genome assembly GCA_013461505.1 of Ramularia coccinea. Lineage (NCBI taxonomy): Eukaryota > Fungi > Ascomycota > Dothideomycetes > Mycosphaerellales > Mycosphaerellaceae > Ramularia > Ramularia coccinea. The sequence goes on along the minus strand of JABNMW010000001.1, from coordinate 4,553,330 downwards.
GGGGAACTGAGAGCGCGTTGACATGGCAAACGACTTTAGCTTGGCTGCAAACCCAGACAGATCTTCCAATTGTCTTGAAAGGCATCCAAACATACGAAGATGCATACGCAGCAACACTGTTCCCTTGCGTCAAAGCGATCATCCTATCCAATCATGGAGGTCGGGCTCTGGATACAGTAGCACCGCCTATTCAAACGCTGCTGGAGATCAGGAAGTTCTGTCCTCAGGTCCTTGGAAGGCTCGATGTGTTGATTGACGGGGGAATCAGAAGAGGAACTGACGTCGTAAAAGCTCTCGCTCTAGGAGCTAAGGCCGTTGGAATTGGTAGAGCGCCTTTGTTTGGCCTTGCCGTTGGAGGACAAGAAGGCGTGAAGAGAAGTCTCGAGTGTACGTTGTTTCACTCTGAAGGAATTGAGCTTTGACTAACTTCTATCTTCCGCCCAGTACTAGCTGATGAGACAGCTACTGCCATGAGACTTCTGGGGGTATCGCGAACCTCCGACCTTAATCCTAGACACGTAAGTGCTGAATTGGCCATTTTGTGAAACAGGCAAAGACTCATCCACCTCTCATTGGGGAGTAGGTCAATACAAGAGCACTAGATTCGAGTATGTATGATGGCCCTGCGGGATTGGAGGATATAGAAAAAGAAGTGCTGGGGTAAGGACAGCTGGTTTGAGATAGGCCCCTAGTAGTATACGGTATGCTACCGATGGATGGTGAAACTCGAATGGCATTGAAATGGGAATCAAAGCCCTCCCATCTCTTGATCCAATATGTTAGTAGCAGTAGTACTTGGGCCGAATTGGAAAATGGTCCCCCTGGCGAGCTCAGCTCGGCTATCTGGGTCCGTCTTGCCACTTCCGATCCGGCAAGAACGTCACGGGTCTTGCCTAAATCGTTTCAATCCAGATTTACTAGTACTACTCCGGGATCAAAGGTGCAGGAGCATTTGCGTTTGCAAGGAAGGCACGAAGCTCTCATGGGGATGAATGGGAAGAAGGAGTAGGACCGTCGCGGTGGCTTGTGAACTGCGACTGCCAAATTGAACTTGTGAACTTTCTAGGTTGACCCTGCTAGTGGTTCGACAAAAGCAGGTCCCTCCCCGGATTTCCCCACTCCAAGTCCCCTGCACCTTCCATCTAGACCCTCCCTCCGGTGCGACTGATTTCAAGTTGCACGCAAATCTAGATCCGAATCCAGTTTCATTGTCCCTCAATTGTGTACAGCTTCTTATGCCTCGATTGCTTTCAGATCCTTCGCTGACTTATTCGCTATCCGATAGTATGATTCTGTCGTTGTAGAGTAGCTCTGGCCAACCAACAACCATACTTATCCTCAGTCACCGGGCGTGGAGACGGCCCTCGTGTCCAAGGCCATCCATCCTGCAATTGAGTCGCGCCCCATGCAAAGCTAATGGCTGTCCGGAGAAACTTGCATCGCCCTCAAATCACTGCCATGTTCATGTGAACACGACACGGATAGTCGTCATGTCTACATCTTCACAGTCGCGGCTCACTGCCGAGGGTGACTCGGTGTCTTTCACCAAGTCCAAGCCTTCAGCATCGTCGAGAAAGGTCAATCGATCATGTCTCGAATGCACAAGGCGCAAGGTAAAGTGCGATGGCAGCCATCCTTGCGGCAGTTGCGTGTATTACCGATGCCCCGAAGCGTGTGGATATCGGCAGCGTTCCAAAAGAAACGCTGTGAGTAGAAGGTTTGTTACTATACGAGCTCAACGCTAAGCTGTCTCACTTCTCCAGAGGCTCAATCCCAGAGGCTCAAGCAGAATGTGCTAATAGACTCCAGTACTTTCGAGAAAGCTTCCGAGCAGATTTATGCGCAGGCGCATATCTTGGAAACACTGTTCCCTGGTATAGATCTTGAGGAGCTAGTTGGGAAGAGCCACGACGACTTGCTACGTTTACTGTCACCAAATGTCGACAGATCTGGCTCTGGCCAATATTCCCAGCTGCCCCTCTCTCAGCCTGGCCTGTACCAGCGACAATATGATGGGCAGGACCTGTCAGCTGGAGATGCCAATGATTCCGCCGCTGTATCCGAAAATGGGGAAGCGATGGCGGAACGAAGATGGAACGAGTCCCTCGAGGAGCCTAGCAACGTGGCTAGCGACGATGTCAACGCCATAGGCCTCGCCACGGACAGCCGTGTCCGATCTTACCTCGGTATGACCTCTATGAATGCCGTCATTAGAGCTATTTTCCGGTTGTGCCCAGCCGCCAAGGATCACACTGTCCAATCTGCTAAGATGTGGTCCGCCATACCTTCTCAGCCTTTGCCTTCCATGCCCTATCTTGAGAGAGATCCAGCCCTAGATAGATTGAAAGAGCAGCGCTGCATCGACTTTTACTTCAACCACATCCATGCAATCACACCACTCATTGACGAGGAGAGCTTTCGAAGGCAATTTGCCGAAGGGACTCGACATGATGCTTCATGGAAAGGCCTCCTCAACATGGTCTTCGTCATGGGCTCCATCGCTTCGGGAAGCGACAGTTTGCACGAGCAATACTATCGCCAAGCGCGTTCATTTGTGAACCTCGACACTCTAGGTGCTGGGAACTTAGACAGCCTACAGGCCCTTTGTATATTGGGGGGCTACTATTTGCATTACAGAAACTCGCCAAACATGGCGTACGCTGTTTTGGGTGCCGCCCATCGCGTAGCTATAGCCCTGGGCCTGCATCGAGAGCCGCGTCAGCGGCATGACATTTCAGACCCCGAAGAGGCATCGCATCGTCAGCTTCAACTGGAGAAGAGACGCAGGACTTGGTGGAGTCTCTTCTGCTTGGACAATTGGGGAGCTATGACCCAAGGTCGGCCGACCTGTGGACGTTGGGACATCAGCACCATGGATACCAGATTCCCAACTATATGTGCACCGGATGACTACTTGGGAATGTCGCTACAAGCAAGTGCCAGGTTCTGCCTTATTTGCGATCGGATGCAGCACCGTTTTGCGAGCCCAGGCCGCTTAGGGGTCCAGGAAGTAATCGATTTCGACATTGAACTTATCCAGTGGTACGAGTCGCTGTCCCCGTCACTCACAGATGCGTCCCAATCACCACCCAGATTCCACATTGCTCGAGAATTTATGCGCACCCGTTACCTTAATGCTCGAATGCTCCTTACACGATCATCTTTCCTCTACATTGCGGGGCACAGAAAGAATCTCGCCGAGCTAGCCCCTGAGCCACAGCAGCTGTTGAATACATGCTGCAACGTGGCCAGCGAGACCATCGACGCCATTGCCCTATATTGGACACCCAATCGAATACACGTGTGGAATGCGGGCTGGTACCTATTTCAAGCTTGCATGACACCTCTGCTGTCCCTGGCGGTAGACAGGAACAAGCAGAATCCTGACGCTGAGAGCGTGGCGGCTTGGCGGGCGAGCTTGGGCAAAGCTTTGGAGACTTTTGCAGAAATGCGCCCATGGATGAGGGCATCTGACCGAACTCCAGATATCGTATCTGCTCTGTATGAGGCTTTGACAGCGGACTATGACGGTGCCTTTTCTACACCCTCGGGCGCCGGGAGCGTTGACCTATTTGGCTGGTACGACGATCAACTGAGTGAGCTGGATTGGAGTACGTTCCTCGGCGGCGACAACCTGGCTATTCCCGACATGTCTCCTCCAATCCCATGAGCATCCATCAACGTCTCTCGACTACGAATTGGTCATGGGCAGCGTCCTACCTGGTTGGCCAGCTTTGACGTAAGTCCATAAATGCAGCCACGTATTTGCCGTGGCCGGTTCTAGCAGCGCACAACACCACTACACGTTTAATCCCTTGTTTATTATCACCAATGCGGTGGATATATGCGGCTCGATTTCCAAGCCAGGCAGCTAAATGGGTGAAAGGTCGTTATGATTTTCTTGGGTAACAATGGGCATATATACCTTGTACATTTTCCATGGATCTTGCTGAAGTAACCGGACTCGAGAATCATCTCACAAAGCTTGCAAGCTGAATGGAACCATGTACTTATACTCCAACGGGGCAACATTGTATTAACAAGTTCTTATCAAGCGGCAAAGTGCTTACCGGCTTACCAAGCTCAACGGAGTAGTTGAGCACAGCACAACTTCGCTGTGTAGCAATATTTTCAGAATATATTTTAAGTCTAGATCCTCTTGGTTTTGAAAGACTTCTATATCATCATAATGCGTGAAGCTTTATATACATGGACAGTTGAGAATAGCTTTCCCGATCTAAGTAAGGCACTCTTCAACCTGAGACGAGCTGATCCCTTTCTGCAAGATCTTCCTGCTGCTCTGTCCTTTTTGCGCCATCCATGTTGCTCTCATCTGTCTTCTCCTGGGCCTGCGACTCTACTGATGCCAGGTTCTTCTCCTTCCTCTCCTCGTCCTTCTTTTTCTCCTGCTCGACCTTGTCCTTCTTGCTGAGCTTGATCGCACCCTTGGCCAGCGCCTCACTCGGTAGCGGCCGCACGATAGGTTGCACAACCCACCACGGCCTCTTGCACCTCTTCAACACACCCACGGAGCTCTCCCCTTCCGGGCCGTCCTCCTTCTCGTACAGGTCCTTGACCTCATCATCCCAGCTCTGCCCCCCCGTGCGCTCGTACTCCATCAGGCCCTCCGCCACGCGCCGCTCAATGGCCAGCAGGATCTTCTCCAAGCTCGGGAGTCCATATTTGCACTCTCGCGCCAGCATGTCGCGGATATCTGTATGCCGGGAAACAAAGTGCCGCAGCAGGTGGAACAAGTGTGCCTGCGTGCCGGACATGTTGGGGTTCGGTGTCCGTTCCTTCTTGGACTCTTCCTTCTTGCGCTTCTTCCTTGGCGGCTCGTTGTCGGCCTCGCCGTTTTGTGCTGCTGGCTGCTTCTCCTCAGACTTCTTCGTCTCTTCTGCTTCCTCCGTCATCCATTTAGTGTCATCGCCGGGCATGAACAGCGGTCTGCGCGCTGCAGGCTCCACGCCCTCCACGTATTTATGTAAGATGTCCAGATACCGCCTCATCACAGCATCGCACCGCCACCCTCCCTTCCCATCTTTCCCTCTCCAGTACTCGCGCCCTTCCTCGCCCTGAGCAGGCGGCCGCCCAAAGATACTGGGGTCGCTCAAGTTACCCTCAGCACTCATGACACCATCCGCCCCCGTAGCCTCTAGACAAGCATCAACATCCCCGCCCTGTAAAATGTTGCCGTTCGCAAAGAGCACCGTCTCCGGCGGCAGACTGTCCCTCAAGAAGCGGATAGCCTCCCAGTCGGCAAGCCCCGTCAAGTGACCCTTCTGTTCCCTCCTGCGGCCGTGGACCGTCAGGATAGACGCACCCGCGCTGAGCACGTTCTTAGCGTACGCCAGCGTCGCCTCCCTCGTCTCCAGCACGCGGATCTTGGCTGTCACGGGTATAGACAGTTCCTTGTGCAGCGTATTGATGAGTCGAAAGATGAGGTCCTGGTCTTCTTGCAGGAACGCTCCGTAGTGGCCCTTGCGAGCAATGCCCTGCGGGCATCCAAGGTTGAGGTCCACAGCGTCACAGTACGGAACGACCTGCTTGGCCGCGGCGAGGAGGTGCTCCGGATCATTGGCGCAGAACTGTACAAAGAGCGGTCGGTCGATGGATGGATTGCCGTCGAGCCAGGGCTCGCCTTTCACTTCGCCGTCGGGATCGATCGCGCCAGGTTTCGTCGCTTGGAAATGCGCACGTCGATACTTGTCTTCTTGTGCAAAGAGACGAGCGTGGAACATGGGTGTGTAAGCTAGCAGTTTCTTCTGCTCGGATTCCGGTAGAAATGATCGTGTGAGCATGCGCCAGGCCTGGAGGAAGAAAGAGGAGCAAGAGTTAGCTGGCGCCGCGCCTCCAAGGCAATTGAACTGAGGAAAACTTGAAATTTGGAAGGCTGGAGCGGACGCACAAATTCCGACTGGTCCACCATGGGCGCTACAATGTATTTCGGGCTTCCTATACTCTCGTAGAAGGCCCTGCCATGGAGCCTCGTCTTTGCCTCGCCCGGCGGAGGACTCTTTGCGCCCTCGTCTGCCATGGTTATGGTTGCAAATCGACGGCGTAGTTTCCCAGGCGCAAACTGCTGGAGCAGTCGTGACGAGGCGTATCTCGCGTTTTCTGGATTGCCCAAGTATCTATATATGATCATCGGAGACCACCAACTCGGTCGGCCCATAGGTAGTGCAAAGGCAGCGGACAGCGACATGCGGGGAGAGAGCGGACGAGGGAAAAAAACCCAAGACGCGAGGTGGGATGCAAGGCTGAGATTTAGCGCGATCAGGTCTTAGTGGTCCGCTAACGGGGAAGACCAGGACCCTGATTGATTGCCTGCCTGTCTGTTACCTTCAAGTTACGCTACAAGGCTGAATAAAGGTTTGGCTTAGGCCACAAGGTTTATTTTGGGTCCGCAAGAATCAGGAGGTGAAGTCTTTCACAACGGTCAACCTAAAACAAACAACACCTCGTGCTACGAATATGTAGTTCACATTTTACTTATGGGAATCCTCACACCTTCGTCACAAGGCCAGCCGGCTCATCAGTAGAAGCAATGAAAATATATGTACTACGCCGACATGTTCGCTTAAGACATATGCTAGCTAATGCGAGTACTGTAGATGTCTCTGACAAAGCTTCGCGGAGAACATTACGGTCCCTCCTATCAAATACCGATTTGCCCATCCATCGCTCGCAAAGAAAAAAAAAACCAGCCGAGATCATCGCCAACTGCTCCCGCAATCTCACCATCGTAAGAATGGCAGCATTCCAAAGCCATCAAGCGTCCACCGACTCCGACAGACAAGGTTTCTGATGCTGCGCTGATGCTGCGCTAGTCCTTTCCTGCTCATGCCGTTGTTGATTCGTCGCTTCTCCGCAGTGGTCTATCGGCCAATTCAAACAGCCCAAGTCGCTGCGCATCAAGCTTTCCGGAAAATTAAAGGAAATATATGACTCTTTGGTCTAAATAGCACGAGACATGTAAAAATGTGTAAAGTGACAAGAACGCCTCCACACCTTACTATGCTGTTCCTGAACGCCTAGAATGGGAAATGTTGTCAAGTACATGATCCTTGATGTGCAGATGATACACTGCAAGGGTCCTCTAAAGCTACCACGTGCACCTCACGTTGAGTGCACGAAGCGCCATTGCAATACTCTAAAAGAAGTGAGTGTAGATCTTAGAGTTCTCGTGAACCTCCATCTCCTGCAGTACGTTAGCTATTGCGCGTCAGCTTAGCGCACTGGAAACTTGGACGTACCATCTTGAAGGTATTGAGCTCCTCCTTGATTTGCTGAGCCAGCATAGGCGTAAGACGATTGCAGGTAGCAACCTCACCTCGACGGTCGTATTCTTGAGGAGGCCAGGTGTCGTAAAAGATGAGGCGGGGCGAGAAGGTAGCATTGCGCTTGGCACCTCCCTGAGGAGTACCAGGAGCACTCTTGGTGTCCTGCCGCAGCCTCAACGCCGTCATGAAGTAGTCCTCGGTGCCTAGGGCGACCGACCCGGTGCGTCTATGTCCCTGAGCCTCGTCGTTGGGGGTGCTGGGGGCGCTCGAATTGGGCGAGTCTGTAATGGCCGGAACATTTGGAAGGTCCGAAGATCCATCCGCAGGTCGTACAGACGGGCTTGCAGAGCCAGAGCCTGGATATATGTCAGTATCGGTGATGGAGGTCCTGTTACAATAAGACCTACGCTTGAGAATGCCCTTGCGAACGGCAGCTAGAACTTCCGCTCGCTCTCTGTCACCACCAACGATGCTCTTGCGTGCCTGTGAATTGTCGGTACCAGAGCTTCCGAGTCGCTCTTGGCTCATTTCGGGCACGTGGTTTGCGTCCAAGGAATTTCTCTCAAGATGCGGGAAGGAATCGCTGCTCTGGGGATCCGCATGGACATTAACTCGCTGCGTTTCCGCCTCGACCGTGACCATTGACACAGCAGCCTGGCTACCCTCCGAAGCAACAGGCTCTGCGGCGGGAACACCCACAACCGACTTTGGTCGGAAGAGGCCAGCCAGATTTCGCGTGCTCTTTTTCATTCCGCGCCCCATCTTTCGGATCATGATGGAAGCAGACGAGGCAGTCGACGAGATGGAAAGGTTGTCAGTAGAGCCACCGAAGAAGCGTCCACCATAGATGCTGCTGCCAATGCCAGCAGCCTCCTGCGCCTCGGCGATCCTCGCTTGCTCCGCATCGTAGGCCTCTTCGGGGGAAGGGTTCTTCTGGAGCTTCGAAGCCTCCGTCTTGTCGCCAGTCTCGCCCTCGCCTGCTGCCTTTCTGAATTCCGCGGCGCTGCCAAAAGAGAAGGCACGCCGCAGGCGAGACGTCTTGCTCTTAGCCTTCCCTCCTTTCTGGTTGATCGCGGCGAGGTGCTTGGCAGCAGGTGAGTCAAGGAAGCTCCCGCTGGGAGCGGCTGGGGACTGAGGCTCAGCTGCGTCGCTGCCCATCGTCACCGGCTTAGACAGGGGCGACGGGTTAAGCGTACGCTTGGCAGCATCCGATGAGGATCCCCGTGGAGGCACGTTGACAGACTTGGGATGTTCTTGTTTGGCAGCAGGCGGCGTTTCGTCACTGGTAGCGGAAGAGGGGTTGCCTGTGGATACCACTGTGCTGCGGTTGGCAGACTAAGAACGAATCGACCGTGTTAGCATTGTGACTCCGACCCACTCCACAAGGCAACGCTGCATCATTTGATGACCTTGAAAGTCCAACAGATAGAGGAAATTGATGACTTACCGATGGGCGCGAGTGGTTGCTACGGCTAGAGTTGACACTTTCTGAGCTGCCACTGCGGGAGTGGGGTGACGTGGGAACAGTTCTCAGTGACTTGGGGTCTTTCTCAGAACCCTTGTTCGCTTGCTCAGGCTGAGACTTGAAGGCGGCTGAGGATTCAATGCTATGCATGCTTCGGCGTCTCATCCCCTTTGTATCTACCCGCGATTTTTGGGGGATGGCCATGTCGTCCATGGACGTAGCAGGGATGGAGGCATAGAAGCTCGTCGGCCTGTTAGCCGAGGCTGTCCTGGCGTTGGCACTGACGTTGTAAAAGCTTGCTGTGTTGGGAAGGTTGGCGGTGTTGGTTGTTGAGGGCAATGTGGCACTCTGAGACCGCATGTGATTGGCAGATTGAGTCGGACCACGCCTGTACCGGTCGGGTGTATTCTTTGCAGTCTGGCCAGCCATAACCGTAGGTTGTGGTCGAGCAACCTGTGCTCCCTGGCGACCCTGTACTATCGCAGAATCATCTCGGGAGCCACCTGCCATGGCTCCCTGACCAGGGAATCTATGTCGGTTGGCATTGGTCTCGACATCCGGGGACGAGTTGCCACGGTAAGTATTGTGGGACACCTGGTTCAGGTTTGGTGTGCTCTGAAAAGCATACTGCTGAATAGGGGTGGAGCTCCCCCGGTAGCCATGGAATGTGGCATTACCATGATAAACGCTCCGAGGAGCTTGGGGTGAACCATATTGAGGCATCGCCTGCTGCTGACCCGACGGCATTCTGCCAGTAGCTGAAGTTGGACGGGTTTGCAACATGGTAATCGTGGTTGTCTCTGTTGGGTACGTTTGGACCAACGCAGCCATTCTTTGTGTTCGAAATGTCTGTGCCAGTCAATCGGTCCTACGACGATGAGTTGATGCAAGTTGATGCAAGACTCAGTTTTGGCTAAAGTGAACGAGGCCAATGCTACGTTCACTAGGTCTTTGAGGGGTTCGTGTATGAAAGCTTCTAAACAGCGAAGGTCGTCAGTTAATGCTTTTGCAGATGCCGAGCGGATGATCGACAGTCACGCGAGAAAAGAGCTAACATGGAGGGAGCAGGAACGACTCCAAACCGTGTTTCTTTCTGGTGGCCACCCACGTGCACTTCTTGATCCTCCGAGTCCAGCGCTGCAACTTACGTTATGATAAAGAAAAATTAAAAACTCTTTTCTTATCGGGTTCGACGTTAAACTCGGGTTCAGCAGTGCAGACAGCAACTACAGTGGTAGTTGTATGTTACTGATATCGGTCAGAGGGGGGAAACCAGCGACCGGTTTGTAAAGAACGAAGGCCTGGGGGGTGGGACTGCTTGCTATTACCACAAGCAGGCTCACACACAGGCAAAAAGACGAACGGGTGTACGGCAGGAGACACCTTCCCGACGTCAACGTTTTGGAAAGGGGTTGAAAAGTCAAGCCTGGGGAAGTTTGCTTCGTGAGGATGTCGAATCGGGTGGGTGGATGAGTCTCGGAACACGGAGCAACCCTTTAGCGCGTCAGGAGGTCGTGGATGGAGATTCTGAGCCAAGATGTCAAGAGCAGCAACAGTTGGAAGCGCTGAGTAATGTCGAATTCGAGTATTGGGAAACGTCACGCAATGGAACGCAACGCTCACGACAAAAGGGAAGCAAAAGAAACGCCTGGGTCGGGTGGGGGGGATTTCGCTTTGTCGACGGTCGGTCGGTTGGGTGTTTTTTTTCGGGGGTAGGAAAGGGGTCGCCAAGGGGATATGGTCGAACGGCGAAAAGGTGGATAAAGGTGATGATTACTGAGGGGGAAAGAATAAGAAAAAAGAGAAAGCAAGAAGGGGAGAGGAGGCGAGGACGACTGAAAGAGAAAGAGAGAGTCGAAAGGTGAGGTTGTTGTTGATGAATGGACAAGGAGAGAGCATCTCGTGCAAGAAGTTGAGAAGAGGGCGAGAACACGGACAGAGCAGCAGTAGCCGCAACAAACGGGAGAGAATGGAGAGAAGTGGATCAAGGTGGAGCCCTCGATTGGAGCGCATGGTGCACTGCTGGGTCTACCACTACTACTACTACTACCACCTACCTAGTAGTGGAGGCCGAAGCAATCCAGCCCGGGCCAGTCCAGGAGGGTCCCCTGTCCTGTCCTGCCCTGCCCATGCGTCCACGGTCGGTCTTTGGCAATACCGGGAAGAACTAGGTAGGCAATAATAGTAGGTAGTAGGTAGGTATATATGTAGTAGGTTGTAGTCGTAGGCCTTGCCCACTACTTGGACCTAGGTATGTGCTCAAGCCAGCAGCCCGGAAGGAAGGCGCTGGGTGATACTATTACGAATACAACAGAAGTGTGAGATAATTACATTGTATGGCAGTTCTCATGGCCAGCCAGCCAGCACCGCCTACGATTCTCTAGTACATACCTAAGGTATAGTGCTAATTACTACTACAAGTAATTAGTACGTACGGCTCCGAGTGCAAGGCCTGGGCAGCAGCAGCTTCGGCGGGTCGTGGTGGCAATAGCGCGCGACGTCTTCCCCCTCGATGGCCCTGGCTATCTTAACATGAGACATTCGGCTAGATGCTACCTACGGCAAGGCTACTGGCACTAAAAACAGCATAGACGGGCTTGGCTACCACTAGTATTAGTATTACTAGCAGTAGTCCCTACCTAACTACTAGCAGATAATCGAATTGTAGGCAAGAGATGAAATTGGGGATCGATGCTGAATACAATAGGAAGCCGCAAAGGCATACTACGTACTCAGTTCTTAGTTAGTGTTCGGAGGACCCTACCATAAGGTAGGTATCTAGTACGGAGCATTATTGTGTCCCAGTTCCCCTATCTGAGCTACTACTTGTACAATATCACGGAATACTGATAGCTGACCCTCCAATTCCTCACGTAGAGTATCCAAATGTGCTTCAGCACGTCTGTACGAGCCTAAATGCATGCAATCCAGTGGTACGAATACTGACTTTCGTCTCTGCATCAAGCGATGCACATCAAGTAACGGACGCGAACCCGAGAGGGGCTAAAGCGGAATAGGCTCGGGGGACAACCGTCTCTGCCTTGATACATTAGGTAGCTCTTGCTGCTTGCTGTACGGAGGTAGCTTAGCCCACCCTCCCACGAGCGCTATTAACGCACAGGTGCAACAGACAGGACAGCAACAGGACGAGCTTGCCAGAGAGAACATACCTACATATACGGCACCTAGTGCCTGCCTACCCTCGTTACAGTACCAGGACTAAGGTAGTACTAGTAGTGCGGTACTACTACCTTACTGATTACTAGCAGTAATTGTAGTGAGCTAATGATAGCGTCTCGTCTGGTCCTGATATGATAGCCTTGCGCAGGGAGATCAGCATCCACGCACCACAATTTTTACATTGGCATCATCGCCCAAAAGACAACACGACACGAAGGTGAGTACGGGACGTCTCATGCCACCACACTGATCTCAGGCCACGGCCATGCCAGGCTACGCCATGTCAGACATGAACACTGCTGCTCATTGCCCAATGCTCGCTGAACCCCTCGCCATTGTACCTTTAGGACGCGGCTCCACGCTCGTGTTGACGGGGCAGGGGAGGGTCGTAAGCGTGTCTGATTGGGTCGCCGGCTTGCCGTGGCATTGAGTGGTCTACGCTAAGCCAAGCGACCCATGCTCAGTTGCGCAGCAGAAAAGCGACAGGCCTCGAAAGTGTGGAGGTCGAGAACCAGCACGTCGCCTTCTGCATACGAGCATCTCACTTCAACCCTTTATTTTTCCTCTTCCACTCGCCACCGTCCTGGTACTCCATTAGTGCAGGTGCAGGTGCAGGTGCAGGTGCAGGTTGTAGGGTGCGGGTGCGGGTGCGGAACCTTTATTAGTAGCTGGCTCATGGTTTTGAGACGGGACGAGACCACAGGGCCAATGATGCGTCACTGGAACGATGTCATGCCCGTGTCCATCGGGCGATGACATTCTCGCCGGACGGCTAGAAGCATTTTAATTCGGCTCAATTACCTCGCTCTTCCTCCTCGGAGGCGTATCTGTCCTCGCTCAGATTTGTACTCCGCTCCGTCCGAATCATCAGATTACTCCATACCATCGTGGGGGTGTGCGGGTTCAGGCAAGGCTCGGGGCCATCGTGCGACCAGCTAATCACTACTAGTGTAGTACATTGTACTGCTCACACTACCACTCGTACAGTATCATTCCGTTCCCGGCCTCTTTACATTAGTGGTGCCGGCGAACATTGCCACAGAAGGGCCTATCTAGGTACTGCAGCGCGCACCGCGTTACCATGCTTTGGCTACGATTCCATTCTGCATCCAACAAGATGGTCAAGATTTCCCAGACGTTCAGGCTTCAAGCCCTCACTTCTGTCACAAGGTGTTATTGCCCGCGGGCACGCCTCGGCGGTGAAGCTGTTGCTCTGAATGGCAGGCAAGAGGTCGATCATCAGGGGCCTCACAGTATGTTGCTCGCCCTGTAAAGTTTGTGGCGTGTAAATCAGTACTTCCCACATGCATGTACCTACCTTATCTTAGGGGACTGCCTACTGTCTACTAGTACTGGCAGGTATAGTATTTCATCCACGCAATTTGCAAGTACATTCGGATACAAAGAGGTCCGTCCGTCTGCACATTACTCTGGTGGCCTGAAAAGGTGCTCACCTACCGAGTGGCATCCTACAGTCCGAAAATGCCCAGTAAGTGCGTTATGAATGGCCCCTCCTTTTCCTTGCATCCCTTTCACAGTGGCTTTTTCCATGCCCCTTTGCGAAAATGGCAGCATAGCAGCATGGGATGGGTACCACGATACGCGCTGAACATGATACACGTACAAGCACAGTTAATCATCACAAAACGTTACGGCCTGAAGCGTGGCGGAGACGAGATCAACTTCAATACTGATTCTCAAACGGCTCGCATGCGACATAGTACCTCACCTTATTTAGCATTCGTAATTTGGCTCATTTCACGCCCGCCTCACCACAAACTTGAACCAATCCGACGCTGCATCTGTCTCTCCATGTTTCTCGTGTTTCCCTTGCTCCTTGCTACTTGCGTCTTACTCCTTGCTCCTAGAACCCTGGGCTGGCTGGGACAGGCTAAGGCAGGTGCTAGACAGGTACTTCATTAGCACCGAGCACCAGCAGTACAGAGGAAGGTGCCTCGTAGTACGACTAGTACTTGTATCTGTAGGTAGTAATTACTACTGCAATAGTAGTGCATCGCTGCTTCTCCGCTAAACGATAAGCATCCCGGAAGGCTGTCACCCCCTCCCTCCACCTTCCCAGCAGTTAGCGCGCCTGCTCACTGTTGGATCCCCTCCCCTAAGATTACAGAGCCCCTATTCGTCACCGCGTCTGGCTGCCGCCGTAGCCTGAAGCACAACAGATTGCTTGCATCATGATACCAAGTACTACTAGTACTGAGATAGTATATGTAAGGTACCTTAGCCATGGAGCATGTATGCGTGCTGTAGGCAGATATGAATGAGGCAGCTGCGCCCGCCGTACAGTAACAACGCATATGCGTCTGCACGTTACTTCTGCGGACGGGGACGAACAATAACGCCTGCACGGCAGGGATGAAGGACCCCGGATGATGAACGCAGATTAAGCCTTCAAGAGTTGAAAGGCAACATACAACTCAAATTGAGTGTTCGACTACATTACTACTGATCGTACCTAACTAAATCCGTTCCTCGTCCACCTGAGGGATGATGGATTCCCATACCGGGCAATTCATCATCCAACGTATTTCTCTTCCGTTCCCAAATCAGCCCAATATCAGCCCGAGCACGCTTCAACACAGTGATCTTTCAGTGATTGCTGTGTCGGATGCGGCAGAAGCTTCCCAACGTTACACCATTTGAGTTGGCCCCGTTTCAACGCCTCTGGCGAAGGCGTTGCCAAAGTTTAGTCCAGGCTGTCCCAATCTGCTAGCAAGCCGAATCGTTCGCACGTCGCGCCACTCATGCATTGCGAGGACCTGACCAAAGCAGGGCAGAAAAAGTCAATTCCTTGCCCACGACCCGATGCTTCGCTACTAGCACCACAAGACAGGTGACTTGATGGCGAAACAAAGAATTCGGGCCCAGTAGCCGCAAGCGCGCCCGACCACCGCAGGAATCTCAAACACGAGCTAGAAGCTTCAATAAGCGTGAGGGCCTGAAAGGCGTGTCAATTTTGTTTGGGTCATTGCTTGGCTACTAGTCTAGGTACTAATTACTCCGTAGACTATATAGTTTCTACAAGTATTTAGCTGGCCGGTGCCCTCGGGCCTTTCGCCATTCGGCAGGCATGGCTATGCCGACCACGGCATTTCGCAAAGACGCAAAAGGGTTCGTATTCCCACTGGGATCCCTGGTCAAAGGACATTCGGTGTCTTCGAGTTTCACCGCCTCCCTACTCCTTTTCCATTTCATTAATGCCAACGACCGTCATCTCCATAGTGCACGTCCCATCCTCGGAAAGCGGTTACATTGTGCATCAGTTCGAAGGAGGTGATCCCGTGAGTACTAGTCTAGTAGGTAGTCTGAACCGCAGAAGAACAAGTAATTACTGTGCCTAGGTCTTGTACGATCTACTTGTATAAGTACTCCCGCCACTGTCTTGTCCAACTGCGAGAGCCAAAGTTGTGATGGTGGATCATTGTAAGCTGAAAGGATCGGAAAGCCCGTAGCCAACAGTGGCGATGCATATGCACTCGTACGAATATGCAACACGCAAAGCCGGCGGCAATTACACAAGTCATGCCTCTCGTCCGATCCCATGTTCTATCTCTATTTCTTGTTTGTCTAGTCTTCATTCCTCCTCTCTTCAATACACTATTTCTCTCCGACAAAAATAGTTCCGGAAACGGGGGCTCCCTCCTACGCATGAAGCTAATCTTGCAAAAGTTAGTACTAATACTGTAGTACGGGTAGCCGATGCAATATGTTGAAACTTGCCAAGTAATGCATACTCGCTGAAGCAGATGGGAGCTAAATTCTGTCTTAACAGTGGTTCGTCACGCCGTCCCAACGGCTTGACCCTTGACCCTTGATCCGCGATGCTAATTTTCCACCAGCGTGCGGCTGGCATACTTGCACTACACCAAGCTAGCAACCTCACCCAGGACACTGTTACCCGTAGCAGAAATCTAGGTCTAGTAATTAGTGTTTGTAGTAATTTCCTACTCACCCCAACATTGGCCACGTCTCCCGCAGTAGGTATTCAAGAGGTCCTGGCTTTCCCCGGCAGACATCCTCTTCACCCACGGTACGGGCAATCTATTCGAATCTTCAATCGCTCCTTCATCTAGTTTGATTTGGCCAGGGGTAGGGAGGTAGACCGTAGCACCTTGTCAACCAAGCCAGACCCCATTGGATGGGCAATGCCATTGAAACATGGGGGAAAATCAGGTTCGTTGCCAAGCCATCCGCGCAGCTACCCTGAAATTCATATCCTACCCCAGGAAAAAAAAAACATCGCCCCAGGCCGTCTGGGCGCTTGGCAGGCGACGAGTTGTGATCCAAGCCCAGCCTCAACTAACCTTGTCACCTCTTTATTACATGAGCCGTGCACCATGATTCGGAACGCTCCGACGTGATACGATCGTTGATGGTGTGGGACAATAAGGACCGTAAGGGCGTAAGGTTGCCCTCTGAAGCAGGTAAGATGATGTGACCGGAGGAGAGACAGCTCATCCCGGTGTGGTGACGCAAAGTGGTCACGGTCATTGTGACTTATGGTTGTCCGTACTTGCTTTTTGGTACCCTCTGCTGTCCGACACTGTAAGTGAATGATGACATTTCTCCCTGGTTAACTGAAAAAGCATCGATCTCAGGTTTCAAGGACCTGCGGAGACAATGTGTTGCCTTGTGATTGCTTGTGTGTTTGAACCACATTCGGCTTGTAAATTAGCACTTTTCAATTTGATGAGCCAGGGCGACCTGATCTCAACTCCAGACCAACATGGCCGGAATTTCGTCATTCAAGATATACGTATATATATATATAATCCTCAAATGAAAGAAAGAGTGATGTTGAAACTATAAAATCTCATGAGACCCTCGGAGCAAAAGGCCTGGTCAAGAAGCCAACGTGCTCAATTGAAGCCAATTCCTCCTCTGATAACGATGTACAGGGTAGCTGGGACAAATCTCCGGCGACAATGCCCCTCAAAGGTACTTGATTTACGCGCTCTTCCTTTTGCGAAAGAACGACAGTCAATGTATCGCTAAACAGTTTTCAGTCTCTTTGTGCGATACGCAACGTGGTTTTTCTACTTATTTTACCATGTTCTTGTACCGGCCAATGGTACTTTGCCAACAATTACGTTTTTGCTTGTTGTAAACCTACCCTGTACCTAAACCGACGACAGCGGATGACCCAGCCTTCACATGTCTCTGTGATTGGATGTAGAAGAGTTTCTTTGAGCTTCTTGAGTTGAAGTGGGAGAGATGGTCAAAGTCTAAGATGTGACTGACTTGTATGTCTCAACATATGGGACATTATCTATCCGCCAATTGTGATCTTGGGCTTATGTCATTGGGTTGGTAATCGCAAATTTCAAGGCACAAACCAATTGGAGACAGTAGAGTTCATATTCATACAGCTAGATCGAACGATTCAGGAGGCATATAAGAGGTATGAGTACTCTTGCCCTAGTAATCGAATTCCATACTGCCGCATTGCCTCAGTTCACAAAGTGGGATATACCATGTGGGCTTTGACACTTCTTTACAGAAGTTGATGATACTTTCTAGCTAACGTTCGGAAGTGGAAAAAGACTGCCAAAGAGGGCATCAGTGAAGGATATAAGGCCATGAAAATTAGGGATGTCACATTGGCCATGATGTAAGCCACCACGGAGCTGACCACCCAATTGCAACCACGACAGGCTGCCCAGGCTGCCCTTGGGTTGTATGTAAGGTGAACAGAAACCACGTGGGAAGCGAATAAGCTTATACTGAATTTGCCCTCCCAAGTCAGCAGCTTCTCCAGATTCAAGGTCCAAGAAACACCAGTCCTTTTCCACGCAGTCTGTATGAAGCTCTTCCTGGGTTTGCAAACAATGTTAAGATAGATTCAGATACTTAGTATAAGCGTATGATAGCTCGTTCAACAAGGTGCTCTCCAATTGTATGAGTAGTTAGATATTGTAGTAGCATAGCACACGCATAGCAGGACTGGAAGATGGGATTAGCTTGCACATGAACCGTGCTCGTGCCTGCCTTCCTGATGATTTTGCCTTGCTTGTGACGTACGAGTTTCTTCCCCTGGCAGGTGCAACTTTAAGTAAAGAAGCTGCAATGCTAGTAATTGGTACACAAGGTACCTAGAAGAGAAGGAGGTACCTTAGGTAAAGAGGCAGGCGCTCCCATGGCAGTCTTCCACTGTCGGGTGTCCCAGGCTGGCATGAGCCAACTTTGTTTCCGTACCTTAGGTAGACTCGCCTTCACCTACTACCATACTAGCACTACTGTATATAGTAGTATAGAAACGGCTTCAAGATTTACGAGAAAGCACAATGCTTCTGCGGGTAGCAGCAATGAATGGTATCTCCTCTAGCAAGGCATAGTATCGGATAAGATTCTGCCAATCCTCACTCACTTCAAGTAGCGCCAACGTCGACGAGAAATATTCCCGTTCAATCGACAGCGCTTTCCCTTTCCGATCCGGTCTTTAGGAAGGCACTTTAGGGGCTTCGCTGGACAGGAATAGAGTCAGATAAAGCTGACGTGGCGCCTTCTCCGACTAGTCCGTCATCGCCCAGGAGTGCAAGCTATCTCACCTTCTTCAAAGGATCAATCCAACTTGCTGCCTTATGCATCATACACCCGCAAAGAACCTTTTCCAAACTGATTTGGACTTGCTAGTCGGCAATTCGCTGCCGAGGACTCTGTCCTGTCTTGTGCTGTCTGGTGTTGTGACCAGTCATGTTGCGCCAGGGGAGCACGTGGGAAACATCTGTGGGGTCATCTTGTGTACTTGTATGAGACCCTGGCGATCTACGACCGCAACACACCATGCGACCATGTGGACAAAGTGATTATTCACCTGCACACTGACAATCCCAATGCCATGGTTCTATCCCCTGGCTTGGCATCGGATGTATCTGCCGAGCAAGCTCTTGGTGATACGCGGCTCTGTTAGAGTGGGCCTGGAGCAGTGCACTCGTCAGCCATGGCTTCAGGAGGTATCTCGACAGCGCAAACGGAAAGGCTCCTTTGAAATTAAACGGGGGAAGTCAGCATTCTTCGGAGGGGGGACTCTCGACCAACGACTTTTGGGTAGCTGAGACTCGATCGCATTGTCTCTCGCTGAACTACAGAAGCCCGGTATAGCGTGAGAACGATGAGGATAGAATGTGATGAACACTTGCCTGTATTTATCAGGCCGCTAAGAATCTGGCACGTTGAGTCAACTCATGTCAGTCACATGGAGCCGGAGCCGGAAGATTTCCCCAAGCCCGTTCGGAAACACCGCGTTTGGCCTATATGGTGAAGAGTGAGCTCGGTCTCCAGGAGTCCGGGAAAGGCACTCACACTAGTGTCGAAAGGAACACCGCCAGACTTCACTATCGAGACATGAATCATAGTAGAAGCAATGAAGGATATAATAAAACTCGCGGGTCAAGTTCAACGGGCATGAGAAGCGAGTGAACGTTGAGAGACACGATAAGGGGGGTAGAGCCCAACTACCTATTCGACCGGGCCTCCCCCACGACCGCGATGCCCATGTCAAGCCATGATACATTCTGTGAGTCTCCAGGCATTTTGAGTTTTTCGGACTGAAAGGTACTTCCGGACCTGGTACATTGACATCCGGCTCTCTTCATTCAGCTGACCTGGTAATCCGGCGCTCGCTGCTAGCAGTGGCTGGGTATATGCATGTTTGCTGAAATTGCCTCCGCCACTACCGTTGCTGGAATTCGATGTTCTGTTTTCTTGGTAAGCTTGGCTTGATCTTCCATGATAAGGTCGGAAGAAGATCACGTCTAAAGGTTGCAGTACGAGACTGGAAGTCGAAGCTAAAGGGCTTGGTCCAGAGTCTAGATCGTGGGATGACCTGGAGTCGTCTTCACTTGCCTGCTTCTTTCATTTCGACCGTACCTTAGCGTAGGCTGGTAATGCATCTGCTTTCGTCTGCATATGCGGCCTGATAGCGCCTTCATTCATACCTTGTACTCCGTAGAGGCAGCTTGAATACTGCATGCGCGGACGGCTCATGTGCCTCAAGAAGACTTAGCTTATCTTTGTAAGTAAGCAAACAACCCATGTTCCAAGCAGAGTGCAACTTACACCACCCCAGGTCAAGGATGAAGCGCAAGCCACCCAGCGGAAGAGGCGCAATAGTCTCATTGTCAGCCTCAAACCGAAGTTGAGTACCGAGCATGCCGCTCGGCTTCGCAAATCCAAGCGCGGCCTGGCCAATAGTCTATGCAGGGTGATGGATAAACCATGTCTCTCAGACGGCAAGCGTAGCTTACAGGGCCATCGGAGAAAATACTAAAGAAGGTCAGAGAATCTTTATGATGGCGGCGGAAAATAAGGTCTTGCCTCTCCCAGAATTCCGCGGTCGAAATGTGTCTTGGCGAAACTGATCTTACTGTACCCGAACTCTACATTGTAGTTACATCAGGCATCCTTGCCAAAACAAGCATCAAGGCATGTTATTGCAGAATCGCTGCAGCACCTGCTCGGAGAAAAACTGGGAATGCAGTGCAACCCTCGATGTCGCGTCGCATGAAAGCTGAACCGCCGCAACGGTTCCTCATGATACGTATTACTGACCAGGCGCAGTCTCCCGATTTGCTGTCCCGATGGACGGCTATAGATGACTACGACCGAGCCAGCCTCACTATGTGACAATTAAGCACTTACAGGCACCCAGCCAACGTGCCTTCTGGCGAACGTGTAGGGAAATTGCAACAGATGTCTAGAGTCCTTCAGGAACCGGCCATGTGCCATTCACGACACTGCAGATACATGAAGCTCCGTCAGCAATGGCGGAAGCCGCGCTTCGCGCTTCTCGCTTGCTCGTCTAACAGTAATTACTGGTTAAATCCGTTCCGTTGTGGGCCAGGGTTCTGAGAGAGCGGATGTGCCCGACGCCCACGAGCTGAGACGTACGGGCAGGGCTGCAGCATTCAGTCTAACGCATCGCGGTTACGAGTGATTACAAGTCTGATTACAGGCAGAAGTGTTGCAAGAAGATGACCCGGTTCTGCCACAGCCCATTCATGCAGACTACCTCCGCCGCCCTCCCTTTGGATGACACCCACACGCTTGTGCCATTTCTAAAGTCCAATATTGCATCGTCCAATGCAAGCTGAAATCTTCTTGCCGGTTAGCAAAGAAGCGTCGAAGAAGGACCTCAGAGGACTTGGTAGACAAAAGAGGACGACGGAGACCAGGATTAAGGGCGGAGTCAGTCGGCTTGGATTCCTCATGGGGGGGTTTTATGGTTAATTATTTTCTGTGGCGCCCCCCCCCCCCTTTTTGAAGAGCGAACGGATCACATCACTTACATGGGATCCCTTGAACCATGACCCCAGCAATCGAGCGGGAAGCCTGGATAATTAGTAGGTTTCAGCAATGGGTACTCCGTACCGTGAAATAATTTTTCTCTCTCTTTTCTTGCTTCATTTTGCCCGTCTCTACATATACTCCGTACGAGTAGTACTAATCTGTAAATGTACTAGGACTATTTCCAAGCGATGGATGGATTGCCAAAAGCGATGGCGCCCCAGACGAGCGCCCTGCCCAATCCGGTTACTACTCACGCGCCTCGCGGCCGCTTATGGGAGCCACTTTGAACGCCAAGACGGAAAGACGGCATGCACGGCAAACCGTTTGGGATCCGAGCTCCCTTCTTCACAGTGAAGAATACTCGTATACTCCGTATGCCTTACAGAGCACTAGTACTAGTAGTAATTCGTACTAGTGGGAGTACACATTAGGAGACGGGTCAATGACCCATGTTTCCTACCAAGATACGCGTACGGTGCCTTAGGAAATGGCAGGCAAGTACGGAGTAAGTGGTTTTAGTTCGCAGCTGAGGGGGATCAGAAGTCAATTTAGACGATATGATCCGCGCGATACTTTATCCTCCATATACGAATGTATCAGCATGCTGGTTGCATGGGCGCTATTGCCGGACCCGAAACCGTCTCTGGGGAACCGCGACGACACGTGGAAGGCCACGCAGCCAAGCTTTTTATTTTGGTAAGCATCTGAGACATGCGCCGCCGGGACATCCGTGGAAGTTCAAACTATCAGACTACGACTACTCCGTACAGAAGAGAGAAATCCGATATATGGATATATGATATGGACCAGTCAGCAGAGTGACTCCTTAACGATGACAACCATCGCGTCGAAGACTGAGCGGATCCTCCGCCTTGCGCCAGGTACCCGTTGTGGACCGCAAACTCCATTCTGTCACAATCCACATTTTGGCGCCGCCGTGTCGCCGCACGCGTTGACACTTCCAGTTAGCTCCCGCATGGTTTATCATTGCGGGAGTTCCTCATAGGCAGACTATTCCACTCACCGTAAATCGAGAAGAGTCGAATGCCATCCTTAGTGTCCACGTGTTGGAATGCTAGTTCCTCGTTGCTCCCACCTGGATTACAGAGAAAAAAACGCTTTGGTAGAATGAGGCAAGTCGAGAAGCAGCTGTAAGCGAACGGCTGAGCAAGTGAGCCTTGATTACTCGGAGAGGCGTAAGACCTCTTGCCTGTGGCGATGCCAACCACGAAGTCACATGTCTTCGCCGAAGAAATACATGACTTTGGAAATGACGACAAAATTGTCCTCGGATTCGGACACGGTCCTATTCTTGCGTACCACTACGCCATAATACAGTCAGTCTATCCCGACGATCTCGCGCTGAGCAGAGTATTGTTCATGTGAGCAAGGGCGGGAGGCAAGGACGCAACCATCACACCCTTGCCCTCCCGCTTCTGACATGGTACTCTGTAGTCGGTAGAAACAGAAACGTCGAATACTGTCGATCAAAATGCACCGAGGCATCATGGAAGACCCGGAAGTGATCTGGTACGGAGTGCTCTGTAATTTGAGGGAAGGGTGGGGAGAAGGGGGGGGGGCGTGCGTGCGTGAATCCTTCTCGCTGGGGATCTATTCGGACGAAGGACACCAACGCGAGTGCCTCCACCCCTCCCCCGATTTTGCAACTAGACCAAGAGCCCCAAAATACCCTATCATGACTAGCCTCTACGAGTAAGCGCCTGTTAAATCATGGAACGTGAGGGATTCTGTGCCGGCTGCCGCCCTTCTTACTTCGGAATGGGAAGGTTCAAAGGGTGAAAAAAAAAAAAAGGAAAAGCAAAGGTTGTCGATAACGGTTAGTTTGTTTGAGCCCTTTCTCCGTACCCTCTCCTCTCCCTCTTTACGCCCGTACTGCTCGGGAGGAGTACAACGTACTCGGGAGGAGCGATAGGCCAGGGGTCCGGCCTCATTGATGATGGCGATGGACCCATGCATGTAAGCATGCGCTTCTTTTACTGGGGTGCCGTCTATTACACCGTGCATCCCACGAGGTCCGAGCAGACCAGCAAGCGACTGCCTGGGGGGACTTTCCTCGCAACATTGTTAACAGCGCCCCGAAACTGTACAAAGGCTCTTGTACTTGAGACTTGGGTTGTCAACCTTGGTCGAAGCAATACCAAAGTCGAGTATAAGCTTAAAAAGATGCTTCATGCCCATCTGTAGATTTACACATCACCAAGCGACCTTTTTTTGTTTCTGCTTTGACAAACTAGAACGACTCGGTAACTCTTCACACAGACACTCCTTTTTTTTTTAATCCTCCTTCCCACACAGATACACACACTCTCTCTCTCTCTCTCTTTCAACATGAAGTCTTTTACTGTTCTTGCTGGTCTGGCCACCATGGCCGAGGCCATGTGTCACTACGGCACCAAGCGGGCTCCTCGCTCTAACCTGGCTCGTCGTGCAGAGAGCGGATTCGGATACGATGAGCTCAACGGTCCCCTCGACTGGCACGGTCTGAGCGACGGCAACAAGCTGTGTGCTACTGGCAAGAACCAGTCTCCCGTCAACATCTACTCGGGCTCCTTCAACAAAGTCAGCGGGTCCTCGTTCAACTTTACCATCGACTCGGCCCCTGACGGTGTTGAACTCGAGAACACTGGCCACAATGTCCAGGTCTACGCTGAGGGTTCGGCCGAGGTGGATGGCGGATCGTACCAGCTTGCCCAGTATCACTTCCATACTCCTAGCGAGCACCGCATCGACACCGAGTACTACCCCATGGAGGTTCACTTTGTCTTTCAAAACGAAGGTAAGTTTCTTGAACAAGAGAAACGCTTAGTAGTACTTTTGGGAGTTTTACTGACTGGTCTCGGACATACAGCTGAGGAACTGGCCGTCATTGGATTCATGATTGAGGTCGCCAGCAGCACCGACTCTACTAGCAACGTTATTGTGGCTTCGCTCAAGAACGTCAACGAGGTCCCCAACGGAGGCGACGACACTACTACTCCTGCTCTCAACTTCAGCGGCCTGGAGGACCACATTTCCAACTCGGACGTCTTCACCTACGACGGCTCGTTGACCACGCCGCCGTGCGACGAGGGTGTCATCTTCAACATTGTCGCCCAGCCCATCTACATCGACGTGGCTACCTTCCGCAGCGTCAAGAAGGTTGTCAAGTACAACAGCCGCTACACTCAGAACGCTCCGGGCCAGATTAACCTCTTGGAAAACGCCCGCGACATCCTTGACGGGATCTAAAAAATCTACTCTCAATCATTTATCTTTTTTTTTCAGCATTATTCTATTAGCGATTCATATATATACATAGAGACAGACGAATGGTCCGGTCGATTTGGTGTTAGTGTGTTGGGATGATGTATAAGGGGAGGGGGAACATGGATAGACCTGGTGACAACTGCTTAGCGATTTTGATGAAAGGTCTACGGCGCGCAAAAATCTAGAACGACTCTATTTTTTATTTTATTCTATATATATTAATAGTAGTATATATTTGTCACTCACACATGATTACATGTCAACTTGAGCTGCCAAGAGACATTCTGCGGGGGAAGTGGACTCGACACTACTAAGAGTGTGGAGAGTTGCTCAGTGTAGAATGTGTCAGTGTCAAGTTAGTACTCTTTAGACTACTGCTAGTAACTAGTGCAAGTAGTCCGTCTAGTATGCCCATGGTGTCGGTAGATGGTTCATACGCGTACGGGACAGATTGCGGTGTTCTTCTTTGACAGCCTAGACTCGCACACCCAAATGACCAACCGCCAAAGGGGGGGGAAAAAAAAGGGGAGACAAATCAATGAGCGTTGGTGCCGAAGCAGTCCGTGCCAAGGAAAAGGAGGGGCGCATGAATGAACGCCCACGGCGCAACCGGCGCTAGCAACAGCGCGCTGCCTACTCCGTACAGAGTACGGTTTTCTGGTGGTGGCTTTTTGGTGGTATTTTGGCAGCTCGTTGCGGGTCTGGAGGGTCTGGAGGGCCGGTGCGGTGCCAGTGAACCACGGTTGCCCGGGCCCGCGTTGGCGGTGGGCGTCGTTTCTTCCAATGGGAGACAAGTCTTTGCTGAAATTAGGGTCCCTTTTTTTTTTTAACTCCTCATTTACTTGCATGTTTGCATGTACGGAGTATCTGTAGTAACTGTGAGATTTGATGTGTACATGTGTACATTCGTCCCATGTACAAATACTATCATACGGAAGATGTTAGGGATTGGAGGCCTGAGAGAGGGAGAGCATCAGGGACTAGGCATCTATTGTGATATTACGAGTTGGCCAGAGAGTCCGAAGAGTGGTTCATGTACAACAATGTCCAGAAGCAAAAGGGCATTCATCAAGGTCCATAGGTGTTGGTCTGCCGGGGGGGAAGGGGTTATCGAGCCGCAAATGCAATACGTCGGATAGGCAGAACAAAGTCTCTTCAAAATGAGAACTTGCAAAGGTCCAAAAACGCAGCCTTTGAAGTTGGTGAAGAGACTTTTGTTTGTGCTACGATGGATGGCGGCGGCAACAATGGTTTCGCTTGCTTTTCCCCAGACCAAGAACAAATCCCACATCATCCCCACAGTCAAGATGCTGTTCCCCCCCCCCCCCCCCCCCCGTACGAGCTAAGCTAGAATGTTTTCTTTGTTTTCACGATGGCCGTTTAGGATGACGGGGCGGAGCTCAACAGTGTGTGGGGACGGATGGGATATATGGTATGCCTAGCCCACGCTCCCTCCCGCCTGACAAGCCGGAGGCCGCAGGGTCGGCGGAGCTAGTACATATACAAGTCTAGCTAGTAATAGCGACGGACTCTCAGCCTGAAGAAAAGGTGTGGAGGTGGAGACCGGGAAGGAGGCGCGCCGCTTGTGCTAGCGCCGATGTCCGGGCTGCCTGTCACGCGTGATTACGGAGGTAGTACGAGTACAAGTACGAGTAATTAATTTGGGTTGCTAGAGGGGCCGTCGTTGGCTCCGTCTCCATGGTGGAGATCCGGGTCGCAGTAATTGAACTCTTCTCCGAGAGAAAAGGTTTATATTACGCCTGTTCCAACGTTTTTTTGTCATGTCGCAAAGTCTGATAAACAACCATCAACTCCGGCGCATGCTTAGTGGGAACCCGAACCAGCTCGCCTCTGTCTGGTGGTACTATTACAATTTTTTACCATACATCAATCGCATATATGACACTGTAAAGTCAAAGTGTTGGCATTTCATGAATTCAAGATAATTTCAATGGGAAAACATGAATGAAATAGGTTTACGTCATCCCAGTGTAACCAAACCAAAGGGAGCACTCATCCTCTCTCTCTCCATTCTCAGCCTATCCACGCCATATCATTTGCTACCCTATAGCAGCCTAAACCAGTCGGTTGAAGAAAACAATCGCGACCACTTGGTGGGAAAATTTCGCAACCCTGAGAACAATTCAGGCAAATGTACAAAGGCTACTGCAGATGGTCAGTGTATCACAACATCGAGTCTATCCCGGTAAAATCAGGTGGAATGGGTGCAGCTGCGGCCGATCAGGTTCCATGGAAGCCGCCGAATCCAAAAGACCGTTTATCATAAGCGACAGGCTGGAATGTGGCATCATTCATATCAACGGACACAACCTTTGTTCAAGCACAGTCTTGCTCCGTAGACTTGTCAAATACATCTGTGCTGGGGTACAAAAGTATAATAGAGAGTGGACGATGGAGCGCATTGACAGCATCCACGGGATCGAGGACTTTAGGCCGACCAAGGCAGTAATGATGCGTGATTCGCAATTTTCAAGACGATGGAAAGATTCATGAGGAAAAGCACCATGGTAGCTTCGCCAAACTTAATACATTGTGTACTACCTAGTAATTATGTTGGGGGTTTTTGGAAAGATTGCTGTTGTAAATGGCGTTTCAATCTGATGAATGCCTTGATTTTCAGGCACGAACCCACTGACATCTCGACACCTTGGCGCGTGACGGTTGAACCCGGACGTTCAGCCCTACGAGAGACTCTGGCTTGAGCCGCATCGCCGGCGCCGGCGCGCATGGCATGGCGTCATTAGCATGGCGATCCGGGGAGCTCTTTAAAAGATATATTGAATTTACTGTCAATGCCATTGCTTCTGATAAAGGGATGCTGGAAAGCTCAGTATCCCTCAGATGACCTAAACGAGTTTCTCCAAGGTGATATATGCCCATAAATATCCCAAAATGACCGATATGTGGACGTATTTCCCATATGGCGAACAATTCATGTTCAAATGACTGAATTGTCGAAATGCGGATTGAATTGGCGTCGGGCGGAGATTCGCTTTGCTGCCCCTGGTTTAATGTGGTGCTGGCGGCAGGAGGCGCGAGCAGAAAAGCGGGCCCCACCGTGATGAATTCATAGTATAGCCAATCAGAGACCTTCCAGTCGCGACCAGGCCGCTGCACGTGAGGAGCTGAACTCAGAGCAGGCGCCACCATCTTCCCTGACTCTGGTCTTCTTTCCCAGCTTGAGGACCACCACAGCTAGCCAACCTTAAGTTGCTGGGCACGACCGCGCGACCTTGCACACGCGAAATCTCAGCCTTCGAGTCACCCCCCATCCATCATCATCCCCTCCATTTGCATACCACCTCAAGGGTATTTGCACACGACGCGGTCATTGCTTGCGAACATTGGGGCATCATCGCTCTGTCCACTTTGTTTGCTGGTGTCGTCGCCTCGACAGGCCCTGCTGCCACCCTAGCGCACCCATCAGTCCCATGCACTTCACGGCGTGACTATCCAGTTTCCCAGTTCCGGCCGAAATCCCAGTGAGTTTTGCACCGATTTCTTGAAACTTTCTTTGTTATTGTCGCTGTCGTCTTGATTATTTATCTCTTTCCCCTGCCGTGTATTTGCCTCTCCTTATTAGGCCACTTCGGTGTGTGTAGGTGTTCCCGACTTACTGACTGATCATGAGCAGCTGGGCAGCGCTCGTTTACGTTCGCGAGCTAGCGTCGGCCCCTCCCCTTGATTAAAGCAATACGACATCTCCAAATCAGTCTCGGCGACTCGAGCCCGTTTCCCAGAGCCCATAATGTCTAGTAAACGAAAGAGGGAGCTCGAGAATTTCGACATCAACAAGTCCGACTCGGAGGATGAGGACTTCGACCCGACCGAGGCTCGGCCCCGGAAAAGCTCCAAGCGTGGACGCGTCAGGCGATCCAAACCGTCGGGACGGAGGAGACGAAGCTACGATGGGTCCGACATCGATGACGACAACGATCAGCTCCTGTCTGACAGCGGGGAAGAATCCTATGGTGACGACAATGAGGAGGAAGAGGACGAAAACCTCCCTGTAAACGCCGCCGGACGAAGAGCCCGGAAAGTCACCACCCAGGCGCACAATTACGCCGAGAGTAGTGATGATGAAGATGAAGCCGCGGGCAGCCCAGGGTCTGCCCCGGAGAAGAAGGGGAACGATGATGACGACGACGACGACCTTGGGGTCGACGAGGTTCAGCCCAAAACCAGGGGCAGAGATCGAAGGCTCGTCAAGATCAAGGTGCCAAAGGCAGCTGCTGCTCCTCTTGGACGCAGAACCACCCGCGCCCATACCGAGGAGGAAGAGGAGTTCGTGGAGCTCTCTAATTCAGGTCGACACGCTGTCGCCTCCCGGGATTCTCGTAGTAAGAGCCCAGAAGCTACAGCACGAAGCACGCGGTCATCGCGGGGCATGAAGGGTGTCAAAAAGGCGCCCGAGACTATAGACGAGGCCACGCAGGAAAGCAGCGCGAAAGAAGTTCGCGAAGAGGATGAGCCCGATGAGCTGTCCCAGGAGCACATTGATCTCGAAAAGAAGGAGGAAGACGATGAGAACATGCTGGATGCCGCCGCCCATGATGCAGCGGCAGATGCAGATGAGCTGGCGGCCGGGGGCGAAGATGATGATGAAGACGACGTTCCCATCACCCGGAGAACTCGTGGCAGAAAAGCCTCTACTGCGGCTGCCGAGTCGGAGCATGCGGGAGAATCGGATGTTGCGCCTGGAGGGAGGTCGAGGCGGCTTACGCGCAGATCTTCTGGCCTCAACAAGAAATCGGCCCAAGAACCTAGCAGTGACTTTGACCCTGGCGAGGAATCTGAAGATCACGGCATGTCCGCAGCAGATAACGATGCGGACGAGCTGGACAGCCCCACCCCGAGGGGCAGGCCTGGACGAAGAGGCCGTTCCGGCCGGCCTTCGCGCCGTGGTGGGGCCGAGTCCGCCGACGAGGAGCCCGACTTTGACCTCGATGAGCTGAACGAGGAGGCCCGAGAACTTAGGCAGGACTCAAGGCCTCGACGTCGGCGCCCGCGGGAAGAAGAGCCCATCGTGTACCAGGAAACGAGTCGACGCGCCAGAAAAAATGTCAATTACTTTATGCCCCCTTTGAATTCGGCTCTCGTGGAAGAGGAGGCAGAGGATCCCGCACCGACGCCTGCGCGGTCGCGGCGGGGTCGTGGCGCGGCTTCTGCCGTGTGGGAGCGCAATCTCAATACGACTTTTGGTCCATTCGGTGGCGGCGGTGGCGCTGGATCTCTCCTCAACGGGCCATGGGGAACGGGCGCGGCTGGTGGCGTCGACTCGGATAGCAGCGACGATGAGATGACGCATCGCTCTACCGCTGCTGGTAATGTTGGTATGACACCCACATCCGCAACTGCCCCTGGCGGACTGCTCCCCGGTGGGCAGGGACTGAACCCAGAGGCTGTCGGCGCCACCCCCAATGTGGGCAAAGTCAAGGACCGCAAAGCACTGGCGGATGCCGACCCTCTTGGTGTCGACATGAATGTTGATTTCAACAACGTCGGCGGTTTGCAGGGACACATTGATCAGCTCAAGGAAATGGTTCAGCTCCCACTCCTTTACCCCGAGCTGTTTACCAGATTTCATGTCACTCCGCCTAGGGGTGTCCTGTTCCATGGCCCCCCAGGAACGGGTAAAACGCTGCTTGCGCGAGCTCTTGCAAACTCGGTGGGAGCCGGAGGCAAGAAGATCTCGTTTTACATGCGCAAGGGAGCCGATGCACTCAGCAAATGGGTCGGTGAAGCGGAGAAGCAGCTTCGTTTGCTCTTCGAAGAGGCAAGGAAGACGCAGCCAAGTATCATCTTTTTCGATGAGATTGACGGTCTGGCACCTGTTCGTTCGAGCAAGCAGGAGCAGATCCACGCTTCCATCGTCTCCACCTTGCTTGCTCTGATGGACGGTATGGACGGTCGTGGTCAGGTCATTGTCATTGGAGCCACCAACAGGCCGGACAACATCGACCCTGCGCTGCGACGGCCCGGTCGGTTTGACAGAGAGTTCTACTTCCCACTTCCGGACCTTGAGGGTCGTCGCTCTATTATCGACATCCAGACAAAGGACTGGGGCCTGTCTGACCAATTCAAGAGACTTCTTGCTCAGCAGACTAAAGGCTACGGTGGTGCGGATCTTCGTGCTCTCTCAACGGAAGCCGCCCTCAACGCCATTCAGCGAACGTACCCTCAAATCTACTCCACCCAGGAGAAGCTTGTGGCGAAACCGGAGAACATATCGGTCCATGCATCTGACTTCATGATTGCCATCAAGAAGCTGATTCCGTCTTCCGAGCGATCTGCCACGTCTGGTGCTCAGCCCTTGCCCAACTCGGTCGATCCGTTGCTGTGCGAGCAGCTCAAGTTGGCCAAGAGGTCCATCGATGGTCTCCTTCCGCGCAAGAAGAAGCTGACGGCTCTCGAGGAGGCCATGTACGAGCCTTATCAGGATGATGATCATGGTTTTGGCCGTGAAGCGTTGTACCAGGAGTTTGAACGGTCGCGAATTTTCCGTCCGCGTTTCATCGTGTATGGCGATCACGGTATGGGCCAAGGCTACATCTCACAGGCTATCCTGCACTACCTCGAAGGTGTTCACGTGCAGAACTTTGACCTTCCGAGTCTGCTAGCAGATGGACGTGTAAGTACTCCCACGCCAGCTTTCATCAGAGCTTGCTAATACAGGTGCAGCCCATGGAACAAGTCATTGTTGGACTCTTCACCGAGGTGAGGCGGCATAAACCAAGTGTTATCTACATCCCCAACATAGACGCCTGGTACATGACACTACAAGGCACCGTTGCCTTGATCACTTTCCAGACCATGTTGAGATCAATTGCGCCGACCGATCCGGTGCTACTGTTCGCTACCGCCGAATGCGAAAAGGGAGAGCTGTCAAACGAATTGTGTCGTGACTTCTTTGGCTTCTCGTCCAAGAACCGAATGAAGGTCCCACGCCCGACTGCTGTAAGTTAACATGCATTCATTAACGTGACGACACCCAAGAATCTCATTGTTTCTGTAGGAAAATCGGCGACAATACTTCTCGAAAACACTCGACCACATTATGAAGAAACCGGCAGAGTTCCCTGATCCCGAGAACCGCAAGAAGCGCGTCTTGGAAGAACTTCCAGTGGCTCCCAAAGATGAGCCTAAGCCGCCCACCAAGGAGGAAAAGAAGGCCATCCAGAAGAGGGACCATCAGCTGCTGAACGCTTTGAAGATTCAGCTGCAGCCCATCATGGACCAAATCAACCGCAAGTACAAAAAGTTCAGGCAGCCTGTGATCCCTCAAGCCCAGATTGAGTACCTTTTTGCCGAAGCTGAGCCCAACTTTGTCCGTCCGGATGTTCCCGAGGGGCAGACCCGGCCTTTTGAAATTGTCAAGGACAAGTACGACAATGACGTCCTGCGAGACACGACGACGGGCAAGTGCTATTTCAACCTCGAGACCACGACCATTGAGGAGCGCCTGTCCAATGGGTTCTATGCTCGGCCCAAAGACTTTTTGTTCGACATCAAGGCTTTGGCGAAAGATGCCAAAAACGTCGGGGACAAGGAGCGTACCCTCAAAGCCAATGAGCTCCTCAGCAATGTAGAAGTCGACGTCGCTAGTATCGAAACCAGCTCCGCACACATTGACTGGGAGGCATTGTACCAGCGACAATTGCAGCGATCAAAGGAGCAAGCCGAGAAGGAGCGCAAGAAGAAAGCCATGCAATCAATCTTCGACAGAGTTCAGTCAGACCTTGGTGTAAACGGTGGTAACGACAGCGATTCTCAGGGACCCGTGACTCTAGGAGCGGAGATTCCTGGGTCACGGACCACCGCACGCTTTCAGGTTCAGGAGCAGCTGACCGGGGCCGAGAATGCGACTGAGCAAGGGTCGCACCCGCTCAGCAACGGCACTTCCAACGAGGGAGGTGATGTGGTTATGAGTGGTGTTGATGCGGAAACCCAGCCTGGGTCCCAGATGGGACCGCCTCCGCGATCACAAAACACCGGAACCGGTATGACACAAATTTCGCAAAAGTCTGCCGTCACATCGCTGCCGCCTGGCGTGTCTCCCTCGGCTGTCATTAACGAGGCGTCGACTACCAAGACCTCCGATCCGTCAACGCATCGGTCGTCGAACTGGAGCACTCAGTTGACCAACGGCAACCACGGCGAACATCACGATAGCAGCTCAGCGGAGCAGGACAATGATGTGGACATCCCTGACACGGCACCCCTACCGAGCCAGAACACATCGAGCGACGAGCTCTGGCAACATTCACAAGCCCAAGCATTACGAGGAAATGCGTCGGGCGGTAGCCCTACATCCCCATCCCAATCCCAATCTCAATCGTATCCCCGGACACCAGCTGGCAAGGGCGGCATCAATCCCCTGTTGAATGATCCGTCGAGCGAGGACCAGAACCAGAGCCGGAACTCGGGTTCGTCCTCCTCCCAGCCTCTGGGGGTCGAACTTGCAGTTGAGACCGCCCTGACAAACATGACGGAAAAGACATCCGGGTGCACGATTGAGCAGCTCGAGCAGATCAACCGGGAGCTCATGGACGAGATTTGGCGTTTAAGGGATGAATGGAATAGGCAAAAGGTGCTGCACATGGTGACTGCAGTCTTTAACATGGCGATTGACGACATTGAAAACATGCAGGGAATGGGCCCGCTCAGCCAAAGGCAGAACTCTGATGCCTAGGAGGGCGGTTCTGGCGGACGGAGCTTCATGAGCTGGGAGCCCATGAGCTGGGAACCCGAAACGACCAAGCGAAAGCCCCAAAAGGTAGTCGCCAATGGGTTTGGACGACATGTACACTGATTGCGTGAGTCGAGGGACATGAGAGAGAGAGGGCGAGTGAGCGAGAAGAGCGGTGGAGGGAGAGGGGGCCTTACTGACTGAGTGAGAAAACGGCTTTTACAGAGAATGCCTCTTGGAGTTTGGAGTCTGTGAACAGGGCGTGGCTGAGACTACTTCTTCTGCTTTTCGTTTTTTCCTTTTTTGTGTAGGCGGCAGAGAAAGGGGAGATGGGGCTGTAAATTGCGATTGCCTTTTCTTGTGTCGCATTACATGTTTCTACATATATACATACATGCATACATTTGTATTTGCCAGGATTTTGCGGCCACAACGTTGACTCGACTTTCTGATCCGTTTCTGATCCCTTTTCTTGTTTAATCTGATCCCCTTTTCATTGTCAATGTCATAGCTTGCTGCCTTTGCTGCTATCGTAGCGTTTGCCCTCGTCAGCCTGCTCAGCGACCGTCAAGTCCGGCAACGTGGCAGGCATGATCCTGCGAGGATGTGCACCCGGCACGACGCTGTACTTGGCAAAGTCGGACACGCCGGCGTGCTCTCGGAGGAAGTCCTCGTCCAAG
The DNA here is from genome assembly GCA_013461505.1 of Ramularia coccinea. Lineage (NCBI taxonomy): Eukaryota > Fungi > Ascomycota > Dothideomycetes > Mycosphaerellales > Mycosphaerellaceae > Ramularia > Ramularia coccinea. The sequence goes on along the minus strand of JABNMW010000001.1, from coordinate 4,519,439 downwards.
AGCAGCTCCCCATTCACCATTTCCGGCGGAGCGCGTAGCACGGCCAGCACGGCGTCCGAGAAGATGGTGGCCTTGCGCAGGTCCCTCGCCTCGGCAGGGTTATCCTTGGTGAACTGCTCCGTCGCGCCGGACTCGATGGCCACGGCGGGCCACAGGCTGGTTATGGCCATGTTGCCCCTGGTGGCTTCCTCGCGGTCCAGGTCCATGGCGAGGCCCTTTGTCAGGACGCTCATGCCGATCTTGCCCATGGCGTAGGCGGTCTTGCCGCGGAAGAAGCGGCTGTAGATGGGGGGGCTGACGACGATGATGCGTCCTGTGTCCAGTGGGGAGCCATGCTGCTGCTGCTTCTGCTGATTGAGATGTGGTAGGGCGGCTTGGATTGTGGCGTAGAGGCCCTCTGGGTTCACGCGCTGCATGAGCTGGAACCGTTTGAGGGGCGTTCTGGAGACGGGAGCCCAGTAGATGGCGCCGGAGTTGTACACGAGTACATCCAGGCGGCCGTATGTCTACCATGGCAGCATAGTATTGTCAGCTACTAGACTAATACTTGGATTCCAAACAAAGAGAGAGAGAGAGAGAGAGAGAGATTCATTATACATACGGAGATGGTCTTTGCAACCATATTGTCCACACTCTCGGAATGGCGGACGTCAACCTGCACGGCGGTTGCGGAGCCGCCGGTCGAGTTGATCTCACGGGCGACGGTGGTGATTGTGGACTCGGGCGAGTTTGGGTTGGGGCTGTCGGGGATGGGCTTGGAAGGGTCGCTCATGGTTTTGGCAGCCACGACGACTGTGAAAATTCACGAGTCAGGATTTTTGCGCAATGAGATGAATACCTAGGATCACTTGTCACTGACCTGCGTAGCCGTTGCGGGCGAGGTCGACGGCGACTTGACGGCCGATGCCGCGGGAGGCTCCGACCACGAGGGCCACGGGCTGGTTGGCCGAGGACATGGTGAAGATTAGAGTGTGAACAATAAAGCCAATTGATATCGACAAGATGGTAATTTACAAAGATTATGTTAGCAGAGGTGAAGTAGTAGTAGTAGTAAGTAGTAAGTGGCGGCCAAGGTGCTATCTTGTAATGGTACAGGTCCGCTTACAGTGAGCAATTCCTACCTACCTACCTACCTGGGTAGTAATAGTTACTGCTGGTACGACCCAGACAGGCCAGACCGTGTAAAGGGAGACCTTAAGTGAGGCAAAGAGTGGAGCCGAAGCTGTCCAGCCTCGGCACCGTGACCGTGACGGTGACGTGGGACGGCCGAGACCCACACGAGCTTACTCCCAGAGTCCGAGTCTCTAGGCTAGTGGGCAGGCGCGGCCGTCATGGTCCTCTTTTCCCCGGACTTTGCCAGTGCTTTCCTCAGGCTCAGGCTGTTCCCCATTCAGATGATACATCCTCTTACTGCTATTACTTACCTACTTTGACTCAATATTCACTCGAAATTGCGCCATCGACAAAATCCACAAGCGCACTTGACTTCGAGCTACTACTAGTACTACTGGTGGACTTATCCACCATGGGGGCTCGCATCGACTGCTATCTCGACATTGGTACGTCTGGAGTGCAGACTGCTTGATAACGACTACTCCGTACATCAAAGCTGACAAATTTGGATGGATAGCGTCGTTCTTTAGCTATGTCGCCTTTGCGGACCTGATTCAGAATCTGGAAACCTTGGAAGGCCATGGCGTGGAAGTAGAGTACGTTTGAGGAATGACCCCGAATCGAATCTCCTTGTCTTGTGAGAATACTATCAACTAATTGATGGGTAGATTCCATCCGGTGCTCATTGGCGGCATCAACAATCTTTCCGGTACCTAAACCCCTTCCCTCATGCAACTATCCAAAATCATCGTCTGCACAATATATCTGTGAACCCTCCTCGTTAACCCCGGCATGTCTGTATACTACTAGGCAACAAGCCGCCATGGATGCTCCCGGCCAAGTCCAAGTACCTGGCCATAGACATGCACCGCGCCTCCTCGCGCGTCTCCCTCAATGGCCTCGCACCCCCCAAGGACCTAATGTCCGCGGCCATGACCACTTCGCCCCTGCGCGCCCTGCACTACATCAAGGAGAACTACCCGCGGCCCACGTTCCTGGCGGCCTTCAGCTTCCTTTTTGCCCGATTTTGGACACCGCCAAATGTCAATTTAACGCAGGATGACAACCTCGCCCGGGCTCTGGCCGAGGCTTCTGATGCGCAGGGCAAAGAGCTCTTCAGCAGCGCGGATGTGGGGAAGATCATGGCAGGGAGAGAGTCTATGAAAGCCAGGCTGAAGGAAGAGACGCAGAAGGCTGTGGATCTGGGTGCCTTTGGCGCGCCCTGGCTGTGGGTGACGAACAGCAAGGGCAAGAGTCAGCCCTTCTTTGGAAGCGATCGGTATGCTTGCAATGAACAACCACCCCCCCCCCCCCCCCCCCCCCCTTTTTTTTTTCTTCTTTCTTCTGACCTAATCCGTAGCTTCAATCACATATATCGACATTTGGAACTTCCGTTCCAAGACGTTGCGCTCTTGCCGCCGTCGTCTAAGCTTTGATAAGGGAATAATTGTCCGTATTGTAACATGTACATTGGATTTGAAATGATAATTAGAAACTTCTCCTCCTGACATCACTTCCACGCCTCGATTGTGTGATACAGATGCAAAATATCCAACTAATGTACAAAAGCTGCGTTGTCGGAGCCTTCTTAAGTGAGACGCCCCCGTATCATGTTCATGTATTGTACACCGAGAAGAAAAGACCTCATGTCCTTGTAGGCTTGGTAGTTTCAGGTTTTGATGCTGCTGGCTTGACCGGTGACGATCCTTGAGTTGCCTCGCCCCCCGGCACCGCCTGCTTGGACGCCTTCTCAATACCCGTCCAGAAGCTCTCCACGGGCAACTCTAGGATCTCCACAGCCCGGTTGGGGAAAGCATCGTCAGAGGCAGCCTCAAGCGCCTTGAGCGACGACCGCATCCACCCCACAATGGCCGCCAGCGCGCGGGGGTCCACGTCCGGGCTGCCCTTGAAGAGGTTCCTCCACACAGCGCTGGCGAGGATGGCGTCGCCCTTGATGAGCCCTTCGTCGTAGGCCACGAGCAGGCCACGCCACTGCACAAAGACGTCCTTGAGGTAGCGCTGGCGCAGGGCGGTGGAGGTGATGCCGTGGTCAACGTGCATCTTCCTCTCGGCGTCGAAGAAGAAGTGGTCGACGAGCTGCTGGCGCCAGTTGGCAAAGCTTTCGCGATCGAGACAGCGGAGGCGAGCGTGAAGGAGGTAGAGGTGCAGCATGGTGACGTGGGACCAGGTGCTGAAGGTAGGCGGCAGTTCGAAGACTAAGGTGTATACAGCATTAGCATGTTGATGCCATCGTCTGGGTGGATGGGCGGCTAGGTTCAGGAAGCGACGACGGCGAGAAAGGACAAGGGGACTCCTATGTATGGTAATACTGTAGCTCTCACGTACGTTGATGCCAGACCTCTCGGGAGGCAGTCGAAAAGCCCATCTCCTCTCCGTCCTCGAGCTTCTTGACCTGGTCATTCCTGCGGTCCGCCGGCTTGATTTTGTAGTCGGCCGCCTTGCCGCAGACCTTGTAGAGGCGTTCTGTGGCGCCGACGACAAAGTAGGCGCCCTTGCCGCTGGTGAGGTTCTCGAGAATTAGCCTAGGGCTGGTGCTGCTCAGGCCGCGAGTCTGGAGCATGTGGCCCCCCCTCCTAGACAGGAGAGAAGGAGAAGCGGAAGGGGAGGCAGAGCGCTGCGAGATGGTATTTTCATGGTGGTCAACCCTTGAACCGGTTGCCGATGTCGCGAGGTGTCGTCTCGGGATGCCGGCCACGGGGGATGCCGGCGCCTTGGGAGATCGTGAGGCTAACCGCAGCAGCAGCCTGGCGTGCGACCTGCAGCTCTCGCAGGCCATCTTTCTCTGTGTGAATAACGCGCTGCGAAAATTGGTGGAAACAGGAGAGTTGACAGAAGATTAAGAAACAGTGGCTAGCCGGTGGGCTCGTGGGGGTTTCCGCCGCCGCGATGTGGTGTCCAATTGGTAAGGTTGGAGTGTTTTGGGTCAAAGGTCTTCACGTCATGGGTGGTGCATGACACCATGGATTTTTTTTCTCCCTCTCTCTCTGTTGCTTCGCGTGTCGCGACGCTGGGTGGAGCTAAGTAATTACTGCAAGTTACTACAGTGGGCCGCAATTAATTTCGAGCCACCCCCAAAATCTCACCAAAATACTATATCTTTAGCTTTAATTTTCCCTCCACTTTTATTAATAAAGATATAGTAAAAAAACTATATATCTTTATTTTTTATATATTTTATTATAATATATCTTTATTTTTTATTTATTTTCAATTTTTATAGTAATATAGTTAATATAAAGTATATAAAAATCTATACAGTATAAAAACTTCCTTAACCCTAACCCTAACCTATATATACAGTATGGTAGATTTTTTGTAGTTTTTTTAGTAATTTATATCTAAATTTTAACTATTTTAATCTATGATATAAAGAAAAAAGCTAAATATTTGTGAAATAAAAAGCTTCTATTATATATTTATTAAGTTTTTCTTTTCTCAATCTAGCTTTATTATTGTTATTTTTATGATCAAAATTAGCTATTTTAGGCGGCACTGTGGGGCTGGCTCGAAATTAATTACGACCCACTGTACCTAGTAGTAGTATATGTAGTACTAGCAGTACTACCGCAGTGGCCCTGAAGCCGGCAGAACGTCGGCTTCCGCGGCCTCACAACTTGTCACCACTCGGTCGTCTTCTTTCAATTACGGTAATATACGCCGGGCAGCTTCCGAAACTGAATACTGTTTTATTCGATCTTCATAATTTGATTGTATACATGGCGGTAACTATATAATAGCCACCTCTTCGACACATGTTCAACATTCTGTGTGGCCGAGTACCTGTCCGGAATCCCCTCCCTTTCAAGTACAAGCAGTGTCCCCCCCCTCAAAAGCCTGTTTCTGCTCAACAATGGTGTAGTAAAAAGATAAGATCAACTCCAACCTTTTATCGTAATGGGTAATCAGATTACAGTAGTGTACAGTATAGCACAAGTAGATTGTACAGTGGATTCACCTTAGACTGGAAAAGACAAGCGTGCTGTTCGTCCCCCCAAAGCCGAAGCTGTTGGAGATCGCCGTTTCGATGTTCCGTTCCTGTGCCTCAAGAGGGACAAAGTTGAAGTTGACGCCAACGTCAGGTTTCTCGAGATTGATTGTTGCCGGAGCCACACCCTGTAACGCATCGCATCTTGTCAGCAAGAAGATTCCAATATCTCGTCCACAGGCAAATTCGGAGCAGGCTGGTACGAACATTGTGGATAGCAAGGATGGCGAACAGCGCTTCAATGGCGCCGGCCGCGCCCAATAGATGACCTAATGCACCCTTTGTGCTGCTCACCGTGACGTCGGATTCCTTGGACACTCCGTCCTCACCAAGCATCAGCCGGCGGATGGCAACGGACTCGGCCACATCCCCGACCTGTGTTCCGGTGCCGTGCGCATTGACATAGTCCACCTCAGACGGCTTGGTGGATGCATTCTTCAGAGCCCTCTTCATGGCCAGGTATGCGCCGTGACCATCCTCCCGGGGCGCCGTCATGTGGAAAGCATCGCCGCTGCAACCGTAGCCTTTTACCTCAGCATAGATGCGGGCACCCCTAGCCTTGGCATGCTCGAGCTCCTCGAGGATACACACGGCAGCACCCTCCGACACGACAAAGCCGTCACGCTGGCCGTCGAAAGGTCGGCAGCTGGCGCCTGGGTTGTCGTTGAAAGCCGTCGACAGGGACCGGGCTCTGCCAAAGCCGGCAAAGGTCAGGGGGTGAATACACGACTCAGAGCCGCCAGCCACCATGACACTGGCATCTCCATGGGCGATGAAGCGGGAAGCATCGCCGATGGAGTGGGCGCCCGTGGTGCAAGCCGTCGTGGCAGCGTGGTTAGGGCCATGAAATCCATACCTCATGGCAATGTGGCCTGCCGCCATGTTGGTGAGGATCTTGGGCACAAACAGAGGCGAGACCTTCCTATATCCCTGTTGTCGCATCGTAGTCAGTCTCAACGTTGGAAGATTGGGGCAGTAGTAAGTAGTAGCAGTATGGGCTCATACGCACCCCCGCATGATGGGCCAAGCTAGTCTCATAGATCTCCTCGAGATTTCCAATGCCGCTTCCAAGGCAGACACCCGTGTCTTCACTACCGTGAGCCAACTGCCCGTTGCTCTCGCCGTTGCTGCTGCTTCTGCTGCTGCTGCTATCCAGTCCCGAATCCTGAAGAGCCATATCTGCGGCAGCCACAGCATATTGGGTGAATCTAGACATGCGTCGCTGCTCAGCCGACGGCAGCCATTCTGACGCGTCCCATCTCCCTTCCAGTGGCCCTTGTCCTTCCGGCACGACACCGGCAACGGTGCTTGTCAAGCCTTTCCAGCGACCCTCAGGCTGGAGGTCTTTGAGACTAACGATGCCCGAGTCGCCGGCCAGCAGTCGAGACCAGGTGCGCCGAATGCCGACTCCGAGGGGTGTGATGGCCCCTAGACCCGTCACGACTACGCGGCGCATAATCGTTCCATGTCAAATCAGAGGGGTAGCGTGCGTTTTTGGCCCTGGTGTGAACGAATAACGGATGTTCCGAGGCTTTGATGATGTTCAAGATACTAACTTGAAGATATCCACTACTAATTATTTAGTTAGTACTGCTACTGTCAGGTAGCTTGAGCTGGAGCTGGAGCTCCACTCAGTCCTTAGCGCTTTAGTGAGACGGGAGTAGGGTTTTCGGCACTGTATTGAACCAGCCACTTTACTGCAGTGAGTACAGTGCGTGTACCATCCGTTGGATAACGGCGCAGGCATCGCTCACACACGCTAGCTACTGGTAATTACAAGGTAAGGTAGCAGTAACCAGCCTTATTACCACGTACAAGGATAGGGACGATAAAGGTTGCTTGCTGTTCAACCTCATTTCATCAAGTCATTTCAATTCCCATCCTAGTGCTCCCAGTGTTTGAAATTGTATCCTCTTCCTCGCTCGACATTGTGCTTTGGGATGGCCTGCCGCGGGAAACAATCCGCCTAACCCGAGACGGACCCTGGTCCTGGACCTTATCAATTGATTGAGTGGCAGTCTCAATAGCGAACCTCCAAAAGGACCGTGACACTCCATTGGGGGCCTCTCAAGTCTTGGCCTTCATCATCGCGCCAAACTACAGCCAGCCGGCAAGCCATTAACCTCTGCACCAAAGTTTGTGAAGCTATACGAGGATCCGGATTCTAGTGATTGTGATCATCACACATGCCAACGGGAAAGATCGCATTAGGCTTTGTTGTCGCCGGCATCAATTCAGGACGGGCGTGTCCACTGTGAGGTGAGCGAGTGTCAGACCCGGAGCGAGAGGGCAGCGTTGGTCAGCGAGATACTTGGGATGAGCCACAGCAACGGCGGCAACTCCGCCAAGCGGGGAGACGCGAGCGGAATCGAGCTGGAGGACCATCCCGTCTCGAGAGCCTCCGCCTCACACGAGCGTTTGCAGTCCCTTGACCTGGATTTGGACCTGGACCATGAGGATTACCTCAAGCATGGCGCATCTATGCTGGCTGGCGACACAGGGCGTCGCAACGACGATGACGACCAGGTCTCTGAGAATGAGATGCTGCTGGACCCAAACCTGCCCGAGGAATTCGATCCCCATGATCCCCATCGTTCCGAGGCCGAGGAAGGTCTTCTCGGCGATGATGGCAAGCCCGCCGAGGAAAATTCCCCGTATCCCGAGGTCCGCGCCGCAGTCCGGAATTATGACGAGGACGTTCCGTGCAACACCATCCGAGCTTGGTCCATTGGTCTCTGCCTCGTCGTCATGGGCGCCTCCATGAACACCCTCTTCTCCCTCCGCCAGCCGTCCATCTCGGTCGGCCCGCTCATTGCTCAGATCGTGTCGTGGCCGCTCGGACATGGCTGGGCCAGATTTATGCCCAACTTTACGCTCACCTTCTTTGGTAAACCGGTGCCTTTGAACCCCGGCCCCTTCAACATCAAGGAGCATTCCATCATCGTGGTCATGGCTGGCGTGTCCTTTTCCGTCGCCTATGCCACGGATATCATCCTCGCCCAGCTTGTCTTCTACAAGCAGGACTTTGGAACGGCCTTCCAGCTGCTCCTCACCATATCGACACAATCGTTGGGATATGGCATAGCAGGCATGATGCGTCGCTTCTTAGGTGAGTAAACCCACCCCTCTCTCTTTTCGTGAAGAACGTGCAGACCATACTCTCGTACCTCGTAGCTGACCTTGAGATAGTCTACCCGGCCTCCATGATATGGCCGGGTAACCTGGTGGCGGTGACCTTGCTGGACGCCATGCACGAGACGAATGATCGCAAGGACCCTACCGTTCTCGGTGGCTCAATGCCACGGTACCGATGGTTCGGCTTGGTCACGGCTGGCGCTTTCTTCTACTACTTCATCCCGGGCTTCTTGGCCAAGTGCCTGAGCATTTTCGCCTTTGCCACGTGGATTGCGCCGCGGAATCCGGTCGTCAATCAGCTTTTCGGTGGAGAGACGGGCTTATCCTTCTTACCCATCACCTTTGACTGGACCCAGATTGCTGGTTACGTTGGTTCGCCCCTCATTCCTCCATGGTAGGTCAAATGTCGATGACAACACATCCTTGACCCGGGGAAATGGTCAAGGCTCGGCCAGCTCTAACATGTCCTTGAATAGGCACGCCATTGCCAACACCCTCATCGGTGTAGTCTGCTTCTTCTGCATCTCCTCAAGTGTACTGCACTTCAGTGGAGCCTGGTACGGAGAGTTCTTGCCCATGAGCGACTCCAACACCTACGACAATACCGGCAGCAAGTACGACACATTCCGGGTCCTCACCGAGGACTTTACGCTTGACGAGGAAGCTTACAAGAATTACTCGCCTCTCTTCATCAGGTATGTCTGATTGCTCAAAGGACAAGAGAGCATGGTTAGTCAAGCGCGTGCATGATTAACGTGGAACTGCCAGCACGACGTTTGCCATGTCCTACGGCCTCTCCTTCGCCGCCATCTCGTCCCTCGTCGTCTACACTTGGCTCCATAATCGCAAGCAAATCTGGCAGCAGTACCGCCACAGCACAACGGAGAAGCCTGATATCCACATGAAACTCATGCAAAAGTACAAGGAAGCCCCCACATGGTGGTACATGTCGCTGTTTAGTGTGGTGAGTGTTACCAGCTGGCCTGTCTCTCTGCTATATTGTTACCGTATGCCCTGACTAATAAAATGACCGCAGATGCTCTTTCTCGGCTTCATTACCGTACTGGCTTTCCCAACGAACCTGTCGTGGTGGGCATTTTTGCTGGCCGTTGCCATCTCGTTCGGCTTCTCGCTCCCGATTGGAATCATCGAGGCTATCACCAACAACCGCATTGGTTTGAACGTCCTGACCGAGTTCATCTACGGCTACATCCAGCCGGGTCGTCCGCTAGCGCTGATGCTGTAAGCCAGCTCCCGTCTCCAACACTGGCAGTAGTAAAAAGGGGAAACTTCAAGACAAAGCTGACACCGAACAACCTCGCAGTTTCAAGACCTTTGGCTACATCACCATGTCCCAGGCACTGAGTTTTGTCTCCGATCTCAAATTCGGACACTACATGAAGATCCCCCCGCGGACCATGTTCCTCGCCCAAGTAGTCGCCACCACCTTTTCATGCTTTGTGCAGATCGGCGTACTCAATCTGGCCCTCGGCAACATCAAAGACGTCTGCGAACCCGATCAGCCCGATCACTTTACCTGCCCCGGCGGCCGCGTATTCTTCGCGGCTTCTGTCATTTGGGGTCTCATCGGCCCAGACCGCATGTTCTCCCCCGGACGCATCTACTCAGGCCTGTTCGTCTTCTTCTTCATCGGGGCCATTGTCCCCATCCTTATTTACTTTGGCGTCAAGCGATGGCCCAAGTCGCCCCTGCGTTACGCCATGGCACCCCTAATCTTTGGCGGCGCCGGTGCTATTCCGCCCGCCACGCCGCTCAACTACCTGTCCTGGGGAATCGTGGGCTTCATTTTCCAATTTTGGATCAAGAAGCGTCATTTCGCCTGGTGGAGCCGTCTCAACTTCCTCACGTCCTCTGGGCTTGACCTGGGTCTGGCATTGGGTACCCTCTTCATCTTCTTTGCGTTTACGATGCGCGAGGTAGAGCCACCCAAGTGGTGGGGCAACGATGTCGTCGATACAACCATGGATGTGCAGGGCACAGCGGTGCAGATGAAGGTCTTTGAGGAGGGCAACAAGTTTGGTCCGGAAACTTGGTAGAGGTTCCTCACCAATGGGTATGACGAAGTAATGACCGTTACGTGCGGGAGCGCCTGTACAAGTAAGTACATGTAGAAAGTGGTCATATTGTACAAATTTTGAATATTGAAGTCTGTGTATCATGGAAGCCAAGGCGAACAACTCCAATGAGTCCGTTTACGATTTTCAAGATAATTGAGCATTGGGAGACCGAGAATTCTTAATCCCCATTGCCCCCCGTCACCTCCTTCTCCCACATCTGGAATTCGTATTTGATGCCTGCCTCTTCCTGTCCATTTTCGGAAACTTCCTCACCTGTCCACCCCTCTAACTCTTCTCTTGACCTTCGTACCCAACCATCCACTCTCGAGCCCGTCAAGTTCAGTGGGAAGAAGGTATCACAATCAAAGTCATGCTGGATACTCGTCAGCAGCACCCTGCGTGCCTGTGGTAGCTCCAGAGCGGCGTGGTAGATCTGAGCACCTCCAATGACAAAAAGGCGCGACACGCCATGAGATTGAGCGTATCGTAAGGCGAGCTCTAATGAGGATACCTTCACAGGCTCTGTAATGGGGGTCACAGATGATGCAGCGGATGGGGAGTCGCCCGTTGTGGCCGACCGTGTGACGACGATATTGAGACGACCCTTGAGAGGCCTGAATTTGGGAGGGATGGAGTCCCAGGTCTTGCGGCCCATGACGACAGCGTTGACAGCATCGGACTTGGTTTCCTGCAAAGGGTATCAGTATTACCGGATCATTTGGCGTAGCCAAGCTGACACCACCCGGTGTTGGATCATGGATGCCGATGCCTGGAACATGTGCCATTGGAAACCGTACCTGTGGGGGCAACCTTGACGTGACGCGTGCAAAGTACTGCATCTCTTTGCGCAGGCCCTTCCAGGGCATTGTCCCGGCCAGCCCGATGCCCATATTACGCGTCGCGGCGACAATCAGAGTAAGCTCGGCTGCATGCATGGTTGCAGGCGTTGCTTCCATAGTCATGATGTGATATGTTCAAGTTTGAGGAGGGAGAAGAGAGAACAAGAAAGGCGCCACCAACAACTGAACCTCCCGAAAAACAATCCCACCCTCACCGCATTCTCAGTACGAGTATTACAGGCCAATTACATCGACAACTCTTCTTGCAACGCATACTGACACCAGAAAAAAAAAATTGAGCAGACACCTGCCAGCCCGTCCACGGACCCCGGCACAGCATGACATTGGTTGAAGCCAATATTTGCTCGGACAGTATCTTGAAGGCTGTGGCGTTCTTTTTCCACCGGGTTCCCAGCTATCCGTTCCCCACCAGCATGCGCTGGTATGGTAACACGAGCGGCATACAACAAAAAAGCAATGAGAGCTAACTGCTTTTGCAGCGCAAAATGGACCATTGACTCCGACATGGGGGATGTTCTGGCTTTCACCATTGCAGCTCCGCGTGATAGGCCGTTGTTCGCTAACTTATGCAAGGCAGTATAGGCATGACGGCCGTCTCGGACTGAGCCAAAGGTTGAATAAGATGGCAGCTGAATCGTACATCAAAGTCTCAAGCCCCAATTTCTTGGCAGACGGTTTAACATGATGCAAACGGGAAGAGATCTCCAACTGCTGGGGTCGGACCTCACAAAGAGGAGTCACTGGCCGATGCTGATGCGTGCCGTCAGATGCCCATGCCCGCGGCCATGCGTACCGGGGGGGGGGTTGGCCAAGCCGTAATTGTAACTTGTTTGCACCCGCCTCTTTGGACAGGACACAAAGGTCTGTCAATGTACCATTGGCCGGGGACTGGGGACTGTTGGTCGACAAGATGCATCATGTATGGTGATCATGTCGCACCTCACGAATCATGTATGAGGCACGACGCATGTCGCATGGCGCACGGCGCATCGCTTGGGATGGTTCCCAGAATCCTACTTAAGTACTTGCGACAGTAAAGTATGAGAGAAGAGAGAAGAGCCAGATTCTCAACCTTGACCTGTTGAATGATCAATGTCGTAGCCTGATCTGCGTTGATGATCCGCTCACAGGATGCCTAATCTACCTAAGGTGATTGGGCTTGCTTCAGCGACCATGGATGAACGTGTCTCACCTGGGTCTTTTTCAACGACACCCTGGGTGACTCTAGAGGACTCAGCCATTCGGTAGTGCTTTCGACACGAGCTTTTTGCTGCGGAGCTATGAGAGGCTCCGAAGTTGCTGTCACTATGGCCACCTCCAGTAAGGCAAGACCAACCTGAAGCTACGGCAAACCTGCCTACCTACCTTACCTTACCGACATTAACCATCCAGCTTCACTCCGCTCTCTTGTACCTCACTTGGGTAGGTAAGTAGGTAGGTAGGTAGCATAAGGTAAGGTAGACACATTGTCATTCCAATCACTAAGGTAGTATCATTGAATCTGCCTGAAGGCGAACCACATGACTGTACTAGTAGTAAATGGCAGGGACTGACTGGGCGAGGTTTCCTCATACATATCGATCTGCCTTAGTACTATGCATGCCTTCTTAAGATAGCAGTAGTAATGGTACTAGTAAAGAGGTTGATTACCATGCCACAAATGTCCAAAGCTCTTTCCTAGCTTGACTCGAAGAAATCATTACAAATCGAGCATACCTCGTAAGTCGTATCCGTAAGGTACGACCGGGCAGTACCTACATACCTAAGGTACCTACCTGAATAAAGTCATTGTTGGCTGCATCTGGTGAGAAGGCGCAGAAATCGTATCTACTACCTATTTCCAAAGGAAGCCCATGATGCGAATTGGACATAATACTACTGGCTACCTAGAACACCGCAGTGCCTCATTTGGCTTCAAAAGTGACGTGTTGTCGGACCTTCTGTCCGATCCAGCATGTAATGGCAAGCGCCAACAGCGATTAGGCACTCGAATCTACGGACGCCCAGAAACCTGGTATTAGTAGTTCGGTAGAGGTTAAGTGGAAGCTACCATATCTGTACTAGGTTAGGTAGGTACATCCTGCTTCGGCCTTGCCAAATTAGTCTCTTGTCATATGCCTTCCCCGCCTGGGCCTCGATGTGCTACGACTCGAACTACTCGGTACCCCCAAACATTGACTGTGAACGTGCTGGGTTTGGAAGTCTGTATAATTTATCAGGTATCCGCTGAGGCCCATGCCTTTCTTTCTATAAAGTCAAACTTCCAAGTGTGGTATTTACCTCGATACTACTACAGGTTCTAAATCCTTACCTTACCTGAGGCTCCAAGATCCGATCATACTTTTGGAAAGCAGAGGTAAGGTGAGTCGATGACTGTCACTTGAGTCCTAACTACTGCTACCTACTCAGTACCCAGTGCCTTAGTAGGTAGACCCCGTGCGCCACTGGTACAATGCTGCTGCCATCACGGCCATGTGGCATTTTGTATCGTTTGAGTCTACTCATCAACTTACCCACTCCCTTTCGCATAGCCTATTGCGGGCTTGGAACCAATGTACATTTGATTCCACTTGCAAATCGAGCCATCGACCGGTCAGGCTGGCCAACAGACGCAGAAGCAGGCATAAGCAATAAGCATGCAGAGTGCCGTAAAAATGACTTGATCTGCCAAAGATCAGCAGTACCAAAGCAGCAGAGTCATTCATCACGCGACCACAAGCAGGCAAGCGTCCACATATCAACTTGACAAACAAAGCACCATGCATGCTGCATTCTGCACATTGCCAGTCTACCATCTCAGCCTCCAGCCTCCAGCCTCCAATAGCAGCTCTGTCATTAGTCTGCTTATGTTCTAGCAAATGCCGTGCAATGGACCCCGGAAGCGCGGATGGAGGGGAGCTGCAGTACGTTAGCACATGGTGCTCTTCCATCCTGGTCATGTCACACTTCTTCCACGTAGGCGTAGAGCTCAGACCTGGCGTACCACCCAAGTCTCTATCCAAAAAAAAGATAAGCCTATCAATGCCTCTCTTCCTGATGGGAGCTGAGAAATTCTCTAGCTCAAGGGGCCAGAGTGTCATTGAATGGCAACCGATGTAGCTTATGCCTTTGTGTGGGATTCCCCAATTACAGCTATTCACGTTCAATGTAAATATTCTCTTCCTTCGCCAATCAAAGAGGCAATGGCAGCTGTTAAGCAGTCTGTGGCTCGTACGGCGTTGCAGACTTGGTAAAAAGTCGATAAAGCCCGATAGCCCCCGTTCGACATAGGAATAGTCGTCATTCTTCGGGTCCCTCTGCAATCATCCGAGTATCAAGAGACTTCCCACCCTCACTTAGCGACCTATTACACCCCTACTTACCCTTGCTTATTCCTGAGCTGTTGGTCTGATCCAGGCGCGCAACTCTCGGACACAGTGCACGGATCGGTTCGAGACTAGCCACCATGATCGTGTAAGCAGCAGAAGAGACCTACTGCTCACGACTGGGTCTTCATCATATCCTCTTCTTGCTGGAACATAATTGGAATACCACACTTGAGCTGTGAGGAACTCTGAATTAATACCACAACGAGGCCAAATGATGGATTTAAAGAAGGAAAAGGGGCCGGGAAAGGGAAAAGAAAAAGACAAAAAGCTCAAAGTTCCTATCAAAAGAAGAAAACGCATAGGAACCGCTTGCGATGGTTGCAAAGGCAAAAAGACAAAGGTGTGTGAGGCGCTTTTGAACTTACCGTCACTACCTCCCATTCCTCTCTTCCGCCAGTACCCAGACCAAGCAGATAGGAACCCAGTAGGTTTGGACGAGTTCTTGAGATCTGGCAGGCGCTAGTCTGACTCAAGAGTTCATGACTGCAAATGACAGGGAGACACAAGTTTCCCCTGAAGGGTTCTACATTAACCCACTGGGGATATATTCATACCTTTCTTGGAAATTCTATGAGGGCGCACCTTGCTTCTCTCACAACGGAAGACCATGTGATCCTGGATGTGAGCTGGCTGAAGCTCGCAGGTATTTCCAGTGGTGTGCTGTCAAAACTAACCCAAGACTGTGCAGTGTAATGGAGAGCAACCCTGCGCTCAATGTCAAAAGAGGAACAGTCCCTGCGAATACAGAAGCACCAAGTGTCGTGATGGCGAGTCAAGTAATACATCAGACCATCTCGATCCGGCGTCGCAGGCCGCTTTTGCCGGTGTTCCTACCGGACATGCTCTAAGAACAACGCCGAATCAGTCTGCAGGGCCGGCCCAAAACACCGGCAGGATAGGGGACAATGACGTGAACGAAGCCATCAAGGTCTATACCTATCCTAGGACTATGCAAGATCCCAAAGGAAGACTATGTACGTTGAACACATTTCTCGTGGAGGCGCTGTTAATAACTGTACCTAGTATATTTTGGCGACACCTCCATCTTTTCTGTCCTCCAGATCATGCGCGCAGTCGTCGAGGACGACCTGGGTAAGTCGCAATTCACCGAGGATCGAACGCGTTTTCAAACCGCCGGGCCTTCAACGGCTATGCCTGATGATGCCCATATTCCTTGCTCACTCCCAAATCTGGAATCCTCAAAAGAACTTATACAATGCTACCACACCAGCGTAAGTTTTCAATAAATGGTCTAATCCTGGTGGCTGCTGACAGAAACAGACTCATGGTCTACTAGAAGTTCTCGACCGTACACGTCTGGCAAAATGCCTTGAATGGCCGTACTGGTCACTCAACACACTCGAATGTTCCGACCTGTGTCTCATATATTTAGCGCTTGCCATCGGCACATTATCTAGTATACCTTCCGCAGAGGTAGCAGCAACAGAAGCGGTCGAGAGCTATTACTGCCAGGCTGAGCTACTTTACAAAAGCGCCAAACACTGGGGGTCTCCGGAGATGGGGTTTGAGAACGGGGACCTCTGGTCAGTTCAGGCCCTTGCTCTCATGGCATTCTATCAAATCCTGATATCTGGTTGGAACGCGGCGTACAATCACATTGGTAAGTGCATGCATTCAGTCGAAGCCCAAACACAATCTGACAATTGACAGGGATGGCGGTACGCTGGGCGTTTTCACTTGGACTCCATCGGATCTTTTATGAAGACGAAGACGACATGGCCATCATATTCGAGTCACAAGGGGTGGAGTTGAGGCGTAACATTTGGAAAAGCCTGCTGATACTTGATCGAGTGATTTCCACTTCCATGGGACGTCCGCTTGCTATATCTCCAGACGACTTTTCAGTGGACTCAAACTCTTTCCCAATGTTCACAGCTGGTATCGGCGATGTGCACATTATACAGAGTGAGGCTATCGACACAACTTTCCGAAGCTCCGACTTTATCGGCAGAGTCTATTGCGGTATATACGGGAAAGGCAATGAGGTCTTGACGCAGTTGGGGGTTTACTTCCTTGAACAAAGCGTTTCCAAATCCAGCAAACTCTCCCGCAGTCTGGATACCCAGAGGTCGCTTCGTCCTAATCTTCGTCGTGACGAGGCACTTGCAACGCTCCATGCGGAGGTGGTTCAAACTTACTCTATAGTGCTCCTCGCTCGACCTTTCTTCTTGTATCTTCTCATAAAGATGCAAAAGCACCGGTCGGAAGAACACTCAGAGTCATCGTCAGGAAGTCGAAGCCTATGGCGGTTGTCGCGAGCCTGCGTAGCGGCTTCTACAAGAACTGTCGCCCTGCTTCGAACAGCGTATGAGATGAAGTACTTGTCGGCTCACAACCCTTTGGTAATGTATGAGTTTGGTCCTCGCTGCTGATGTGCCCTACTAATTGAACGAAGCCAATTCTTGTTTTGTGCTACGCTGGTGCTCTTAAGTAATCAGTTTGCTCAATTACACAAGGGCGACGAGATTAAACCTACCTCCATATTTGATGCTATACAGATCTTTAGGCTCGCTTCATTCTCGGACAACAATTCTAGGCATCTGTACTCAGTTGTGGCCTCGTTTCAGGCCGCTCTGGAGGTTCGTGGGAATGGCACAGCTCATGCCTCGCCTAGCTTGCCCATACGAGAAACAAGGGAGTCGATAGCATCCGGCTACAATCGTGTCGCCGCATCATCCTGACCACAATACAATGCCCATGTACGTGAGTCCCGCGCGACAGTCAAAGCCAAAACCGGGGTGCGTCGAGTGATCTTGAGAGGTGGAGCCATACAGCTCAGATCAATATCGACAGTCGAGCCTACCAAGCAAGCGTGCAAAAGTCAAAGATAGATTTGGAATAGAACACTTCGACTGTTCAGTACCTTGAGTCCCATCGGTCATCAAATAACACAAAGCGCTTCCCCGAAGTGGATGCTGATGAAGGAATTGGGATAGGCCAACGCTGGGGACGATTTTTTTTGGCGGGAGGTACCGTAACGAGATCCGAGGCAAAGACACAATTAGTGGGCCAGAGATGCCGCTCAATGGCCCTGGGAGCACACTTATTTTATTGTCACCCTTTTCACCATCGGTCCACATCCCTGTAGTACGTGCATACTAGTATCAACATTGAAGGCCTAAAACCCCCTGTCAAACCTAAAGAGAACCCTCTGATTGGGCGCTGTATTTTTCTCTTCCCTCTGCACTGCATGACCCAAAAGCTCCAAAATGCGACTCGCGACGACATCGCGCGCAAAGACAATTATTACTAGCTTCCTAGATACCAGGCTATGGCTGAATAACCTCCTTTGACACGATAACAGCCCCAGGAAGCATCGCGCTTTGAGCGCCTTCCACCTCCACCATGGCAAGCCTCACCAAGGGCCTATTCTATCCCCCCATACGACCTCTTATCCGCCCTCAACATATCCTCTCACAGCTCTCTTCCTCGCAGCTTCCCTCCGCACAGCCACGACTGTTTACGACATCGTTTCTTCGTCTAGCCGTTCAACCAGCGACGAAAACATCTCAGACTTCGAAGTCTTCGAACCCCTCCCCACAGACAGCCGGCAGGGCCGCTCCCCCATCGCAATCGAGCTATGGTCTGGTCAAGAACCTCGCCGCCAAACCGAACCCGACGACGCTGTACGAAGGAGCCTCGCCGTTCTGGTTCTATTTCGGATGCTGGAGCACAGGGCTGCCCATTCTCGCGTGGACGGCGCTCACCAATCCGGGCGTCATCGCCCAGCCACTGGGCACCCCTGACTGGATCACCTATGTCATTGACGGCGCCTACGTCCTCCTCGCCGGCATGGGCTTCACGATCCTCTATAGAACGTTCAACATTGTCAAGTCGATCCGCGTGATCCCGGAAGCTCCGAAAGTCACAACCCGTCCGGCGCCTGTGCCCGCACCCGCTGCCACCCTCCCCGTCGCTACCGGCAGAGCCACCCCCGGTCCGGCGGCGCTGAAGGTCGAAGTCACAGTGCACCGCACGCTGCCGTTCCTATCACCGCGAGTGATTACGACTGACCTGAAAAATGTCTCCCTCAAGTCCCGCTTCTCCCTGCCCGAGGCCTACGCGCCGGGTCTGCGTGGGGGCGAGCAGCAGCGGCAGGCGGAGGCTCGGAAGCGGGAGCTAGCAAAGTTTGACAAGGAGCACCTGCTGACGATGCCGTTCCGCAAGGTCGGCCGCGGATTCGCGGCCATGTTCAATGGGGTGCGCGCGGCTTGGACGGATATGGGATATGGTGTGATACGCGTGGACGGTAAGGAGTTCAAGGTGAATGTGGTCAAGGGGTTTGCGCACGATGGGTTCAGGACGTTGGAGAGGCTGGTTCCGGTCAAGGAGAAGTGATGAGTGCCGCTCTCTGGAGATTCAACGGGCGGACAGAATAGATCGATGTGATATTTCATGTACCTTTCTGTATACTTAGTACCAAAAGCACTCGTATAAGCTGATCACATCCGCAATCTCCGTCAACACAGCACTTGGGTGTGAGATATGTCACTCGCGGCTACATCAGAATATCACTTCCCCCGGGCGTGGGGTAGCTTTGTGGATAGTGAATCGGCTTGTGGAAAACTGCTTTTCTCCATGCGTTCGGACTTGTATCTCATCTTACTTTACGAATCAACCGAACAGGATGTCGATGATCCTAGGCTTTTGTACCTTCTTTCAAAACAAGCTAACCTATACTTGACTTATTACTAGTGTAATTTCTGATTCCTGATTCCTGATTCTATGATATTTATTGGGGGTTAGAAGGAAGAGGCCCCACGAGTTTCAAGGGTCGCTGGTCAAACATCCCGTTGAGCGGGAAGTGACATTGCCTTAGAGGCTGCCGATGACGGACCAGTAAGTACTACTCTTGGCAAACATAAGGTAGTACCTAAGTCATAAAACATCCCGGTCATTACTTTGGACAGCTCTAGGGTACTTTTCCGGACTGACATCAATTTATAAAAAAGTCCGCTGCAGCATCGAACAAGCTTGCAGATGAATGCAACAACGGCTACTGTGGATGGTCGCATTTGCAAAGACACAAAGTTGTTGCGGCCTCGCTTATGCAATAACATGTTTCCCGAAAGCCCATTCTCATGGAGAGATCATCGGATTCTACAATTGCCGTCTTCGATGGCGAATTAGAACCCCCCCCCCCCCCCCCCCCCGCAATTCCAAAGATAAAGGCCAGATAGTCTCTGATCGGCAGCCCAGGGCACCTATTTCTGTAGGCGATGGGCAAGTCTAAGTCATCATGTTGCACTAGGGCAGTTCCATAGCGCCGCTCCTGATCAAGCAAGTGGGACTGGCTGACAGCGGGGGAGGGAGAGGTGGCGGTTTTCGGTCTCTTGGGATCTCGTTTCAAAGTCATTGGTGTAGTAATTACTTGTATGTAGTCCTCAGCTAGACGCTAAACGGTGGATTGGTCTGAATACCGTACGTGTCATTTCGAAACACAAAGGGACCCTTGAATGAATCCTAACTTTGGATGCAGCAAACGTGATGCGGACGTCTTTGTAGTCCAGGGACCTCATTCTCACAGGGGATTTGTGTCCCGAATGAGTTTCCCTCCAAGGGTGCCGACAAAGATCATCATTCGCCAACCACCCTTTGGACCGTCCATTTCAGGAAATGAATGACGGCTGTGGCAGGGGCCTAGATAAGTCGCAGCCGGGGTAGTAGTCAGCCGGCGATATCACGCGGGGCAAAAGCCAAGATGATAACCTTCTCAAGTTCTTCCTACTCTGTGATTGCATGGTGGATGGCTGGACCCTTGGAAACTGACGTTTGGACCCGGCAAGGCCGACCCAACCTTGAAATATACACTATCAGCCATAAGTAGGGCAGAGATTGGTTGGAAATTGTCGGGATACTTCTTTGTCCTCTGGTAACGGTTCGAACATTTGGGCATCGTCAATGTAGTGCTGGCAGCAATGCTACTGAAAAGGTTCCCCTCCGGCGTTGACGACGCAGGGAATTCGAATGTATGGCACTCAGCCGTGACGTTACAGAGGCCATATCACTGGTAGAATACTCTGCTCATACATGCCGGACGCTTATCCTCTTCCCTGATTGGCAGTACCCAGTCAAAGATTGGCACTACAACACTTCCTCACTGTATAAATTCCTATCCTTTTCCTCTCCAGCATCGAGACACATGGCAGGACTGCTGAGTTGGGGGATCTGCTTCTTGATTTGCCGCCTCGAGGCTGGGGAGTAGAAGAGGCCGGGGGGGGGGGAGGGTACAAGGCCTTGGCGTGAGCAATCTTCGTGCGCTCGCTCGCGACCAATACGAGTCTCACGGTTGTTACAGAATCCCAGAGCCTAAGGCTCATTGGTATGAGCTGTCGTAGAAATTATCGTCCGAGTGGCCTATTGTCTGGCGTTCAGTCCTCGTGACTTAGACATTCGGCGGTTGGGTGGGCGGTTCATTGACTGCCTAGCCAATCCGACGGTCGAATGGGGCGAGGAAAATTCCGAGCCTTTCCCAGGGTCCAGCCCAGACGCTGCCGTCAGTACGTAGTAAGTACTCCTACTGCGACAAGCTGAAAGAAGGCGGTGTGCGAGGCGGCACCGAGCGCAGCCAGTGTGTGGCACGCACGACCGATATGGATGGAGGGGCATGTTACTAAGGATGCCCGCCCACAAGCCAGCCGTTCCTATCTGCCGTCGCGCGAACAATGCCAGAGCCTCACCCAAGAAGCGTCCGATATCTTTCTCGGTTCATCACGGTTGAAACCCATGTGATGGACACAGGCATCGTGAAGCAGCCAGAGAACTCGTCTTGTAACCTTCATCAGCTGAAGTGAATACTTGCCGCTCCCAAGTTCAACGCACACCATCGATGCAAGACATTGTCATATCATGGAGCCCCACGGAGGGGGTTGCTCGACAAATTGTCGTAGGGATGGTGGTGCACTCCGTAGGGTCATGTAATTTGTGGTGTGCGAGAATGTGCGAAGAGAGAGAGAGAGTGTGTGTGTGCGTGCTTGGTACTCGTGCTTGAGTGGTTGGCGTCCTTCCTTTAGCATCCTCGAGCTACCTACCTACTATTATTTAATTAATTAGCAGCAGTAGAGTAGGGGTCCTCGGACGTCAGTCGATCCGCTATTTTTGTCGCATTGCCCAGTTCGAAGAGAATATTTGGTCGATCCCGCACTTGATGGGTGGATCGATCCCAATATGTAAGAGCCTTTGGTATCGTCCATTCTACCGTAGAAGTACATACAGGTAGTATCTCCGGGAGGCGAGCCAGCCGCCGGACGAACGCTTCTGTGGCTGGATTGTGGTCCGTGGTGTTTTCCTGCAGTTGCAGTGGGGGAAAGTCGACATGCAAAGTGGAGGGGGGCTTGCAGTGGCGCGGGGGCCGCTCAAGCAAGATGACATACAGGGGCATCAACGGCCCCAATCACAACGCGATACCGGTGGAGTATATGACATAGATACTTGTGGGTTGACGACCGTGCAGCACCGACTTTGGCTTTCCAAGTAGTAATAACAGGGGATTTTAAGAGGCCAATCTGTAAAAGACCCATGGCCCATGCTGCGTTTTATCGTCGAGCACGGGTAGCGGCGCGGCCTTTGTCGATGCGAGTAGTCGCTTTGACCAGTTTCGCGCGCTAGTGGGGGCGCTGTCTCTGATCCGTTCTTAGCTCAAGTCTTTGTTGTTGTTATTGTATTGTTATTGCTATTTTCTTGGTTGTTATCATTGTCGTGGACATAAAAATCAAGAACTGCTGAAGGTTCTGTAAACGTAGTAGTTGCGAAGATCTGGTGCCGTTCTGAGACCGGGTGACAATGGCTCCATCGTTCATAGATCCGCAAACTTCGGAGCCCGTTCGGGACATAAAAGATGCCGGCCAAGATCGTAGTACATATATCATGTACGTTGTATGCAGCACGCAACAACTGCTTGCTGAAGGATGCGCCTGTTAGGTTGGAGTCCTCCGGGGGGAGGCTGCAACACAATATTATGTTGCAGGGGGTCCTTTGCTCCCCCGGTTGCACACTATTATGTACTCGACCTGTACGTTTTGTCGACATGGTTTGACCTGCAGCCCTAGGGGGGAGAACGATAGGATGTAGTGTATCTGTACACCAAATTTCCGTGATGGGCATGAGCCTCAAGATGCTGGCCTTTGTCATGCAGAAGATTCTAGCTTTTATCCTGTAGTATGGCACATCTGCCCTCGGTGGACGCTTGTTTCCAAACCTCCACGGGCGCTGGGATGACGAAAGGGTTGGTGGAAGGCTCTGACTAGGTAGTAAGCTTAATGGCATCTTGCATGTAACTTGGATGCTGGTGGTGGCCGCTGTCCGTATGCGGAGGTTGGATGCTAATCAGTATGCACTTCCTCGGCACGGCAGAATATGTGGGCGGCATCGATAGAACCTAAGTGTGTCATGGCGCTCATAGTAGCTTGTCGAGCAAGTTGTCTCTCCAATTCCAACTGTCCCACGGACGGACAAGGCTTGGCTGAAGGGCGCAGAAGCCAGCGTGGCTGTTCGCTGCTCCTTACACTCGCGATACCTTTGTATATGTAGAAAAATAAAGTCGCAACGGTTTAGTTGGGTCAGGATCGTGCCGGCGTGTTCTGTCTGTCGGTGCTAGATTCCCCCGCCTGTTCTTGACGGCGAAATTGGGAGGGAGAGGGCGCGTAGAATCGTTGCTTTCGCCATGGCAGTATCTGTACGAAAATTGACGGGATATCGCCAGCCTTCACTCGCCTTCGACATGGCTTCGCATAGCAGAGGATCTAGTCTAGTCGCGCTGTTGGTCCCGTGCTACTTCTTGGCGCGCGTCTTAGGCCCATTTGTCCCCCCACATTGACCCCTCCATTGACCAAGGGCTGCTCGGCGGTTCGCAGACGAGATTGCAGTCGACAATAACCACCACTAGTTGAGAAACGGATTTCTGCCATGGAGGTGTGGTCGGGTGTTTTCCCTTGGGTGATGAGACAAGACAGCTTGGTCTTGGCGCGGCCGAACCGGCGATTGTGGCTTCCGTGATTTGCCTAGCTTGACCCCGGCATCTGTTTGTTCAAGTTGATCCCAACCGCCTCCGCTCCATAATCATAGTTGAAACCACCATAAGTAAAGGAGCGCCATGCATATGAACTTTGAAGAAAGAAGGAAAATATAATAGACTTGTCTCTGTGCGTAGTCGTGCGGTGGCATCGGCGGCGCGATGCCGACAAGCCATGGCGTCCCGGCAGTCGACAGCTACATGGCGCCACGCAAGGGCGACTGGCTGGTGCTACTGGGAGATCCGCGGGGGTCAGCTGGTCACGAAATGATTATCAGATGGCTGTTGAGGCACGCCCTCGGGTGCCGGTGGTCAACGGTACCACCACGCGGCACCACGATACACCCACGAGGCGCTATCCTAACGAGACAAGCAAAAGCGAAATACTCAAAAATAACAGTGTCAAACGCATTCCAGCACGGCCAAAAAAAAAACAAGGGCGGAGGCAATCAGCCAGCACCGCTTGCCTCACAAGGAAGTGATAATTAGAGAGAGATTGTTCGGAGTGCTCGAACAAAAGCATACGATGCACACGCTAATGCAGCTTCAAGACCTTGAGAAGCGGGTTATTGGATCATCCCTGGCTCGCTATCGTCGTTACACACACTCGAGGGTGATGGTGGCACTGCTAATGCCTGCTTCGGGTGGAAACGTGCAAATCATTTGGACGACGGGGCCACTGGATCTGCGTCCAGTGACCCTCCCAAAGCCCAACACAGGCGGCCACAAGGACACCTTGAGCGAGACACAACACGAGGCAGCGAGACAGTGTGCTCTGGTGCCTCTCTGCGTGCGAGGGAATCTTGCCTCGCATAATGCTCTGGTGACTGGTCGTCTCTCTTATTGGGTTACGGATTACGAGAGCCCGTAACAACCCGCCTGTGCGGGCTGGATCTTGACTCTTTCTTTTTCTTTCCGCTGCTGCTGACGCTGACAGCGACGCTAGTTCGGACACTCGTAACAAGTCAGGAGGTGCGCCGGAGAGCCGTTAAGCTTGGTATGGAATGGCAATGTGAGGTTTTGATGCCGGCGGCGAAGGTGATGCAGATGGCGATGGCTATGATGCCCACTGATGATGAAAGCCGCATGGAAGAGGATTAGAGGCGGGGCTAGTCGTACTACGGAGTAGGTAAGGTAGTATGGGATAATCGATTGACATGCTGAGGTAACGGCCAAGTTTGCTGTAATATTAGTGCACCGAAGCTGAGCGCAGAGTGCGACGAGAAGATTACCTGAGACTCTGAGAGGCTCGGTTGACTTGCAGGGTTTCCTTCTGGTGGGGTCCCTGTATGGTGGAGTCCCTAGCGCCGTTGTCCGCTGTGGATCCACCGAGAAAGCCCACTACCAGTACGATATTAGCAGGTTCACAGGGTGTCCCTGTCACCCCCCAGCTCCATTGGCTGACCACAAGAGCCCTGCAATCGCACCTGCAATGTGCTGCAGACGCGAATGGTGGCCACCAGCGGGCGGCCAAGCAGCTCTTGCAGGTCGACCTGGTCATGGTGGTCATGGTGGTGGTCGCCCCCCCGGTCTGTTATTAGGATTCGGTCCCTCACTTTTCTTCGCCTCTTGGACCCCTTCGTTTTCCTTGCTTCTGCATCTTTCTCCAACGAGAGAAGGCCATAGGAGGAGAATACGGCCTGTAGAAGGGTCTATTCGTCGATTCTACTTTTCTTTCCCCTGTGGTTCCTCCAAACAGTTTACCCCTCGCACTCCGTGCCGACGACATCACGACCTGCCTCACTTTTGATTTATTTACTTTTCTTTGCTATTCTTCATTCCTTTCGGAAGACTTCGCTTGGCAGAGCAGAGTCGGAGTCAATAATACACCTTCTCGGATCCAAAGCCTCAAATTGGCAGCCTCGCAAAGGTGAGTCACTACTATTTTTCCCTCTCACTGTTGCGTCGTCGTGGTTATTTGTTTGCCCGATCTGTGTGGTGCCTCGTTGTTTCTGCCTAGCAATGATTCCCTGCTCTTCGTCCATTTTCATGTCAACAGTCCTCTTGCCTCGAAAAGCGGGATTCCACCTTCTGCGCGACTGCCTGTACAAAGTTCGAACGGGACTGTTGAAGCCCGTGCCTGGGCGACTTTTGGCTTTCGTACATATCATGACCTGTCTTCCCTTCCCAATGTCGCCTTATGGCGGTCTGGTTTGTTGCTCTGTCGCAGTGTTTAGAGTTGGGAGCCCCGCTCGTTCGACCGGCTGCCTCACGCACATGTGTTGCGTTGCGGTACGGTGCATTGCCTTGCCTTTGCCTTGCCTTGCGTGACCGACGCCGTCTTGGTTGCCATACGCTGTGTTCAGCCGAGTCTGCGTATGAGACCTGTACGGTCTCGAATGCCCTTTTGTCAGGTCATTAAGGCTGTGCAATGAGCCGCCACGCCTTTTATGTCCTCGACCTGCCCACGTTTCTCCTCAGCTTGATATTATTCTACCCGACGACGGCAGAATAATCCAGTACATCTTGACCCTGAGCATGCATCGCCCACATACATTTTATTCCTTGGTGTTCTCCTACCCTTCGTCTTGCTTGACCCAAATCATCTCTCTTTCCAAACACTGACAGTTCTTTTGAAGTAGTCGTGATCGACTAGCGAGAAGTAAATCACCCCATCGAATCCGACCAAACAACCCTGGAACGACTATATACAATTCGTTTCCGAAAAGTCGATCCGCCTTCCATGTGCGCGGACCCGTAGACATGGATTCAGAAGATGGCGAGGTGTTCGTCAAGGTAAGACATTGCTTCTCCTCCGACACTTGCTTGCGGGCTTTGGTATGTTGACATTGGTAAAGCAACTGGCCAACTTTGTCCGAACGAACGAGAAGGCGCTCGCCAACGCCGTGCAGTTCCAACGTCGTGAACCCCGCCACAGGCCGACGCAGAGTACCAGCTCGGTAGCGTCGACACCCAAAACTCCCTCCTTCCCGGAACGACCATCTTCCGCGGCTTCCCCTCGAGCAACTACCTTCTCGCTGAGCTCTCTCAACCTTGCCTCGAGCAATGTCAAGTCAGCCAGGCTTGCTCTAACACCACACCATATTTTCTACCTTCTGTCACGCTTTGAGGAGCTGGGCATTGCAGTTGGGCCCATGAAAGTTCGTCTGGAGAATCTTCACGACAGCACTACGTCGGCCAACTATGTTTCCTTCTTGGGCGACACTCAGAGATCCCGGAGTCGCGACTCTGATGTCAACTCCATTCGCTCGGTATCCAGCGTGCGAAGTGTCATGTCCGGCATGTCTGCATTATGGGCCAGCCTAGGCATCGGAGCTAGCATATCAGCCGCGAGGACAGAACGCCAGAAGGCCGCCCTTCAAGCTGATCTCAAATACTTGTATTCTGCTTTTACCAAGATTCCCTCCCTTCTGTTGGCACCAGATTGGCGCGCACGGCTGATTCGGGGCTATGAGGAATTTCCCTTTGACTCAGCCGTCCCTCTGTACGTCTTCAAGAATCTTCAGACTCTCGAGGTCAATAGCATCGACTTCCGTCAGTTCTTCGGGTGGGATCGGGTGGCGGACCAGCTACGATCCCTCACTCTGAAGCGAGCCGGAATCGAGGACCCTGCAGATATCTTGATAGATATTGTTCTTGATGACATGGACAAGCGCCGTCGCCGGACTTCCAAGTCACAATCGTCACCAGCCACCACCTGGGGCTTTAACGGAAGCCCAAGACGAGGCTCTCTTGCTCCTCATCCTGAACTGCACCGCGCTTTGACTGCCCCTGGTCTTACTGAACCGCGGACCTCCGCCAGCGAAGTGCGGGTGGGCTCTCTAACCCCAAGTGAGCATGCTGTCGATGACAGTAGTGCCTCGGAAAGTGCAAAGCCAGCGAGGAACAACGACGCGGAGGACGCACCGCGGGCCAGTAGTCAAGAAGGCCGTCCGCGAAGCAACTCGCCATCCCGTCGTGGTCACGCTCGTACCAAGTCGCACTACGTTCGCTCATCCCAACGAATGATTCGCTCTGGATCGGGTAGCTCCCAATCCAGTCTATCTGACTCGTGGCATCATCATGTTAGGGGGAGTTCTGGAAACTTGATGGCCATTGGGGTCCTGCCCGCTTCGAAATGGCGCTTCCTGCGGCATCTCAGCTTGGCCGATAACGGGATGACCTTCATCCCTTCAAGTAGCTTGGCTCCTCTTTCCAACACACTCTACTCTCTCGACCTTTCGTCCAATCTCTTTACCCAGATTCCGGACAGCCTCGCTACATTGACCGCCCTACGCGCCTTGAACCTGTCACATTGCATGATTGACTCCTTGAATTCTTTGACCAGAAACCCATTACCTGCCATCACCGCGCTGAACCTCCGCGCCAATCGACTGCAGTCCCTTGCCGGGGTCGAGAAGCTCTATCCCTTAGAAAGACTCGATTTGAGGGACAATCGGTTGAACGATCCCTCTGAGCTGGCAAGGCTGACTGGTATTCCCGATATTCGTGAGATTTGGGTTGAGGGAAATCCTTTTGCGCGAACTCACCGGGACTACCGAGTCACAATCTTCAATCTGTTCCGCAAGACCGCTGGTTATACAGAAGATATCATCATAGACGGGACGGGCCCTAGTTATTCAGAACGACGTTACCTCGTTGAGCGCCCCCCGCTTCCTGATTCGGTCCCTGTGGTGAAGCCTCAAGTTCCTGAGGTTCCTACTCTGGACATGTCGAAACCCACAATTGTTTACGGCAACGCCAAAGATGTGATGAACGTACGCAAGCAGAGACCAACCCCTAAAGCGGTTATGAGCGAGATCAACACTGAATCAAGTCGTCGCCGCAAGACTCCCAAACGGCGGATTGTCGACCTGGCCACTCGCGATATATCGACCTCGCCGCGTCCTTTGGAAATCCCCGATCGGACGTCTTCGATAGATCGTTCCGAAGCTGTCACACCTGAAGGAAACTACCGCATTTCGCCAGCACCAACGAATTCTCATAAAACTGCAGCTGCACAGGCAGACAATCGCAAGGTCGACGGGGCCAATGCCGACGTGCCTCGTGCCGATGTGCCTCGTGCCGATGTGACTCCGTCAACAATCAGCCCTCGGGAACCCACTCCGGCTAGTGGTGACGAGAGAGACTGGAAGGCGGTGCCTGACTTAGCCACGGATGCTGAAAACTATCGATTGAAGATTGAGGCCTTGCGGGACAAGGTCGGCAGCGACTATCTCAGTGTTCTCGGTGAAGACACCTGGGGCCTTAAGAAGGATACTTTTGGCTCCACTACCTTGCGAGCGCCTGGTCCTATCAGACCTGTTCATTCGTCTGATCCTGCTGCGTCCGTGACCGCCATACATGGTGGACGCACCCTCGGACAGCCACTAGGACAGGCGATAAGCCCATAGAACTCGTTGGAAGAAGTTCTTCCAAACTTGCGATACCCATGATACCCCCGTTTTTCGATTTTACTCTTATGGAGTTGAAATGCACTGTTCACATTTTGACTCTCTGCATGAGATTACAATGCAGACTTGCAAGTCGGGCTTCTCCTGGACTTGCACCCTTTGCGAGCATTTTGCTACATTGTTTCCTGGAGCATAGCGAAGCAATCAAGGCGTTCGTTGGCGTGAGGCACGAGAATCATCCGTTCACTTCTCAGTCGGTCCTGAGTTTGCACCGCTTTCTTCTTGCCAGCTGGGCTTGATGATTGCACCTTACATGTTATTACTAAATATTTTACGGAGTTGGGGGAGATGACTAATGTCCATGGTTTTTGGACCTCATTTGCGGCGTTGTGGAAGTGCTGTTTGTGGCACAAATTATCATTTTTGAGGCATTTGCGTATGCGATGCATGAGGTAGAGCGAGACTGATTTGTACTTTGACATGGACTACTGGCAGAAGATGGATATATGTATTTAGAAATCGAATGTGAACAGTTGCCAGTAGGCAACAATCTCCTGTCGTGATGTCTCTTCTCACGCTTCACTTGCATTGCTCCGTCGACTGATCCAAGCCCAGGCTCCTCGCCCTGGCACACCCTCACAAACTCCAGTTGTGGCGCTCCGGTCGTTGATGGTGAGTAACACTACAATTTAGATGTAAGTCCCACAGAAGAAATGCATTGCGCCCCCCCCCCCCCCCCCCTCCCGCCTTCATAGTATCGACTTTTGCTGATTCGAACCTTCCCAATGCTACTCTCCTTTCATATTTGTCCACATGCCCTAGAAAAGTGTGGATGCAATCCAAGCCTTGATCGTTGAACCCAAGCCATAACATAGGGCGGAAAAGAAGAAATAAATTGCTGACACGGCTCATCGTGGTAAAATTTGTAATCCTTTATCAATCCTGCGCAACCCAAATTCAACTCAAGGCAGTAGTAGTAGCTGATTTGTCAACTTGATGCTAGGCAATTACAGCCTGGTCGCAAGGTCGCAGGCTAGGTTGGGTGGCCTTTTGCGCCTTCAGGTGATTTACGGGGGTTTATATCAGCAGCAGTGTTCATAAAGCCTTACATCATTCGGGCACAAATATTTGCTTCTCGTCTATTGATAGGCCGCGGCATGATACTTGTCGGCAATTGCATTGTCGTGGAGTGAAGGACAAGTCAGATGTGGTGGTCATGTGCGGATAATCAAGTTGTTGAGATTCCCTGCATAAGGCAAATCTCAAATAGCCATCGCACATACAAATAGTGCTAATCTGATATGTAAGGAATCGGCTAGTAGGTACTTGGGCAGGGTACCTTGTGAGGTCAGATCTGTGGAGTGCGAATAAGAATCGCCAATTGAACGGAGATACTAAATCAGCAACTGGTAACGTCCTGGTCGGGCCCTTTTCCCCAGGATATGCATGTCCAATCAGTGGCGCTAAGCCGGAAGCGGACGCCGGGCGAGCTTTTGCTGACTAACAAGATAAGGCAGGTTACCCACCCACGCTCTTGGAACGCAGCGCTGTCAGCCCAGGGCCGCAAGGCAGGCTAAGGGGGTGGTCTGTGCTTCTGACTTCACGCGTCCTCTGTTTTTCGCAACTTGAAGTGCGCAGTTACCCGAAGACGTTGCCCATCCACTCCAAGTCACATCAAATTGTCCTTTGGTTGTTAAACAGAAGAAGCTCTACAGGCATGTCAAATATTGAGTGCTCAGGTAGACTCTAGACAGCCGCTCGTGGGCTTTCAGATGTATGCCACCCACGCCAACCTCTACCCCACGATCCATCGCGACGAACCCATTCCACTAGGCGACACGAGCTCCCTCAGCTCTCAAGGGCTGCGGCAGAACGTGCCTCAAGGTCTGTAAGCGCCATGGCGCCGACCTCATCGCCTTCCCGTCGCACCCCGACCGGTCGGCGTCGTGGCCGACCCCCGGGGACCACCAACGCTGCGCGCGCCGCGAGGGCCGCTTCGCTTGCCGCATCAGCCGCTTCAGAACCGCCGCCGAAGAAACGACGCTATATACCCGGGGGAGCTGGTGGCGGGGGACGATTTGTTGACCCGGGCGAGCTCGACACGCCCCAAACAAACGGCGCCGTGACGGTGGCAAGATCTCGCACTTCCAACGCACGTCAAGCCCTCAATGGCGCTTCTCCCTCGGTGATGCCACGACGCGAGCGTAGCACGAGGACCCGGGCTTCTGCGGCCGATGATGAACACTTCGGGTTTGCTGCCGCTGTTGCGGCCTCAGTCAAGCAGGCTGATGACTATAAGCCTCGCGAAGAGCGCAGCTGGGAGGAGTTCCATCCTCACCTTGATATCGAAAGTCCATTTATGGTTTTCCGCTCCGAAGAGGTCGACGGCATACCTCAGGATACCATCGCGGCATCCACTGCGGAGACTCATGGAACGCCACTGCTCAACGGCTCCATGACCCCGTCCAGGCAGATCAACCCCGCTTCTACAGGAAACACACCGAGCACATCCTTGAAGAATGAAAGCAACCCATTCGACATGGTCAATGGAACGCCTACGAGACGATCCCGCAGACCTACGCGAGAAGTTGTCAGCTTCTACGGCACCCGTCCCTTTGAAACTCCCATCGTACCCACCACTCCAAAGACCCCCAAAGTCCTGCCGATAAAGAATCAGACCGCCAAGGAGAGGCTCGATCTTAAGCAGCCGTCATATCGAAAGACCAACCGGATAGAGCTTTTCGAGAGCAAAACATTTGGCCAGGCACGCTATGTCGACAAGGCAATGAGCAACGTTGGCTACCAAGAGAGCGACCACTTCGACCGCCCCGACCGGCAGTTGATCAAAGCTACTGACGTCAACGCCGAAGAGGATCCAGAAGTGCTGTCTCGTGGGAGCGCGGAGGATGTCTCGCATCATCATAGGTTTGGACGCGTCGAATACGACATGGATGAGCAGGACGACATGTGGCTGGAGTCATACAACCTTCAGAGGAAGGGCAACGAACTGGAGAGCATTACGCGCGAAGTCTTTGAGATTACCCTGACAAAGATTGAGAAGGAGTGGCATGCGTTAGAGAGACGTATTCCCAAACCGAACCCAAAGCCGCCCCAGACTCATCGCCCAAGATCCAACTCTGCTGCGGCTGTTAATGGCGAGCCGCAAGCAGGCGAGGAGCCTGACACTCACTGTGCCATCTGCGACGACGGGGACTGCGAGAACACCAACGCGATAGTTTTCTGCGATGGCTGCAACCTGGCAGTTCACCAAGAGTGCTACGGCGTCCCGTTCATTCCCGAAGGTCAATGGCTGTGTCGGAAATGCCAGCTATGTGGGAGAGGCGTTCCGGTACGTTTTGAGTATATTTGTTAAAACTTGTCATGTCATTTATATCTTGCTAACTCCATACTTCAGACTTGCATATTCTGTCCGAACACGGATGGTGCCTTCAAACAGGCCAATTCGTCGAAATGGGCACACTTGCTGTGCGCCATGTGGATCCCAGAAGTATCGCTTGGTAACCACACGTTCATGGAGCCGGTGATGGATGTTGAAAAGGTCCCGAGGACGCGATGGAAGCTCAACTGCTACATCTGTCACCAGAAAATGGGAGCTTGTATTCAGTGCGCCAACAAGAATTGCTATCAAGCGTTCCATGTCACATGTGCAAGGCGAGCACGCCTCCATCTCAAGATGAAGACTCCTTCAGGGCAACTAGCTGTTCTAGACGGCAGTATGGTGCTCAAGGCATTTTGTGACAAGCACGGCCCTGCTGCTTACACCGAAGAGTACAACGTGCGCAGTGCCACCAGAGCTGCCAAGAAATTCTACAAGAGGAATATGAAGGGTCGTATCTGGGCAGACAACCACGCTGTGGCCAACGTGATTGCTGCCCAACAGCGCGTGGCGGCCACCACAAGCTCTTCTGATGATGCACACCACGCAGGAGCGAAGAACCCAAATGCTGCGGCAGATAAGAAAGGGCAGGCATCGAAGAACACTTGGAGGCTACCCTCTGGCGCTCCTGTCATTCCACATGCTGTCTTTGACACGGTCGAGGCGTCCCTTCAGAGGTTTCCGTTTAGGAAGCGCAAGGATTTCTTGAGCGAAGCCTGTCGCTACTGGACGCTGAAGCGAGAGGCTCGCCGTGGCGCTGCCCTCCTCAAGAGGCTCCAGCTCCAGATGGATGCCTTCTCATCCATGGAACTTACGCGACGAAACTTCGCGGCTATGGGTCCCGATGGAAAAGACCGTCTTGCTCGACGTATCCAGTTTACTGAGATGCTCATCAGCGAGCTAGAGCAACTCAAAGACCTGACGGAAGCTACAGTCGAGCGAGAGCAGCAGAAACTTGAGGCCGCGGAGCTCGAGCAAGACTTTGTAGATGAGTGCTACTTTCCTGTGGCGAAACTTCTCGCCCCTGCCATCGAGAAGGCCATTTCGTAAGTCAAACCATCTGGATTTTTGTTATGCCAATACGCTGACTGACCATTCATCGTGATAGACTCGACAAGGACGTGTTTCAAGAAGGGTTAGAGAGGCTACAAAGTCGCGTTGAAGACAGATACTACGCAAAAGGTCTCACTTTTGCCCAAGATTTGGGTGAAGTTATTCACGCAGGCATCATTACAGCACCCGATGAACCTGTTCAAACTGAGCCACACTTTGACATATCTGAGCATTCAACAAACAAAAGCCAGTTTACCGACATTCGCGAACGCCGAAAACTCGGCAAGCGCATTCTCAAGGCTATTCAGCCCCAGCTCGAGACTGCTTTGCGCGTCGAGTCTGAAATTAGCAACAAGCCCTTTGAAACCCTTCAGAAGGAGCTCGAAGCCAAGATCGAGTCAAGTATTGACATCGCAAAAGCAGTCGCCAGCCGTGATCGAGAGGCTGATGGGCTTGGCACCATTATGGTGGATGCGTCTCCATCTACGGAAATACGCGTTCGAGCACCAGCCTTGAGGAATCACTTTGAGGCTGCGAACGAAGACGCAATGGATACTGACGATCCTATGAGCGGAAACATAGAGGTGAATACTTCGGGGCTCGGCATCGTCAACGGCGGCGCTGCTGTAGATGTGGAGATGACCGACGACGCCGATCTCACTGCTCAGCTCACAAAGAGAGTCGAAGACTCGCAAACACCTCCCAACAGCAACGGCTATGGCCCTAGTCCCAAACGCGGCAATCATAGAGGCCCTCCAACACCACCACAATCCAACGGGAGTTTTGGAAAGGATGCCGACCCTCTGGCAGACGGTGGCATTCTCTGGTTCTTCAAACCGTGCGAGCCAGAAGGCCTGACCATTCTGGAGGAATCTGAGCCACCGGAAACGAGCAGCCGGATGCTGAGTGAGGACCTCACCGACCTCGACGACGACGAGCTTAAGGCGCTTGGGGCGGAGGTCGATGCGAACCTCTCAGCCGCTGCGGCGGAAGATTCAGAAATGACCGTCGAGGTTGCCACAGCAGCTACACCAAGAAGTAAAGCGAAAGCGACTGCTTCGGTGAAGAAGCGGAGGACATCGGCTAGGAGACGATGAGCGGACTGGCTGGTTTGTGTTACCCTGTGCAAGTGTACAGTGTAGTTGTTGTTGTTGTTTTTTTTCCCCCTCGGGACGCAAAGACCTGCGGCGTTCACAGAAGGTCAGCAGGATGGGATCGGACTGTCCAGTTCTAAACCACCCCGGCCTATCCATTGTATGTATGTCTTTATTATCAAGCTCGGCGTTGGGAATTGAGGCGATAGGAATAGGGAGTTATTGGTCAAGACTTTTTCTTTTCGAGGCTACTTCACGCTGTGTAGGAAGTAGAAATATCTCGCTTGTCGATTAGGGATTTTGCGGCGAAAGAGGACCTAGCTGATGCAAACAACTGGGCTGAGGAATCAGAGCTTCATGACACTTGATTTTTGCTACCACGCCCCCGGTGTTCCCTCTCTCGCGTGCTAACTACTACCAAGATGTAGCCGAAGGTGATTGAGCCCGCCATTATTTTCCCTACTTGTTATTTTGGTGTCAAGGACTATGAGCCTGGACATGGTACGGAAAGAGACTTGGTAATCCGGCTTGCGTGTTTCATCTGCAGGTCGTTGAGTCAATGTGAGCAGTAGCAGAGATTAATGAAATGATAAAAATAGAAGGCTCTCAATTAACTCTGGTCCAATGCAGATCATGACTATTTCTAACATTGAGGCTCAAGGGCCGACTCAAGTATTCATCCGTAGAGGAGGGAAGGGAGCGGCACGGAGGAAGCTCAAGTGCCTGAATCAGACCGGAAAAGTTTGAATTGCGGGTTGACTGGAATGATGGCTGCGGTGAGTAGTACGGGCTAGTCTTGGACGCGCAATCCAAGAGGAGGAGCTCTTTTGGATCTTCCCTTTTCTTGGAAAGCCACAATCTTTCGATTACCTAGGTACTGAGTAGTAATTAATAACAGTAATGCTAGTAGTAGTAGTATTTAAGCTCACGCTGGCGGATGCAACTTGCGTCACGTCTTGGCCTGCAGGAAGCTGCGCCCGCGTTGGTGCATAAAAAAAGGGCTCCCGAGTTGATGACATTATACAGACCAAGGAAACGCACAGTTATGAATCGTGCCTCAAGCCTCAAGCCTGCCGCTTACACGTAGGAGGGGAGGGAGGGTGGGGGAAGACAAGCTTCGTGGGAGGATTTAGGTCGGCGTCAGACATTCATCATGTGACCGCCCGGGTACGTTACACTTCTCCTTCTGGTCTTCGCTTTTTGTTGTTTATTTTTTCTTCGTCTTCTTTGCTTCTCTCTTTCTATTGAGGGGCTAATGAGCTCGTGACAGTGTCTGATGATGAGGCTGCCTACTTGGGTAATATAATGAGTAGTAGGTCGTATTGCTATTATTAATCGCCTTGACATATCCGGACACTGTGTTGCTTCGAAGTGTAATAGTCTGTAGATACCCAAGGTGGAGAGGGATTGATGGCTGGTCCAGATAGAGTCGGCAAGCTTTTGCCAGGAGGCACCCAGTCTTCATCCTACGCCATTATATGTACCTAGGTAGGCAGTATGCGATCGGGACGCAGATGCTGACGACGCACGTCTAGGCATTTTGGTGTCGACTCTACTTTTCGTACGAGCTAAATACAAGGTATATAGTATTACGGACAAGGAAAAATTGGAGCTATGCTGCCATACTACGCGCGCATCTTGCTCCCAGGGACAGCATGGGACCAGAAGGTGGCTCTCACCTACCTAGGGGCCAGCGCCCACCCGTCCCGAAAGCTACAAACTTCAATTGCTCAAAGCCAAGCTTTGTCGAGGCCCGCTGGGTCGTCGGAGTGGCCCGAGGTGTGAAGGCCCTGCTTTAGGGCGCGCGCAGTGGGTGCCAAACGACAAGGTCGTCGGGTCATCTGGTGCCCCTCTTCCTAGGTACCGTTCCTGATAATGGGGGATATCGACAGTAAGATATGGTGTGCTCTGGATTCGTACAGAGATAAGTTCCAGCAGGCTCCTGGAGCAAGCTGCGATCATCTCCAACTGACTTGATCTTCGCGGTCTGGTTTTCCTCTGTTCCCTCCGCCCTCCGGCACATAGGATCTTTCTCAGCTGATTGATTCGATTGGGCCCCGATCTCATACTTGAGTGGCGAATATGGGCCTTCGGAGGGGCATCAATCATACTCTACTTGTACATCGGTAAGTACTGGGTATGTTGGGAATGGTAGGTACTACTAGTAGTATCCATCAAAATGCACCTTTATACGGTGATGACGCCCTAATGAACGGAGACAGGAAAGAATGAACAGTAACTAAAGGTGAACAACGACCATAGCAGCAACCTCAGACCTAGAAAGCGAAGGCGCCGGAGAGTGGTCGCCATACTGTGCTGCATGGCCACTTTGGCTGCAGATAAGGAGGAGGACCAGAACGAAGTCGTTGCTATTTAAGCTGCCATCCTGCAGCCAAAGGATGGAGCATCGTAGTAGTTGCGTACCGAATGCGTAGACTAAGCCCCTGGTGTTGAGCTTGAAGGCCCCCCTTCTGCCTGTGTCCGCATTTACTTACGAATCATACTTTATTACCACTACTACCTAGTGTTGGTGGATAAGTGACCGTAGTATCTACTACTCCGTATTTCGTAGTGTCCCGCCATCGAGGCACAGGCACCGATGTCTCAACCGCCCCTCGTCATCCGTGATAATCAGACGGCGGATGTTCGAAAGAGACACTGGAGTGCTTCATCCGAGGTGGGTTTAGACATGGGTCGGCAGTGGAGCTTCGCGGGAGGCTGAGCACGTTCTTTTCAGGACTTGGACGAGTCTGCTGGGTCAAGCAATACGGAACACAGCGTTAAGGTAGCGTAGAGTAGCGTACGGGAGGTAGTGTTGTGCCTGGGTTGAAACGGCGAGTTTTTCGGGGCCGGCAGTCTGGACTCGAAGATGAGAGTTTTGTGTGGTGTGTGCCAAGCGGCCCTGCTTATATCTGAGGTCGGAGTAGGTACGAGTAGGAGGCACGAGTAGCGGATGCTCGGAGGCGCCTGTAGGGGAGCCAGTGCACCAACCAGGCGCCAGAACGTCCCTCCCCACTGGAAGCCCCAGCGCATGCAGAGCTTGCGAAGCTCCTCATCAGCCACTCACAGGCCTCCGCTTGGGCCGCCCTCCTGTGACAATCGGACGACGAGAGTTGGGTAGATGCAGCAGGCACTGGTAGGTACCTTATGGCAGGGCAGTCGCCGACAGTGGCTTGGTGTCAGACTAGGTAGGTACCTACCTTAGGCGCTTGGTCTCCAAGTCGGTGGTGGCCTTTAGAGCCCACAGGGGTGGCCCCTTCTCGCCCTGGCCGACCCGAGAGCCTTCAACAACTCACTAAAAGGAAAGTCCAGAGTCAGGAATGAGTGAGGAAGCTGCCACCAAATGTTGCCGGTGCCCACCAACCAAGGCCAAGTGCCCACGCCCATGCTCCACCACGGCTTCCCACCACTGCCACACCTCTTCTGCTCCCTCTTTCCCTCTCCTCCCGCGCGAAGAAAAAAATAGCACAACATCTCTCCGTCACCAGAATCGAGACGAGACACAAAGCGCGCCTTTGTGCCATATCCTGAGAATCGCATTCCCGTGACGAATTCTCTTCCAGCGAAGACTTCATTGGTGATTCCGATTCCGAATATTCTTTTTCCAAGACGATCGGGTCTCTTCAACGTGACGCTGTGCTGAAGCGGAAGCCCGCCGACACCCAATACGACTCGACCAAACGGCGAACCATCAAAAGACGAAAGCGACCTGCTTTCCCACGGCGAACTCGTCCTTCAGACGATCAAATAACACGACGAAAAAGGCTCAATCACATATATCTGAGCGATATTTGTGATCTCTACGAGTTCAACGCGACGAAGCCGCTGTTGTTACCTTTGGTTTCGACGGTTCCATTCTTAACCCGACAGTCCACTGAGGCAACTGCGACGACGAACGACGACGATACCTCGACTGTCGTATTGCCGCGCTTCGTCGGCTCCTCATACCGATTGTAGTCCCTGATCATATCGCGATTTGGCTTCATTTCTTGTACTCGATAGGCCTCGCTTTTTTTTTCCCCGCGAGAAGCCCGCCATCCCACTGCTGCGATCACTTCACTGTGA
This sequence comes from Ramularia coccinea, assembly GCA_013461505.1. Taxonomy (NCBI): domain Eukaryota; kingdom Fungi; phylum Ascomycota; class Dothideomycetes; order Mycosphaerellales; family Mycosphaerellaceae; genus Ramularia; species Ramularia coccinea. Next base: position 4,480,885 of record JABNMW010000001.1, on the reverse strand, counting down.
GTCTGACCGGACTACCGCTTCCCATCTCCCTACGTTCAGTCCCTGCCGTAGTCTGCCTATTTTGCCTCGAAACCCCCCATCTACCCCCCTCCCTCCACTACCACCCCTACCCGCGAAGGTGCCTCTGACTATTTTTTCCCTCTACCGTTCCTTGCCGAACTATCATGGCCACCGCGGCTCTTCTTTCCAATTTCCAATGGTTGCCGGATTTGTGCGACGTTTTTACGGCTTGCTGACTATCGTGCTTTATGCCCTGCAGGTTTGAGCGAAGTGCATCGTCCTAGCGCATAAGCAACACAACAGATACATACAGTTTCGTCCTACGACTCCATCCCCGCAGCTGTTGCACCATTTTACTCACCGGCCGGCTCCTTTGACGTCCCCTCTACCGCGCGCCGCCGCCCACCTTCTCTTTCCACCCGCCATTCTTCCCTACGAGGGCACATTACAATGGCAGACCAACACGAGGTGGATCTCGACTCCATAATCGACCGACTACTCGAGGTGCGAGGTAGCCGTCCCGGCAAGCAAGTTCAACTTCTTGAGGCCGAGATTAGATACCTCTGCACCAAGGCTCGCGAGATCTTCATTTCCCAGCCAATCCTTTTGGAGCTTGAGGCTCCCATCAAGGTACGTGCTTCGTTATCACTGTCATATTTTCAATAACGTGTGGATTGCGATGCTGACTGTGATTCGGTTGTGACAGATCTGTGGTGATATTCATGGACAATATTATGACCTGCTACGGCTCTTCGAGTACGGCGGTTTCCCGCCAGAGGCGAATTACCTCTTCCTCGGTGACTATGTCGACCGTGGCAAGCAGTCGCTCGAGACCATCTGCCTGCTCCTTGCATACAAGATCAAGTACCCTGAGAACTTCTTTGTTTTGAGAGGAAACCACGAGTGTGCCTCCATCAACCGTATCTACGGTTTCTACGATGAGTGCAAGCGTCGCTACAACATCAAGCTTTGGAAGACCTTCACCGACTGCTTCAACTGCCTTCCTATCGCCGCTATTATCGACGAGAAGATCTTCACCATGCACGGTGGTCTGAGTCCGGATCTTAACTCCATGGAGCAGATTCGCCGCGTCATGCGCCCCACGGATGTAAGTGCTAACACCTGAGATGGAGCCCAACCCTGAGCACGACCAAGAACGCCCCTAACATTGTCAGATTCCTGACTGCGGTTTGCTGTGCGACCTGTTGTGGTCGGACCCCGATAAGGACATCACCGGGTGGAGCGAGAACGATCGGGGTGTGTCATTCACCTTTGGCCCTGATGTCGTATCGAGATTCCTCCAAAAACATGACATGGATTTGATTTGTCGTGCGCATCAAGTCGTGGAAGATGGCTACGAGTTTTTCTCCAAACGCCAGCTAGTCACCTTGTTTAGTGCCCCTAATTACTGTGGCGAGTTTGACAACGCCGGAGCCATGATGAGTGTAGACGAAAGTCTGCTCTGCTCATTCCAAGTTAGTCCTTTTTCCCTACATTCATGCCAATCCCACGGTTAATATGATGCTAACTAGTCATCTACAGATCTTGAAACCAGCAGAGAAGAAACAAAAGTACGTTTACGGTGGCCTTGGGAGCGCAAGCAAACCAAACACTCCCCAAAGTATTCCCAAGGCTTGAATGACGTGTTGATACGAACGATTTTTTCCCTCTAGATTCGGACGACGATAAATGGTCACGCCACCGCTCGACCGCGAAACCTCAAATATATGTCTTGGTCCACAAGTCCAAGCTCAGCTGTCCGACTTTGTGTCTCCGCGAACCTCTTCCGTCTCATAATCTCGCTCTCCCTCCTGCCGCCTCGCCGGGCTCGCCACGTCAGAACTATTGCTGGGATAGTCTCGGGTCGGAATCGAGCATGTCTAGCATGCTGCTACTGTGTTGGCTCGGTGGGCTTGAGTCGTTTAATGCCCCATATGCGAAAGTTGATTACGACAAAACGGCTGTTTCTTAGCTCACAGATAAATCATGCAGAAAAAAAACTTTTTTGACTTCAATTGCTTGTCAGCGAGTGCGCCACGCACATTAGAACAACCCAGCAATGAAAGGATTGCAGACGCCTTCTCTCCGCGATGTAACGTTTTCACGGTGGGCCCAGAGTCTTGGTGGGATGGGTTCTACAAAGCATGGGCCAAGTTGGTTCCCGCTAGTCTTTGAGTGTCCGCCAGAATAGACAATCGATTATATTGATCGGCCGGCAGAGTTAGGTTGAGGCAGAAGCTAGCCACCCAGGGGATGAGGCATGAGGTCGTAGCCGATGTCTGGCGCAACATATTGTACATGGACAGTGCTTCCGATTTGTCAACATAGCTTTGGCCGTATGGGCCTCATTATCATACAATTATCTGTACCAAGAATGCTATCGCCAATGATCATAATCTTACCAACGCAGAGGACTTCCACAGTAGAGGGACGACAGCTCTGGAAATGTTTCACATTGACAACGTGAGCGCTACGGCTCTACTCCTTAGCAAAAAAGCTCACGCGGTGCCTTCTTAGCTGAATTAACAACATTTCAGGTAGCACAGTCCTCACATTTCTCCTCGCCCTTCTGTCCATCTCTTTTCGTCTGCTCAGACTCTTCTTGACCAGCGGCGTTTGAGGCTTCCTTCTTGGCCTCCTTCTCCTTAGCGTGATCTCGATCTACATGTCCCAGGTCTCTACCGGGCTCGATGACATCCCTCACACGTCTCTTCAGCTCCTTTGTCTCCGGAAAGCCCCCATCAGCCTTGCGATCCCACAGAGTTCTGACCTCCGGTATCTGATGCTGATCCGCGCTGCTTGGGTCTTTATGATGGATTGTCACGACAAAAGTCCCTCCCGTCGACGGCTGCAGTGCGACTTCGCCCAAAGAAGTTGAGAAGGTTGATAAGAGTTCTTGAGCGTACTGTTTTAGGGATGGAAACAAGTGACAAATGGCTGTTAGCTGGAATCCCTGAGTTGCGCGTGACGAGAGGGGGAGAGATGGAAACTTACGTATGCGGCTCGGAGCATCCATTTACATTGAGTGCAGAACTGGATAGTGACTTTGGGTAGTGGGCTCGGGACTGGATGTCGTTGTTGTTGTTGTTGTTGTTGTTGTTGCTGCTGGTCTGCCATGGTTGACTTTTGCGGGTGAGGTATTTCTTCTCGACTAGAGAATATGTGCCTACGAAAAGAGTAGTCTACAAAAATGCTGACCGGGGAAGGATATTGCTGTTTGACACGATGATAGGTAAATTGTCAATTATAGATCGGTTGGAGATTGCTTGAGAAAGTGCAGGCTTAGTGGGCTACTACCAATATCTACCAGATACTACATAGTGGGAACTACATTAATGGTCAAGGTTGTCTGTCTACCTGCTGGCCCAGGTACTACTACTGTGCTTTGGGACGGACATTCCACCCCATTCCGGTGGCAAATGAACGGCATAGGTCTACCGCAGTAAATACTAGACTAGTTCATCAAAGAGCACATCGAACCACTTTTCGGTAATCATCATGGTAACAAATGGTTACATTGGATTGGACAAGAAAGGAAATACTAAGTAGTAGAAAGGGGATTATTACACGCTTGAAGAGCCGGTTTCCCCAACCCGTAAAGGACCCCTTCGTGCCATTTTTCCTCCCCCTCGTTGTGTGTGTGTATGGCCTTGGACTTCGGCTACCTCCAGCCGAAAAGAGCTTTTGATAAACCGTTTCTCAACCTCGGAAGGGACGCCAAAGAGGACTATGAGAAAAGGACATCATGGTGATCTCCAATAAGACTCTTGCCTTCCCTTCCGACCTTACACTTCCCCTCCGACCCCCATCCCACTCCACTCCTCCCTCACTTCAAGTCCCCATGGAGTGAGTCCTGGGTATGCCACATCATCCTCCCCATCCAGAAAGGAAACGCGTCAGAAATACATCAAGAAAAGATAGCGGAGTCATCCTCCGCGGGCACTAGGCGCTAGGTATATCATCATTAACGATCGTGGCTTTGGCCGGTCGTATCTTGGCTAACTTTCTCCTCTCCTCGTGTATGCCGCGCCGACCCAAGTTCTCCGGTGATCTCGATTGGTGTTCGAGTACCAGTCAGAGAAGAAGGGAGCGAGGCAGACATATAGAGATCTTGACGATGCCGCGGTCTTACATGACAACGCAGCAGCCGCCCCCTTGTTGCGGGGCGTAAGGGTCCTCGCCCTTGGGCACAGCGCCCCAGACGGATGGAACCATATAATCCCTTGTGCCGTTACAGTAGGCGATGATGCTATGGGATAAAGTTAGTGCCCATTTCTCACGAAAGAATCGTGTCTAAACAGAGACAGGGCCGGAAACTAATCACCTTTTGGCAGCTGTGCTGACAGGGATACGTTCGCGGTCCAGGTCCTCGCGCAGACGGTTGTTAAGTTCTGTCAACCGCCGCAGCTTGAGGTCGGCCATGGACTGGCGAGTCTTCTTGATCTGCGACGGATCGCCGACATCACGGGATGTGTATTGAGGCATGACGGCAGGAGAGGCGCGGTTTCTGGACAGACTGGAACGGGATACTTGGCTGGCGAAATGTAGGCCTAAGTTATTGTCGATGCGAGGCTTGACAGGTCCGAAATCGTGAAATTCGTGGCTCTACACTGAATCGCCGTAACTAGACACGGAGGAGGCTTATTGTTAGTGACGCAGATTCGCGGAATCAGGAGGACTTGGTGTGTGGTGTGAATTCTAGCGACAAGGGACAAATGCGTGGTCGACCAGTCAAGAAGGCCAACAGCGGGAACGCAGCGCGAGATTGACAAGGACAAGAGACGATGGTTCGAATTCTCTTCCGAAAAACCATTAATGAAGAGAACGCGACGCTTTGCTTTGCTGAGCCTAATTGGCAGCTCCGTCGTACGTGCGACCAGCCTGCATTTGTCGAGACGGGGTGTTGGCGAACCGGAATCTTAGCTGCATGCATCCAGCCCTCAATGGGTGCTCGGCACCATAGAACACGAAATGCAAGAGCGTCGGACTGGAATACTCGAATCAAATCAATTCGAGGGCGTCATTAAGCAGCGGGAATCTTCGTCTTGTCCTCGTGGTCGCTCGCAGGTCGCGGTGGGTGGATTCGCTTCGGTCGAGATGCGCTCCAGCTGTCGTCCCCTATTCCCCTTCCTGGCCCCTTCTGGCTCTATGGTCGCCTTTCCCCCTCAACGTCGCATTGTCCAAGGAATTAAAGTCGGGTGTATGTCCAGGCCGAAACATGATTGAGAAAATTGAAGGAAATTGAATACACATACCTGTCGCTTGTCTTGATCGCCGACGTCAAATCTGACTGAACCAGTGGGAGGGAAATCGTCAAAGGCAGAGGCAAGGCAGAGAGGGAGCAAGGAAGAGGTCCAGTCCAGGTTGGGACAATAGTAGTGCAGTGAGCTGCTCCTGGGGTTTGGGAGGGGGGAGGGAGTTGCCAGTGGCCTGCGGAACGAGCACGGCAGCTGTGCGGGCGTGGGTCTCGCGCGGGCGGCAAATAGCCCAAAAGGCAGCAGCTTAAAGCACGCCAGTTGCCCGTGCGCTGTGGCCTCATCTCTGAGATGCATTTTAGTGGGGCGAAGTGGTTTCCGGGGGGGGCCGCTTGTTCTGGGCGGCGTGATGGGTGTCGCTCGCCTGTCGCTGTGGGTTTGTTCGGCCTTTTGCCCAGAGGCTCCAGGGTGTCTAGTGCTAAGGGATGCCCTTTCAGGGGAGCCTGTCAAGCGCCAATGCCCGCATCTGCTTGCTGCGACGCTACAGATTACCTACTACTAGTGGTAGTAGTGGTATTCTTGTAGTACTAATAACAGTACTAATTCTAGTATACTTCTCCGAATGTGCCGCTACTTACCTACCTACTGATATGCACCGTCTCCAGAAACTCCAGTCTTCTGGGCTCTGTTATTGCTTGGGAAGTCTTGGGGGCTAGTTGTATCTGGTTAGACGTGGAGCCGCTTTATCTTCCGTCCAGGAATCTTACCAGTAGCAGGTGCTCACAGGCAGGTAATCGCGCATCCTCCCAACGCCCAGAGGCAGGGGAGTCGGAATCCGAGAAGCGTAAAAGCGGCACCCCATCGGAAATTGGGGGATTCTCGCTTGCAGCGGTTCCTCGGTATCGTCAACCTTGTCCTCCCAGACGCGCACGGCCTGCTTCCTCTGTACTCCGTAAACCCACAAACGGTCTCGAGTACATTCTATTTTCGCAGAGGCCCGATGTTGTTCTGAGCCCTATTATTAGGGTTTCCACCGAATCTATCTGGTTCTCGAACAAAACATTATGATCAGAAAATCGCCAGCATGTTGACATGACGCGACTGACGGAACTTTGAATGGATAGTGCCTTATATTCGCAAATTGCGGTTGATATGATCCGCCCTAGTGCGGTCTCATACCAAGGCGTCGACGCCATCTAACTAAAGAAGCCCCACCTCAGATGCTAGTCGAGGTGCTTGATCAGTTGTAGATTTCTGTATCTGTACTCTAGGTGGTCGCGCAACATGGCACGTCCAACGTGAAACTGCCAGTCAAGATGCCTTGGTTAGCCATCTTGGGAAACAAGCTACTGACGTCTCCCGGTGCTCCATGCTTCTTGCAGGCATAGATACCACTGAAGGTCTAGGCCATATCCACCTGGCGCATGTTGACCTATTAAGCGGCGCCGAGAGCTTGAACATGATTCGGGCTACGATGCACCGATTAGCAGACGGCATAATGGCCAGGGAGGTGTAGTATATGTACAATGGAAACATAGCAAGAGTGCCGTTTCTTAGCCGAAAACAGATTTGGCCGCTCGAAATTAGTCGATGGACACTCAGTCGCCGGTATCGACCTCCAAATCAAGCTGGACACCATTTGAGATGCCGTAATCCTCCAAAGTGATGTGATCCTTGAAAGGGCGCTCGCCCTGTCGCTTCAGCATGATTTGACCCTTCTCGCGACCAATGCGTGCCGCCACCATGAGCTTCAGCTGGCCAACCGTATCGGAGCCTAGGCAGGGAATCGCAGACTTTGTCCCCAGTCGATCGTTGATGTTCACCACAATCATTTCTTGGCCAGGCGGTATCGCTGCTGGAGCTTTCTTCTCCTTTCGTGGTTTTGAATTCCCTTCATTGATCGCCTTTTCCGGCCGATCTCTACGCGGGGGCTTGGAGTCGTCGTCTCGACGGCGCTCGCCGCGAGGCTGATCATCTCGGCGACGATCATCCCGTCGGTCGTCCCGAGAGCGATCGTCTCGGGGAGGGCGCTCGCGGTTGTAGTCGTCGTCGTCCCTCCTGTGGTGTGGCTGCCTGTCCCGAAATTCTCGCCGGCGGCCTTGATCGCGTCTATTGTCGCCGTCCTCCTTGGTGTCTGAACGTTTGTCTTTCCATCGAAAGCCGCCACTGCCCTTCGGAGCTCGACGTGAAGGCGAGCGCGATCGCGATCGCTGATTTGTGTCATCCATAATGTCCTTTAGCAAGCGTTACAGCTCCGCTGGGGAATGTTTTGTCTCTTCAACCACAAGTGTCCAATAAAGTACTTGTTGATACGTAACAGTGCCTAACGTAATTCCAAAGCTTGACGATCTTTGACCTACACCAATCAGTCAGCCGCTGGTGACTACGGCTAAAGCACGTGACTTTACAGCAGATCGATAGGCAGTGTCTATCAAGAGTTTTAGCCAATTTTTTCCAAAATTACAATTATCAACTCCTCATCAAGACTAACACGTAATAAATAAAAAGAATGTTCAGTTGCAACCCAAAAAGGCAACCGGTTATGTGAATGAGTACCGTATTTACAAACCCAGTACACTCAGGTTTAGGACGGCTGCTGAGGTAATTACCACGTGATCTTCCCACCACAGGTTAACCCCGCGATGCTTGCCCGGGTAGCGTGCACACACGAAATTGAAAAATTCCTCCCTGTAGCGTCTGGTTTCGCATCACCACCGGACTGACAGCCAACCGATTTCACTCGTCCTCAGGCCTGCGACGGCTCGCTCATCGCTCGATAACTTCCCACTGCGCTTGAGTTGTCCCGCAGAGGAGGTTGCCCAGCATGGTAAGTTATTGGAAATCTCCCGTGTCTTGAACATCGTTCAGGCCGTTTACCCCTCCCTCTCGTTGGTCTCGAAAACCACCGAAGCTGACGACAATTGCTGCCACAGCCTCCGCCGCCGCATCAGAAACCCGAGAATGTCCTGAAGCGCGCCCACGAGCTCATCGGGGTGAATCAGGCTTCTGCAGCCCTCAACCTTCTCCACGAGCACGTTACGAGCAAACGATCCCGAAATGTCCCCATCGCATCTTTGGAGCCCGTCGTTCTTCTCCTGGTAGAGCTCTCGGTGGAACAAAAGAAGGGAAAGCTAGCCAAGGATGCACTTTATCAGTACAAGAATATCTCGCAGAACACCAACATTGCGACTATTGAGGTGAGATCCGACGAGTCGTCTTTGTGTCCCGCGGACGACAGCTAACAAAACAATTTAGTTGGTGTTGAAAAAATTCATCGAGCTCGCGGTTGGCAAGGTCACAGCTGCGCAGGAGAAGGCAGACGAGGTCCAGTCTAGTATCGATGCCACCACCACTTCGAACGTCGATGACTTGGAGGCCACCGAGACCCCCGAGTCCATTCTCTTGGCCACCGTCTCCGGCGAGCAGTCCCGCGACCGTACCGACCGTGCCATCGTCACTCCGTGGCTCAAGTTCTTGTGGGAGGCTTACCGCACGGTTCTCGACATTCTCCGCAACAATGCTCGCTTGGAGACGCTTTATCAAAGCACGGCTATGCAGGCCTTTGACTTTTGCCTCAAATACACACGAAAGACCGAGTTCCGCCGTCTTTGCGAGCTTCTGAGGAATCATGTCCAGACCGCTGCCAAGTACTCGTCTCAGATGCACGCCATCAATCTGAACGACCCGGACACCCTTCAGCGCCACCTCGAGACTCGCTTCCAGCAGCTCAATGTGGCTGTCGAGCTTGAGCTTTGGCAGGAGGCTTTCCGCAGTGTTGAGGATATCCACACCCTTTTGAATCTCAGCAAGCGACCACCGAAGAACATCATGATGGGCAACTACTATGAGAAGCTGACAAGAATCTTTCTCGTCGGGGAGAACTATCTCTTCCATGCTGCAGCTTGGTCGCGATACTACAGTCTCCTCCGCCAGTCATCTGCTCTGGTGGCTACTGGCCAGAGCAAGAAGTCCGATAACCCCCCCGCTTCTGACGCGGATCTTCAAAAGGCCGCATCTTTCGTGCTCCTCTCGGCTCTTTCCATCCCCGTGATCAGCACTTCTCGGTCCAGGGGAGCTATGGTTGATTTTGACGAGGCCCGAAAGAACAAGAATGTTCGTTTGACACATCTTCTTGGCATGAACCAGGCGCCTACCCGTGCTCGTTTGTTCAAGGACGCTCTCTCAAAGTCACTACTCCAGCGCGCTCGTCCCGAGATCCGTGATCTTTACAATATTCTCGAGGTCGATTTCCACCCCTTGTCAATTTGCAAGAAGATTTCGCCCATTTTGACCAAGATTGGTGCCGACGCTGAGATGGAGCGGTATATTCAGCCCCTTCAGCAAGTCATCCTCACAAGGCTGTTCCAGCAACTTTCACAGGTGTACGAGACTGTCGATCTCAGCTTCGTAGAAAGCCTTGCGCAGTTCCCTGAGCCTTACCAAGTTACTCGCGGCACTATCGAGAAGTTTATCATGAACGGTAACAAGAAAGGAGATCTCGCCATCCGCATGGATCATGCTACCGGCGTCCTTAGCTTCGACAACGATGTTTTCTCATCGTCCAAGGCCGTCGCCGGTACCACTGGAGCCGGTTCCGCCGAGTCTGAGACTGGAACCGTCCAGCGTCTGCAGAGCACGCCTTCAGAGATTGTTCGCTCGCAGCTCACTCGCCTAGCACGAAGTCTATACACAACATGCCACTACATTGACCCCGACTTCCACAAGGGACGTGTGACAGCTCGCGATGCTGCCTTGGCCCGCGCCAAGGCTGGCGCCGAGAAGGAGCACGCTGACATCATCGTACGTAAGGACATCATTCAGAAGCGCAAGGAGGAAGCATCCGAGCTTCAAGCCAAGAAGGATAAGGAGAATGCTCGCCAGAAGCGTCTTCGCGAGCAGGCCCTCCAGGAGGCCGAAGACAAGCGCCTCGCCACCGAGCAAAAGGAGCGTGAGGAGAAGCGCATCAAGGCCGAGCACGATCGTGTCCGTAAAGAAGAGATCAAGAAGCAAATTGCGGACCTCAAGATCAATGACAAGAACATTGACATTGATCTTGACGACATTGAGAACCTTGACACCAACCGCATCCGCGCTATGAAGCTGGCGCAGCTCGAGCGTGAAAAGAACGATGTCAATGAGCGTCTCCGCATCACTGGCAAGCGCATCGATCATCTTGAACGAGCCTATCGTAAGGAGGAGGTTAAGAAACTCAATGCTGATTACGAGGAGCAAATTGCACAAGATCGCGCCATCTACGAAAAGGTCAAGGCAAAGACACTCAAGGAAGCCGAGGAGAAGCACAAGGAGAGCGTCGAGCTCAAGCACCGCCTCAGCCGACTGGTACCTGTGTACGAATCATTCCGTTCCTCGCTGCATGAGCGTCGTCGGGATGAGTTCGAGAAGCGCAGGCGGGATGCTGAGCGCGAGTTGGAGAAGCAGATTGCCCTTCGCAAGAAGGAGTTCCGTGAGCGCAAGCTCAGAGAGAAACGTGAGCGCGAGGAGAGGGAGCGCGAGCTTCTGGAGGCCGAGGAGCGTGCTGCGCGTGAGAAGGAGGAACAGAGGCTGCGTGAAGAGGCCAAGAAGGCCGAGATGGCGAAGCTCAAGGAACAGCGTGACAAGGAGAGGCAAGATATGCTTGAGAAGGCCGCCTTGCAACAGCGTCGTGAGGATGAGGCTCTGGCTCGCCGCAAGGCCGAGAAAGAGCGCCCGGCGGCGGCGGCTCCCAGCCGAGTTCCTGAGCGCAGCGAAACACCTGAGGGACGCAAGCCGCCCGTGTTCGGAGCTGGCAAGTGGCGCGACCGTGAAGCTTCCCGAACAGCTAGCGGCGAGGCTCCCCCCCCTGCTCGTGGTCCTCCCATGGAGCGTACCGACTCCGGCGACCGAGGGTCTGGCCCGCCCAGGCTGGCACTCGCTGGCAGCAAGCCCAGCTGGCGTGAACGTGAGGCTGCGAAGGCCGCTTCTGGCGGTGGCAGCGACTCCGCCCCGCCACCTAGGACATTTGAGTCTCGTGGTGAGCCTATGGCTCGCAGCGGCTCGAACCGTGATGAGAATGGCCGAAACGAGTCACCAGCTCCTCGTGATCCGCCCCAGGCAGCCGGCGGCTCCGGCAAGTGGGTGCCTCCTCACATGAGGAACAAGTAAGGATGAGTAGTTGTTAGCAAGGTTGAACATGACTGTGATTGCACTGGCGTTTCAGGAAAGGGTCGGTTTTCACTTGGAGGAAGAGGATGTAAGCTAGAGCTCAGTATAATATCCCTCAGCGGAGGAGTGAGCCTATCAGAATGAATGGAAAAAAGTAGCACCGGTTCAAATATCATCACGCTCGCCATATTGAACAATTTTATCTTTACTGTTAATTCGACGACTGACCTCGTAGATGTTGCTCACAATACCATCTCTTGTTAGACTCGTTGCCTGCCCGCGCAATCGTGGACTACTTCACAATCAACGCCCAGATGCCCCTCGACCAAGTTTCGAACAATTGTTTGCCAGAAATCAAATGAACGAACGAAAGCTCTCAAGAGTAAAAAACCATATCATGATCTGAGCCGTCTTGTTCACTTGAAAGATGCCTTCTGGCGGCCAGCTTTAGGGTAGTCCTTTTTCCAACCCCACCAGACCTCGAGCCTTCAATTCCAAAAATCAAACACTAAGAATGCTTTGGAGCTTGCGAAATTCCCAATAGCTTATTCCCAATCTCTACGCTGCGATAGCTCTTGCATAATTTGGAGAACTTCTTTGTGAAAAACAAAAGAGGGCGAAAGGACATGGATCTGAATGTCTTCGTCGAGTACTCGAAATTAGTACGACCTGCGGAAGCATGCCAGGCTTTCTACATGCTTGCATCAACCGTCATATTAGGCATCGACTTGCTGCCACGGGATCTGCGCAGCGCCCTGATGGACTATGGTGCTCGTCAAAAGGAACCAAGCCAAAGGGAGGAAGAAAAGGGGAAGAATGCGCTGGCCTACTTTATGAGTTTCACTGAAGTGCCGCACTCTTGGTTCTTGCACTTTTATGTCCTGTCTGTGGCCTGCTCTGCCTTCTGGGCGATGCAGTTCCTCACCAGGGGAAGAATTATGGAGACCGTTGCTCAGGCTCAGCTTCGTGGTGGAGAGACGAGCATGGAAATTGAACAGGTGTACGTGGCTTGGACGTTGATGGCTCTACAGGGAACGAGGAGGCTCTACGAGAGTATGTTTGTGACCAGACCTGGGTCATCGCCCATGTCAAGCATCCATTGGGCATTGGGCCTGGCTTATTATGCTACTATGGGCGTATCTGTGTGGGTTGAAGGTTCTGGTAAGTCAATTCAAGTCAGAAGAATCAACATTGATCGTGAAAGGGGGGTCACTAACAAAGCACGCTTCATATTAGCCGCCATTGTGAAGTCCTGGGAAGGCATCGAGTCCCGAGGTCAGCTATCCTTCCACGTAGTCCTGGGCATCGCCTTGTACCTGCTTGGATGTTTCAAGCAAAACGCCTGCCACGCACATTTGGCAAGTCTCAAGAAATATACACTTCCGGAGCAGGGCTGGTTCAAATATATTGTATGCCCACACTATACCGGCGAATGCCTCATCTATCTCGGCATCTCTTTGGCCTCTGCACCAACAGGCCAGATTTGCAACCAAACAGTTTTCTTTGGGCTGGTTTTCATCATGGTCAATCTGGGATCTACTGCGGCTGGGACGAAACAGTGGTATGCTCAGAAATTCGGGGCTGACAAGGTGGCCAAGAAGTGGAGGATGATTCCCTTTATCTTTTAGACCTCTTTAATCCATGGGAAAAAAAATACATTATCCATCTTCAACGGGGGCGGAACAAACCAAATTTCTCGCCGACCTTGGACACTTTGAGAACGTCCCTGTACGTGAGGCTCGTGCGAGTTTGCCGGATATTTTGACCCTCCGCGTACGCATCTGGACTTCGAAGTAGCGACCAATTCACAATCTTGTCCGGCCCCAGATCCTCATCGGCCTCAATGTCGGCAATACCGTGCAGATAGTCGATATAGAGGCTCTCTGTGGTTATGAGCAGACTGCGAGGTTCCTGTAGAATTCTCCAGGCAGGACTTGATTCAACAGCGCCGTCCTCTTTGCTGCGATACAGATCTAAGCAGAGGCTGGCCCCGAGACTTACGGTGCACACTACCGGCCAGTAGGCCGAGCCATCCTGCGAAGGGTATCAGTCTCCAAGCCTCCGGGTCTGCGCTGTCTTCGATCGACTGCCTTTCAATCGCCATTGCCAGAGTAGTACACCGTCAACGGAACATACCTTGTGAGGCATGATGCCCACGCCTGGAGGATACTCGTTGATCAAGACGTGATTAGGCCGCTGATGGGGACTCGAGTCGAACAGATGCGTTGGATCATCATCCGAAAGCACCATGGATCTCAAACGAGGAATGACCGGGTCTTCCAGCCAAGGCGGGAGCGGTGCATCCAGCAGTCGATTCTGCATAAGTTCCGAGGGCCAGGCTTGAAGCCTGCGGTGAGTCAACTGCTTCCATCGTGGCCTTGGTGCGGTGGCAACCTCAAATAGCCGTTGATTAGCTCGCGAACTGACGGGAGGATCACAATCCTTTTTTTTTTTTTTTTTTTTCTTAACTTGAAGTTGAAAGAATGAAAATGAAATGGAAATGTGGAGGTGAGGCACCTTGTTGAGTATGACTTGTTCTTCGTCTTTAGTGATGAAATCGGAAATGTAGAAGGCCGCAGGTGGGAGATCCGATATCTGAACCTGCTCCAACGTCGTTGGTAGCTGTAGAGCGTCTGCCTTCGACATGGCTATGAAGTTTGCGGACGGATGTGGGTTCCAGCCTTTGGAAGGATGAAAATAGATTTAAGCTGCAGCTGTAGTCTGCAGTCTCAGTATCTCATCAATATGGATTGATCGTGTCAGGAGCATGCGGGGTGCTGACGGATAAGAGCAGTGTGAAGATCCACCTCGAGCGAAAAAAAGAAAAAAGAAAGGGTGTTTGGTGATGGAATGATGTTTTGTCCCTAAAGTTATCTCCTACCAGACTAGAGGTATTTCATCTCATTTGTCCGGTGATCTCACACCACAGTGTCCACTCATTGGCTCATCACCGCACTCAACTACTACCACCCGACTATTGCAACTAGACTAGACACCACCTTGACGTGGCATCGATACCTTGATCAGGCGCAATAGTGCCCTAACTACATTGAAGTTCAAGGAGGTCTGGACAATGCTGTCGATCGGTAATACTAGTACTAGATTACGATAATCGTACTTTGGCGAGAGTGTATCTACAATGCTGCCAAATGCAACAATTCGGGTCTCGATGGAAACAGATGTCGGTTGATTCGTCTATTCCTCAAAAAGACGCAGAATAACATATGCCTTTGATCAGGTATTACATGTAGTTGTACAAAGTATGTTGCTCGTTGAGAGGCAAGCGTTGTTCCCAGACTCACAGTTCTATAAGATGTCATGTACACACAAGCATCCGGGCTTCTGTCTGGGCTTTTGGAAGCAAGTCATGTTGAGGGGCTTTCCTTGCGACTAATTAGCACTACTACCTAAGGACCCTCCCTCATCACGGTCTGTATTTTGTTTTGTTTTCGTCATATTGTTGACGCGAGCGTGTTACGGAGCACGGACGGGACCATCTTAGCTAACCTTACCAGGGGCTCGGCGCAAGGAGCACGAAGCACCGCCGAGTCCAAATTGCTTGCCCTAACTCTGGAGCTCTACAGACTCAGAGTACACGTACTCGTACTTGGCAGGACCTTGTAACGATGGTTTGCACGGAGGATCAATCTGCAACACATAGTATTTGCTTGGTTGGAGAATTGGTGCACGACGACTGTAATATTTCAATTGTGCACCAAGGAGGACAAATAATGACCGCGGCTGTGCCTGCCTTCTTTGGGGTGGCGCGCTGGTCCTGCCTGGGAAAGGTAACCATGAGATGACTGAGGTAAAGAGATGAGAACGACATACCTACTTAGGTAGGTAGGTAAAAAGTAATGGAAGGCACGGCTGCCTCAAGCGACTGTAGAAAGTGGACGCTGGCCGCCTTCAGGTAATTAATACTACTATACCTACCTAGAGGTACTACAATTACTGTTTGTTCAGGAAGGAGCTGCTGTCCTGAGTAGTCCCGAGGCCCATAGGTACTTAGTAGTAGTAGTCATGGCGAGGAATCATTCAAAAAGTCTAAATTACCTATAGTACAAGAAGTACAGGGAAAGTGCATTAGTCTACAACACCAACCGTCCCGGCTCACTCTCCAAGATCACCTTGCAACGCTCCAAGAACAATTGCGCCCTCTTCTCCTCCTCTTTGGGCACAATCAAGCTGAAAACGTTTTCGCCGCTGGACAAGCCGGGTACAATGGGTATCGTAGGTTCGGTTCTAGCCGAGATTTTAGGCTGAGGGGCGAGGAAATCTATGATATCGGCCTTCTTGGTTGATGGGCGGGGAGGGAGCGAGGAAACGGGGGGGATGGCGGAGATCTGCGGTAGGTAGATGCCGCGAGAGCCCTTGGCAACCTTGACCTTGTCTAGGCCGAGAACCTGATCAAAGAGCTCATCGGCCGTGGGTTGCCTGTGAGCAAGTGGGAGATCGTCGTTGGCGAGCTCGGCGGCTCGGCTGATAAAGGTGGAAATAGGTAGGAAGACCCCCAGAGAGTCCTGGATCCTGTTCTGGACCTCAACGACCTTGTCCATTGACACGGGAATATTAAGCTCAAGATTCTGAATCACGGGCTCCGTGGGTGCTGAGGTAGCTTCCTTAGCGGCAGGCTTCTCCTTCTTTTCGGCGACCTTGATGTTGCTTAAATCGAGGTGAGAGAGCTTCTCGAAACGTGATGAGAGTGCCCCGGGCGTTTCAGCGTTGATCAGACCAACGTAGGCGAGCACGTCACCCTTGAGCAAGCGCCCGCCGGGGCCTGTCGGTGTAATCTTGGCCACATCCTCCTCGCTCAGCCCCCTCTCCTTGACAATGTGCCCGACGGAGGGCAGCAGGGGGTATCGCACGGCATGCGATCGCCCGCTTGCCGCGGGCTTCTTCTGTGAACCCTCACCAGCAGCCTTCGAACCACTTTCTGCCGCCTCCGAAGATGCAGAGCTCTCTTCCTTTTTGGGGGGCGCCTGCTTGGACTGCTGTAGCGACTCATCGGCGGGGATTTCGAGAGCGCTAATATCGTCGCCGGCCTCGGCCACGACGGCAATGCGGGTGCCGATCTGGACGGATTTAGAGCCACCCTGAGCCATGATCTTCATCATAATGCCGTCGTCCTGGGCCTCAACGTCCATGGTGGCTTTGTCCGTCTCTATCTCCAGCAGTACGTCGCCGGCGCTGAACGAGTCACCCTCCTTGACGTTCCAGCTGGCAATGTTACCCTCGGTCATGGTCGGCGACAGGGCCGGCATCGTGAAGTTTTGCGCCGCGAGACATCGTGCCGATGAGCTGAAGTCTGTTTCAATGGGTCATACTGTTAATCTTCTTTGAATCAGTTTTTTTTGGGGGGGGGGGAGGGAAATGGGGGGATCTCGTACTGCGAGTGGCAGCGGCACGACTAGGAGTGAGACGAGCCGTGGCTCGACATGCTGCCGCGAACGACGCCATTCGTAGAACTGGCGCTGTAGGGGCTTCGGTGATGTCGAATGGCGGGTGAGAAGAGAAAGAGGTTCGAGGCCCGTGAGCGGAATTATGTTGGAGGTTTTGCGAGCTTTAGTGAAAGCTGTTGGGAGGCGCACGAGCACCACAACAGGCTGCCGCAGCCCGGGGCAGTGGAGCGCACTCTGACCAATAGCCCCTGCTTAGTAACACATTTCAGCCAATCACAAAGAGGATACTAGTGGCGATCAGACTTTTGCCCGGCAGACACTGAGTCCCCCGTTTGCAGCAAACTCGTCCCAGTTGAACTTTCAATACCGTACACCTCCACCACCCAAGCCTCACCCGACCCGACTGACCGACACCGACACCTACGCCTACCGCATCGACGACTAACATCATCGCGGCCTCGACGAGAGCCCTTTGTATTACATTCCGCACGTGTTCCCTACCGTTGTATTTTTTTTTCGCCTCTCCCCCCCTTCCCATTACCCGTACTGTCATCTACTCTCGCCCTCGGCCGGTTACGTCTGTTGGTCGGCCTTGTCCCCCCCAGTCCTACGGCGCACTTCGCTCTTAGGGGCTCGGCTATTCCTCTTACTACGTTCCAACATCGACAACCGCTCGGTACTCCAGACGAAGTTACCTGGTTTATTGAGACCAGTCTCTTTACCTTCTTTTCAACACTTCCAATTCAATTAATTCTGTAGAGTCTTAACCTGTCGCGATACCGTTATTTCGACTCACCCTAGGCTCGACACCACAACCACATCATCATCTCCAGGATGTTGCGAGCCGCTCGTCCCTCGGCCAGATAGACTGATATGGATGCGCACAATGCTGCCGAGTCAGACCAGACGAAGCCTGCTGGCGCTTCCCCCCAACATCAGCCTCCAAAGAGCCCTGATGCAAAGCCCCCCAAGGACGCGCCAGCTGTGACCTCCAACTCCCCTGGAAAGGAGACTAGGCCCCGTGCGAGCTCTACCGGCGCATCCGGCGACCAAGACTCCGATGCCGAAACGATTGTTCTTCCTGGAAAGGATGGGCACTCGCCTTCCAAGGTCCGCAAGGTCCGGCAGGAGGATCGCAGCGATGGGGACAACGATGCGTCGAAGCGCTCGCAAAAGGCGACTACGGACTCTGTAGGGGAAACTCACAATCATGGCGACAAAGAGGGCGAGGCGGCTATTGGCCATAGTGATGGAAATGATGACGAGAAGAAGCGATCATCGGATGCTCACGAAAAGGAGAAGGGCAGGGATAGAGTCATCCGACCCAAGGACGAGTCTAGCGTGCTGAGCTCTGCGCCCACGTCGCCACCTCAGAACCGACGACGCCGCCGGTCCGTCAACAGCCGCTCATCCCTGTCTGACACTGATCAGCACGCTGGGGACAGCAAACCCTCCAAAACATTGTTACGCGAAAAATTCAAATCTGGCGAGCGATTGGTCCCCCACAAGCGTAAATCTCACAGGACAGATTCAGATGAGGAAGACGACGACTCTCGTAAAGCGCGTCGGCAGCGAACGACAAGTGCAGGGGTTGACAGTGGACGGCTTCACAAGGAACGCAGACAAAGCACCTCATCGAGGCAGCATTACCAAGATACCCGCAATCGCTCGAACTCGCCGCCTTCTCGCGCCCACAGACGAAGTGTTTCCACCCAGTTGGCCTCTTCTAACGGCTCAGGCATGAAGAAGCGCCGCCCCCCGCCTCCCCTGCAGCCAACAGACTACCGTTCAGACGATTCCTCAGCCAGCGGTAGCCCTCATCCCCGCAGCAGCAAGACGCGGAGTGCGGCCGCCTCTTCCCATGCGGAATCTCATGCGTCCCCCATGAAGATGCCTTCACACAAAAAGCATTTAGACGCGCACGGTCAGACTCTCCTGGCTCGCGCTTGTGCAAGAGGCGAATTCGAAGGTGCAAAGCAGCGGCTTGCCGACAGGCCTGAGGATCTCAATGTGGCGGATTACGCTGGAAACACCCCTCTTCAGATCGCCGCCATTAATGGCTGCGAGGATATCGTTGAGCTCTTAGTCGATGCTGGTTGCAATCTGGATTGTGTAAACTATGACAAGGACACTCCTTTGCTCGACGCTGTCGACAACGGTCATTTGGGAGTCATCAAGCTGCTTCTGGATGCTGGGGTCAACCCTCGCAAGGCTAATGTGAATGGGGAGGAGCCAATCGACAGGGTTACGGATGAGACCGATAACGCTGATGAGATCCGTGCCGCTTTGACAGAGGCAAAGAAACGTTTTGGAGGACGAACGAAAACTTCCGAGGACCGTAACTCCCATCTCGACTCACATGAGGGTCCTGACAGCCCCCGCCAATCCCCTGCCGCGCTACCTTCCAATCGACGTGGCGGGGCCGTTCGTTCCACCAAGACGAGGAACGACCTACTATACCAGCCCCTGGACGACAAAACTTTACGCCAGGCAGCTGGAAGGGGCGATGAGGAAATGGTGGCACGGATTCTGCAGGTCAAAGGGAGCTGCAGCGATGCCGAGCCCATGGTGGCAGCAGCTCGCGGTGGCCACGACCTCGTGATCCAGCTGTTGCTGGGTCTGGGCGGGGCTGATCCTGACCCGGATCCTGTACATTCACAGCCATCAGATTTTGCAACGCCCATTCTCGCAGCGATTGGCCAGGAAAACATCAAGGTTCTCGAACTTTTGTTGGAGCAACAGTCTGTGGATCCCACGCGGCGACATAACGGTGAGGCCTACTACGAGATCGCAAAGCGACGACAGGGCACCAATTGGAAAGAGGAAGAGCAAATTCTAAAAAATGCCTATGATGCATTCAAATCTTCCTCAAAGCCAATTGGAAAGCTTAAATCGCCCGGCCGTCGCGAAAGGGAAAGAGAGAGAGAGGAAAAACGTGCCAGAAGAGCGGAGAGAGCAGAGGCTCGACCACCTAGAGCCGAGCCCGCAAGCCCTCCGCGTGAAGGTGACTCCCGCAAGAAGGCTCCCGGGAAAGTGTCCAGTCCTCGAGAGAAACGTCGCTCTGAGTCACATCTTGGACCCGGGGACGAGAAGCGGAATTTGGTCCGCCCAAAAAAGGATGAGCGCCCTTCATCCGTCAACCCATCCGATCGTGAGCTGTCTCCGGTTTCACACATGCACAACAAGACGAAGCGGACCGAATCGGACATGGTCTTGTCCTCGGAAGGCGAGAATGTCAAGCCGCGACGCAAACTCATATCCAAAGGCGAACTGCGAGGGGAGCGTGAGAAACAACGACGGTCTAGTGTCACGTCGACGACGTCTACCCTCAAAGAGCCATCAAGTCCCCGCGAATCGAGGCATGAAGATCCGGCTGAAAAGGACAAGATCAAAGTATCGGAGAAATATCATGACAGGGCAAAGGCACTCAAGAGAGAAGAGTCTAGAGATCCTGCCTCAACTGGGGATGCCTCTGTAAAAAGACATCGCACGAGCGTAACCCCTGAACGATCTCACAACAGCGAGAAGGACGAGGGCGAGGTACCAGTGAAGAGACGTCGCATAGAAGGCGAGCCTTCCGAAAAGCGATCAAAACGGCCTTCCTCTTCAGCCGAAGAAGGGGTAGTGCGCAGGACGGGTTCAGGATCCGATGGCACTGGCAGAACGCATCCAAAGAGCCACGAGAGGAAGGAGGGAGATGGCAAGAACGGCTCCGGTGAACCCCAACGGAAGGAGCCCAGGCGATCATCTGGACCCGAGACCTCAATCAAGATCAAGTCTGAAGACGTGGATGTTGAGATGCTGGACGCGGACAATCGAAATGTGCCGGAATCGAGCAAGACCACCTCTGATGCTGGTGGTGAACCCGAGCGCAAGAAAAAGAAGAAAGCTCAGCACGCAGACGACGAGGACCAGAAGGAAGCTGAACGGAAGCGCGTAGAGATTCAGGAGAAGAAACGAAAGCAACAGCTGCAAGACGAGGCCCGAGCAAAGAAGCAGAGGGAGGAAGAGGAAGTCGCTCAGCGGAAGCGAAAGGAGGAGGAAGAACGTGAGGTCGAGAAGAAAAGACAAGAAGAGGCCGAACGGAAGAAGAAACAGGAGGAGGAGGAGGAGGCAAAGAAGTTGGCGGAGGAGAAGGTTCGACAAGAAGCCGAAGAAAAAGCTCGTCGCGAGGAAGAGGAGAAGCGCCGCGCTGAAGAGGAAGCTCGTAAGGAAGAAGAAGAACGCCAGAAGCGTGAAGAGGAGGAAAGGCTACGGAAGGAGCGTGAAGCTGCGGAAGAGGTGCGTCGTAAGCGTGAAGAGGAGGAGCGCAAGGAACGCGAGCGGCGAGACCGACTCCACCGGGAGGAAATGGAAAAGAAGCGAGCGGCCAGAGAGGCGGAACTACGGCGACTGCGAGAGGAGCAAGAGAGGGAACGCCTCGACAAGCTTCCTCCCTTACTGCGCTGGCTCGATACTTGCCCAAATCCGAAAAACCCAGCCTTTGCTGAGAAGTTCAGGACAATACAAGGCGTGCGGTACGACACCATCCGGCCCGAGGCTAATCGAACGCCCGAAGGAAGAGAACAGTGGGTTCTCAATACTCACGCAGCCCTATTGCTGGGCGAGAAGGACCTGGACCTCTCTCGATGTAAGTGTTCACCACCCAAAGCTCAGACTCTCAACCCTCGCTGATTCTTGCTCAGACACCGATTGGAAGCGTGTGCCAGTGTCCCATCTGGCAAAGGTCACACTCTGGAGGGTCGAAGCAGGCCTCTATTCCCTGCTTGACAGCAAGACATGGGATCTTGGAAGGCAGTTGCCTGATTATTACGGAGCGGAGACCCCAGCCGAACTGTCAATGCAGGCCAGAGAGCGTCTAAAAGAGGCTGCTTGGAAACGGTTCCAAAGCTTGGATCTGTTCTTCGTCAAGGTATGCTGAAGAATTCGCTCAGTTGCCGAAATTTGGATCCTCGATGACTGACTTGACAATCTCCAGGTTTCCGACCTCTTGTACACCGTGCCTAACATTCCGCATCTGCGGAACGTCAAATTAACTGTTGCGTATCGCGAAGCCATTGAAAATGATGCTCTGATGCTAGTCTGGAGGGCACCACAGAAGTGGAAGCAAGATCCAGACGCCAACCGCTTTGGCGGCTTCTTTGGACCACGCAATCAGTACTTTGTCAATGGAGTCATGGTTGATGAAGACAAGCCCAAGATGAGCGAGACCAGTCCCACGCCTTTTCCCGAGAAGCAAGTACCTCGCCGCGGGTTGTTGCAAGTTTTCCCCGGCGACCCCGACTTCGTCAAGCTTTGTCTAGAACAGGGCTTGAATCACCTCATTAACGGCCACCAAGAGGACTCGGTCCCTAACGGAGTGCACTCACCGCCCGCGAGCCACGTCGCTGGCGCGCCAAATGGCAATGGTCCGAGTACCATCAGTGATTCGAATACGAACAATCACGACACCAACGGCCCGAAATCCCACGCCCATCTCAATGGCACTGTGCTCAATGGTATTCACAGCTCGAACGTTTGAGCGAGGCTTTTGGTGTTTCAAAAACACCGGCAGTCAAAAGATTTTGGCTGCTCCCATTCTCTAATTTTCCCACTTCGTCTATCATGACGAGCAATTCTTTATCTAATCTTATACCTCACCGCCCGCAAAAATCGCGGATGGAAGCCGGAAGACCGCACATGGAAGGTTGCGTATAGCTTGTCGTTAAGGGGTGGAGGAAAGCTCATGTTCGAAAAGAGATACACAGGCTGGTAAACCATGTCGAGGTCACATACATGTAGGAGATGTTGTCTCAGCTGCATTTTTGTTTGTCTACGGGAACTTCGGACGCGCCAACGAGGGAGGAGGTGGCGATCGTGATGGACGAGTAACACGAAGCATAAGTTGTGGCGTTTTTTTATTGTCTACTACCTAGTACCTACTGAGCGAGAGATACCTCCATTGTAGCAAATTTTCAGATATCTTGTTCGAAACAATCGCAAGGACGTGCCCTTCCACGGATATCAGTTTGATACCTTGTGGATCTCACTGTGCCGATAAGAGCAATTTAGAAATCAAGTTCCCAACGTCCTCAGAAACGAACGGAGTGAAAGAAAGATCTACGTTGCACCCGTTCTTTCCCCCAAAGCTGACGGCTTGAGTTGGGGCAGTCAGCAGCAGATTGTGCCTCGTACTGGTCTTTTATTCATGAATCGTAATTCCGAGTCTGCAGCTCTCAGGGAGGTCAAGTACTACCTTGGTACTGATCCTACTGCTAGTACGTCCTCGGCTTCTTGCCGGGCTGACATCACTGGTGGCGGTCACGGCTCAAAAAAAATTTACCCCACCATAACCGACTTGGATTCTTTTCCTCCCCCAGATCTGCAGATGATTCATTTGCAAAGCTGCGAGCGCTACCGACGATAACGAGATCCGCGCGGTCCTGACCCAACCTATAATAATCTCGAGAGGGTTCCCAGGAGCTCATCTATTTATATCATAGAGCGCTCAAACAACATCAGCACGGCTATAGCCGTTTTTGGTTGCCCATCATGTCGACTACAGTTGAAAAGGTTTGGCTTTCCGGCATCGAAATGTATCATGTTTGTGTACGGAAAGGCTAACGATCATTCAAACAGATCAAAGAGATCGAGTCTGAAGTATGTTTGAAAGAAAACCCATCCGGAGGGGGATGGCATCGAGCTACGACCTTACCTAACTTGCGCGACCACAATAGATGGCTCGAACTCAGAAGAACAAGGCAACCTCTTTCCATCTTGGTCAACTCAAAGCCAAGTTAGCCAAGCTAAAAAGAGAGCTGTTGACTCCATCAGGAGGTGGCGGCGGCGGAGGTGCTGGTTTCGATGTAGCCAGGACAGGAGTTGCCAGTGTTGGCTTCATCGGGTTCCCCTCTGTGGGAAAAAGTACACTAATGAGCAAGCTGACGGGCCAGCACTCGGAGGCGGCTGCCTACGAGTTCACTACTCTTACATCTGTGCCGGGTCAGGTTGTATACAACGGTCAGATCGACATCTCGAGCGCCTTGCAAAAACGCCGAACTAACTGAGGTCACACAGGCGCCCCCTTACAAATCATCGATTTGCCTGGCATTATCGAGGGAGCCAAAGACGGACGAGGACGAGGACGGCAGGTCATTGCTGTCGCGAAGACCTGCCACCTGATCTTCATTGTGCTCGACGTGAACAAGCCTCTCACCGATAAGCGTGTCATTGAAACCGAGCTGGAAGGTTTTGGTATCCGGATCAACAAAGAGCCACCCAACATTACCTTCAAGAAAAAGGACAAGGGCGGCCTGAACATTACGAACACGGTCCCACTTACCCATATCGATCACGATGAAATCAAGGCTGTCATGGGCGAATATAAAATAAATTCGGCTGATATCAGCATCAGGTGCGATGCCACCGTCGACGACATCATCGACGTTCTTGAAGCCAAAAGCCGAAGGTAAGCGGGAAAGTGTGAACAAAAGAGCTTGCATACTGATGTGTTTGGTGCCAGTTACATTCCCGTCGTCTACTGTTTGAACAAGATCGACGCCATCAGCATCGAAGAACTCGACTTGCTGTATCGTATTCCCCACGCTGTTCCCATCAGTTCAGAGCATGGATGGAATTTAGATGAGCTTATGGAATCCATGTGGGATAAGCTCGCCTTGAAACGAGTCTACACAAAGCCCAAGGGCAAGCAGCCAGACTACTCAGCACCTGTCGTTCTGAGGTCCAATAAGAGTACTGTGGAAGACTTCGTAAGTCGCTCGTCTTTGTCGTATTCACAACAACCTAGCATCTGCCTATACTCGGCCTATGATAGATCCGAACTGAGACAACATTTGTTTAGTGTAACGCCATCCACCGGAGTATTTTGGAACAATTCAAGACCGCCATTGTGTACGGAAAATCGGTCAAGCATCAGCCGCAGAGGGTGGGACTTGCGCACGAATTGGCTGATGAGGATGTCGGTAAGTGTGCTTCCACTAGCGCGTCGGCACGACATGGCTGGTAGCTGCGAGCGCAGGAAAGATCGGCCCATATTGGTTGGCTGCTTCAAGTCTACTCCGATCTGTGCCGGTCGAACGTGAGGACCGCGACGGGTCGTTCACCCGCGCGCCGTCGCTAGTTCCATGGCCACGCTGCAGCACCCATTGAAACGAAAAGGAAGAAGAAAAAAACAAGCATTGGACGCTAACCGTGACTAGTGACAATTGTCAAGCGATGAGCGTGCTCGTCCTTGACCGGTTTGAGTTTCGTGCCCGTGACGGGAGGATAGTACGGAGTTCGGGTACAAGCGCAGGGAGAGACTCGCACTACGGCCTGGCCCAAAACGTGTTGGCCACGTCCTTCTTAGGGAAAGCAAGCAAGACTACGACAAGTTGCCGACCAGGCACACCTTGTCAGCTTAGGCTCTAGGTACAATCGTAGCCTCCACATCCGCCTGTGCGAGCCCCGGCAAAGGAAGCAGCGGAGATCTGCTCCAAGGACAGGCTCCGCAGTCAGTCAATCAATCAATCAAACAAAGATTTCCCAACACACAAGATCCGGCCTGGACGATGAAACTATTTTCCATGACACGGACGCACCTCGAGCCTCATTGTTACCTCGTTCAAATTGAAGTCGCACGGCTGCGAGAGCTAAGAGCCTAAGAACCCATGGTAATGACGGGCCAGAGCAGGCGGCGGCATCGGAGTAGAGCTGATGACCAGGGTCATGACAGGGATAAATGTGAAGATCCTTGCCACATTCACAGTCATACCATTAGCCTTGGATTCCCCATGTATGATTTTCGCCGATGATTCTCGGTCGCGTTTTCTCGCGACACCTGGGAGGGAAAAGAAAAGGCAAACGCTAATGCCGCATCTGCCGACAATAGAGTCAACTGGCAGAACGCACGTAAGCCACGAAAAGATTGGACAATGGCTGGCTGCACCCAGGCAATTTACTTGACTTGCATAGCCGAAGGCCTCTTGATCTGCGGCCGCAACTTCCCCAGCAGAAACGTGGGATGGGATGCAAGCTGTGCATACTCCGTACGCACACAGCACGTCCGCGTTGCTGCAAAGATGGAGGTACGGAGTAGTGGAGGGTATGGTCATCGCGGCCGAGTACGGGGGGAAACAAGGCGACAATGAGGATTGATTGAACCGACGAAAAGTGGTGCTTGGCTGGCGTCGGGCGCTTAATTTGGCCATTCGACCTCCCTGCCTTTCACCTTCCAGGGACTGCGAGTACACCGGTGGGTGACTGGTTACCTGAATAGAGCTTGGGTGTGACAAATCTCATGATACCCAACCGTCGCACAGCAAATGTCAAGCTTCCTCGTTTCTATGCGGAAGAACTGTGAGGAAACGACTCATCAACTTCATCAAGCTCCGTCCTGTCCCCCACCCCTTTCTTTTTGCATTGCTATCGCCCATGTCGCGGGGAAGCTGGGCCTTCCACACGAGCATTGCTCATCTTGAAATGGACGCCACGCACGATGAGCTTTCCCCCTCTAGTGGGTCGTTCAAACCACACGAAGCACGTCGTTTACTGCTGAGATACTGCAGCTCAGAAACCCCTCAGTTGATGCGAGGATCTTGTCTCACCTACTAGTGTCCTTTAGGATTGCCGTGCGATGTCCTGGAGTACTAAAACTTGATGAGTCCATGGAAGAATAAGAAAGTGTGCTATTCATCGTTGAGAATGACAGGGATGTTAGGTCCAGGATTAGACGCTGAGGGTTGCTCCCGCACTGGCGCATCGTACGCATGTACATTGGACGGGGACTAATGAACGACAGACAGATCATAGTGAGGCGAAGTGCGGGAGCGCCCTCTAACCTTGCATGACGGGACATGGGGGCACACTGACCACAGAGTACGTATCCGTACATGCTATGGCGCGCTAGGCCTTGCAGACCAATGTCTGCTGCCAGCTTGCCCACTCCGCAGCGTGGCTGCAGCGTCGATATGGGGAGTTCTGGCCCCATCTCAGAAAAACAATGCACGGGGCCTAGAAGGGCACTTGGAGAAGAGGGCATATTGTGGTGACTCCAGACTTTGGTACATTCTCTTGCACACTTGACACAGAAAATGGACCCAGGCAAGCACTCGAAGCCGATGACCACTGGGAATAATGGCTAGTGGTAAGGAGAGCCTCTCCTAGTTCGCAGGCAAAAATTGGGCATGCACGCAGCCGATGTCCGTCGGATCTCCAAGTCAACTTTTCAGGGGCCTTGCCGCACTCACCCCACACGCTTCCTCAAAGCAAGAACAATAGCATTTGCTGACAAAGGCCTCGACTTACACACATATGAGGCCAATCTCCGGTCCCTTCGTTAGCTGGCTGGACTTCCGAGCATGGGGTAGCTGCGTGGTCTTGTGGTAATTAACGCCTCCACGGTGGATCGACAGGTCCCTTACCCGAGCAAGATTTGAGTCCCATGCTTCTTCATCCACCGGGGTCTCTTTCCATTGTTCATCGCTGCTGGGACAGAACATGTTGCAAGAAGGGTCCATATATCACCAATGACAGTCATTGAGTTCCTGCCCGGATACGGAGAGCTCTTCTCCTGGCTGGAGTGACAATGATCATGAGCAGAGGAAGGACTGACCTCAAGTTGAATGATACATCCCAACGGAATTTGCAGATTTGCACAGAGGAGTGACACTGGGTCTTTTGCACCCTCAGCCAAGAGTTTCGAGCAACGATGCCCACGATCCTGACAGGAACTGACCATTGGGAAAGACAGCCGGCGGACCACTACCCTCGAGTGGTTTTCTAGGCCAACAATCTCTGCATCAACTCCACACCCCCTGCGACAGCCTTCACGATCCAGCGCGGCCCTATTGAGCTATCTTCTTTATTGCTGCCCAATGGCCGTATTTGTCCTGCACAAAAAGAAAATCAGACTCCCTTCGTGTTTACTCGGAGATTACGCGGCTGCGTGTGGCGATGGACGTTGGTAAATGCTGTGAGGCTGTCTCCTGGACTGATTGGATCCTGCATGGGTACCATTGGGTGATCGCACGTGTGGTCCATGGATCACATTAGGGGACTCTCCGGCGTCATTCTGTACCTCTTTATTTGTACAAGTTGTGGTTACGGGTAGCAGCAAGGTGCCCAGCCTCGTCGATTCCGAATGCCAAAAATCGTCCATCTACAGCACAGTCTTTGAACAAATCGAAGACAAAGAAATCGAACAAAGACAGAAATCGCATTGATAGTAAAGCTGTGCAGAGCAAGTGCTTCCGATAGGCCTAAAGCATGGGCAGCCCGCACAAGGTTGTGGCAGCTCGGTACAACACACGATGGCTGTCTCAACATGCATGCAATGCGACTTATAGAGCACATGTTAAGGTGGCAAAGGCATCGACTGAAGGCACGAAGGGCCTGGTGTGGCCCTCACCCCCCATCCTTTCCCGGTCTCCCCGAGTTCCAACGAACTGCCTCACTCTTTCCATTGAGAATGTTGACTTGCGACCACAATAGGGCTACGACAATAGGACTATGACAATAGGCCCATGACAGCTGCTGGCTTCCAGGGATGGCCAACTTGCAGAAGCTGAGGGGATCGCTCATCATTATGTGTAACCTTACTCCAGTGAGCACGGGCCACCTCGTTCTAGGGTGTACAAGTACAAGGCTGAGGACAAGCAAAATGCATCAATATTGCATGCAAAAGTGATTTGGGGAAGCAGTAGCTGTAGAGACCATGTCTCGGATGCGTGAATGCGTGCATTCGGATGACAACCGCCGGCTTTGGCTCGAGCCGGGACGAATGGGTAGCACGTTGAGACGCTCACTTGCCTTAGATGGACTGATTGACAACCAATTTGGTCCATTGAGCAGACGAAAAAGCAACGAGCAAGGCCGCAAATCAAACTAAATTAGCGGCAGATTGGGCTAGGATAATGGCTCGCCGCTCAATGTACCGTTGATCTGCCTACAAATGGGTCCTCCGGCACCTCTGAGGTACCCGTCCGAGGTACTACTCTGTACGTGGCTCGCTTTTCCTACTACAGATACAAGTATTACCTGTACTGTCTTATACTCCGAAGGCAATAGCATGGTGGTGGGCACTGCCTGCGGAGTACGATGACCGGGTCGGGGGGGTGGTAGCCAGGGCAGAAGTTGCAACAAGGGCTAGGGGACCGGAGCCGCGCGCAGAAACGTATACTCGTACTTGTATCCGTACTCCGTACAGCAAAACAGTGACAGCGACGGAAAGGCTAATAGGGCAAGATGAGGGCGGAAAGATCCCTGCTGAGTCGGCGGGCTTCCCGTCTTTGAACCTCGTCCGTCGGTCGATCGTGCCCAGGGTGTGCTGCGGGCGCGCGCTTTGGCAGATGGCCCACGAGTACGGAGTAAAGTTCTGGAGTACGGATGCAGGACAGATTTGTGTAAGAGCGCGGCGTATCACAAAGTACTGGAGCAGAGCTGTCAAAATGTCGCTGGCCGTACTTGTACGTGCTCGCGCCGTACTGTATATGTACGAAGTGAACCGGCTAAAGGTCCAACGGCGCAGTTGCTAAAGTCTGAGTCTGCTGTTGATCCAGAGTCCTAACCTGGTTCAGCGGGGAGGCTATCGGCAAGGGTGCGGAATTGCCTATATGTATTCCGTACTCCAGCAGGAGACTGCGAGTAGCCAGATGTGCAAGTACATATGTGCAAGCAGAGAGCATTCTCATTCTTTCTCGACTGGCGAATGATTGCGCTAGCTCTGCCGTCACGAGCAATCTGGATCCGAGGTATCTATCAACAAGACTACTCCGTAGGTAGGCGACGCATGACAAAGGAATCTCGACGAGAAGATGCTGTTGGTGTCTCGGACCTTGGGGAAAGCTACGTAACGGTCCGTCGCGTATGGCTGTGGCTTTTCCTCTCTAGCCACTCACTGCATTTTGCAACAAGACTGGTGTGTGGTGGATATCTGTTGATGTGTGTGGGCGAAAGAGAGGAGAGTTGGTGTACTTGTATCCGTACAAAGTACACTGAAAATGTGCCCACTCGCTCGCGCGCGCACCCCCATTCCTCCTGTCCACACCCCCCCTTCCCCTTCCCCCCTCCCAATTTGATTCTCCTTCTCATTACCCTGGCTGTTCTGTGGCTCTTAGCCCTTGGCTTTTGGCCCTTGCGACCACCCTGGTCACGGGCGCGTCCAAGCTTGCCTAGCATCGGTCGGCCACCGACCAAGAAGAGATTCACAAAACATCGTCAGTGAAATGCCTCATTGACAACTGCTGGATCTGATTCGACGCTCTTTTGAGGACCTCGTGACCTCATACGCCTCTAAATGGAGTCATTGGGCGGGTCCACGGGCGGATCCCTAAGATCGCACCGGGGTCTGTATGGAAGAGAAGAGATGGAAGAAGAGCCTTGAAGACGAACCTTGACAGATGGGCCTTGCTAGGGCCAGGACGGAGTACAACGTACATGTCAGTAGTGACAAGATTGCGGATACTCATGCCCATATTACCCATACTTCCCATATGTACTTACACCTCCCGCAAGTATTTGTACATGCCGCATGTCGGCCACCGGGGTCGACGAAGCTTGTTCGCTACTACCTCTGTATCCATAGTTGTACATACTCAGTATGTACGTGAGCTGTCGACGCGACCTACGGAGTAGGTGGCTGACCAGTTGAGGCGAGTGAAAAGTAACGCCGCCACCGCCGCTGCTGCTACTATTACTCCTTCACATATCTGTACTATTACTACCGGGAGCTCAACCACCCGCAGGGTAAGATCCTGGCATCGAATAGGAGCTTTGGCCGGTCCATTCTCGGGGGCTGTGGTCAGGCTCTGGAAGCCTGCTTGGTAGCAATTGGTAAGCTGTAACTGCCTGCCTGTTGTTACCTTTGCTTTTGGCATCGGCCGCCGGTACTCTACGGATGTGCAGGCCACGGACGGATACGAGGGCTCAGAATCTCAGACACTTGTTGCACTAACCACGCGACGTCCCTGGCCACTGAGGCGCTTTGGCTTGCGTTGTCGCCGACTTTGTGGGTGGGCCATTTATTTGCCATGAGCCATGAGCCATGAGCCGTGAGCCATCAGCCATCAGCACATGGCCGAGGTCTTGCTTTGTCTTCTTCGATGTTTGGTCCTTTGCTTCTGCTCCGATTCCGCGCCCCACGGGTGGACCTATCTCTAAGTCTCTGGTCCATCCTTGAGCTCTTTTCAGATGCCTGGATGTGCACTCTTCAATGGCTTCAAACTAGAAGAAAAGAAGAATAAGAATACGGGGGATTGGCAACAGCTCCATAACATGTGCACATCGGGGAGCTCTGGCCTCCACGCGGACGGACCTCGAAACAAAAAGGGTAAGCAGCTCTGCTGTCTACTTTTGTAAGTTTCATTCGGCCCTGTGGAGGCTATCAGTTATTCTATTGTCATACCCCATTCGCGTTTGCTCGTCCACACCCACCCCCCAGTCGTCTCCTCCCCCCCCCGTCTCCCCCATGGCCATGCTCCTCCAGTCTGCTTAGGCTTGTATTTACTCGTCCACACACACACACATTCTTCCTCGCTCTTTCTACTCTGTATGTCTCTCTCTCTCGCACACACACACACACCCACACACACACTCGATATGCACCTCTCTGTTGCTCTCTTGCCTCCCACACTCTTGAAACCACAATCAGGTACCATGCCATGTAATAGGTAGACGTGGTTCGGTCGGTGGTGGGCAAACTGGGACGCTGAGTACGTACAAGCTGACCAACCCAAGCATATACAACTACTCCGTACGTTCAAACATCAGGGAGCAGTGCACATGCTATGCCCTGCAAGCAAGACTATATCGGCACCTTGCCAATCGTTCACACAGACTGATGAATACAACTACAACGACAAGTACAAGTAGTGCGTAGCGAAAAGGTACTCCGTACTTACATACTGAAAGAATGCCTAGACTAACTCGAGCCTAGTTTCCGGAGCGTCTTGCCCCCCCTTTCCCCATCACCATTCCTGTCTGCCCTAACCTATCATCCTATCCCATCCATCCCCATCTTGTCTTGCCTTTGTACTCTAGACTACTCGTACAGATACTGTCCTGTCTTGTCTGGTCCCTCTCCCTCCTCCTCTTTCCCCCCCCCCACCGTCTTCCGCTTTACACGCCCACTCACTCCCGTCCCAGATTCGATACCACCCTCCTTTAGGCGCTGGACCCCCTGGTCCGGTCCCCTGACCAGACCAGACCGGTACTCGGTGCCATCGCAAGCAAGCAAGCAAGCAAGCAAACATACTCTGCATTGTATGTTGCTAGCAGCTGTGGTACATACCTGCCTTGGCAGTAGAGTTAGTCTAGAGTACGTTATTGCAGGCCCTGCTCCGTACGAACATCCCATTCATTATCCCGCCGCCGCCGCCGCCCCGGCTGCCTTTCAACTGTTGAACCTAAGCCTAACTTCTTCGTACTTGTACCTGCACAATACCCGTACCGACGTACATACGTACGTACATACATACATACATCGTACATCCCATTCCATTCATTTCAAATAGTCTATCCGCCCATCTCCCGACGATATATTGTTCTCGCTGCTACGGTTCCAAATCGCTCTATTGGGCCCCAAGCAAAAGACAAAACTTTACGGTCTCTATCTGTCTGTCGTTGAGATCCACGTTCGACGCCATTCACGTCGGCTTTAAGATTGCTTTCGCCTTTCGCCTTTGGCCCTAAGTTGGAGCCTCTCCTGTTCTCCCTTCCCCATCAGATCTCGAGCCGCGCTGCTGCTGGAATCTCGATTCTTTAAGCCCCATTGTACCCTTTCAGTTCCGCTGCTGGTATTGTCTGCCTCTTGTTGGCTTTCTACTCTACTCTACTTGGTATTAGGATCATGAATCTCTTCACCTTTCGTTATCCGTGAGGGCTGTCCCAATATTATCGGGACCGACAAGAAAACCCTCAGAAACATCTGACCATCTCCTCCCGCAGCTTGGGATCGCAATCTTGACCAAGCCTCCCATGGTTCGTTCTTGTCTCCAGTATTAGCTGGTAAACATTGCAAGAATGCACCACAATCACAACAATAATGTCAGTGGCTCTGCCGCCATGACGCCCGACCCTAGCATGGCGCCGTCTACGAATGGCTATGGCAATGAGCCATGGACAAGCATGAGCCCATATAGTCAGAGCCCTTACAACAACAGTCCTATGAACGAGTACAGCAATTGGACCAGTTATATGCCACAGGGGCTTCCCTCGGAATCCCTCGCGAGGATGCCGCCGCCGCCGCCAACCCCTCAGCAGCAGCAACATCAGAATCATCATAATCACCATCATCATCACCACCAACCCAGCGTCCAGCCTGCCCCGTCTCCGTCCCACATGGGCCATCACCAGCTGCCGTTGCTGACGACAACCTGGCCGAGTCAGTTGACGAATCCTACCCCTACACCCTCGGGAAGCTATTCAGCACCGCCGCTCTCCTTAACGCCGGCCAAGAAGAGCACCAAGGCTGCGGAGGCACCAAAGACCGCATCTGCACCACCAGAAAAGGAGAAGTCGAGGAAGACGCTGAGTGCAGAGCAGAAGCGTCAAATGTGTCAGTATTTTGATGATAATCCGGGAGCAAAACAGACGGAAATTGGTGCTGTATTTGGGGTGGAGCGAAGGTAAGTCACAAATTGATGAAGCCCGCCCCCTCTTCTCCTCCCCCCCCCCCCCCCCCCCCCCCCCTTCTCCCCTTCAGACAACCCCCTCTTTCCCCGGCGACTCTGTCACGATGCGTACCAACAAACTAAAGCACGCTGGGCACGAAGTAGCATTGTGGCATTGTAACACTGTAGTATTGCTAACACCAAGGGTCTCAGCACCGTGTCTAAAGTATTGCGACAAAGAGATCAGTACTTCAAGAAAGGGGACGGGGAACCCGATTCTGCGGCTGGAAAGAGAGCAAAGAAGAATCCTGATTTTGACCGCACGCTCAGCAACTACGTCAGACGGCAACAGCAGCAGGGCTTTGAGCTGAGCGACGATGAGATTATGGACCAGGCGAGGCGGTTCGCACACGGAAGCAACAATCAAGAAAGCTTGATGAGCAGCCTGACGAGCAGTTGGCTGCAAAAGTTCAAGCAAAAGCACGGGATCGGCCCCAGTAGGCTGACGAGGAGAGCCTCCGAAACCAACATTCCAGATAGCGTCAGGATGTCAGCGTCTACTGTACGGCCGCTGCTCAAGAAGAAGGGTTCTTCCGGGGTCATCTCGCCAGCTTCACCCACCGGTCAAATGTCGCCACTCTCCGAAAGCCGCAGCGACGAGGACGGGCCAAACGAGGGCCTTGGGTTCGACTTCTCCGGATACAGCAGGGCTATAGCCTCCCTGTCGACATCATCGTTGACCAACGATGCTGTATCCGGAGGAGCGGGTACCTCCTCCTTCTTGGGGGGCACTCTCAGCCCCAATCACAACTTTCATTTCTCGCCCGACCCCAACACGAGAGGCTTTGTCGTAGATCAGGAGCTGCACCTTGCAGGCCTGGACGACCATCACCGGGAAAAACGGAGCAATACGTTTCCCTCTTTGAATATCGACTCGATAAACATGAATCACCATCTGGACAATGAGAACATGACCGCGACCGCCGTCTCCTCAGCACTGGAGTCGCCGATTCAGGAGCTGCAGGCGCCCCCCTTTGCCATCGATACCTCTCTCACAACCTCTCCCAAGCTCCGCCGCAGTAGCAGCAACTCAAGTATGACAGGGCGTGCCAACACAACTCCCGTTACCGCGGCTGGCAGCGGGTCTGTGGAGTCTTCTCCCGTCTCACCTTCGCAGGAAGACGCCCGTCGCGCGGCGAACACGCTCCTCAGCTACATTCAGAGCGTTCAAAGCCTTGGCGCCGGACACTTTGATCAGAACGAGTACATGTCGATTGTCTCGCTTACCAAGAAGCTTCAGGTGCATCAGCACTCACTTTCGCGGCCCTCTATCGGAGGATTGTCAAGAATTCCCGAGGGCGACATGGAATTGGCCACGTCATCCAACTCTCACGAAATCATGATGGAGACCCGATGATGCTTGAGGAGGCTATTCGCATCCGCCTCACTCAACTTCACAGTTGCCGCTTTTGAATTCGCTATTCTTTGACTTTTGCTTTTTTTTTCTTCTCCAATTTTGTTCCCTCCACCTCCCTGCTCATGGCATTTATATCTCCCTCTTTTATAATTCCATGGCCAACAATCACTCTCTTTTCGCAAAATCTGGGGCGTGGCGACGATAGGTTCGCCCTTACATTCACGAAGGACTCGAAAACATCAAGATGTACATCAACCTCGAGTATCGTCGTTTGGATTGTATGGACGGGCTGAGCTACCTCTGGGCCGCTTCCACCACGACGGCTCTAGTAGTCGTACAGCGATATCTGATCCTCCTATTCACATAAGATGCAGAAAATATCTGGCAACAGAATCTCCCTCACGGGCTATCAAGGACTTCCAAGCAAGGCCTATTAACTTCAATCGAAAATCGAAAACAGAATCAGTTGAGCAAAGAGCGAACCAATCAGCCTCCTCAACTGCCAATCATCTCCAGTATCAATCTCACATACAGACTTTTCAACAATACCCCTATCGCTCGCGCGAAAGAAAAAAACAAGAAATCTACCCAACCGATTCCTCTAGGGCCCCCGGTATCCCGGGATCACAACAATATCTATCCATCATTTTTTGACAACGACTAAGAACGCAATGCGGACAGCGCCGACTCCCTGCAAAGGGGGTAGCGCAGGCGGGAAAAAGGGAAATCCCTTTAATCTCAAGGAAGAACGGGGTTACATATTCTCTTTGGAACACAAATCTTCTCTCTTTTTGATCGTTATTCTTTACTGGGTGTGAAAAGATTGCAGGACCGAGCTTCACAGCTCTCTAGGGCGACCTAACCAATTTTTCTATTTATCTTATTACGCTTTTCCTTATGCATCTTTCGTTTTTGTCTTTTTTCAGTCTTCCAAACCCGATGCTTCTCGAGTTCTTCCAAGTACTCCTCCATGTGTGGTTTTCCTTGGATGTTGGTGGCTGCGGGTGGGAGAAATGGCCAATTTCCCATCTTGGAGGGGGCCTTTTCTCTTTTGCACTTTGTATCTGGTTTGTTCTTAGTTGCGAGCATTGTTTTTGTATTCTCATTGACAGTATCATGTTTTTCTACACTCGCTTTCACAAGTTGGTCGTTTCCTCACAGGCAGTCAAGGCGGGCAAGGCAGGCAAGGGCGCGGGAAGCGCGGAAGAGGATCCTAATGCAGGACATTTTGGCATATCACTCGGACAGGGTTAAGGGCGAAGCAAGCGGTACATAGCTCAATTCAGGTTTGGCACAAGGGACATTAAAGCAGGCTTGGAAATTCACATATGCTTTCCTCTAGTTATCTTCTCCATCTGCAACATGTTGCGACGGTTAGGTATCTCCCGGTATCTCCCGGTATCTGTGTTCATTTGCTGTGATTTTTTATTCGTTTACTACGTGATATCGTAAAGGACATGGGTATCTACAACCAGGAATGAAGACCAAAGGAAAAAGATGGGAGGGGGCCTAAACAACTGTGGCCAACAGGCGCCAGACGCGCCAGAGCCCCCCAGGGACTAAACTACCAACTTTCATTACCATTGACTCCCAATTGCCCGAAGGGCGCTTAGCCTGGACCCAGGCGCTCGTCCCATAGGTCCTTGACGCCCTTTTCGCTAAGCTCAGGCATCAGTCTCACGAGTACGAGCTCCAGAACGCCATAGAGAAGGTGCTTGTTGCAGTACTCGTCCGACACGACCATCAGGAGCTCTTCTATTTGGTCAATCATCCCCTGGTCCCCGGTGTCAGCATCCTCAGCATTGGCCTCGCTTGGGGAAGCGGAGCAGGATGAGGAGCTTGTTGGTGCGACACTACGGCGCATCCCGAGTCGGCCGCCCAGGTACAGTCTACCGACTGTGCCGGGAACGAGGCCCCAAAGAGCGCTAGCGGCCCTTCGGCGAAGGGCGAGAAGCTCGTGCTCCGAGGATGGGGCGACGAGCGTAGGCTTGCCAGGGGCGTTGTTGGGGAAGAGGGCGCCACGGAGGGACCGCAAGAGGGGTGGGATATGGGAAGGAGAGAACATGGACTGAGTATAGTGGTGAAGGAATCTACCGAAGCGGTTAGTATTTCGAAGTCTTAGCTCCCGATGTGGTGTGCGTGTGTGGTGGTTTTTGGAGTGTGAGAGAGGGTGAGGAGGATGAGTATATTGATGAACCAATGGTGACATCTGCCCAGTTTGCGATTGTGTGCAGGCGGATGTTGGTCATGTCCCACTTGAAAGGAGCCGCATCAAGAGGTTGCATGGGAATGGCTTGTGACTGAAAAGATGATGCTGCATAGAACAAGCTCTTTCGTGCGGGGGAAAGGTCGGGTTATGGAATATGATAGGGCAGTCAAAAAATTTGTATGTGCCGTGAGGCTTCATGCAGGCATCACAGTCATCGTGACCATCTAAAGATTTGTCCGGACGCATGACGGTAGCAAGGGCAAGGACCAACAAGGAATGGGAGTACAGAGGTATCAAAAGCAGGGCGTGGATCGAGTACGAAGGAGTGTGAGTGAACGCGAGCTGCACCTTAGACGGCCCATGAGTCTCTTCCAAGCAGCTTAACAAGATGATGCGAGTCAAGATGGAAGGCCGTGTACGATCTGCAAGCTAACGACAACTTGTCGTGGTGCCATTTGCGACGCTATTGCTCACGTCTTAGATCCATCCAAAAGACCCAAGACAGTCATTGCGGGTGGCGCGGCAGACCCCTAGTCTGGTACACTGGTATAGAAGACAAGGGTGTAATGTAAAATCGAGGAATAGGACGAGAGAGAAAAAGGCCAAGGCAACGAGTACCAGTATCACAGTTGAATAGCTTCGGCGATGTGCTGATGCAGCGTGATGAGGCGGATGAGATCCCAGACCCTTGTCAAGGGTCGGCGCGTAAATGAGAAGCGCTGCTGGATGGACGAGCCAACATGGAGCCACTTGGGTTGAGCAATCAAAAGTCATATCGCGCCCTGGACGCTTCGATTGGCCAGCCCACAATCGAAGCTAGCAAATCGATCTGGAGCCTTTTTTGAGCATTTCGCCCCAACGGTGACTAGAAACACCCACTGGCGTTGCAGCAGTAAAAAAACAAAACAAAAAACCCCATCGAAGTCGAAATCATGATCAAATAAGAATGGATGAATAGACGAATAGTTGAATGGGTGGGCGAATGGATGGAAGAAACAGGTGGGAGAGGGAGGGCTAGGCAAGGGCCGTCCATAAGATGGGACGGATCGCAGGCTCAGCCCGCTGTCGAATGTGGCCGTTCTCGATGCTCACTGGAGCAGAGCGAGGTCCAGTGACTCTGATTTTATGCGAGATGGAGGGAGGGGGTAGCGACGACAATCATCTGTCATAGGATCGCCTGCCGTCGAGTAGGAGTTGAGAGGTCGAGCAACAGAGGGTACATCGTGTTAGACGAGACAAGCTAGCATAAGTGTCTTACCTGTCGATTACTCCGTTGAAGCCACCAATATGCCCAGGTCCGTTGATTGCTGCATGCTTGACCAGTGACAGCATGCCGTCGAGCCAGGGCTTCCTCGCAGAAAGTTGTATCATGTTGGCCGCACATGACCACAAGCGATATTCCAGGATCGGTATTCTCGCAGGTGCATCGTGCAATGGCATGGAACGAGTCGCTCCACGATCAAGGGACGCCATCTCTTTGATCGACGGTGCTTCGGTACGGGTAGCGACGGGCGCGCCGCGCCGTGGAAGGGACGAGGATGCTGCGACAACACCAGCAAGGACCCGGATGAATGTAACAAAGACGAGGCACATGTTAATGATAGATAGGAAGAAGCCATGGACGGACCAGCCACGACTCGGTTTACCCGCATTCCCGCCACGCTGCTGCTGCATGTGCGGTCGACCAACAGACCGCTCGGCTGTGTCGGTCGTCTTCTTCTCTTGTAGCACTCGAGCCGCTATGCAGATGCCTTCCCACAGCATCCAGGGTTGTGCTGCCTTGTTGGCTATCACATTGCCAATGATGAGCTCGGACAGGATCTGCCCGACAAGCGACGTCAAGCATGGGTTCTCGAGGTCCTCGGTGGGCAACAGCACCGCAAGCACAGCCTGCACGAGCAGCTGCCTGTACGCCGCCTCGTTGCGATGCTGCTCGTCTTTGCTGTCCTGATCGTCCTCCCTGGGCACAGGCGACAGCGGGGGCATCGGACAGAGTGAGTGGTAAACCTCTCTCGCGTCCGACTTCAGCGGCGACTGCGAGATGAAATCATGGGCCGCTCGGTATGCTGACTCGCTTGGTCAGCAGGATGATTCATGGTTTGGGCCTCCTTCCCCTTTGTTTTTTTTCTTCTTTTTTTCCCCGTCACGTCAAGCAAGAAATCGGCCCTTCAACCGTGTGTGGATTTTTG
This sequence comes from Ramularia coccinea, assembly GCA_013461505.1. NCBI lineage: Eukaryota > Fungi > Ascomycota > Dothideomycetes > Mycosphaerellales > Mycosphaerellaceae > Ramularia > Ramularia coccinea. The sequence goes on along the minus strand of JABNMW010000001.1, from coordinate 4,441,746 downwards.
AGATGATTACCTGAAATGTGTTTTTCCAAAAGGTCCGGAATCTCGTCCAACAGCAGGCTCTGCATGTCCACCTTCCGGGATCGCTGCTCCAGGGCGCGAGTGCAGTGGGCGACGGTGTGCACAATCTCCGCTACGAAAGCCTCGTCCGTGGTGATCCTGCCGTACCAGCTCTGCACAAACTCGCGGAGGATGATGGCCAGGAAGGCGTACAGCTGCAGGTCGACATCGTTGCGGCTCGTCAAGGGTGGCAGCAGATCCTCGAGGGGCGGCTGCACATCGCGCGTCTTGTCACCTAGCTGCTGCGGGCAGAGGGTTCGGCGGATGAGGGTCGTAGTCGCGCGGTCGGAAAGGGGATCCGGCTGACCCTGGCGAGCTCCATAGCGAGTCGCTTTCGCCGTCTTCGTTGTCGTCACTGAAGCCGAGTCGGAGTCGGCGGCTGATGACGATGATGGTACGAGGGTCTTCTTGCTGGTGGTTGGAGCAAGGGTGCTGCTACTGGTTGAAGCAGAGGCCGATGCGGCAGAGGGTGTCGCGTCGGTCATACCCGGCTTAATGCTGGCGGAGCCTGCGGACGCATAACTGTCAGGTCGTGGAAAGAATCGGTGTGAAGCCACGTCCTCATGTGTCGTTGAAGTTGGGGTCAAGTTACCTTTTTTACGTTGAGGTTGACTAAACGCTGCCGCTGCTTCAACTTTGGTGGCGGCGGCGTTGACGTCGGCCTTGCACACTGGAAAGGGTTGGTGCAAGTGGCCGTAGTCGGTGCTACCAGCTACCAGCTACCGGCTAACAGCTAGCAGCTGATAATCTAGCCCGCCACCAAAAGCCACCACTTCCTACCCGGTCGCCTTTACCTTGGTATGGCAGCCTCTCTGATCATAGCTAGTAATCTACAGTATTTCAGATTCGACAGTTCTCACTACATAATTAATTGAATGATGAAACGAGGGTTTCCATTTGTACAACTAAGGCATTTGGAGTTCTATACATCTGCTAGAGTTTACATAGTACACGATACATATCTCGCCGGCCCCCTCCTACAATACACGGCTTTGTCTAGACATCGCCCCTGAGTGGGAATTTCTATGCGTCCTTGATCGTGGTCTCGTAGCTGTTCTCGAGGTCAGTGTGTACTCTTCTGCAGTCAACTCGTCAATGTACTGGTGTATAACGTACCGCTTGCCTCGGAAGGCCCAGACTCCCCAGTTGCCACAACTGACGTCCTGGGGGTCCATGTCATTCAAATCCCACCGCAGACTGCGAAATATGTTCTCGCCAGGCTCCAAAAGCACGTCAAACTCCCCCTTGGACTTTTCTTTGACCCACTCAACGTCGCGCTCTAGATCAAACTGAGTGTAGCCGGTGCTGATGATGGGCACCTTGGTCTCGAGCAGCTGAGGCAAGGTGTCTTCCCATTCGAAGCTGCTGGCCGGATGTCCCAGGCCAGGGTGGAACAGGACGAAGCAGTCAAAGTAGGGATCATGCGGCGCAAAGTGACCGGTCTGGTGGACGGTGTGATAGTAGTCCACAATCGTGCTGATCTTCATCTGAGAGGACACCCTATCTTCAACCACCGCCCCAAACGGATTCGAAGGGGTGCGCTCAGGAAGAGGGAATTCGTCGTCTCGGTTAGCCATGCTCTCGGGGCCTACAAAGATGAGGTGGAACTTGGACTCCGGAAAGAGGTGTGACAGTTGAACCCAGGTAGATCGTGGGAGAGATGACTCTGCACGCGCGCCGAGGATGAAAAGCCTAACAGGCGGAGGTTCAGGCCGTAGCTGGTCGATGCCAGGCCCACGGCCAGACTTGGGCGGATGCAGATTGTATCTCAAAGCTAGTGTCCGTCAGCTTCTTTGTTGTCCCTTTAGCTTATGGATGCCAGACGTTATATACTTACCACTGAAGCTCTTCAGACCTTCCACCGTCATGCGCTCTCCAGCCTTGAGACTGTACGGGCTAAGCTCGTGCAGGATACTGCCAATGGTGACGGGGTATGTTAAAAGGCGTGTAATCTGCCTCATGCCCCGATCCGAGTTGACCGCGTCAAAGTCTCGTGTGTACATGAACGTATCCCAATTGGTCATGTTGACCATGGCCTCTTCCAACTGCTGGTCCGGCAGATTGCCTTCGTGGAAGACCCGCCCCGACCTGAGATCGTGATCGTCCTCATTAATCTGCCTCAGCGTATCACAGATCTTCAAGTGATTCTCGTAATCGTCCATCCAGTGCTCCTTGCTGCAGTATACGGCGATACCGCAGTCGGGGCACTCAAAGTCCACATGGGCAGGAGCCTCGGGGCCGCCGGTTATGGTCTCATCTTCGGGCTTCGGCGCAATCGTGGGGACCTTGGTGTGCTGGTGGTCGGGATGAGGGCAGTAGGCCTGCTGCTTGGTGAAGGCAGCTCGGCGGCGGAACTCGGGGACGGGCGAGGATGAGAAGGGGTGGAATAGATTGTCTTCCGCCAGCCTTGGCGAGGCCTCTGCGGACTTTGCGGCAGCCGTGGCGGCCTCGGCGTCCGATCTTGTGCTCGAAGTAAAGTCTCTCGCTTCTTTGGCCGGCCCGGCGGCCACGTTGGTCCTTCTTGTCAGAGACGGCGCCGTTGAGTGCAAATTCCGTACGCGGTTTGCTGGCGTCGCGAGGCGCTGTGGCGCTCTCTGAGCAATCAATTGGCTCCTCAGAGACGCAGAACAGCGCCCACAGAGGCTGGAAGCAGCCCGCCGCAGCGATGGCTCCATTGTGTCGGGATTGTCGTCGCTGGTAACGTGGTGGAACTGTCTGAAGTTGAAATTGTTATATCAAGACACTGCCAGCTCTTAGCGCTGCTCGTACGAGTAATAATTTGTTAGATAGCACTACCTAACTCCATACCAGTACCTACCTTAGGCTAGGCTGGTGCTGTGCTGTGCCTACCTTAGGTGAAGGAAGCTCGGGCCACCCCACTTGCGTGGTGGGAAAATGCGCCGCAAAAATATTCGCCCTTTTCACCGAGGCGAGCTAAACTTTTTTGTCCGCTAGTAATAATACAAGTAGTGAGAGTGTCGAGCTTCGCTCCCGACACATAATTACTCGGAGCATAGATAGCTTCAAACGCGGCCATTGGGATTCGTCCAGCACCAGCAACTGAGCTTTGAAGCCGCGCAGGCTTGACTGCGCTCAGCCGAGACCATGGCGACCACTTCGAACATGTTCCTGTACTCGCTGACGGTCCAGCCGCCGACGAACATCGTCCAGGCCGTCTTGGGTCAGTTCGCGGGCACCAAGGAGCAGCTCATAATCACCGGCGCCGGTTCCAGATTGACGCTCCTACGGCCGGACCCCCAGCAATCCAAGGTAGTCACCCTGTTGTCGCACGATGTTTTCGGCATCATTCGGTCTCTCGCCGCGTTCCGTCTCGCGGGGAGCAACAAGGGTAAGTCTGTCCATGATCCGAGTTCTCTTGAGTTTTCACTTAGTGATATTCGAAAAGCGTCGAGCCCGCCGCTTCGTGCACCAGATTGTCGCGCGAATCGAGAATGAATGTTTTTCTGGTATTAAGAGGTTCAGCGTGCTGACTGCCATTTTCCCCCTTAGACTATCTGATTATCAGCACTGATTCCGGCCGCATAACCATCATCGAATACCTCCCGGCGCAGAATCGGTTCAGCCGCCTGCACCTTGAGACTTTTGGCAAGTCGGGTGTCAGAAGGGTGATTCCTGGCGAGTATTTGGCGTGTGACCCCAAGGGACGCGCCTGTCTCATCGCCTCCGTGGAGAAGAACAAGCTTGTCTATGTCCTCAACCGGAACTCCCAGGCTGAACTCACCATCTCTTCTCCCCTGGAAGCGCATAAGCCCGGTGTACTTGTCATTTCAATGGTTGCGCTCGATGTTGGCTATGCCAACCCTGTGTTCGCCGCGTTGGAGATTGACTATTCTGATGTGGATCAAGATCCGACCGGCCAAGCGATGAGCGAGGTTGAGACTCAGTTAGTGTACTACGAGCTTGACTTGGGATTGAATCATGTTGTACGCAAGTGGTCAGATGCAGTAGACTCTACTGCCTCGCTTCTCTTCCAAGTCCCTGGCGGTAATGATGGGCCCAGTGGAGTCCTCGTTTGCGGCGAGGAGAACATCACATATCGACACTCGAACCAGGAGGCATTCCGCGTACCTATTCCCAGGAGAAGGGGCGCCACCGAGGATCCTTCAAGGAAGCGAACCATTGTTTCTGGCGTTATGCACAAGTTGAAGGGCAGCGCCGGCGCATTTTTCTTCCTCTTGCAGACTGAAGATGGCGATTTATTCAAGGTCACCATTGACATGGTTGAGGATGAAGATGGCAATCCAACTGGCGAGGTCCAGAGGCTCAAGATCAAGTATTTCGACACGGTTCCTGTCGCGTCGAACCTATGCATTCTGAAGAGTGGTTTCCTCTATGTGGCCAGCCAGTTTGGTAACTACTCGTTCTACCAGTTCGAGAAACTGGGCGATGACGATGACGAGCTGGAGTACTTCAGTGAGGACTACCCGACCGACGCTCTGGCGTCGTACGAGCCTGCCTACTTCTATCCGCGACCCGCGGAAAACCTCGCACTAGTGGACAGTATCCCGGCGATGAATCCCTTGATCGACTGCAAAGTTGCCAATGTAACTGGCGAAGATGCCCCGCAAATTTTCACAGTCTGCGGAAATGGTGCGAGAAGCACGTTCCGGATGCTGAAGCATGGCCTCGAAGTCAACGAGATTGTCGCTTCAGAGTTGCCCGGAATTCCTTCCGCCGTGTGGACTCTGAAGCTGAACCGGGGCGATCAGTATGACGCCTACATTGTCCTCTCGTTCTCCAATGGAACCCTTGTTCTCAGCATTGGCGAAACTGTCGAAGAAGTCAGCGATTCGGGGTTCCTCTTAAGTGTTCCTACTCTGGCGGCGCAGTTACTTGGAGAGGATGGCCTAATCCAGGTTCATCCCAAAGGCATCAGGCACATTCGAAATGGACATGTCAATGAGTGGGCAGCTCCCCAGCATAGGTCCATCGTGGCGGCGTCCACCAACGCACATCAAGTGGCAGTGGCGCTTAGCTCCGGAGAGATCGTGTACTTTGAGATGGACTCCGATGGAACCCTGGCCGAGTACGACGAAAAGAAGGAGATGTTCGGCACAGTCACTTGCCTCAGCTTAGGCGAGGTTCCCGAAGGTCGTCTGAGAAGCTCGTTCCTTGCCGTGGGATGCGACGACTGTACCGTTCGCATTCTAAGTCTGGACCCAGAGACCACATTGGAGAACAAATCCGTCCAGGCTCTGACTGCCGCCCCCACATCCCTGGCCATCATTGCCATGGAGGACTCTGCCTCAGGAGGCTCCACTCTATACCTCCACATTGGCCTGCATTCTGGTGTCTATCTACGGACAGTACTTGATGAGGTTACTGGCGAATTAACCGACACAAGGCAAAAGTTCCTTGGTCCCAAAGGCGTAAAGCTGTTCCAGGTCACTGTGCAAGGCAGGACTTGCGTTCTTGGACTCAGCTCTCGCCCGTGGCTTGGCTACTCAGACCCCATCACCAAGGGCTTCGTGGTCACTCCTTTGAATTATGTCGATCTGGAATGGGGCTGGAATTTCCAGAGTGAGCAATGCGAAGAAGGTGTCGTCGGTATCCAAGGCCAGTCATTACGGTATGTAACCCTCCACTCCTTTTCCCTTCCACTTTCTCTCCCACTCTGCAATGATGAAGAAATGGGACCTATGCCCAAGGGCCGTGAGGTTTTACGCATTATTTTCCAATTGTTCCTACTGAAAAAGAGTTTTCATTTTCCATTTTCGTTGTTTCCGCACCTCGTCAATCAATTTGATGCGCTAACCAACGGATATCAGAATCTTTTCTATTGATCGACTCGGGGATAACTTGATCCAATCCTCCGTACCGCTCACTTACACGCCGAAGAAGCTGATGAAACATCCGGAGCAACCCTATTTTTATACAATCGAGTCCGAGAACAATGTTCTGCCCCCTGACCTGCGAGCTCAGCTACTGGCGGACCCGGCCATGACCAATGGCGACACCAAGGATCTTCCTGCTGAGGAGTTTGGATACCCGCGAGCCAATCGCCGCTGGGCGTCGTGCATCAGCGTCGTTGACCCCACTGGAGAAGAGCTCCAGGTTCTCTCGACCGTGCACCTGGAGAACAACGAGGCTGCTGTCAGTATGACGGTGGCCCCCTTCACTAGCCAAGATAACGAGAGCTTCCTCATCGTTGGAACCGGTAAAGACATGGTAGTTAACCCTCGCAGTTTCTCCGAAGGGTACTTGCATGTCTACCGGTTCCAAGAAGATGGCAGGGAACTCGAGTTCATCCACAAGACGAAGATCGAGGAGCCACCTCTGGCACTGCTGCCGTTCCAAGGAAAGCTTGTGGCTGGCATTGGGAAGACCCTGCGGGTATACGACCTTGGTCTTAGACAGATGCTTCGCAAGGCCCAAGCCGAAGCCGCACCTCAACAGATTGTCTCCTTGAACACTCAGGGTAACAGGATTGTTGTTGGTGATGTACAGCAGGGCGTGACCTATGTCGTGTACAAGCCTGCGACCAATAAGCTTATACCTTTCGTTGACGACGCCATTGCCCGATGGACCACATGTTCTACCATGGTGGATTACGAGTCGGTCGCTGGTGGCGACAAGTTTGGCAATATGTTTATTGTCCGCAGCCCTCAGAAGGCTAGTGAAGAGGCGGATGAGGAACAAAGTGGACTTCACCTCATCAACGCACGAGACTACTTGCATGGGACGCCACATCGGTTGACTCTGATGTGTCACTTCTATACCCAAGACATCCCAACCAGCATCTCCAAGACGAGCCTAGTGGTTGGAGGCCAGGAGGTCCTGTTGTGGAGCGGAATCATGGGCACTATAGGTGTCTTCATTCCTTTCGTCAGTCGTGAGGATGCAGACTTCTTCCAGAATCTTGAGCAGCATCTTCGGACGGAAGATCCTCCACTGGCAGGCAGAGATCATCTCATGTATCGCGGGTACTATGCGCCCGTCAAGGGTGTCATTGACGGTGATCTGTGCGAGAGATATACTCTCCTTCCCAATGACAAGAAGCTCATGATTGCGGGCGAGCTGGATCGCTCGGTGCGAGAGATTGAGAGGAAGATTTCAGTTCGTCCCGCCCCCATCCCAGAATCCCCTGCCAATAGTAATTAATGCGGATTTGCTAACAACCACATAGGACATTCGCACAAGGTCTGCATTCTGATGAGGAATACTCGTTTTAAACAAGCACAATAATGGTATCTCGGCGTTTCTATGATGATAATGTACACTAAACATATGCAATGGACGAATGTTGTCGGCAGCGACATGCGCAACATATTTGGCCCCGCGGGCCTTGAATGGATAAAACCATGCCTCAGAGATGGCCATGGCAAAAAGATATACCCAACAATACAGAAGACATTTCAAAGAAGTCTGCACACGCTTGTCCCCCGTCCCCCTTCGTCAATGAGAATGACCTCAACAAATCAAGGGGATCTGTAACGGATACTAGAGGCCCCTCCAAAATGGCGTGCGAGTCTTCTTGTCTTTTGTCGATTTCTTCTGCTTCTGGCTGCCGGGTATATGGGTAGGATGATCCCTCTCCCAAGCCTCGTCGGCAAAGAAAGCCTCTACCGCGGCAGCCATGTCATAGCCCGATTGCTCTAGGTAGAGTAAAGCGACGTCATAGTCCGAAACCTTGGCCGAGGTCATGAAGCGGCGGATCTTGGACTTGCGCAGCTCTTCCTCCTCGCCCTCCACCGGTCTCGGCGAGAGGCTAACGCCGGCCTTGTAGAACTCGCCGGGGATAAGGACGGTTCGACGGCCGAGGAGGAGGTGGTCGCTTGTAAGGTTATTGGTGCGGCGGATAGCCGAGGCGGGGACGCCGTAGCGCAGAGAAAGGGAGGCGACGGTGTCGTGATCGTGGTTTAGGAAGTGGAGGGTGTCTTCGGCGTCGGGCTCTTCATCGTCGGCGGCTGCCAGGGCGGCCTTCTCGTCGGCCGGGTCTGCCGGCTTTGACGTTGGCGTATACGGCGGAGGGGCGCCACGAGCCTGCTCTGATGATTTGGAGGAGGATCGGGGCACGGAGTTGGCATACGACGGCGGGTCGCGGAGGCCCTGCGGGAGGGAGGATGGGCCGGAAGTCACTTGACAGTAGGGACAGTATTGGGAGAAGCGATAGTTGCTCTAGTATGGCCTGTCAGATCAAATGCTCGGTGATAGAAGATGTATTTCTAGAAATTTTTTTCTTGGGTTTTTGTACAAAGAAATAGGAATAACTGGGACATACATATATACACTTTCCACAGATGACCCTTGCGCAGCATTCTACGCGGCGATCGTCAGGGAGCGGCTTCTCGGAGGAGGAGTATGATGGAGCGGAGTCCAATACTGTGGCGCAGGTGCAGCAGGATTCCATGGTTCGAACCGAGTGATAATGCTGGGCGTATAGTAGGGGAGGCGATGGTAGTACAAGTAGGATATTAACCATAAACGGACTCGAAGAAGATGATGTTGCGAATAGGTAGGACGGTAGAATGAGAGCAGATGGCAAAGTCGATGTTCAACACTTGTAAACGTTGCTGTGTAAGCCTACCTTTCCCCTACCTATCAAGTTACACTACTATTACCAGTAGTAAATTTACCGTAGTAGTGGTATAAGTAGTGAATGCGCCGTGCATTCACGACCAATCACGTCATGGATAATGGCTTTTGGCATGACGCCACTGACAGATATTCTAGAAGCGGTCGCAACGGCTATTGTCAACTTGTCACTGCAAATCAAGCCGGTAGCTACATGCTGAATTTCGAGATGAGCTAACAAGCAAACACGCCCGTACATTCTCTTGAAACAAGGGCCATTACATCAGATTTTTCAGAGAATATAAGGGAAATAGATCTAATGTAGTACATTTCAAGTAAGGTAGGTGGTACAAGTAGAGTAGGATATGAGCATGCCTTTGGAAGAGCACCTGATAACGGCCGATAAGAATCCAAGCGCGCCGCAACTTCAGGGTCCTTTTTGCGGCGACGATCGACTTTCCACTGGCATCTTAGCACGCATACCACCAAAGCGCCATTGCGCACGCTCTCTTGTCCTTCTACTCTCGGTGGCTACTCTTGTGCGAGCGCCCTTTTTTTTTTCTCGAGGCTATTCCCAGCATAGGACAGCACATTGCTTGCAACAAAACCTTGCCGTAGCAATGAGCAAGCCACTCGCCTTCGGGCTCAACTTGGGCAAGAAAAAGCCCGGCGCATCGAAGCCACCACCTCCAAAGCGCAAGCCCATGTTTGGCGGTGATGACGACTCGGACGATGACGACAATAGCGCCAATGGCGCAACCAAGGTCGAGCACATTGGGGGGGATTTGGACGACTTCGATACATCAACAGCACCAGCAACACAATCACAGACAGGACCTTCATCGCGCAAGGGCGCCAAGTCCGCCCCGGGCATACCATCACAGCCGCCGAAGCTCAATTCAAAGTCACAGCCCAATGCCATGTTCGGCGACCTCTCCAGCGCCCTGAGCTCACGCAAAAACGCCGAGGCGGCCTCGGAGGTCGACGCCAGTGTCTACGAGTACGACACCGTCTACGACTCGCTCAAGCCCAAGAAACCCGCTGCCAAGGAGGACAAGGACCGACGGCCAAAGTACATGCGGGGACTGATGGAGGCGGCGGACGTGCGCAAACGCGACGCGCTGATTGCCGAGGAGAAGAAGATTGCGCGAGAGCGAGAGGCGGAGGGGGACGAGTACGAGGGCAAGGAGAAGTTTGTGACGGAGGCCTACCGGAAGCAACAGGAGGAGAATAAGAGGATCGAAGAGGAAGAGAAGAAGAGGGAAGAGGCAGAGGCCAAGAAGAATCAAACGGGCGGTATGGCTGGCTTTTACAGAAATCTGCTGAATAAGGATGAAGAGCGGCATACGGAGGCAGTCAAGGCGGCAGAAGAAGCGGCCAAGGATGGTACAAAGCCAGAAGATGGGGCCGAGGACGAACAAATGGAGGACCAGGAAGAGTCGAGACGTGTCAAGGAGCTCAACGAAAAGGGAGCCGAAATTGCCGTCAACGACGAGGGCCAGGTCGTTGACAAGCGCCAGCTCCTCAAGGGCGGACTGAACGTGGGCGCGAAACGCAAGAATACCGGATCCAGACAAGACGAGGATCGCCCGACCGAGCGCGAACGCAGGCCCACGTCGGGCCAGCAAGTAGGTAGCCGGCAGGCCATGAGGGAGAGACAGTCACGCATGCTAGCGGAGCAGCTGGAACAGTCGATGAAGCGGACCAGGGAAGAGGAGGATGCCCAGCGGCAGGAAGTAGAAAACGCTTCCAAGAGCCGCAAGACCGAAGGGGAGATTTCAAGTGCCAAGGAGAGGTATCTTGCGAGGAAGAGGGCGGCAGAAGAAGAGAAGAAAAGGGCAAATGTGGCAGAATAGACTTTTTAAGATACCACCAAGTAAATGTAACATATTCAACATTTCAGACTCCCGCACATCAATCTCTAGGGTTGCGAGGCTTGTTATTAAGCTACGCGGTGCTCGAATTCTATGGGTGGTAATAGTACAAAGCTCATCCAACATTTCGGATAGATTTAGTGCGTCCAAGACGTTTGCTTCTGAGGTTCTGCCGTAGCATGTCCAAATCTTATATTATACAATTGACAATTCCCCCATCTCTTCATGTTCGTTTCGATATACAGGTGGCTTATTCGTTTGGAAGGAGGGTCTATGAAGAGCCCTGTTCCTGGCGTAGGCGGTTGATATAGGCAGAGTTGACCTGGTTCCAGGCGGCCATGTACTTTTCCATGCATGATGTGGCGCACGATTGCTCGCTGCTAGACATGGACGCACCGGGTTTGGGGACGCACTTTTCGAAGCAGTTCTCCTGGAGTTTCTGTGAGAGGCAAGATTAGCATCTCGACATTGAAGCAGAAGTTTGACGTTTGCGCCGCGGATCAAGGTTAGTCTGGGAAGAGAATGTGAAAGTTTCGGCATACCTCAATAAGAACGCGAGCGTTGGCAATGTTGGCCTCGCTGGAGACCTGCTGCATAACAGCGTTCTTCACTCCGGTAGAGTCCATGGCGATTGAGGATACCTCGTTGGTCGGTGTTTGGTGTTGGGAGATGGTAGTGGATGGTCGCAGATCGTCGCCGCAGCTTTTGAAAGTTTAAGGATCTCAGGCTCCGCAAGGCTAGGATTTAACGTGGCTTAGTGTGGCGCGCTTGATATGTGGCGTAAACTTGGTTGCTACCCTGCAATGATTGCTCCATGCGAGGTCTTGGTCGTTTTCAGGCTGTCTCCTTATACAATTAACGCCCTCGTACCTTGAGTGATGAGCCCTCATAATGAATATGAGGCTATATGTAGGTGCTTGGCGTGGTTCATTCAAACCTCGTTGTCACTATCTTCAACAGTAGGTAATCAAGCTTTAACCACGTATACCGCCACCAATTTCAATACATCCATGACTAGACGGGAACAGAGTGGGCGAAATGGTGCAATACTATATCCATGATCCGATATGCTTATTTCCCTCATATACTGCTGGAGCTCCGTTGATTAGATACCAATTGTTCAGAAAAGTAGCTTTATGTTCTCGATAGTTTTGTTTGCCAACACCGAGATAGGGAATATGAGGCCAAAGATCTGGGGAAAGAAGCAAGCATAAAACGAAAATTGACTCTAGATTATCAAAACGTGAAAGTCTTCTACTTGACCAAGCTACATCAATGCACGACAACCAGAGAGAAATTGAATAATAATTATTAGCCGGTGTCTTACATGGACGACCAAATGTCTAAATCAGTAGTAGCGCATTCGAGGTAAGGTAGGGAGTACGGAGTACTGCTGTACTTTTTAAGGTAAGGGTCGCTGTGGGGTTTGCGCTTGGCGGGTTTCTGGCCACCTTACCTAATGTATCAACAGGACACGCACCTACAATGTGAATATAGGAGTCCAAGCCTCCCTGCCCACGCATGCACCGAGCTAACACGACCATCGTCCGACGAACAAGCCTTGCGACCAACTCCTTGACGGTCGCCCGAGACGACAGGCATTGCCCGGGTTGAGCCCATTGTCCAATTCTGCTTTTCCTTCTTCCCTTCTCCGAGCCACAGCTGTGCTGGCAGCCCGAAGCCGTTCGCCATGCGGTTGTCTTCGCTGTCGGCTGCGCTCTTCGCGGCCTTCGCCTGGACGGTAAAGGCAGCTGACGATGAGAACATCAAGAGCGTCTCGGTTCGTACCTGTACAAGCTACTCATGTTTATGTCGCACTGGGGCGCTAACAAGCTTGGTTTGTAGCTTAGGACACACACCTTGACCCAGGTTCGTAACCTCCAGTCTAGAGAAAGCCACACGCGACAATCCGAACGGCGACACTGACACCATCGTGATAGCCTTACCTCGACTCTGACATGCAAAGCCGTTGGTTCGAATTTGGAGGAGATACTGTTGTCCGTACCGATTCGTACGTCTTTTACTACTAGCTCTTGGCACGGGATTCGGTGGTGGCCGCGGCTTACATACTTTTTTGTGCAGATATATCCGACTCACACCCGACCAGCCTTCCCGGTCCGGCTGGCTGTTCTCTCGTGTTCCCCTGACGGCAACAAACTGGGAGGTAGAAGTCGAATTCAGAATTTCGGGCAAGAACCAGCTGTACGGTGATGGCTTCGCCATGTGGATCACCCGCCAGCGCGGCCAGCCTGGCAACGTTTTTGGACACACGGACAACTTTGAGGGACTGGGCGTCTTTGTAGACACGTACAAGAACAACCGCCCCGGCGTCGTCTTCCCCTATGTCATGGCCATGTTTGGCGACGGCAACACCCAGTACGACAAGGGCCACGACGGCAAGGCGTCCGAGATGGGCGGATGCTCGGCGCGCGGGCTCCGAAACGCCAAGATCCCGACAAAGCTGCGCCTGACCTACTTCCAGGAGAAGCAGCTCAAGCTCGAGCTGCAGTACAAGAACGAGGACGACTGGCAGGTGTGCTTCGACGAGTCCAACCCCCCGGCGATCCCCAACATTGCCTACCTCGGCTTCAGCGCCGAGACCGGAGAGCTGACCGACAACCACGACATCGTCGCCGTTCGCACTAAGAACCTGTACATGAGCGCTGGTAGTGGTGGTACCAGCAGCAACAGCAAGACCAAGGGTTCCGGCAAGGGCTACGGCAAGAACAGAGGCCGCAACGGCGGTAGCTGGACATGGTTCTTCATGAAGGTCATCTTGGTGTTCCTCGTCATCGGCGGTGGGTATGTTGGGTTCACGGCTTACCGATCAAGAAGCAAGTCCCACCGTTTCTAAGGTTGGCGGAAGCGGAAACTGGGTGCATTGTCGCCCTGACGTGCTCGGCTGTCCTGAGGGATGCGAACGAAGGAGACCGGGATCTGAAGCAAGGCAACGGGATTCAAAAGAAAAATGGGTTCAGGGGTAGGGGGAGAGGGTTTTGAAGCTTTATGTGTCATTTAAAAACCAAGCAGCTTGTATACACTGCATGGATGTATGTTGTAGCTGGAATCTCGGGCTAGGCAATGTTCTTTGCGTATCTGCTGCTCACGACTAGTGGTGACTTGCTACTAGGTGAGTGTATGTTGTCCGGGAATGGATAGCTGGGAGTTGAAAATGCGTCGAATACACAAAATCACACGAGGTCTTACTACCATGTTCAATTGTATATGTAGACTTCCCCCGATGCCGCCCAAGAGCGAGTGTTTGCGAGTATATAGTTGAATGTCACGCCGAAGGCCTGTGGTTTCAAGTAGGTATTATGTCGATCTGGGTGAACAATAACCAGGCTTCTTCCCAAGGCTAATGATGCGTTGGTATGGACAGGCAAGCAGCGCTATTACGATCAGTTACTGAATATGCTTTTCAATTGCAAGGACAGATCCGGCAGAGCTCAAGGGGCAGTAGTCATATAAGTAGTACCTACCTACCCCTATTCGGAACTCGGCCAGCAAAAGACGAGACCGTCACTCACTTTCGGTCGTCATATCCACATCCCACCGCGCCGCCGGGTCTGGGAATATCATGCGCTGCGCATTTCCGTGTAAAGCTCGACTCATCGCGTAGCATGTCCACACGAGGCTCTACATAGTGAATATTACATTAAGAAAGGAAAACCAGCACTGACGAAACTGCATGGATTCAATAAAGACATGAATGATTTTTTCCCCCATTGCTGATTCGTTTCAAGTGTGCTGGGATTGTTCTTCGAGCAAACGGTCAATGACAGGATAGGGATCGCCGTGTCCGACCAGATGGCCTCTACGTAGATGCAAATGCAAGAATCACTCACGTCTCGTCTGCAGCGCAGTTTTCATCTTGTCATAAGCACTAGAGGAAGAAGCTCGGTGTGTCCGCGGGGGGGGGGGGGGGGGGGGGGGGGAAGCAGTGTGGATTGTCAGCTTCGGAATTCTGCGAGCCACGGGCAAAGCAAGGCAAAGCAAAGCAAAGCAAGGCAAAGCAAAGTAGGCCTAATAGTTCGAACGTTTAAGCCATAACCTTCGGGCCTTTTCTTGGAAAGCTTTGGACTCGGGGACGGACTCGGGACGGACTCGAAGCTAAAATAAAAGAAGAAAAAAAAGACAAAAAGCTCAGACCACTTGCATTGATGCCCTCTTCTACTGTACGAGTCCAGCATGGTAGGCAGACGGCAAACTTGTCCTGTGGCATCTCCACAAACTCAATTGGATGTTGACCGGAGTTACTACTAGGACCTTAAGCATACCAATCCGTGCATAGAAGGCGCCTGGGCGGATGTACGTACGCCTCATCCTTCAGCTCCCCAGCAATCGTCGTCGGTCATCCTACGCTCCGTTCGTCCCCCCTCCCGTTCGTTCATGGACTCATGGACGTCGGGTTGGAGGAGGGTCGCCTTCTCCGCTCCGTAATGAACCTCCAAATGCCCACCTTTCCCCCGGTCCGACTGCTGACAAAATCTCTGCCTGTTCTGGGCTTTGGTGAGGAGTTGTAGGTAGATGTCCATGCTATGGCGGCATCCCCGCGTTGCTTGCCGCTTGTTTTGAGTTTACTAGAATCGTGTCCACATTACAATCACAAATCCAGATCCAAGTACTTTGAGTCAGACTTACATGTATACCTTTTACCTACTACATCTTTTATTATTAGTTTTCTCTTAATAAATATTATGTATAGTATAGTTGTATTAATGATTATATTTTGCCTTTTCGGCAGGGCACTGGGGTGGTTTGAATTTACCATTCATCCACTGTTATTCCTACAACAAAATCGGAGTAATTACTACTAATAGTAATACTGGGTAAAAACTCAAGTGTCCACATCGGATGGGAGTGCGGTGGAGTCATTCCATAGCATCCCCGTGGGGATACTATAGCTGAGCCCGGCAATTTAAAGAGTCGGATGGTCATTATGAGAGAGACATGACTGAGTCCGCTCTCGAGTCGAGTCGAGTCGAGTCGAGAATTGTACATACGTTGCAGCACATAAGAGAGCGTTAGAAAGGACATGATGGTGCAAATGGACAACGCGTGGCCTACAGGGTAAATACTCTGTGTCGGTGGTAGCAGCTCTCAAGTCAGGGTACGCACAGGGCCCGGACGGCCCAGGGACCGTAGGAGCCTGACTGACCTCTGCGCATGGCCGTGTCCGTTTCGTTTCAAAGACACGGTCTGTTTCTCCGGTCTTGTTTCAAATCGGATTTCAGCTGCATGTTTCTCACCATTGGTTTTTGTTTAGAAGACCTGGAATTATCGTGAAAAGAGAGCTCTCAGCAGGATAATGTCCAATCAGAATACTCCTCAAGCTGCCTTCGACTGTAAAAAGGGTTTTTTTTTCTTTTTAAAGATAAAACTGAGCAGGCCTTATTGGACTAGTCTCGTGTTCGTATAGGAACAGCAGAACTGTACAGATATTGACAGTGGCGGGAGGATTCTGGTTTCCTTGTCACGGTTGGACCAGGGTGCCAGCCAGATCAGCGGTCGTGGGATTTCTTAGCGTACCTTGCGGGATAGAGAGATGAAAGGAGGGCTCAGGCATTAAAGACAGGGCTTGCGGGCATTTCCTTTTGAGAGTACGGAGTACGTGTCACAAAATTGACGGTGCGATTGTAAGGTATGGTAGGGCTGATAGTACCATAATAGCAGTACCAAGCAAGGTAGGAGTAGTCTAGCCATCGAAGAACTTGCCCATAATTACTACCAAAGCCGGGAACCCTCCGTTAGGCTCTTCACGTGATAGTCTTTACGCCAGGACTCTGTAGTAATTAGTAGGCAGCCCGAGACCTAGTATTTTACTGTACTGCTACGGATATACCTCTACTAGTACGTGTAGAAAGCGGAGCAATCGCTTTTCCCCATGCTTGCATGTTCGAGCTACATATAACACAGTATCATTCCGTTCCGCCCCCCCCCAGCAGAGGCTGGTACTAGCCTAGTGCCTATGTACTTATAGTACGACTACCACCCTACCTACTACTACGTCAGCGAACAAGACCCACGGCGCAAGACGAGAGGATCCAAGACCGAGACCCAAGGCCCGGGCCCGAGACAGATCGTCTCCCCTTCCGACAACGCCTACGAGTCCAAATTATTCCTGAGCAACCTCTCAACTTTCCACAAGGTGTTCTATCACAATATCTCGGCACTCACTGGAGGCATGCGCTGCTCTTTGTAAAGGCTCAAGCACTATTACGAGGAGTAAGGCTCGAGGACTACACCCATCCACCTACTACCTACTACCTACTATTACTACTACATTATTCACCTTGGACTTGGACTTGCCTGGCGGGGTTCCCCAGCGCATCACATCATACCTTACCTACCTACTATCTAATTACTAGCAGTAGTAGTAGTGCCAGCGCCGGCGTCCAGCAACACATTCTAATTCGGTCATATTGAGCCCGGAAGTCGCGAATCGCCCTGCCCAATCGAACATCCCAATCGCAAATCGCATATCGTATATCGCACGTCGCACGCAGCCGTCCGTCGCAGTCGCAATCGCAACCGCTGGAACAGACGCATCTCATCTCCGCCGCCCGACCCAACCCAGCTCATCACAGCTCAACTCATCTCAACGTCGACGCCACGCAACGCATCCTAGCGCATCGAAGAGCTGCTGCCTCAGAGGTGGACCACAAGCCATTGGTTCTGCCCCTCGAAGCGAGCCATCCCATTGAACACCGAACCGTATTTCCCGCTGCGGGCCATCTGCGATCGGCTGGCAGCCAACGTACTTTTCGGGTCCTTTGTCCTACCTTGATCCTTCTTTTTATTCCTTTTTTAATCTTTGCTTTTTTTGGACTCGACTTACGCCCCTCCTTCCATCTCCAAAATTCAACCCCAATTGCCCTTCTATTCCTTCAATTGAGGTAGCCGGCTACCGGTTTTTGACCAGGCGACATTCTCGTCAATTTTGCCTGAAAACGGACGAGCTTGGCGGCTTGGCTTTGTCCTCGGATCGAATCTGCCACCATTACCCCCGCCCGTGTGCCTGCGTTAAGGGAAGGCACCCTATCTACTGCCTAGTACTACTACTTACTAAGTAGTAGGTAGTAGTAAGGTAATTAACAGCAGCAGTAGTAGGCGATCGTGCCTACAGTCGGCGCCTGTCATGCCTGGACTCGGATTCCTCAAGAAGAAGAGGACGAGGGACGGCCACAGCGACCACGGAGCAGGTGCCAACGCCAACCCCACCAGCCCGGTATCTGCTTCCCATTCCCATGGTCATACTCCAACCCACTCGCCATCGCAATCGCAGGACCATCACCAGCACCATCACCAGCAGCGGGCTTCTGGTGGTGGAGGAGTCGGAGGATACTCTAGCGGGGTAGCCCACCAACAACAACTTGGCCAGAGCAACCCCCACGCTACTGCTACTACTACTGGTCCTGGTGTCGGTGCTGCTGCCCACAACCAGCCTCAACTCCATTACCATCCCGCCGCTGCAGGAACGTCAATATCTCCCGCTGGTGCTCAGGCTCAGGCTCAGGCCCAGGCTCATGCTCACACCTCTATTCAGCCTCAATCTCAATCTCAACCTCAACCTCAGCAACCTCATACTCAGCCTCAGCCGCAAGCTCAATCTCCCGGCTCCAACGTTCCCCAGAATGACGGGGCCGCCCACGCCAACTCCTCCCACCCAAGCAACCCCGACTCCTCGCTTTTCACCGCTAGCCCCGGCGCAACCTCGTTAGGTCCTCCCGTCGTCCCTACCGTCAGCGCCAGCCCGGGCACCGATCCCGTCCTCCTCCAACAGCAACAGCAGGCTGCCAGGCCCCCTCCCAACAGTCCTCCCGCGCCTGACATTGTACCCTCCAACATGCAAGTCGACCAGCACGCTCAACAGCCAGCTCAGCATGCCCAAGCGGCCCAGCAGCCGCACCCCTCGGGTCACCAGTCCCAGGCCAGCCAGAGCTCGACGCCCCGGGTCACCAAGGGCAAATATACTCTCCCAGACTTTGACATCCTGAGGACGCTCGGCACCGGTAGTTTCGGCCGCGTCCACCTCGTCCAGTCCAAGCACAACCAGCGCTTCTACGCAATAAAGGTGCTGAAGAAGGCCCAGGTTGTCAAGATGAAGCAAGTCGAGCACACCAACGACGAGCGCCGCATGCTTAGCGACGTCAAGCACCCTTTCCTCATCACCCTATGGGGTACATTTTCCGACGTCAAGAGTCTGTACATGGTCATGGATTTCGTTGAGGGCGGTGAACTCTTTTCCCTCTTGAGAAAGTCTGGTGTAAGTGCAACTGGCGCGCGCGCGCGCGCCCAACCTGTGTGACCTTTCACACAGTCAACCCAACCTTCGCCTCGCCATTCTAGCCTTTGCGCCCTCCTTCACTCATCGTCTCGCTCTAATTTCCTTTAACAATCGAGCGTCGAAACTAATATGATGCGTTTCAACGTCTAGCGATTTCCGAACCCTGTCGCCAAGTTCTACGCCGCTGAGGTCACACTGGCCCTCGAGTACATGCATTCCAAGAACATTATCTACCGAGATCTGAAACCTGAGAATCTCCTCTTGGACCGACATGGGCACCTCAAGATTACAGACTTTGGTTTTGCGAAGCGTGTCCCCGACAAGACATGGACGCTCTGCGGCACTCCCGATTACCTCGCCCCCGAGGTCGTCTCTAATAAGGGCTATAACAAATCAGTAGACTGGTGAGTAGGGGCGTGCATGTTTTGCAGCAGATCTGCCGGCCGTCGGCCGCTGCAATCTCCTTTTCTTCTTCTTTTGAAGTGGATAAGAAACTGACAGGTTATGTTGCGCCAGGTGGTCACTCGGGATTCTGATTTACGAAATGCTCTGCGGCTACACGCCCTTCTGGGATAGCGGATCCCCAATGCGAATCTACGAAAATATTCTAAAGGGAAAGGTCAAGTACCCGGCATACATTGTGCCCGAGGCACAGGACCTACTGCAGAAGTTGATCACTGCGGACCTAACCAAGAGGCTGGGTAATCTGTACGGGGGCTCTTCCGATGTCAAGAGCCATCCATGGTTCCACGAGGTCACCTGGGACCGTCTAGCCAGGAAAGACATTGACGCTCCTTACACACCACCAGTCAAGGCCGGAGCAGGCGATGCCAGCCAGTTTGATAAGTACCCAGAAGAGACTGACAAGTACGGTCAAAATACTGGTACCGATGAGTATGCCCCCCTCTCCTTTCTCTCTTCTCCCCAAATGTAGGCTTGTAAGACGATGTTCTTGCTAACGTACCAATTGCAGGTACGGTCACCTGTTTACAGAATTTTAAAAGCAACTCCGCCGCTTAATGTTTTGAATCAACAAAGGATGGGGTGTACGAGGACGGTACCAGTATTACGAGATCAACGCGGGACGATGCGCCAAATGCTTAAGGGTAGTAGCGGGCGGGCGATGAGGATGGAGTATGCGTATCTTTAGTATATCGACTTCTATGGGACACGCCGAGGGCACCTATAAATGAGAGGCCGATCGCTTCTTACTGAAGAAGACGGCAGGGTTCAATGGGGGATGGGGTACCCCGTATGGAGTTTTTCAAGGAGCTTTGAAGGTAGAACGCCCTCCTCAAGGATTCAATGAAAAGTATAACAATTATCCTTCAACAACTTTGTTCACTTTGATACCCGCTCCACCCTGGATTGGGTTGGGACAGGCACATTTCTCCTTCAGTGTGTCTCTTCGAAAAGGAAAAGAATATTGATTAATGATGCTCTTAACGACTGATGATCCAGTTGATTTGATCGGTCAATTTGATTTTCTCCACCAACTCCGGACCCGATTTCTACTTATACAAAGAACATATAATACTACTAAGTTACCCGTTGGTATGAGGCATCCCGCTATCCAATGCATCGAAGATCACAAAAACAAAACTCATGTGGCAGACACCAGAAGCCGTGCGTGGGGCCCTGGGGTCCATTTACAGACGTATGCCTCCCTCCCCTCCGAACCACCGCCTAAAGTCCGAGTTGTTTCGTTCATGGCCAGCCCCTGGACGAGCGCTGTGATCGTCACCGTCGTCACCGCCCATCCACTTGGGCTTCTTGATACCCTGCCCGAAATCTTGCATCCACTGAGGCGTTTCGAGCGTATCCACCGTATTTTTCATCCGGTGGCCGATAATGGCAAAGATGTTGTCGTCCTCGGGCTCGTCGAGCTGTGGAGCGCGAGTTGATGATTGCCCGGGCCGATGTGTCGTGGTGGTATTAGCGGTAGGTCGCACGGGTGACCGAGCAGCTGGGGAGGAGCCGGCGTCCCTGGCGCCCGGGATTGTGAGGACGGGAGCGGATCGACCCCCGTTCCCAGTGGCGGCTGCCAGCCTGGAAAAGGCGTCTTCACGCCGGCGAACGATGGAGTTGCCCCGGATATCCCGGTCGATCAGGTCGCGCCCTTCGCGCCAAGATCCGGTCCCGTACCCCGTCGGGTTCTCCTCCTCGTCCTCGTCTACCACATCCAGACCAACAAATATCCTCTTCACTCGCTTGTACACGCCGAAAAGCGTGGCAAAGACCGGGATCAGAACGAAGACGGGATAGAGGTTATCAAACCAGCTACCCAGTGGCGTCAGGTTGATAGACTCTCCTAGGAAAGCGTAGAACACCGTCTTCTTGTAGACTTTGGGCGCCAGGAAGGTGAGGAAATTATAGGAGATGGGGATACTCAGCTTGGCCACCTGCAGAGCGTACCAGAAAGCCGACTCGTAGGAAGTATTGCGCTTAACCAGCGCGCGCCCTCGCCAGACCTTGACCTCCGTCATAGAGATGAGCGCCGATGCGCACATGTAGCAGATCCAAAATGCCGAAACGACTTGCCCCGCGAACCCGACCTCGGCCTCATTGTGCGTCCAGTGATGAATAACAGTGAACCGGATGACGGACATGCGCGGGAATGCAAGCTTGATGACTTCAGACCACACGATGCATGCCGAAGCCGCAGAAAGAAAGGCGCCGAGTGCGATTTGGAGATATGGGAGCGCATGGTAGTGCAAGAGGTATCTGGTGTATGGCGAGAGGATCCTCGTCCTCTCCCAGAATGGCGCATGGGGGTCGGCATCACCAAAGTCGAGCTTCCTGGACGCCCCCGAGTCGATGATCATCTGCGTTTCGGTCGCTTCCTGCACCAGATGATTCCATTGATCAACGCACCTCGACCGCGTGTGACGCGCGCGCACGAGGTTCCTCGTGAGGTCGGCCAGGAACTTCTCCGTTATGACTGTTGGGATAATGCGGCTCGAGGTCGGATCGATCGTGGTCGGCGGTGGCTGGTTTTCGGTAATGTTGGCCATGTCTTGCAGCTCTTCGATCCAGTCCTGATAATCCATGGCGCTTCCTACCTTGCGCCGGCCGAGCTCCGAGACCTGATACTCGATCTCTTCTAAGCTGACCTGGGAGTCCTGCATGCGCTCGTAGACTCTCGGTGCGTTGGTCTGTAGTCGGCGGAGTCGTCCGGCAAGGCTGGCGTTGCGTATCAAGCGGCGCGGTATCGACACTAAGCCGTGACCCATGAGGTAGATGGCTAGCAATAGACCCAAGAAATAGGACAAAGCCATGATAAGACCTTTTACCGAAGCCACGTTGAAACCGTAAGAGATAAAGACATATACCAGCCCGACGATGCCGGCGGCCAGCATCATACCCATGAACTGCGCATTTTCGCGCAAGGAGTACGTGAGCTTATCCATAGGTTCGCGGTATCCCGAGTCGGAGTATTCTTCGAGAATAGGAAGTAGAAACCTGCAGATCTCTTCAGCCGAGTCCAGAGAAGAGAATAGGATTTCATCCTTGAGTTATGTATGCATACCATGTCAGCACAAATGTTAGCCAGTACGTGATCCTCCAAGAAACCAGGATGACCCGCTCGGGGAGCCATATCCCGCGAGTGGCTTCATCGGGAGGCGTGGCGCTTGATGCCAAATCGATAGGTACGAGGATGACGACGATGGAGGGGAGCCATAGCGCAAAGAAAATGGGCACCAGGTAGAAGGCCGGGGTCGTCCGAAGTGGTAGGTAGTATCGCAGAATCGCAAGGACGATGAGGGAGATGATGAGCAGGGCGAAGAGTGAGAAGATGGTCGAGCCTACCGGCGAACTCTTGCTGGCAATCTCGAGCATGATGGGCTACCCAGCCGAAGCTCCATGCGCGCAGGTTGGAAGTGTGGTATGGAAATGTACGATTTTTGGGGGGTTTCCGGGGAGAAGAACGTTGGGACAAGACGGACAACTTGAGTTGAACTTCAAGTTGCTTCCAGCCCGGGTGGATCCGGTCCTTCAAGGGGCACGGCCACTGTGACTACTACCTGTAGTACTACGTACTACTACTAGGTAGTATTTCAGTTGGAGTGACATGGACCCACTTTATCGACATCATACGTTCCAGGGCCTCAGACTCCCTGCGAACTTGAAGTTGCGACTGTTTGCAGTGGCCCCTGCAACGGCTGATTGGTGCCTAAAATACGGGGCCTCAACCGCGATCCGCGTTAAGTGATCGCGTTCGCCTTAGTGCTGCATCCTCATCACGCGTCTCGCAGGCAGAGAGAGTGAGGTCGATTTCACCTGAATAATAATCAAGCACCGCCATCGAACCTCGTGCAATTTTCACCTGGAACACTGACAGTGACTTCTCGCCGCAACATTGAAGACATAACACACTTACATTCAACATGGCAGCTCTCCCGAATATCGAGGATTGTAAGTACCGTTTCCCCGGACGAATTGTTTGAGTCGCAAAAGAAGCTTACACTCTCTCAGGGCTCGCCAATTCCAATGAGGCTCTTCACATCAACCTAGTGGCGCCATCCAAATCTGGTCTCCAGTCGGTTGCGACTTTCCATCCCAAGTTCACTTACCCAATTTTCGGTGAGGAGAAGCGCATATTTGGGTACCAGGGCCTCAAAATCGCCTTGCGGTACCGCGCTAATGACATGCGACCGCACTTGAAGATCTCATACAGCAAGAAGTTTAAGGCAGTTGGCGATGCAGAACCTACCGACATCACAGGCATCCTTCGTGAGGGAAACCATTTGCCCATGGGTATGTTACCTTCCCTGTGTGCTCTCACGCGCGCTTAGACTGACTCCAACTCTAGTCGCCTTCGCTAAAGAAGCCGATTTCGAGGACAGCTCCAAACAGTTGGTGGACAACTGGACGCCGCCTGGAACTCTGCATGATTCTTTCACGGGCCCAGACGGCCAGTACGAAGTTTGGAAGGGCAGTCTGGCGGACCCTGCTGTGAAACAGATCAACAGCAGAGTCCAGATTCTCGTGCCGCTTTTCATCGAAGGCGGATCCTACATTGGTCAGGACGCCGATGCAGACTCTTCAAGCCAAGAAATCACAGACGCCGATCGCTGGACCGTGTTCTTCCTATACAGGAAAGACAAGTCAGCGGACGACCCAGAGAAGAGCTCTTACATCTTTGTGGGCTACTCGACCATCTATCGATTCTACTGGTTCCAGAATCCTACACCACCCCCCTCTCCCAGTGAGAAATGGGAACTACCGAAGGGCGACCAGGATCTGGCAGACTTGCCTTGCAGGACCAGATTATCCCAGTTCGTGGTACTGCCACCTTTCCAAGGCAAGGGCCACGGAGCTCGCTTGTACAAGACCATATTTGAGCACTACCACAAGCAGTCGCAAACCCAGGAATTCACTGTCGAGGACCCGAACGAGGCCTTTGACGACCTGCGAGATGTTTGCGACATGGAGTTCCTTCGATCAATTCCCGAGTTCAATGAGCTGGCACTGGACAAGACCGCGACTATTCCTAAGTCTGGGCGGATACCCCAGCTTATTGTGGGTGGTGACAAGTTGGAGGATATCCGACGCAAGGCCAAGATTGCGCCACGACAATTCTACCGCGCCGTGGAGATGTACCTGATGTCGCAGCTGCCCAAGTCTGTTCGTCCTACCATGGACATGGACGAGGAGGTCCCATCTCCTACCAAAGAGGACAAGCACCTGGAGCATCTGTGGCAGCTCATTGCCAAGCAAAGGCTATACCGTCACAACAAGGATGCTCTCTCGCAGATGGAGGTTGGCGAGAGAATTGAGAAGCTTTCTGATGTGCTGACTGGCGTCGAGCTTGGTAATGCCAAAATACTGGCAGCCTACGAGCGTGCCATGAAGGCCTCAACGGGAGGCAATGCCAGTGGCAAGCGCAAGTTGGAGGAAAGCAACGCCGAGGGCGCGAACAAGAGGCCCCGGGTGGAGGCTTCGTAGGCATTGATGGGAAGGAAACTCCAAAGTTGAAAATTTGAAAAAGATGCCCCGAGTAGGGGATACGGGAGTGGCGTTCAGGGACTCAAAACAATGTACCATGTAAGATTACGGTGTCAACGGTCGCGCTACAGTAGATGAGCCAAGTTGAACAAAGCTGCCACGATTCTCGAAGCGTTGCGTTCGTATCAATCTCCTGCTTGCTGAAACTAATGAGATACGTGAATATCAACTCTGAAATCAGCCAAATCTGCCAAGTTTACAAAATGATACATGCTGTCAATGTGGTCTTCAGATCATCTGCAAGATCCAAATTTGATAAGCGTCAGTATGCGGCATCATGCTCACTAGATCAAGGTAGTACAACTACTACTGAGAATGCGCATAAGGGTTAGGGTTACATCTAGATTTAATCTGAGTCGGCAGCCTCCCGGGGCTTTGCCGGGTTTGATCTGGGGCTAATAGTGGAATGGACCACCTCCCAGTGAACGCCAGGCACGGCGCCCTCACTGAAAACTGCACTGAGACATCGAATGAGTCTTGTGGGTGACCAGAGTTCTTATAATGTTCACATTGATCCCTAGTTTTCATATGACAATTCCCCAGCATCTTCCACGACACCAATCGCCGGCTTTACTCATGTTTAATGTGTGGCATTGATTCTCACTTTGGCCGACTTTGGATAATAGAATCGAGGTTGCGGAATTGAGAGGAAATTCACAATGGCGGACCCATTCGAGGTCCGTATGCGCTTCACGTCGCAGCTGCAGCATCTCAACGCCTCCGTATCGTCCGCGCAAAAGGCTGCCCAGTATGCTCTCAAATACAAGGAAATGGACGAGGACCTGCACTCGTGTATTCTTGAGCAAGTTGAGAGGGTGAGTAATTCCTTAGAAAACCTTGCTTTGCTCGCCCACACCCCATCTAACCTCGTCCGCTGCAGAACAACATGAATACCCGCGCCAACATCATGTACTTTATTGAGCATTTCCTCGACTCAGCATTGAAGGATGGACACTCGGACTATGTCCGGATGATGCAGCGCGATATTATACGGGTCGTTGACGCTGTTGCGCCTGATGATGGCTCTGGGGCCGCCAACGTCAGAGTCGTTCGCAAGGTATGGCAACACCATGACTTGTTCTGAGTGAACATTCTCTCACCAAAGTCAACATGCTCACTGCTTTCACAGGTTCTTCTGGGGTTACAGAACAAAGGTCACATTGAGTCACAAGCGGTCAGCCAGATACAGGAGGTCCTCAAGGAGCGCGAGACGACGGCCGAGGATCTTGACCTTGCGTCACCCAACGGGGATGTCGATATGACGGATGCTCCCCCCTCCCAATCGGCTTCGAAGCCTACACAGCGTGGCAGTGGGCCGAAACGATTGGACAAGCGCCAGATCGAGCAGCGGATCGAGGAGGATCGCGAGCGGCACAAGCGGGAGCGTGAAAACATCTGGGCTGTGCCAGCTGGTGGAGCCGCCGAGATCAAGAAACTGTGGGAAGAGACGAGTGATTTTGGAGAGGATGACGATAGGTTGCTGGCGGAGGAAGCGGAAGACTTTGCCAAAGAGATGGAAACACGTAGCTGCCAGCACCGGAGCAGCAACAGCAACAACAACAGCACGGCAATCAAAGGTTAGGCTTAAGCTTTGGCGGTCAAGGACGTTTCAATACGGCATTAGAGCATGCAACGGCGTTTCGGTGGGTAAAACACAGGCAAATGGAACTAGTCGGAGATACCCATGTTTTGGGACTGGGGAAGAAGCATCATTCAATTTATCTACAGAAGCGCTGGGCGGTCGTTTCACAAAATGTTGATTGCTATTCTCGATGAACCAAACCAAAGAAAGCCTTTGTGAAATTGAATACTAGTACATTGCCATTTTTGTACAAGGGGTGGTACATCCGTCCCTCTATAGTCTACCATGATCGCCCACAACGTATCACCAACTTGAAGGGATGTCTACTCCATCACAACAGTGCCACCCAGCTCCTTCATGGTGGCAATGATCTTCTCGGCGTCCTCCTTGGGCACGTTCTCCTTCATCATCTTGGGCGCACCCTCGACGAATTTCTTGCTGTCTACCAAGCTGAGACCCAGCATGCTCTTGATCTCCTTGATGACCTTGGCCTTGGACGCCGTCTCAAACGCCGTCAGCTTCAGGGTGAAAAGGTTCTTCTCTTGCGCCGCCGGGGCAGCATCCTCGGGTTCTTCGACGGCGGCGGGAGCGGCAGGGGCGGCAGCGAAGCCGCCAACAGGAAGGTCGGGAATGTTTAGCCTGGTCTGTTACGAAGTCCTCTATTAGCAAAAGGCCATTGTCGGTAGCCAACATATATATATATATTTATACATATATGTGCGGAGGTAGGCAGTCTCATACCTTCAAGGAAGACACCAGATCGGCAGTCTCCAGAAGATTCAGCTGGCTGATCTGGTCAACAATGTTGTCGATCTTGGGGTTGGGTGCCGCAGCTTCGGTCGAGTTGAAGCGTCGCGATGCGGCCGAGGCGCGGATCGCCTGTGCAGAAGCTCGAGCTGAGGAAGCAGATCGCAGCTGGCGAGCGCAAGTCTGCGCCGCGTACCGACAGGACATGGCCATTGTTGTGTGTGGTGGTGAGCAGGTGACGAGGCTCAATTGGGAGGGGTGGTTGTGGTCGGATGGGCTCGTCGAAAAAGTCGCGTACGGATTTGATACAAGGAGACGACGACGTCGCTTTCATGACCCGAATTTTTTCGAGCTTGCCTGCAGTCCCCATGGATTTTGGGGGTATGCGCATGGTGTGATTGGCTCGGAGTTATGTAAGGCCAGCGCCGACGCTGATCCCTGCTGAGAGGTACATCCACCGCCCAGAACCATTGGCAGGAAAAAAAAAAAAAAAGTTACCTTGCAGGGTCTTTTTAGCTTGTGAGAGTGAATGCTTATAGAGAACATCACACCACCCGCTGCAGGCGAGACCGGCAAAAAAAAAAAGTAATCGGCCATAGAAGCTCCATCACAGCGGCGATGGACGTCTCAAGGCAAAGGAGGTCGCTCTTGAATGATGCGACTGCTTTGGACCATTTGCCGGCCGAATTACTTGACCTGATCCGGGACCAAACAGCTACAAAGATACTTGATGCTGTCTCAGAAGCCGCCCTCATACCGTCACTTACAGAACGAATCTGGGTGCATTTCGAAGCTGCTTTTCCCGACATTTGCGCACGCTGGATCCTCAACTCAGGCAATGGACTACGCACGCTAAAGGTGGCCTCGTCTTTGGCCAGGATTCTGCCTTTTGCACCGTATCTTTCGACTTTTTTGGAGCAGCCGCCCACTGACCCAGCTTCCTCTGGCCGCCCACCCCAACTTCACCTACCGTTGCCTGAGCCTGAAAAAATCTTCCAGAGTTTAGACCAGAAAGATATTCTAGAGTATCTTGTGACACTATGGAGGCTCACGAGCTTCGACGTCAGACGGTTCGGTCGCCACATCCCACCAGCTCTACTTCAGAGCCTCTTTACCCACCCCAGCCGGCCCATCAGATATGTTGCAATTCGCATATTCTGCCAACTGCTTCATGCTTCCGATCATAAGCTGGAGACTCTCGTCGAGGAGCATGTTGGAAAGTCTGAAGCGGTTTCCGGTGATCTTGATGGTATCTCAATAGACTACGGTTTCCTGACACTACATGAGCACACACGTGTAAGAAAAGCCATCGCCCTGCGAGAAAAGTTCAAGACCGAGACCCTAGAGCTAGGAGGCAGTGAGACCGAGGTGCTGCATAGTCTGACCCCCTACGTCGCCTCTTATGGCCAAGTCCTCCTGCCTCGACCCTTTGGTCCTACGGGGGATCCCTCAAGCCTTGTCTTGACTGATACTACAACGGAGAATCTTGAAGGTCTTGCCCAGAAACTGAAGATTGACAAACCGGTGCTGCTACATGGTTCGCCAGGTGTCGGCAAGACATCTCTCGTCCATGAAATCGCCAAAGAACTTGGAATGTATTCTGGCATGGTAACACTGCACTTGAACGAGCAGACAGATGCAAAGATGCTGATAGGGCTGTACTCCACTGACTCAAAACCTGGAAGCTTCCAATGGCGACCGGGTATTCTCACAACCGCAGTGAAGGAGGGCAGATGGGTATTAATTGAGGACCTTGATCGAGCCCCCACGGAGGTCTTGAGCACACTGCTCCCCCTAATCGAAAGGAACGAACTGCTTGTCCCGAGCCGGGGTGAGAGGATACGTGCGGCTAGCACGTTCCGCCTCTTTGCGACCCTGCGAACCTCGAGGGGCATGAATGGACGAGAAAATCTCCCGAGCATTGTAGGCATGAGATTCTGGCAGTCGATGCAAGTGCAGTCGTTGTCCGAGTCTGAGCTCGAGCAGGTTGTTTTGAAGACATACCCCGTACTACGGAAATATGTCCCTGGAATTCTCGCCGTGTACAATCGCTTATCTCGCTTGGGGCGAAATCCCTCCCTTGCCGCTGGCGGTCGTAGCATCTTGGATCGCCAGCTGAGCCCACGCGACCTGCTCAAATGGTGCAGGCGTCTGCAACAGTGCCTCTCGACCGCCGGATCTACCTCTGGCGAGGAACCAATCAGCGAGATAACACGCGACTGGATGTTCATGGAGGCTCTCGATTGTTTTGTGGGCAACTGCGCCGATCACGAGATGAGCAAGAAACTTGTGTACGCCATTGGGGAAGAGATGCATCTCTCCCCTGAACGAGCCGATCATTACCTCAGCGCCTACATTCCACCCCTGGAGGAGACCGACAATCAGTTTAGCATTGGGCGCACGCGACTTCGGAAGCAGCGCCTCTCCAACCGAGTCCAGAAATCAAAACGAGCATTCGCCAGCACGGCTCATGCCAAGAAGCTCCTCGAGCAGATTGCAACCGCCGTGAAGCTAAGCGAGCCGGTGCTGCTGGTGGGCGAGACAGGTATCGGCAAGACTACCGTGGTTCAGCAGCTAGCGGAGTCTCTCGGACACAGGTTGTTCGCCGTGAATCTGTCGCAGCAAAGTGAGGTTGGGGACTTGCTGGGAGGCTTCAAGCCGGTCAATGTCCGAACCTTGGCAGTGCCCCTCAAAGAGGAGTTTGAGGACCTCTTCGCTGCCACAGGTATCTCTGTCTCGAAGAACCAGAAGTACTTTGAGCAGGTGGGTAAATCTTTCGCCAAGAGCCAGTGGTCAAAAGTCTCCAAACTCTGGAAAGAAGCCCCAAAGATGTTCACAAAGATCGTGTCGGATCTAGAGCGAGCTCACTCGCAACATGAAGAACCAGAGGCTGGCGATGCCCAACAACCCGCGAAGCGCCGAAAGACGCAGTCAAAACTTCAATCACTCTTAGATCTGCGGCCAAGATGGGATGCCTTCTCCCGAAAACTCGAGCAATTCGATGTTCAGGTATCCGGCGGCGGAAGCAGTCTCGCATTCGCCTTCATGGAGGGAAATTTGGTCAAGGCGGTGCGCAACGGAGACTGGGTCCTGTTGGATGAGATCAACTTGGCATCGCCTGATACTCTCGAGAGCATCGCAGAATTGTTGGCAGATCCGGGCGAGAGACCATCAATCCTCCTATCTGAGACGGGTGAGATTGAAAAGATTGTTGCGCATCCCAACTTTCGAATCTTTGGTGCCATGAACCCGGCTACAGACATTGGCAAACGAGATCTTCCCACCGGCATTAGGTCAAGGTTTACAGAACTTTACGTTAGAAGTCCAGACGCCGATTTGAAGGACCTGCTTACCATCATCAAGACCTATCTGGGGACTAGTAGCAGCAAGCATGACCAGGCCGCCGACGACATTGCTCGCCTGTACCTTAACACGAAGCGTTTAGCAGCAGAAAAGCGTATTGTTGACGGCGCCAACGAAGTACCTCATTTCAGCCTTCGAACATTGACCCGCGTCCTCAGCTATGTCAATACTATTGCACCTCTGTACGGATTGCGCCGTGCTCTGTATGAAGGCTTCTCCATGGGCTTCCTCACTCTACTTGACCGCGATTCCGAGCAGATGCTCGTGCCCTTGATTCAGCATCATCTGTTCGAAAAGCAGGGCAATGGACAATCTCTCTTGTCACAGGCACCGAAGCATCCTAGCGACGGGAAGCAGTACGTCAAATTCAAGAATAAGAATCAGGACCGCCAGTATTGGCTCTTCCAGGGCAACGAGCCCGTCGTTGAGAGAGATGACTATATTATTACACCATACGTTGAGCGCAATCTACTGAACTTGGTGCGAGCGACATCGACAAGACGCTTCCCCATTCTCATTCAAGGTCCGACTTCCGCGGGCAAGACGAGTATGATTGAGTATCTTGCCCATTTCACAGGGAACAAGTTTGTCCGCATCAACAATCATGAACATACAGATCTTCAGGAGTACCTTGGTACGTACGTGTCCGGGACAGACGGCAAACTTCGTTTCCAGGAAGGCCTACTAGTGCAAGCCATGCGACAGGGCCACTGGATGGTTCTGGATGAATTGAACTTGGCGCCTACTGATGTTCTCGAGGCTCTGAATCGTCTGTTAGACGACAACAGGGAACTTCTGATTCCCGAGACTCAGGAGGTTGTCAGACCTCACGAGAACTTCATTCTTTTTGCTACTCAAAACCCTCCGGGTCTGTATGGCGGACGAAAGGTACTCTCTCGCGCGTTCCGGAATCGTTTCCTAGAACTTCACTTCGATGATATCCCCGAAGATGAGCTTGAGTTCATCCTCCAACAGCGCAGCCACAACACTTCGCCCCCGGATTGCAGGCGCATCGTTACCGTGTACAAGGAGCTGTCTAGGCTTCGTCAGACTTCTCGGCTCTTCGAGCAGAAGGACAGTTTTGCGACTCTTCGTGATCTATTCCGGTGGGCGTTGCGCGATGCCGAGTCTCGTGAAGAGATCGCTGCTCACGGCTTCATGCTTCTTGCCGAGAGAGTCCGCAATGAGGAGGAGCGTATGGCCGTCAAAGATGTGATTGAGAAAGTCTTCAAGGTCAAGGTCGACCCTCAGGAAATCTATTCCTCAGAAGTAGCCCCGGAACTAAAGCAGATCAGCGCCCAAGGCAATAGCCAAGGCGTCGTGTGGACACATGCTATGCGGCGCTTATATGTCCTAGTTGCCAGGGCGCTACGGAACAACGAGCCTGTATTGTTGGTGGGCGAGACAGGTTGTGGCAAAACAACCGTGTGTCAGTTACTTGCCGAAGCCCTCCAAAAGGAGCTCCATATTGTGAATGCGCACCAAAACACGGAGACTGGAGACCTTATAGGATCTCAGCGTCCAATACGAAACAGGGGGGCTATTCTGGAAGCCCTAGACGCAGATCTGAAAGTGGCACTGGCATCTATGAATGTGGAAAGCTCTGGGACGGTCGGGGATAGAATTGCCAAATACAAGTCAGCTGAGCCCAGCGTCCAGGCTAGTATTCCGGCGGAGTTACGCGAGCGTATAATCTCTAATGAGACGAGGAGTAAAGCCCTGTTCGAGTGGTCGGATGGAGCCCTTGTCGAGGCCATGAAGGACGGGCAATTCTTCCTTCTCGATGAAATCTCTCTTGCCGATGATTCTGTCTTGGAAAGATTGAACTCGGTTCTGGAACCCCAAAGAACGCTGCTGCTAGCTGAGAAGGGCATCGATAATTCATTCGTTGTCGCAAGTCAAGGCTTTCAGCTGTTCGCAACTATGAACCCGGGAGGGGACTTTGGCAAGAAGGAACTTTCTCCAGCATTGCGCAATCGATTCACTGAGATTTGGGTCCCGCCGCTGTCCGAGAGCGAAGACATTTATGATATTG
This sequence comes from Ramularia coccinea, assembly GCA_013461505.1. NCBI lineage: Eukaryota > Fungi > Ascomycota > Dothideomycetes > Mycosphaerellales > Mycosphaerellaceae > Ramularia > Ramularia coccinea. Next base: position 4,409,254 of record JABNMW010000001.1, on the reverse strand, counting down.
TCCGCACCAAGCTCTCGGAAGGGTGCAAGGATCTTGTTGAAGCCATTGTGCAGTTCGCAACGTGGTTTGGCGAGACGTTTCGATCTACCTCATCTACTCGCTTCTCGATTCGTGAAATCCTCGTCTGGGTTCACTTCATCAATAAGTTCAAGTCAAATCGAACTGCAGCATTGGTACATGGCGCGTCAACGATCTTCATTGACAGTATTGGCGCGAACCCTTCCGCTATCCTTGCCGGCGATGGCGAGTCAATCTCCCAACAGAGGGCCAAGTGCCTGGCGAAACTAGGAGAACTAGTCGGCCAAGATGTTTCCGCCGTATATCAGACAGAGCCGGACATGACGATCGACGAGACCTCATTGACCATCGGTGACTTCTCTATCCCAAGAGAAGCGTCTGCAACCCCTGACCCAGGCTTTGCTTTCCATGCACCTACCACCAGACTCAATGGTATGCGGGTTCTCCGCGCCCTTCAGATGCAGAAGCCTATCCTATTGGAAGGCAGTCCTGGTGTAGGAAAAACAACTCTTGTCGCTGCCCTGGCCCGAGCCTGCGGCCAGCCATTGACGAGAATTAACCTCTCGGACCAGACTGACCTGATGGATCTTTTTGGTACGGATGTTCCCGTTGAAGGAGAAGAGGCGGGCAACTTTGCGTGGAGAGATGCGCCATTCCTCCAAGCCATGCAAAAGGGAGAATGGGTGCTTCTTGATGAGATGAACTTGGCTTCTCAGTCCGTGCTGGAGGGTCTCAACGCATGTCTGGATCATAGAGGAGAAGTGTACATCTCCGAATTAGATCAAGTCTTCAAGCGCCACCCGGACTTCCGCCTTTTTGCCGCTCAGAACCCACATCACCAAGGTGGCGGCCGAAAGGGACTGCCCAGCTCCTTCGTCAACCGTTTCGTTGTTGTCTATGCTGATGTCTTCTCCGACGAGGATCTGCAACTCATCGCTACCCACAATTTCCCATTGGTGCCTGCAGATGTGATCAATCAACTCATCCAATTCATATCGCGCATCGAGCATGCCCTGGTGACCGAAAGATCATTTGGATCTCAGGGCGGACCTTGGGAGTTCAACTTGCGTGACGTCCTGAGATGGCTGCAGCTCCTAAGTTCTTCAGATGACTTGTTGCGAGCTGCGGATATGGGGGATTTCATCGATCTTGTCGTGAGGCAACGGTTCCGGTCTCAGAAGGATCGCAACGAAGTCAACAGACTCTTTTCCGAAGTCACTGGATCAACCCCGCGGGTGCGCAATCTATACCACAATATCAGTTCTCTTCAGGGGCAGGTCGGTCTCGCCTTGATCAACAGGACTCTCGACCTACAGCCAGAAAGCTTACCCGGTATCAATATCGTACCACGTCTACCCGAGCTTGAGACGATCATGATATGCGTCAAGAAGAACATACCATGCATTCTCAGTAGTCCCTCAGGCCATGGGAAATCGGTTCTCCTCGAGCACGTTGCAGCTCTCTCAGGAAAGCCTCTCGTAGTCTTTCCGATGAACGCTGATATCGACACGATGGATCTCGTGGGTGGTTTCGAGCAAGCTGATCCACTAAGGGAAGTGAATGCTACCTTCGTCTCGTTGCGCGAAAACCTGCAAAGATCAATCATGTCCATCATGCCGGCACAAGTCCCTGCTGAAGCTCTGCAACTTCTTCATCTCCTTGAGAGCTTCCACGGTAATGCAGACAGCATCAAGACCATACAGTCGTCAATTGAGGCGTTGGCAGAAACTGTTGCTGCTGATTCAGAGGTTGGAAAGCTTCTGAGATCTGCACTGGAGCTAGTCAATGGGCCCCTGATGCTCACAAACCCGCGATTTGAGTGGTTAGATGGTGTCATTGTCAAAGCTCTTCTGACCGGCCAGTGGCTCGTCCTTGACAATGCAAACCTTTGCAATGCTTCTGTTCTGGACAGATTGAACTCTCTTTTAGAGCCTAATGGGTTCTTGAGTATCAATGAACATTGTGAGCCAGGCGGCGAACCCCGAATCATTACGCCCCATCCTGAGTTTAGGATCTTCCTCACGACGGACCCCCGCTACGGAGAACTTTCGCGGGCTATGAGGAATCGTGCCGTCGAGGTTTACATTGAGTCGCCCTCACCCTCGATTGATCCAGCCTATCGCAGAATCTCGCCTATCGAAAGTGGACTTCAAAGGTTCAAGACTGTGGAAGAGGCCACACAACAAGAAAATCCGCCCTCGACCGTAGCTCCTGAAGAGGCCGACACTCCGACTGACGTGCTTTCAATGTCCGATTTAAGCATGCTTCAGCGGATAGTCGACGACGCCTCTCTGACTCAAGCGGACGGAGATACCTCTCGAGACAGTCTTTCAAGGAAACTTCTTTTCCTCCGTTCATCCAATGGGTCCAAAATCTTGGCGGACGTGGCAAAGCTGTACTCTCAACTTAGCGAGTCCACAGCGCCCGGTATTCTACAATCACAGGTAAGTATCAATTCATTCGCTCCCGATGTATGTTTGCTGATATCATGGCAGCCAATTCATCCACTCGTCAATTATCCTGCCTCGCAGCTTCTTCCAGACGTACGGCAGGCGGAGTGGCTTGCTGTCCGCTACGAATTTAGCCAGAACTTGCACCAATTCGAGAGGCGCATAGAATCCTTCCGCCAGCAAGCACAAGGAAAGAAGCTCTCTTCCTTGAACCGATTCGAGAGATCACTTATCAAGGACCGTGTTGCTGCCGTGTCGAAAGACTCTACTGCCAATCTTCTTGCCTTCTCGACTTCAGTCGCTGTAGCAATGACAGAATACCTAACTCGTGGCCCTACGTCTCCTGATTCATGGAAGGTAAGTGACCCAAACATACCCTCTCCTACTACAAATCTAATCTTGAAAATCCAGGATGCTTGTGGTCTTGTGCGTTTAGTGGAACGCTACTTGCATCGGACTGTGTCCTTAGCTATCATGGCATTCTTCGACGAGGCAAAGTTCCAGGCGCACTTAGCGTATGGCGGTGACGTTTTCCGCAGTCGCCTACAACAATTCGGCGGGGAGTCTGAGGCTTCTTTCATCGGCCTGATACTCGAGCAGATGAAGAGAGACTTCACAGCAGGTTTCAAGCTATCTACCGGGCTGAGCATGGAAATCCTGTGGAAGACTCTCCGACCGACCCCATGCCGGGATGAGAATGTATTGGCAAGTGCCATGGCCCTGGAACAGCTCGCTGCGAGGTTTGACTTTCTCCGCTGGAGGTCTTCAGCTTCCGTCAAGGATCTCTGCAATGCCTCAGAGACGATTGAGAAAGCATACAGTCTAGTCAAGACTGCTGACATGTCCACAGAGGGCCTGATTCAAGATTTGACCGCCGCTATTGTGTCACTGGAGGGTCGAATTGGCAATGAAGCGCCTGAAAACTTGCCGGTCTTCGCTGATGAGTTCGAGATCCTTAGGCAGTTAAATTTGCTGAGCAGAACGGGGCCAAGTTTGGGCTCTTCTCGTGAGCTCCTGATACTTTCCAACACCCCAACCAAAGCCAGTATAATGCCCGCAGACCCAGCAACAGGCGCTGCTACCCTTCAAGAAATTGCCTTCCTAGCCTGCCAAGATAGGTTTGCTTGGGATGGAAGGCTGTCCCTCTCGCTGTGGTCGAAACTCCAGAACATTGGTGCTGTCAGTCTCAACTCTTTAGCTTTGTTGGAAACCGAACTGCCAATTCTCGGTCGTCATCTGGCTTCACTGACATCGGAAGTTGCGACGGATCCCCTCAATCATCTCAATAAAGCTCTGTGGGAGCTTATCTTACAGGTGTTCGAGGCCCACGGCGAGCTCCTCAAGAATCTAGCAAACGCTGCTTTCAGCAATGCCGTTGAGATTTTGGCTCAGCAACCCCAATCTCTAGCTGAAATTCATCATCTACCTTCTTTCGTCAACTTGATCGAGGGTATTGATACACCTCATCTGAGGGAGATCACTACAGACAACCTGATCCCGGCTATCGCATCATTGGCTGCAGCTCAGCATGATCTCGAACGCTTGTCTTATTACTCATCCTTAGCCTGGAACCATTTCAGTGTCGCTGCTATCAGACTCTATATCCCGGATCGTGTGTTTGATCCTCAGATCCGACCGCAGATGGAGAGGGAGTTCTTCGAGGACCACCAGTCTCATCTGAAATATAAGATTGAAGCTCTACGTGTCTTTGAACGTGGGTTCACTGGACAAGATACCAATGCGCGCATTGAGCTTCTATACGCCGAGCTAGATAGCCTGGGACCCCTTCCACAGGCCGTACAGCCAGTGTACAGACCCGAGAAGTCTGAGCTCAGCCGGCTACACGCCGAGTTCACGAACATCCTCAAGGCGGCAGAGAATGTGGATCTACCTTCAGGGGCCCAGTTCTCCAAGTTCAGCTTCACTATGGACTCTGACAAGCTACGACTCATAAGGGAGAACCTGCAGCGCCTTATCGAGCGGCTGTCCCACCGATATGAGGCCTATCAAGACATAACGCAGCCGACAATCGGCCTGTTGCGCTGCCTTTTGATTGGGTTGTCCCTGTGCGAGTCCTCTAACGCCAAATCTCTTTCCGAGCCCACTTCGACACTTCTCCAAGCTTCCCCGTTCTTCGGAGGCTCGTTGACGCGTGCAAATGACGTCCATAAATATGCCAAGGGGTTCGAGCTTCTTGACGTTGCCACACTCGCCGTTTCTGTCCAAGGCGTTGAAAATCTACATACCGGCCTACGAGAGGCAATCTTTGAATGCTTCCATACCTTCTACGAAGACTGGAACAAGAAGCTCGAAATCGACAAGAAGGCCGAGGCGGAAAAGCGAAGTCTCTACCGCTTCCGGGGGTCGGCTGAAGACGAGGACGAGCTTGACGCCGAGGAATTCAATGAGCTTTTCCCGGTTTATGATGACGAGAGCACTGAGAAACCCGTGTCGAAACCACGCGACCAGGTGAGGGACACGTCCGTCAAAGTGGCCAAGATTCATCGAAACCTCTTCCTTCAACCCCTGGAACCATCCTACTCTATCTCGCAGCTAGTCCATTCAGCCGGTCAAGGTGTGGTCAATGAAACAACGCAAGAAGACTATGTCGACAGGAGCCTGAACAAGAGCATGCTTCCAAGCACTCTTCTACTCTTGCAAGAGAAGAAGCACATGCTTTCCTCTTCGGACACGGAAACATCCTACAACTTCTACGTTGACCAGAATCTCGCTGAAGCGAGGCTCATCGTCTCGCTGGTCAACAAGATCAAGGCTCGTTTCCGGGAGCTCCAGCAGGTTGATGAGATTGGACACATGCAACCCCTGGCGGATGTGGTCTCTGCTTGTGATAAACTGCTAGAAGTGGTTCACACTGAGCCTCTGGCTAGTATTCTCCCCAAGGTGGAACAACTGCACGCGTATGTTTATGAGTGGCAGTTTGGTGGCTGGGCGAGCCGGGTTCACGCCGTGCTTGAGCTACATAATGCACTCACGGACTCTGTCATTCGATGGCGTCGTCTTGAGCTGTCAACCTGGTCCAAGCTCTTCGACATGGAACAAGCCAAGTGTGAGGACGATGCTTACTCCTGGTGGTTCGTTGCCTATCAGGTGGTGATAGCAGTCCCCCTATCCATGGTCGACTCTCCTGAGGAATTGCGTGTCTACGCTACCTCTCTCATCGAAAATCTAGAGCTCTACTTCTCAACTTCCATCGTTGGCCAGTTCAGTACTCGGCTGTCTCTGCTGAAGCAACTCCGCAACTACCTCAAACTGCTTTCGGAGGACTACCCGGCTCTAAATGTTATCCATCACTCCATCGTCAACTTTGTAGACTTCTACTCACGGTTTGAGAGAGCGGCTACGGAAACTATTCAACGGGAGAAGGCGCCCATTGACAAGAAGATGAAAGACGTGCTTCTGATGGCAAGTTGGAAAGACACCAACATCAATGCTTTGCGGGACAGCGCACGCAGGTCGCACCAGAAGCTCTTCCGCCTGGTTAGGAAGTTCCGTGGCGTTCTTGGCCAGCAGATCAAGAAGATCATTGAGCAGGGTTTACCTGATGAGAAGATTGCGGAGTCGAAGCTGGACTCAGCTGAAGCCATCGCCGAAGTTCCAGAGCCGTCCCCAACATCCGTGGTCAAGCTTGCTGGTGTGCTCCCCAACTGGTTAGAGCAGAACAAGCGACTAGCCAATGCCCCCAAGACAGTGACAATCATGTCTCAAGTGTCCCAGAGTCCCGAGATGACCACGGGCATACCAGCTATTATTGACAGCTTCGTATCGGAGTTGACTACCTCCATGGCAGAATTACGAAAAGAAACTCCGCAGCATCTCACCGATGACAATAAGGAGCAGGTCAAGTACCTCAAGACTAGAAAGCGAAAGTTGTTTGCCGACACTTTGAAGAACCTGAGGCAGATGGGTATCCGCTACAACCTTTCTCAAGACCGACTTGCCGAGCAAGAATCCTTGGCTATTATACTGGCCTCGGGAGCTCCGATTGACTTCCCCAGCTCGGTCGTGGACTCCTCAGTCTACTACTTCCACAAATTGTTGGATCTCGCACCCAATACCAGAGCCGCTGTCCGCGAACACTCAGAAGAGCTTACCTCTGCCGAGGTTGCGAGGAGTGTCGGCTTCGTTGAGGGCATGATTCACTTGCTGTTAGAACAGCGAAGAGGTCTGAATTCTGCCACAGGGGCTTGCTCAGGCCTGGCAGCAGCCACAGAGAAATTCCGTGCCATCGGGAAAGAGAACGAGAACCGAGATCTTGTGCGCAAATCGACAAGTAGCAACCACAGCATGACCCTTCCGTGGCTTATCAATGTTCTCGAATTCGCGATTCGTCTGGTCGAGATCCACGGGGGACTTGGTGGAAATAGTCACGAGATCGTGGTTGAGGACCTCCGTTCTTGGGCATCGCGCTTCTCAGAACAACTGCACCAATGGCGTCAACTTCCGGAATTGCCAGAACATATTGTTGCGTCTACGAGACTTGAACTGGACAGCCAGTGTTGCGTAGATCTGCAGGCTTTCACAATTGTACTGGATCAGACTGCGACGAGCCATCCGAACCTTGCCTTTATCCTTGATGAGGTGCGTCTATGGTCGAAATCCGAGGTTGTCGACGTAACCAGTGAGGCGGCCATCATTAATTTCACTGGCTATGCAAACAATGTTTCGAGACTCTGCGACAAAATTTTGGTTGCCGTTGAGGCAGCGCGAAAAGCAGGACTGAGCATCCCCAGAGACGAGGAACAGGCCGGCTGGTTGACGAAGCACAATGAAGCGTTCCACAGCATGGTCAAGCAACTACACATGAAGGATGTCACACGAAGTGTCCTGGAATGTGTGGATACATTGACGCAGGTCGATCTCGCGGAACCCGGTGCCAGCCTGGCGGTAATGGGCGTCACACAGCTGGCGGTACCCATTCTTGAGAAGTTTTCGGCCATTGGTCGGCAATCTGTCAACCATCTGCTCGATATTCACCGCGCGACGGCTCAGATGGCCTACCACTTGACCAAGTCTTTCACCCAAATCTCTTCCCAGGGCTTCTGTACCCCCCAGGAAGAATCAGATGAGACATCTGGTGATAGTGGCAAGGTCGAATCAGGCACAGGTCTTGGAGAGGGCGAAGCCGCGGAGGACATCAGCAAAGATATACAGGACGACGAGGACTTGACGGAGCTCGCACAAGAGGCGAACAAAGAAGAGAAGGGCGAGATCGAAGATGAGAAGGATGCTGTTGATATGGCGGACGAAGAGCTCGAAGGAGAGTTAGGAAGTGTTGACGGCGAGGATGATGACGAAGATGGTTCAAAGAACGGAGATGAGGAAGAAGACAAAGAGATGGACGAAGAAGCCGGAGATGTCGATGACCTTGACCCCACGGCTGTTGATGAGAAGATGTGGGATGGGGAGGATGAAGAGAAGGCAGAGAAGGACCAGCAGGGAGACAAACCCAAAGGCCAGCAGAAGGACGACGAGCAAATAGCTGCCGACGATGATACCAAGCACGAGGAAACTGAGCAGGACACCAAGAACGATGACAACAACGAGAAAAACCCTGAGGAGGAGGAGGAGGCGGATGGGGAGGCGGAACAAGAACAGGAAGATGTTCAAGCCCAGGATGAATTGAACAAACAGGAGCAGACTGCGCAGGAGAACGATACCCTTGCACTCCCAGACGAGATGGAACTGGACTTTGATGAAGGGGAATCGGCCTCGTCTGACAGCGATGACTTGGATGCCGCATCGGAAGCTCGGGAGGAGGAGAAGCCTGAAGAACAAGAGGCCGGCAAAGGAGACGAGGACGACGCACCTGTGGACAGTGCGGCGCAAGAAAAGGACGCTGACGAAAACATGGACGAAGAAGATGTGGATGAGCCTGAAGATGAGGCGCCTACTGGCCAAGATGAAGTCCAGGATGAGGTCAAACCTGAAGAAGAGGAGGAAACCCCGGATGAGACCAAAGACGAAGCACCGCCACCGCCGACAGACAATACCACGGCTGACAAGGACAACACCGCACCCAGCGACGTGAAGAGCTCGGGTCTGGATCAGCAAGGCGAAGCCATGGATCTGGACGATGAGTTCCAGGACAGCGCCGCGCAGCAAGATGAGGGTGAAACGGGCGAGGGAGCTGCCGACAAAGAGGCCTCGGCTGGAAACAAGGGATCCACCTCCAGAGCCGAGCAAGCACAGGACATTCAGGAGCAGGCGGATGACCAGGACGACAATACGGAGGCGCGGAGCGATCCTTTTAAGAAACTCGGGGATGCCTTGGAAAAGTGGCACAGACAGCAATCCGACATCAAAGAGGCCAACCCCGAAGACAACGCCGAGGAAAAGCGCGAGCCCGATGGCGAACAAAGCCGACGCGAGTTCCAGCATCTACAGAATGACGATGCCGCGGTCGACGCTCAAGCCATGGGCACTGCCGATGAAGACGAGGCTCAGCCCATCGATGAGAGCATGGCGATAGACGAGAAGAAGCAAGACCGCCAAAGTCGGTTGATGGAGGAGGACGCAGAGGAGGATCCCGAGAATGAGATTCCTGACAAGGACAATCAGGCCGAATCTGCAGAGGCCGCAGCGGACAAGGAATCAAAGGAGGCGGACGATGTGCGTTCTGGAGTCCAGACTCGACAGGGCAACTACAACAGAGAACATACGCCTACGCAGGAAGAGGCTCAGATGGAGGAAGACGAGGACAAGAGCGACAGCGTAGAAGAGACTTCGACCCAGCTCTCGACCACCCACATCTCGGGAGCACATCGGCAGATGCGCGACTTTGGCGAGTGTATGCAGCAGTGGGTTGAGTTCCAGAGCAAGACCCATGCGCTGTCGCTATCTCTCACATCCCAGCTACGGCTGATCCTCACCCCGTCGCAGTCGACCAAGTTGTCGGGGTCGTTCCGCACGGGCAAGCGTCTCAACATCAAGCGGATCATCCCTTACATTGCTTCCAGCTACAAGCGAGACAAGATCTGGATGCGACGCAGCATCCCCACGAAGCGGACCTACCAGATCCTGCTCTGCGTGGACGACAGTAAGAGCATGGGCGAGTCCTCGTCGGGTACCTTGGCTATGGAATCCTTAGTCATGGTGTCACGGTCACTCACGATGCTGGAAGCGGGCCAGGTCGGCGTCGTCGGATTCGGCAGCGAAGTCTTTACGGCCCACAATCTCGCGGACCCCTTTGCTGCGGACGCCGGCGCCAAAGTGCTACAAAACTTCAACTTCTCGCAGGACCGGACGGACATTGCGCTGCTCATCAGGCAGACGATTGACACCTTCCGCTTGGCCCGGCAGCAGTCGGGGGGCAACTCGGATCTCTGGCAGCTCTCGCTGATCCTGTCGGACGGACTAACCCCGTCCTCGGCGCACGACAATATCAGACGGCTGTTGCGAGAAGCCATCGAGGAGCGGATCATGATTGTGTTTATCATCATGGACGACACGGGGAAGAAGAAAGGGGACAGCGTGCTGGAGCTCAAGGAGGCCAAGTTTGTCAAGGAGAACGGGGAGAGCCGGGTGGTGATTGAGAGGTATCTGGACACGTTCCCCTTCCAGTACTACCTCATTGTGCATCACTTGGAAGAGCTGCCCAGCGCGCTGGCCGGGCTGCTACGGACGTGGTTCGCCGAAGTGGCCTCTTAAGCTCTGGATTGCTTCTTCTTCTGGTTTTGGTTTTGTTTTTGTGTTCGTTTTTTTTTTGTTTTCTCCTAGCTATCCCTTCCCTCTTGGGGAAATAGTAGGTCATTGGCGTAAGGGATAAGACAACGGGAACGAAGCAAAAAGAAAGAGGCGTTGGGGTGTATTTCTTACAGAGCTGAGGTTTTCAAAGACATGCATGCATACTAGAAGAGACAGCATAAAGCCATTTGATTTGATATACTATATTAAGAACGAATTTACCAAAGAAAAATACTATTTATCCACAACCCATCGGTCACTGGCACTTACTCAATCAATTCCAAACAGTAAGATGAAGACTTAGTGGACGTTTCAATATTGCCAGCGTTATTAGACAATGCTTTTGGCACGACCAAAAGTGAGCAATATTTACTTGTCCAAGTATGATCCAACTGAACCCCCAACATTGTATAAGTACTCCGTAGTACTAGTGGTAGTACCGCGCAGAAAAGATGGAGCTTGAGCTGCTGTGCTCAGCTGCTGTGCTTCCCCACAGGCAGGTTGTGTGTGTGCGACTCGGAGCCTTTTTGGGATACCCGTTCCCCTGGGCCGGACCACTGAAAATGGCCAGTGATAGGTGATCCCCCGCGCGGCAGTGGCGGCTACCCTGCAGCTGTGTTAGCCTTGTCTCATCCCGAAAGCAAATCATCCATCCATCCATCAAGCGTCTTAGTTTAGTGCCCTTTTTTTCAAATCTCTACCAAGAAAATACACCGAACAGGTGTGCCATTGCTTCCACCTTTCTTTTTTCTTTCTCTATCTTCTTTCCCTTATCCCTTTCCTGTGGGCATGTGGACGACTACTTATAGATCCCTCATCTCGCGGCCATCCAGAGCCGCCATCACCCTGACCAAAGCAACACCGTCTCATCGTCTCCTCAAGCGAGCCACCGCCAACAGCAGCGGCCATTCCTCCTCCTCCTCCTCCTCCTTCTCCTCGCACTATCTACGAGTCTCGGTCAACCATTGCAGAACCATGGGAAGCAACAACCAACCGCCGGCACAAGGCCTAGCCCTCAGTAAGTCTTTCTCTCTCTCACATACACACTCCCTTTCTCTCTCTCTATATGATGGAGGCAACCTTGTGCTGGACCCTGGCTGATGTCATTTTTTTGGCAGAGAACCCCACCATCTTGTGAGTTGAAGCCCCGACAAAAAGACAGGCTCTCTCCCAGGACGACGAGGAGAGACGATGAATTGGGAGAGACCGCTTAATCAAAGAACCTATTACTGACTGGTGGTGCCTTTTCCCATGTTGGCAGTGTGTGCGACATGCAAGAAAAGTTCCAAAAAGCCATCCACGAATTTGACAAGATGTAAGTACATTTCCCATCTAATCAATCCTCACCTTCAGCATTTCTCCTGGTAGTACAATGTACCACAAATAGCAGTAGCGGTGTTAGAGCTATCATCGCCCAGCATCTTCACCAAAAAATATCAGCACTCATCAATTGTCCACTCTACTTACTTTCCCAACCCCAAGCGTCCTCACCACCAAGAAGCTCATCAACTTCGCCAACAAGCTCTCCATCCCCGTCCACGCCACCACCCAGACCGTCGCCAAGCTCGGTCCCACCATCGAGCCACTCCAGTCCCTCCTCCCCGCGGCCCCCCACGACAAGACGCGCTTCTCCATGGCCATCCCGCCCATCCTTGACTCCCTCCCCAAGGAAGATTCCTCCTCCGTCGCCCTGGTGGGCATCGAGAGCCACATCTGCATCACCCAGACGGCCCTTGACCTTCGCAACCTGGGTCACCGCGTCTACGTTATTGCCGATGGCGTCAGCAGCTGCAACAGCCCAGAGGTCACCGTTGCGCTCGACCGCTTGCGCGCGGAGCAGGGTATCACTGTTACTACGAGCGAGAGCTGGATGTACGAGTGCGTGGGCGACGCCTCCCATCCCGCCTTCCGGGGCTTGTTGGGCATCGTCAAGGAGTCCTCGGCTGATACTAAGGACGCCTTGAACACGCTACTCCCAAAAATGTAGTCACATTTGCAATCTCACTTCATAGTTCTTCCTTCTCCTGCACTTCATATCTCCGTAGTTTTGAAACTCGTTTGATGGTTGTTCATTTCTTTGCGTACGGAGGAGAAACATAAGAGGGAGGATCCGTGTCCCATGATGCGCCCTGTCTGACTGACAGACTCTTCTCTCCTCTGGACCCCAATCATTATTAGTGCTGCATCTTGCAACAGGCAGCAACGAGTATTCCACCTCTCATATAATATAATCTAGAGTAAAACTTCCAATGCCGAAGCACCATAACAGGCTTTCCGGAGTTCCCAACATGACGTCTCTTCTTTCTGTATTGGCCCATTACTGCGCCGTCGTGGAGGCATTGGCCTTCCCGGGAGGTGTCATCCAGGAAAACGCAGAGGCCCCGCCGACGGGGTTCGCTGACCGGGGCAGACCCGGAGTCTGTGAATTTTGATTCTCTCGGTTTGCATTCGAGTTCTGCGGGGATGATTTCGCATCCGCCACGGTAGAGCTCGCGGTACGCTTTGATTCCCATCGACTCGTGGTGCTCTGTGCTACAGGGTCGCCAGCGTGGCTTTTCCGGCGACCCTCGCCCGAAGCCTTGGGAGGCGGCGGCTCGTAGGAAGACCCAGTCCTTGCCGATGATGAAGACGACTTTTGCGGTTTCAGTATCTTCATATTGCGCCCTCCTCGCGCGGCCGGCTGGTAGCCACTCAGTGGGCCCGTTTCCCTGGCAACGTCTGGACCATTGCTACCACCATGCCTCCAAGAGCCCCAAATCCCTGCGTTCGACCCTCGGCGACTAGCGTCGGACGCGACTGAGCCTTCATGGCCGCCAGAGTCTCCGTCGCGCCGGGAGCGCGTGGACTTTTCACTTTCCAGCCCGTTTTCCGAAGCGACGGCGGGTTCCGCAGCGGCGGCGGTCCTTGGCTCCTCGTCTGGTCCTGTAGGCGACACTGGTCTGCCTTGGTGGCTGTTGTCAGAATGACCAAGATGAAGATGGTCAGAGCGGCTCATGGGCGCGTCGTCTGATTCGCCAGAAACGTCAGCGACCACAAACGGTGCGGCATTTGCATTCAGCTTGGGCTTCTCGGGCAAAACACTAGATGTGCTAATGAAGCGGAACATTGCTTCATCCTCTGGTCTGACAAAGGGAACACGGAGGCGAGAGCGGTCGTTCCCGTAGAGCACCATTGTGTTTTTGGAAAACAGTATATCCGCCGAATGAGCTCGCAGGGCATCGCTGCCGATAAATATGCGAATCGCCGGCTTCTCTTCTGCGACATCCGCGCTCTCAGATCCGACGACTTCGAAGTAGACCGTCATGGACGGCACAGCACGCTCTGGACTTGCTGAACGGCGGCTGTGCTGGATGACTACTGCCTCGGCAAAGTAGACATGCAGCTGAACGCGGTAAGTGCCGTCTCCCTCCCGCTGTACATCGTCCAATAAGTCGAGGTCCTTGAGCAGCGCATATTCCACCGTGGACCTCTGTGACCCAGTACACACGTCTGCATATAGCAAGGTGGCGTGTGCGTAATTTGTCGTGAGCCAGCAGCGCACTATGGACGGCACAGTGCCCAGCACGTAGAACGACGCAGGGGGGCCTGGGATGTCTATTGAGTCGTCATCGTCGTCCCCGACCGCAAAATTTGTATCTAGTCCCAGGCTGCTTGCCCGGCCAGATGCGACAGAATGGTGGGAATGCACTGAATGGCCGGCGGAGCTGTGACGGCCATCTGACTTGTGTGACAGTGTGCGCTCCATCATGAGGCCGCTGCTTGGGCGAACCGGTCCAAAGTCTCCAGAGTGACGACTGTTATGCCCTCCCCAGCTCGACCCATGCAATGCACTCTCATCAAAGCGGACGCTATTTGCCCTGGAGGCAGCACCGCGGCGAGCGGGTTCCTCTTCTGCAGGCCCCAAGTGAAGCGAGCCCAGAAGCTCCTCCCCTTGTTCGTCTAGATCATCAAAGACATCATTCTGAGCCACGGGTCCTATATCATTGTTATGTGAGTCAGGGAACGGCCTGCTGTGAGAGCTATTTCAATCATCAGACGGGACGACGTACCATGCTGGGGGGTCCCGCTGAGAACCCCCGGGAAGGGCGAATTCCAGACTGATTTCAGAGCCGCATCATCTGCCTGACGCTTTTCTAGCCGTGTGATGCGTTCTGCGTGATTAGTTTGCGCGTACTGCACTTGCTTCAGCTCCATCTGTAGACTATACAGGTCTTCGGGATTGACACCGAAACGCGGATCCATGCCCACGATCTGACCTCCAAAGCTGAGCTTCTGACGGTGATATTGACAGTGACAGGATCGGAGGTTCAAGGGACAAGGTCTAAGTTGGGCAGAGTTGAGGTGCTGAACCAAGCACAGGTCTAAGAGGACATGTGCGTGGGCGCAGCGTCCGACGTGAGGCTTTGAGCGCCTAGTAGCGGTGGATCAATCCCCCATGCAATCAACTACACATCCACTCCTTGGTTCTCGATAAATATTCTTTTGTGCCTCGATCCCCAGCAATATCAGTTCACGAGGCCTGCGCTACCCCACGACATCGCCTGACAGAGACCGCGACACCGGCAAGCATACACGGTGCCGATATCGTGGTGTCGTCCCGGAGAAGAAAAACAGCAGGGCTGTGCGGGCGTAAGAAACGGGTTGGAGCTGTTTCCTATAATGCAGGTTCGAGATAGATTGCGGCTTCGAGGTTGTCTCCAGCAGCGATTGTGATGATTGGCGCTGCCTTTGCAGAGTTCGCGTTGATCACGGTCGGTGAGCGACGAAGCGAGAGGTGATGACACTGTGGATTCGACGCCCACGCTAGAGGGCTGCTAATGATTGGGATTACTCTGGCGCCAGGGATAGAGGGGTCCTCGAGATATCGTTCTACGTGACTGAGAATCGGAAGGCGGATCGTTGGCCAGAGGGCAGGGCGCGCGGGGCTTCGACTCAAGTTTCAATATTCGCGGTGGATGGGTTCAAGTCGCTTGGAGCAGGTAATTCGGGACTTCCCAAGACACGTAAAGGGTGGAGACTGATGTACGTTTGGGCCGATCTGAAGGGAAGGGATAGGTCCGAGGGATGAATGTTCTGGAGATGGAGCTGGAGTCGAAGTCGGGAGTTGGGAATTGGACTGGTGTTTGATCTAAGGGGAGGAGAATTACTAAGGGCAGGTAGGGTAAGGTAAGGAAGTAGCGGTTGTAGTCTGAGGCTGGCATTGGCAGCGTGATACTCCGTACTACAATGTCCCAAGGCTAGCACCTTCTTGATGAGTGCGCTGGCGAGTAATATCCCTCCTGCCGCTCACATGAGGGCACCTGCAGGCAGGCCAGTAGTCTGTACGGCCGCCTGTTAGGATCGCATTCCAGCAGACCAATTACAGAGGGGCGTCCGCTGTAGGGTACTCGGAGCACAAGGCAGGCACCTAGTACCTAGCGTCCACTCGTGTAGCACAGCTTGAACCGGCGGCCGGTGCCAGACAAATAGCGGGGCCGAGCGGCTGCCAATACTCGTACGAGTCCCCCCCCGAGTCGCTTCTCATTACTTGCAGCACCGGCAGAGAAATAGTGTTGACGCCTGCGTAAGATATACCTGCTACTAAGGTACTGGCCGTAATAACACTAGTATCTACTGGAGTAGATCATTCCTTCGAGCTACCTGTCAAGACAATATGGCCTTGTAAGGAAATCAACCAACCACATGGAGGCTTGAGACTCGCGGAAGGAACAGCAGAGCAAGCGATATTGGCCACTAAAATTCCCGTGCAAGTCAATGGTTGGTATGAACAGCTAATTCCCACTGGATCTAGACTAGTTCGCGGGCGAGACATAAATCCCATTGATGCGCTGGAATCGGGGATACACAAAGTCGCCGTCCTCCTCTTTACCCTCCTTTGCCTTCTTGAACTCGGCTTCTATCAGAGGCCGAAGGGTTGCAAAGAAAACGCCATAAGCCTCGTCGTCCAAATGTAGCCCATCTGGAAGTAGCGTATCTAGACCGCCCGCCTTGCCATTCTCGTGGGAACCGAGCCAGGGGCCGCCCGGCTGATATTCCTCCGGCGCCTTGGAGATGGCTTTGTCCATGAGGGCCTGCCAAAGGTCGACGAGAGTTACATCAGGGTATTCTCGAGCTACCTCCCGGGCCTTTTCCGAATACGATGCGCTGACCGCCGACGTTCGGATCGAGGACGGCAGCCCGTTGGCCTTGTCGAGCTGGGTGTGCTTCAGCTCATCTACTGGCGGGGGCGTCACCAAGAATATCTTTGGCTTATGCTGCTGAATGCGAGGGTGTGTGATGATCTTCTTCAAGTTCTCCTTGTACTCGTCCACGGGGACGTGCTGCTTTGTTGGAGACCAAGGAAGTACGGCATCGTTGGCCCCAATGAGAATGGCCTAGAACACAAAAGAGTTTAAATAGGTGAGTTGAAGTCGGGTGTTCCCAGTGGCCGTCGAGAGACTCACCAGATATTTGAGCTGAGGAGAAGAGGAAGAAGAAGACGCCGGGGTCCTCTCAGGGAAGACTTGGTCCAGGTAGGTTAGTAGATTCCGGGTGTTGTAGCCGGAAAACCCTCTATTGACTACATCCAGCTCTCTCACGCACACTTGACCAGATTAGTACAAGTTGGCCACATGTCCAAGATGATACTCTCAGAAGAACTCACAGCTCTGGACAGCGGCATGGAATGAGTATCCCCCAGGACTCCCTATAGAATTCTGGAATAGGGAATCTCCGAGGAGGACGAATTGAGGGTAGCTGGCCTGCACAGAGCTCTTGGTTAGTACGATGTTTGAGGCGAAAGCGCTTTGATGAGGGGTCTCAGTCTCACAGCCATTTGATTGCAGAACTTAAATGATGTGAGTCTAGCAGAATAGTGGGAAAGATTCGACAGCAGAATGGGGCAGAAGTTAGCGTCAGTTCAACTTCTCCAAAAACAGATGTAAGTGTAAGGGACGGTATATCGTGTGAGAAGCCGACTAACGAAGCTGGTGGTGGTGCACCGTCCTGGGAGGAGGAGAGGGTGGATGGCAGATAAAGCGGAGTTGCCTGATCTGGACCCGACAATCTGATAACGCCCTGAAGATCAAGGACACGGACAAATACAACAGCCTCCATTAATATATTCCGGGCTCTATGTAGCACTCCCTGAATGAGCGAGGCATCTACGAAGACTGCAAAAAAGCTTAGCCAAGCAATATGACCCCTTAATTATTGTCTCATCCAAAACCAGAAATGAAAGAAAAAAATCCTGGCAGAACAAGTATTCTTAGAGGGTAGTGGTAACCCTGGTAGAATGCTATCCAATCTGGGGTGACTACTCTACTAGTCACCCCAGAGATATGTTGCCGTACAAAATCCGCTTCAGGCGCGGAGTGGAGTTCGAGTTAGCGCTGCTTGCACCTACTAGGTACTAGATACAAGTACTAGGTTAGGTACCGACGGAGTACATCCAGGTAGCAAGGTGGCGCGGGGTGCTATGTATTACCTGGTAGTTAGGTTCTGGGGGACTTCAGCCTTACTTCCTTGGCAGCGAGCCTTATCTTCCTTCTCCTTGACATGACCCATCCTTTGGGCTTCCTGTACAGCAATGACGTGAAGCTGCTTCTGATCAGACTCACCTCAGTCTGGTCAGAATCGATGGCGAACAGCCGGTCACACGTGAAATTTAGGTTACTTTGATATTCTCAACTATGACCACTCAACTTACTACTGATCATACCACCTCCCAATCCACACCTCCCTCGCGGGTTGGCGCCTCAGCAGCAGTCGGCGTCTGGCCAGCGGCCACGGGCGCTGTCACTGTCACTTGTCCATCAAAGGCCGGAGGCTGAGGGGGAGGGTTTTCGGCTTTCTGAGGCGTCACCTTGCCCGACAACCAGCTCTCAAGCTCCTCGTCATTGACTCCCACGTGCTTCGCATGCGCCCAGGCCGTCCTGTACGAATCGTCCCGCGCTTTGATGTCGGCCCCGTGGTGGATCATGTCCTTTACCACGTCACGTAGTCTGGCCTTGACCTGCGCGCGGATCTTGAGGCGGATCTCGTCAGTCCGGTCCTCATCCTTGATCTTCTGACGGTCCATTTCGACATCCATTTCGCGGCCTTCCTCCTCAACACCCTCCCGCACCGCCAGCATCAGAGGCGTTCGTCCGTCCTCCCTCGCGGCATTAACGTCAGCACCAGCGGCCAGTAGCATCCGGATCATCTTCCAGCAGCGGTTCTCGGCCGCGAGGTTGAGTGGCGTCGCGTGCGTGCTCTTGGACTTGGCCTCAATCTTGGCTCCGCCAGCAATCAGTACCTTTGCCACGTCTGCCGAATCGTCCTCGCTGTCGGCGGCGGCGGTGAGCAGAGGCGTATGCTCTTCGTAGTCATCGCGGACGCGGGCCTCGGTGTTGGCCCCAATCTCGATGAGCGCCTTGACAATCTCAGGTCCGCCGTCCTGGCAGGCCACCGCTAGCGGCGTGCGGCCCTCACGGTCCCTGGCCTCGATGCGGGCACGGGCAGCGACCAGCAGACGCACAACCTCGGGGTTGGGTACGCTGTTCTCGGATTTCCGGACGGCATGGTGCATCGCCGTAAAGCCCTCGACCTCATTGGTGACCTCGGTATCGGCGCCTGCCTCGAGTAGCAGCCGGACGCAGTCGACGTGGGCGTGATAGCACGACTCAGCAAGGGGGGTCCACGAGTTGGGCGTTCGAGACGACACCATCTGCCTCGGGACACGTTTGAGGATCTCGGCGAGAACCTCAGCGTTCCCATGTTGCGACGCCCGACTCAGTGGGGTGCCAGCATAATCCCCAATGGTCACATTAGCCCCGGCCTCGATGAGGAGTAGCGCGTGTGCCGTCTTCTTGTGGACGATAGCCTCGATCAGTGGCGTCCCTTCCACACCATTCGTCTCGTCCAGGGCGCCCTCTTTGATCAGATACGCCGTAAACTGTGGGGGGGCCCTGTGCACCGAGCAATGCAGGACCGTGTTGCCATTGCAATCCTTGGACTACACGTGAAGGATCATTAGTACGGCGTTGATGCTGCGAAGACGAAGAAACAAAGGTTCAGTCAGGGTGTGCTTACATCAACCAGAGCGTCATTTTCGATGAGCAGGCGCGCCACCTCCCAATGACCATGCCAAGCAGCCTCGTTAAGGGGGGTATGCCCGCTGTTGTTCTCGGCCGCTACGTCAACGCCCGCCTTCAATAGACAGTCCACGACCTTTCTTCGACCCGCTTTGGCGGCCACGAGCAGGGGCGTCTGATTCTCCCTCTCCTCCCGGACATCCTTGCGAGCACCGTGGGCCAGCAGCATCTCGACAATATCCTCGTCGCCGTTGTGGCAGGCTTTGTGCAGAGCGGTTTCCCCGGCGTCGTTTGTGGCATTGACATCGGCTCCAAGAGCCAGATAGAAGGCAACACCCTCCGTATCACCAAGCCATGCCATGACGGACAGACCCTGTGCATCGTCCTGGCCGCTATCGGTCGCATCAGCCTCACATCCATTCTCGAGCATGAAACCCGCGGCAGGACAGTCCCGGGCGTAATGGAGGGGCAATTTGTCGTCGTCGTTGGCCTTGTTCTCGTCGGCGCCTTTGGACAGGAGTACCTGGACGACATCCAACCTCCGGTCTAGCACCGCCGTATGCAGCGGCGTCTGACCTTCTTCATCATCTGCGTTGAGTTTGGCCCCAGCCTCAATGAGCCGCTCCGCTATGGCAGCGGTCTTTGCGTAGTGCAGAGCACTCCGGTCACGGTCGTCAACGCTGTTGACGTCTACCAGGGAGCCAGAGCGGAGATACTTTCTCATCGTCTTGACGTCGCCTGCCCTGGCTGCATCGTGCAAGGGCGTAGAGCTTCCTTTGTCCTCAGGCAGGAAGGGTGAGACGGGCCTCTCGTTGCCCGCCGCCGCCCTGATGGGTAGTGTGTTCGTGTCGGTCATGATTGCGAAGGGGGTTCTTTTTACCAAAGGATGCTAGTTGAAATCGAAAACAATTTTAAAGATAAGGCCTAAACAAAAATGAAATGAAATAGAATTGAGATAATGAAGATGCTGCTCGGGAGAAAAAGAAGTCTATATACCATTTGATGTGCGGATGTATCTATTGGTACAAGAAGGGGGGGGGGGGGGGGGGGGGGGGGGGGGGGGGTGGGGTGGGGGGGATGTTTTCACGTTTCTACAAATAGACTTAGACTACTATTGTACGTTCCCAGACGTCGAAACGAGTAATACCCCGTAACATGTCAGCAGCTGCGGCTCGCTTGTGGACGCGACATGGGGGAGTCCGAGAGTGCAGTCCGAGACCTGCGCAGCCTCTCTAAGTATACCAGCCAAGAATCATGCATTCGATTTATCGTGCGAAAACGGGGCCCTCACTGGGCTCAACGTTCATTGCCCGTCACCTGTTGCCCTTGATGTGTCCAATTGGATCTTGGACTATATCAAGAAAATATCTCCGGTGTAAGCTTGAAGTCTTACTAGTGGAAGTTCATAGGTTCACATGCAGCCATAGACACAGAGCTAACGATGATGTGGATTTAAGGGACGCTTACTGAGCAGGGATTATGATAGCCTGAGCAGGAGTGCGTTCACGAACCCTACTGCGGCTTACTTTAAGGCTACCTAGGTATTCGCAGTATTACTATTAATACTACTCCGTACTACCGCTATACAACGTACTGGTAGGTAGTATTACCCCTGCCGAGTTTATATGGTAAAAAAGTAAGTAAGATCAGTCACCCAGATTCCTTCACCACCAAGAAACCGTCACACCCCTGTCATCGGGGCTTAGGGTTGGGGTTCGGACTAATTCAACTTGCTCTAACCCTAACCCAGTGTGTGATAACAGGGGGGTGACGGTTTCTTGGTGGTGACGGAATCTAGGTGACTTAGGGTATTAGCGCGATAGGTTACGTGCTCTTGTCGTATATCATTGTCTCGGGGCAAGATCCCTCGTATCCTAGGACGAAGATAGCGTTATATTTCGTGCTAGGTTCATTCTAATAAATAGGCGAAAAATAAGCTATTGGAAGCTATAGTCTAAGAGAAAAGCTCAACTAGCTAGAATGGAATGCTGAGATCTATAATAGTGGGAATAAGAACATGTAGACCATCACAGGCTTTGTTATAGACTGGTGAGCTTGGTTAAAGTCGGCAGTGGCATTGCTCAGCTGCAGCCGGATCAATCGACCCGCGCCAACTCGATTCAAAGCCACTTGATCAACTGACGACTCAAGTGCAGTTGGCGACACAATTGGCAATAGTAATAGATGTGTATTATATTTACTTCTTCTATGCTAATCTATATTCAATTGAGAATCTATTTGTTACTCAAAACTCAAACGCCAATGCCCATTGGACGCGGTATACCCCTACCCCTAATATAACAGCCTCGAAGGGGGAGGATAATACTCTCCGCCGCCAGGAGGAGGAGGATAATACTCTTCGTCTGGCGGTGGCCGATACGTTCCGTCGGTAGGCTGAGGAAGATCGCTTCCTTTGGTAGAAGTAGAGGTAGAATGAGCTGTATCCGTATCCGTAGAAGAAGAATAGATTGCGCTCGAGGTCGATGGTTGAGTTCCGTTGATGGGAGGTGTAGGTGTAGGCTGCGTTCCATTGCTAGGTGGAGTAGGGTGTGTCCCGTTTGTAGGAGGGGGAGGGGGAGGGGGGGGAGAAGGCTGTGTCCCGTTGTTGGGGGGAGAAGGCTGTGTCCCGTTTGTAGGAGGGGGAGGGGGAGGAAGGGTTCCGTTGTTAGGGGGAGCCGGTTGAGTACCGTTATTGCCATTGCATTCTCCTCCAGGAAGGGGTTCGCACATTGAAGCTATTGGCTCCCCAATAATATCCTAGAGGTTTCGAGTTAGCTATAAGCCCGCCCGCCTTCCACGACTTCGAGACGTGACTTACAAAAAACGACAGACCCCACAAGGTCGTTGCGTCCCCGTCAACCAACTTTTTCAACGCAATAGTCATACTACCTGCAAACGCGATGGTAGCCTCCGCGGCAAGGCTGTATATGTCGCAGGCGGTACACGTCGGAGCTACTCGCGGATGTTAAAAAATAGGACGGTGAATAGGGATGGAGATGGAGAAACGTACAGAATACAAAACGGATGATATTGAGCAGAGCTGGTGTTTCAGCGGAAAGTCTCGCGATAAACCCATTTCCTATAGATCGAGTTTGTTAGTACCTTGATATGATTTTATGCCAATCGAGAGACCACATACCAAGAGCGCTAATCTCCAAGTTGATAGATGGATTGATAGCAACTTGAGCCCAGAGCTCAATGAAAAAGTCCAGCTCAAAAGGAATTCCTGTAAACGAGGCCTCCCAGCCTTCTGAGTGGCACCCATCTTCGCTTAAAAAATCGAGTCTTGCCGTTGATGGCGGAACGATGGCAGTTCCACCCGTAGTCACTCGAACGGCTCCTTTGACAGAGTAAATCTCGGCCGTAAGATCAAAGTTGACTGTAGGGCCGATTGTGATAATGCCAGGGATATATAGACCAGCGGGACCAAACTTGAAAAGCGTCAGGGACTTGTCCATAATCTTGTCCGTAAGCCTGCCCTTCAATGACAGGTCGATAATAGCAGTTGTCTCGATGCCTTCGGTGCTCAAGTCAATAGCAGCTTCGTCTAGTTCGAACCAGTCCATACTGAAGTGGGCATTTAGGTGGAAGTTTCCTTTGCTTTCGACTTGTTTGCAATACGCAATAAAGTCGATGCCGTTCATGGAGAATTGCATGCCCTTGGTTGTGAGGTTGGCATCCAAGGGGATATTGAAACCATCGTCGTCGTCGTCGTCATCGTCATCGTCATCACCGGCAATCTTGAAATTGAAAGGAGCAACTTCCCGGCTCCTGAGGCCTTTGGCGTCTATGCTTTGTGCCGCGACCTCTCCAAGTTGTAGGTCGAATGTGTGAAGAGCATTCTTCCAGGTTGTAGCGCTTGCGTTTAAAATAAGGGTGTTTGATCCGTCGTCAGTAAAGTCCACGTCATTGACGTGGTATAAGATGCGCTCATCGTTCCAACCACACAGCTTGGAGCCAACCACAAGAAGGAACTCGTTTGTAGGCTCTACATTAACCCATTTCCAGACATCGTGGGCCGTTCTGAAGTCGAGGCCATCCAGGAAGCTCATACTGATCTGCCCATCGCCTTCGCGGGGGCAGTCCGTCACGGAGTCCAACAAGTCATCGAAATCTTCCGTATTGAGTACACCTTCTTTTTCATCAGGCATATTGATCTGGAGTTGGGCAGCCGCCGATCTTCCACGGCCGCCCCAGTATAAGGTGTGTTCTTTAGCAATGCTCAGCCGTTGGGTCGTGGACATTGACGTCGAAACCTGTCGAAGAGGCTGCATAGGCAACGTCTCCGAGGTCTTTATAATGGGCGTCTCATCTGGAATATCGATATCATCGTCTTCAAACGAAATGAGATCATTGCCGGTTGAAGCAAGCTTGGGGAGGGCGGGCACAGGTGATAGGGTTCGTCCGGTGGTATGGCTGGCTAAGGCCAGGAGGAGGCCCGCCAAAATGCCTGCTTTGCGAGCCATAATAGTCCACAGGCTTCACAGGATTGGAGGGCAAGAGAGTGAAAAAAAAGATAAAAATAATATACAAGGTAGATTGGATTGGCACGGAAAATAAAACGACTCGGCAAGGGAGCTAGCCGGGGTGATATAGTTGTAAACCACATTGTGACTCTTTGGCACTAAATACTTGTATCTGCTCGCGCAAGATAGCAGCCATTCGAAGGAAGACCGAACACACAAAGGCGTCATGAATTAGAGCAAAGACGCAATAGATAAAAAAAAGACGAAGGACGTACCCATCTGGTGCATAGAGCACACGATGATCATCTGTTATTACTCCGTGGTACCGTATGGAGCGCGCCGTAATAATGTGTACAGATATCCGTAGTTGTACTCGATATTTTCACTCGACTCCATCAGCACTGTTCCGCCAACCCACAAAATAATTACGCACAAAGGTCTTCCCAGGCCCAAAGAGGAAGGAAAGAGCAGACAAAGAGCAGGCAAAGGGGACAAAGGGGCCATGATCCATCAGTCCGCAAGGTGCTCGTAGACACGAGACTCGGCCAATGCGTTTATTGATGCTGGCTCCTGAGCAGTAGCCCGACGACTACTGCAACGCACGAGCCAGAGTGCGAGCCGCATGGCGATGACACAATAGGGACCGCATCCGCCGAGCGAGTCGCTGCCTGCGTACTGGTAAGGTATGATACTAACCCTGTCATGACGACAGATCTAGGGTGTGAGAAGGTGATATACAACTAGCAGTCCTCCGCCAGAGTGGCCGCGAGAGCCATGTTAGACAGTAGTAAGAGGGAACAAGCCGGCAGGGGCAGGGGCCCATACGATGCAGGTACGGCAAATGACCCGCAGAAGGAAAATGGAAGACCAGAAGGAAGATGGAAGACAGCTGTCCGTCCATCTTCCCGGCCGGCGGCGATTATAAAATCCGTTGGTCCGTTTCTAAATATCTTCCACTGTTTTAACGCTAGCGCTAGCAGGGGGAGTGACGGCTTCTAGGGGGTGATGGCTTCTGGGTGAGTTATCTCAAGGTCACGGTAGTGTTGGATGGCTTTCCAGCCCCACACCAAACAGACAAACTCGACCGACTTATCGATAAGACTAGCAGCGCCGGCCGACCAAAAAAAAAAATTCGTACTCTCTCTTTTCTTGGTACTGCCGTGGTTGCTTGGTGTTGTAGTTGTAGACGAATGCTTCATATCCCACCACATCCCACCTCATCGCACACCCGAATAACCCAGCGCCCGCCCTCGGGCCCATTCGACAGCCATGGCAACCACGCTCGCTGCCCAACTGGCCCAGGTTGCTGCCAAGTCAAAGTCGACCCTCAATGTCAAGGCCCAAAAGGCGGCTCACTCCAAGTCCTTGATCTGGGAACCCAGGGTCGCCGCCTCCCAGACGTACCAAGCGCTATACAAAATATGCTTTCAGGGCTTTGAGGAGCTCTGCCAGCTCGACGCCCGCTTTGCGCGCTTCCAGTCTACCATCTTCAGCGAGGAGAGCCAGGAGCAGGACAGGACTCAGCTCAACAAGGCCGAGAATGAGGAACTTGATCGCCAAGTTGATGCCTTCCTGCGCCTGGTAGGTGGACGCCTACGTCTGATGCCCGCAATCAAGTCGATTGAGTGGCTGATTCGTCGCTTTCGGTAAGTTTGAAGTTGGCTTGTGTGTGACTGAGTCTTGTACGCTAATAATTGAATTTACTCGTAGAATCCACGAGGAGAACACTTCTACGTTGCTAAAGACATTCCTCCCCTTCCATACTATACCCGCCTTTGTAACGCTGCTTTCGATTCTCCCAGCCCGGATTCCCCACGACTTCCGCTTCCTCGATCCCTACATCCGAGCTCTGACCGCGCCCCCGCGGTCGGTCCTCGTGCACCAGGCCGTGCAGCACCCGCAGTTTTTGACCCTGGTGTCGGAATACACCCTGGAGTCATGCCGGGTGCAATTCCAGAACCCAACGCTCATTTCCTTCTGGGGAGGTCTCATGACAGAGTCAGTCAGTGGTATTCTCGACCGCATGCGATCCGGCAGGGCGGCGGTCCAGAAGGAAAATGACCAGGCCCTGCTTCACCGGCTGGGTCCCATCTTCGGAGAATCTCTAGTCATGAAGAAGGTCCCCACCCTGCAGATCGCATCGTATATGGCTCTCGCCGTCTTCGTCTCTAAGGCCAACCTGGAGGACTCGGCTGTAACTGCATTTATGGAGCAGACGGTGCATGGGTGGACAAATGATACCGTTCGGGCGGGGCTCGTGTGCCTGGCAATCATGGCTCAGCACCGCTCAGCAAAGCAAATGAGCGTCAAAGTCACAAAGGCTTTGCTCAAAGTCTCGGATATTGGTCCTCTTCTTGTGGAGATTGGCCAAGAGCGCAGGATCGACAAGCTTGCCAATGGCCTGTGCCTGGCTTTGATCGAGCGATTCACCAAGAAGGGCGATTCGCGGGGGCTGCCGACCATCATGTCTATCCTGAGCAGCCGGATTCTCAAGGACAAGCAGATTGCCGTCATCTTCAAATCAATGTTGTTGACAGCGTTGAAACTCGACGACAACAACGACGAGGACGGATCTCTTCGGCGCGAACTCGGCTCCGCCTTGATTGCCCTTTCACAAACCCCTGGGCAATCCGGCGACACCATACAAACTGTCATTGAGGAAGTAGACTTTGACATCGAGGAGCTCGAAATGAAGCTTGATCTATCCTTCCGGTCCCGCAATCTGCCCGACACGAAAGAGGCAGACGTCGATATGGGAAATGCTAATGGCGAGACACATGCTCCTCAGGATCTGGGGGCATCCATTAAAGACCTGTCTGACCGTAAAGAGTCACTGTCAAACTGCCTTGTCCCTGAGCCAAAAGAGATCTTCGACGAGTTCAGCCACATCTTCTTCACCGTCGTGTCAGAACAGTCCAAAACTCCCTCCTTGCTCGAAGAGTTCGACCAAAGTCCGAAACTACGCCGCAAGCAAGCCTTTACGGACTGCACATACTACAGCTTTTTTATTCGAATATGGTGCGGGCCGTACCCAGCGCTCGCTCGCGTAGCGGCACTGGACATGGTCAAGAACCGTATCAAGCTTGAAGGGGAGGCAAAGTCGGATTTGCAAGCCCTTATCCCGTACTGCTTAGTGGCGCTGGGCGACCCATCCAAGCGAGTTCGACAGGCGGCGGCATCCCTCAGTGCCGTATTGGCCGACACATACGCGGCCAAGAAAACTCCTGTATGGGGTGTTGAGGCTTTATACGGCTCAAGTAACGCGTTCACCCCTGCCGGCCCCGACGTGGCAGCCAAGGTTCTGCACCTCCAGATTCTTCCATCCCTTGAGGAGTGTATACTTGACGCTGCGCACGTATCGACCATCATTGCCACTGCAATCGAGACGGGCCAATACTCCAAAACACCAGACCCCAGCATCGAAAAGAAGGATCACATGTCCAAACCCGCCAGAACTGCACTGTTGACAACCCTTGCGTCACACACAGTGTTGACTCCGCTACTACTAGCCAAGGACAGACTCCTCAAGTCGCTCAACGAGACCAAGGGTGTTTCCCCTGTCAGTCGTACCAAGGTCCTACTGCCAGCTCTGCAGTGGTGGGTAAACTTGAGCAAAGGAGAGGTTCAAGAGCGCTGCGCCTCAGAGCAGGTCGAGGAGCAGACCTTGGACACGTCGTTTGCCCAAATCATCATGGCGAACGATGTGGCCGGACTTGAGTTCCTGTTTGACTTCCTTCAGGACCAATCAAAACGCGAAAGAGACGGCTTGGTCAAGGCCCTGTTGGCTCGCCTCCGAAAGATCTGGCCGTCATTAAAGGACGAAGTGAAGTCCATGGCAGCCGGACAGCTTCTTGAGATTTCTCAAGAGTCAAGCCCTGCTGACGGTGCCAGCACGTTCGTGTCTGGCGAAGCTGCTGATCTCCTGAGGACCGTCCCCCTGACTACGGATATCCTTTCGTCTTTCCTAGACTCGATCAAAACTGGCACCAAGATGATTACCGAACCGCCTCCAAACAAGAGACGTCGCACGAGCTCTACCACCGACGGCAACCGTGGCTTCATCACGCAGGCTAGCCCTGAGTTGAGCCTTGCATTGCGCAGAATCACATTCGTTCTGCAGCTCGTCGACAGCTCTGAGCCGGTCAACCATCCCGAACTACTGGATGGGTTATTCACGGCCCTATCAGAGCTTCAGCACTTTAGAACAGTCGTTGGCTCCGAGCTTGGGTATCTCCAGAACCTCATCTTACGCAGTCTTTTGGCAATGATGCCCGCCTACAAGGCAAACAAAGACCTGCAGATTGCCGTGTCCGGTGGCTATGGAGATCTTCTTGTTAACTGCATCCAAAAATCTTCCAGCCCCGTTGTGCAGAATTCGGCGCTTCTTCTCATCGCCAGCCTAGCAACAACGGCTCCGAACCTAGTACTTCACAGTGTCATGCCGATCTTTACTTTCATGGGCAATTCGGTGCTACGCCAGAGCGACGACTACTCAGCACATGTGGTATCTCAAACCATTAGAGAGGTTGTACCACCGCTCATCGCTTCTCTGCGCCACGGTAAGAAGAGTCCCGTGGCTGGCGCCTCCGAGATCCTTGTCAGCTTCACCACCGCGTACGAGCACATTCCTGCGCACAGGCGTGAAGACCTGTTCTCGGCCTTGGTGGAGACCCTGGGTGCGTCTGAGTTTCTATACGCTCTTCTCAGCATGCTGGTTGACCGCTACGGTCCCAGCGACGCATTGTTGCAGTTCACCCTTGATCTCATGACCCATTTCAGCACGGAGGTACAGATGGAGACATTGGTGAAGCTGTTGGATCTCATCTCGGATCTTTTCAAGCCTAAGCCTACCATCTCATTCACTCTCCTTGGCGTTGGTGAAGATGGAGCAAAGGATGTAGAGCAGATTGCTCTGCGACAGCTTTCAGCATTCCCAACGTTCCTGTCAAATAAGCAGCTTCGCTCTCAAATATCGGAGCTTGTAGAGCAAGACGATATGGAAGCCGCAGAAATCCGGGTGCTGTATTCTGCTCTGCTGGAGAACATTCTGCTCCTCGCCGATACTGTCAAGGATAACAAGGATCTGCACTCGCGCTGTGGCGCCGCCTTGTCAAACCTGTTGAACCTCCTGTCTATCGGTGAATTCATCAAGTCCGTCGAAAACCTGCTAGACCGACCGAACATGGGCTTGCGCCAAAAGGTCCTCCGTGCTTTGGAAGTCAGGGTCGACAAGGAGAGCAACACCGATCCATCTTCCCGCGCAGCTCTGCTGGCATTCCTGCCTCAGCTGACAGCCGCCATTCGCGAATCCCCTGATATTCGATACAAGCACACCGCGGTGACCTGTGTGGACAAGATCGCCGAAAAGTACGGCAAGAAAGACATCGAAGCCGTTGTCGCCGCTGCTTCTACCATTGCTGGGGATCATTGCCTCGGTCAGGATGAGGCGCGCTTGCGAGTCATGGCCTTGCTATGCTTGACATCTCTCGTGGATGTTTTGCAAGACGCCGTGGTACCAGTTCTGCCCATTGCCATACCCAAGGCTGTGGAATACCTCGAGAGCAGTATTCAAGGCGAGGTACTCGACGAGGAGCTACACTCCGCCTGCTATGGTCTGCTGAGCTCCCTTGCAGAGCACCTACCGTACATGCTCTCGACTTATCTGAACCATATATTGCAGATCTCCAATACCTCCGCGGAGGCTGGTCTGAGCAGTGAAACAAGTGAAAGCCGAATCAGCTGTCTGCAGTTCTTTGCCAAGCGTCTTGGAGCCAAGGACATTTTTGTCAGCCTGGGGAAGAACTGGGATAGTGCGATGGCAGCAGGATTCGCGGTATGTCCTCCATCTGTCAGTTCTACAAACCCAGCAGCTAATCGTGCGCAGGCTATGGCTGAATACTTGGATACCCTCGGCGTTGCCATCGATAAGCATCCAAAGTCGAGTATCGGCAAGAACAGCTCTGTGCTAGCCAGCATCCTCATGAAGGGCCTCGACCTCCGCCGGCAAGTGCATGCTTCGGGGGATGTGAGCCCACAGGCTCTGAAGCGGGTTGGCGATATCGAATCGAGCATCAATGACAAGGCTTTGAAGATGATCTACAAGCTGAACGATGCCTCTTTCCGACCCATATTTACGCAAATCGTCGAGTGGACTGGCACAGGCCTAGCAAAGAAGGACGCAACCGGCCGGGCTCTTCGGCAGTACAGTGTCTATGGTTTCTTCCATTCTTTCTTCGACAACCTCAAGTCCATCGTCACCAACTACGCCACGTATGTGATTGATGATGCCGTCAAGATCTTGGGCTCCGCTAGCCCAAAGACCAGCGAACAACGGCAACTCTGGACGCGTGTTCTGGCCACCCTTGCCAAGAGCTTCGAGCATGACCAGGACGACTTTTGGCAATCGCCCTCCCATTTCGGGGCTGTGGCACCGGTCATGATGAGACAGTTCCTGCATGCGCCCTCTACAGACGTTGAGCAGGACTTGATCCCTGCGGTGGTGGAGTTGGCTGCGGCCGCCGACTCCCAAGCCCACCAGAAGGAGCTCAACTCGGCTCTCTTGAAACACCTAAAGAGCGAGCAAAAGGCTGTGCGACTAGCAGCTGTCAAGTGCGAGCAGGCACTGACAGACCGACTGGGAGAGGAATGGCTATCAATGCTGCATGAGATGCTCCCCAGGATCAGCGAGCTGCAGGAGGACGACGATGAGGAAGTTGAGCGGGAGACGCATAGATGGATTGTCAAGATTGAAGCGATCTTGGGGGAAGATCTTGACGCTATGTTGCAGTAGATGACTTGTAACTAGAACTTGTAGCAGTTTAGCCTCTCTGTCAGGCACGTACTGCGGAATATATATATATTCTCACCAAGCATGATTCTTTACGTGAGTAGTGTTCAAGTATTCATTAACTCATATATACGGACGAGCAACTCCGAAAATGTGAGTTGATGGCCCCCCCCCCCCCCCCCCCCCTCTCTCTCCAATACCCCCTCTCCAATGGACGAGATCAGCCAGGCTTTGGCATTCACAATTAGCCCAGCCGTTGTACGGGATCCGTGGTAATGAGAGTCAATCCAGAATGATTCCATCGATTTCCACTGTAGCGCGGGCGTTACGTCCGTATATGTACATATGTATATGTATATTTGTATATACTCCTATACTAGCATATCCCATTACAGTGCGTCTCCTCCTATGCCAGCCGGCCGTACCAGTATGTGCCTGATCAAATCAGATCAGCACGATCGGAAATTGTTCATGTGGCAGGGGAATATGGGGCGAGTCGTTGCATCCTCGGGAATGTTGACAATATCGTAGGTCCAACCACAACCGCCTTCACTGCAATAATTCACCTTGACACTGCAGCTGTTGGAGAGCTTCGCACTGCCGCACTTCTCCATGCCCTTTTCGTCTCTCAGCCATTGGAAGCTATCGATCATATTACCATGTTAGCGAGTCCATCACGCCAAAAAGGGGAGAAGGGGATGGGGCTAGCAGTCTAGTCTAGTACGTACGCGTCTTTGATGGCCTTGCCAGTCATGCCCTTTTCATAATCGGCAGGGTCGTCGCAATTCCACTCGGCTTTGCAGCCAGTCATGCCCATATTGAGCCCAAACACATATTGATAATACCCGACAGCAATGTGAGTCTGCTCGAGATATTGCTGGTCATCGTTGAAAAACCCAATCGCCTTACCACATTCATCGTTATCAATGGTTCGGCACATGGAAGAGCCCTTGATGTTGCCATCAACCGCATGAGGCTCCTCGGAATCATTGGCGATGACCAGTGGCTGGGCCATGGCAAGGGAAGCCAGAGATAGGGCAAAAAGTTGGAACTTCATGGTGATGGTGGAAAGAGAGAGAGAGGCAGCAATTCAAGAGAAGAGAGTGTAGAAATGAATGAATAAAGGATAGTATAGAACCGCGCAGCGGCTAGTAGGTAAATGAGTGACTGACGAAGAAGATGAAGAAAAAGACGAATAACACTATGAAGTCGCTGTCTGTCAAAGCGACCTGTGTTCTTTTTAATAGTATTTTGCACTCTCCTCCACTCTCCTACAAGGGCAGCCTACTAGTCTACGGAAGTAGTCTAGTCAGTAGGATTGCATGGAACCCTTCATCGTGCTTACTCTGGAGTCTGCAGTATAACTAATCTAGTAGTTTAAAATTACAGAGTGGCCGATGCTTTCATGCTGGGCAATCCTCCGTCGTCGACGTCGGTGCGGCTAGACCGATCCCCCCAATGAAACCCAGAGTTCGTGGGCGCTAGAGGACCTTGTAGGTATTCTAGGGCCTCTAGGCCGAGGCAGACATAGTGGCGGCACTGGCGGGCCTTCTGTATCCAGCGCATGCGGGGGGACAACGAGGCTTCCTCAGGTACCTGCGCTAGGTGTTCGGATTCGGATCATGTTCCTGGCACTCGGTCTCTGAAACAACCCACAATCCCTATCAACCCCTACCTCCTAGACTAGTAGGGCCCGTCAGCTTGTTTCCGCACGCACATGACTGTGTGGCTCATCCCGTCATGGGAATTGCAGTTCTCAATTACTGCCTTTATTTGGTGTCACGTTTCACTGTGTCAGAGGCAAGGATAGAGGGCGGTAGGGCTGCGGTCTGGCGGCAGGCTCGACCCAGATTGCCCCAAACCTTCCCATCCCCTGTGCAATTCTTGTCAATGCGCAAGGCTGCTGTGAATCGGTGCCGCGGATTCTCGGTTGCCGCGGATCCTCGTTCGTCGCCGTCTATGAAGATTGAAATACTCTCAGATCAGTACCAGATAAGCTTTCCTGCCATGCCCTGCCCTGCCCTGTCATCGTGTGCCATCATGTGCCATTGCGAGTCCATGTTATTCGATTCGTCCGTGGCTGACAGTGGGCAGAGCTTGCGATCGCCCAAATAACAGTCGTGATTCGAGTCCATCAGTGATCCCACGGCGGTGGTCAATGTCTGATAATTGTGGTCGTCGGCCCAACGCTAGGCCGCTGCCCTGGAGCATCCCTATCCACGAGACCTGGCGGCGAATCACGATACATATCACCAAGATGCCCCTGCTAATCTATTCGGGCACTTCCATCCAACGTTCATTAGAGAGCCGTCATTTTGTCTCTGATTACCTTCCATGCCTATCATCATTAAAGGCTTCAAGTTGAAGAGTGAGATTGGGATGACCCACTCTTTTCGGAGCTCCGGGCGGCTTCAACTTGGTTAAGTCGGCTCTGGCTCCGGGAAGGACCGACGGACGAGCTCAATGAGGCAAGTGCCACTCCGAGCAAAGAAGGGCAAGCACTGTGTTAGAATCAAAAGTTGCCTTTCCTTTAACAGGATAGTTATTCCCACTTCTTGTTCACTCTGCCTCGCAAAAACAACCAATTTGCAGTACCGAAAAGACATTGATTATGTGACCGATCGGTGAGGTCACAGCGCCCGCCCGGCGGACACTACCACCCGGTATTATACTACCCGGTATCGTCGGACCTGAGCATGGTAGGCGTTCCTGATTGAGACGCCAACAAGCGCCTGTAATTCAATACGATATCCTGGAGCATCAATTTATGATTCTGGGCGCAGAAATGTGATCATTTACCTGCTCATTGAATCACTTCATGTTCCATGTTGTTGTTGTTGTATCAATTCGATTTGCTGCAGATTCAAGTATTGCGTGGTTTTCCTGCGCCACCAAAAGTCAAGTGAAATTATCCTTCATCCGAACATCGGAACCGCATCTTTCAATTGCAACAACCCACTTCATGGCCATAACCCACCAGCTCAAGTCTCTAGTAAAGCATCCGGCACGTAGAGAAACTACGATTTAGGTGAAAGATGGCCAAGGATTCGGTTGATTACAGCGTCTACCTTGTGACCGATTCAACGCCAGCCATCCTCGGCGACAAGGACCTGTGTCATGTCGTCGAGGCGGCTCTCCGAGGCGGCGTAACATGCGTCCAATACCGCGATAAGACAAGTGACCAGTCACTCGTCATTGAGACAGCCAGAAGGCTGCATGACATCACTCAAAAGTATCACGTGCCGCTGTTGATCAATGATCGCGTTGATGTCGCCGTTGAAATTGGCTGCGAGGGTGTTCACATTGGCCAAGATGATATGGGTTAGTTTTCTTCCTCTGCTCAAACCACGTCGTCATCTAAGCGGCTTCTTCTTATTCTTCTCCTTTTCTCTTTCCCTTTTCTTGTTCTAAAAATACTGACGAAAATTTTTGTAGAAATCAAAAAAGCCAAGGAGCTTCTTGGCCCAGACAAGATCATCGGCGTCACTGCCAGCTCCATCGAGGAAGCTCTCACGGCCGCAAGCGCCGGTGCCGATTATCTAGGCATCGGAACCGTCTATGCAACCGCCACCAAGAAGGACACCAAGTCCATTATCGGAACGTCTGGCGTCAGCTCCATCCTCGCCCGCCTCGAGGGAGAGGGTCATGCCGCGATTCCCACCGTCTGCATCGGCGGAGTGAATGCCTCCAACGCTCAGCAGGTCATGGCCGAGAGTACGTCTCCGCGGAAGAGCCTTGACGGGGTCGCCGTTGTCAGTGCCATTGTCGCAGCGGGTGATCCAGCCGCCGCTGCGAGGGAGCTGCTCGGTCGGGTTACGGCCACCAAGGTGCCCCATGTTATTCGTGCCATTGCCGACAAGACGCCCTTGTCTCATAACATGACAAACTTGGTGAGACTGGAGCGTTCTAACTATGCATCGGAGCCTACAGTTTACTAATTTTTTGGGGTCAGGTCGTTCAGAACTTTGCTGCCAACGTTGCCCTCTCTGTCGGCGCCAGCCCCATCATGTCCAACTACGCCGCCGAAGCCGCCGACCTGGCCAAGTTGGGCGGCGCCCTCGTCATCAACATGGGCACCGTCACCCCAGACGGTATCAAGAACTACCTTCAAGCGCTGAAGGCTTACAACGAAGCCGGCCGTCCCGTCGTACTTGATCCAGTGGGGTAAGAACACCACAATCTATTCCCTTCATTGAAGGAGGTTTTCAAACTTCCAACTCGCTAACACACATGGGAAACAGCGCTGGAGCCACGGCAGTCCGCCGCGAGGCCGTACAGACTCTCCTCGCTGGTGGTCAATTCGCCGTCATCAAAGGCAACGAGGGCGAGATACAGACCCTCCATAACTCTGCCACGTCCGCCCAACAGCGTGGCGTGGACTCCGCCTCGACCCTGGATATCTCCCAGCGTGCCGCCCTGACTAGCTCGCTCGCCCGGCGTACCTCGGCCGTGGTGCTCATGACCGGCAAGACGGACGTGCTCAGCGACGGCAAACGCACGTTCCGCGTCGACAATGGCCACGAACTGCTGGGTATGATCACGGGCACGGGGTGTACGCTGGGGACGGTCGTGAGCGCCGCAGCGTCTGCTTACCCCGGTGACAAGCTCATGGCCGCGGTGGCGAGCACGGCTACCTTTGGTGTGGCGGCGCAGAGGGCTGCCGAGAGGAGCGAGGTTAGAGGCCCCGGCACCTTTGTGCCCGCCTTCTTGGATGAGCTGTATGCGATCCGGACAACAACGGCTAAGGGGAACACGGAGTGGTTGTCCCTAGTGAACGTGCAGGCTGTCGAAATCCAAGAGGACTCGTTATAGCAGCAGGTTCCATGAAACAAAAGCAGAAATTGGTCAATAAAAAGGGGCAGGGTCTTAAAAGATTCAACACGTAATGGTATTATGGTTTTGAGACTCCAAGTTTACCCATTAATAAAACTAGTATACAAACAGGACACGACCAATCTGTGTCTATGCAGGTGATTGTTGCTCTGATTTCCTCTTTGGATCATAGTTCAAAGCCAGTCAAATCCCCGGAATTGCTCCAGAAGGCATCATTCATGAACTGATTCCAATACTCATCTGTCCAGATTTTATCCCCTCCATCGGACATCATTGGGGGCGGTTCCAGCGGAGGGGCGGCTGCCGCATAACAGCCTTCCTTGCTGTCCTCCAAGGCCCTGGCCATCTCCACCCTGACCAGCACTCGCATGTGGGTGCACAGATCCGCCAGGGCGCGTATGGGATCCTTGGCTTCATGGTTGCCCATAGCGGTGGAGAGCGCGCCGCTGCACCGTCTCTCCGAGAGCTCCGTGAGATGGCCGATGACCTTGCTCATGATCTCCTCGAACTGGAGCTCCTGCTCAATCTGCTCGAGGTCCCAGCCGGGCAGACGCAGCGTCACCAGCCGAACGCCAGTGATGAGCATGTAGGACACATCCGAGCCGTGCAGGCAGTGGAATTTGAGATTGTCCAAATCGTCCCAGACCTTTGCTCTGTTGAGGAAGAACACGCGGAGGGAGCGAACGCAGGACCACAGGAGACGGAGACGGTCCGTCTGCGACATGTTGGCGGCGTTGCAATGTCGATCAGATACCGCCCATTCCGTTAGCAAGATTTCGGCAATGGCAAAATGGCTGATCATCAAAGCTGGTAGAGTGTCAGCAGAGGTCCCGGGGGGGGGGGGGGGGGGTGATAGAACCGGGCAAAAATAAGAACCAGAAGATAAAGATGAAAAGGGGGCAAGACTTACGAGTCGAGGATATTTCAGGAGACAGAGACCTCTGCAATGAATAGATCTGATCTTGGAAAGATTGCACCACCATATTCATGGGAAGCTGCATAGACTGCCGCACGTGTTCCATTGCGAGCGTCTGCGAAATGGACTGTGTCAGCTTTTGCGCACGGATAAGAGCAACAAGAAGCTCATCCGACTCAAACTGCTTGGCCTCTTCCAGTATGCTGCAGCACCTGTCAAGGTATCCAGTGCTCATCAAGACTTCCGATCTCTTATTGGTAGTAAAGACTCTGTACAAATGTATAAGCCATGGGGTGCAACGTGTTGGTGTTTTGCGACCTAAGGTAGCAGGAGTATTAACTTACAGCGTGTTGACATAGTAGGTTCCAGCGTACGCCCGCAACGGGTCCAGATTACGCATCGAGGCATTTTCCGACGCCGTCTGGTTGTCGTTCAAGCCTAGTCCGAGACTTGAGCACAGCGAACGGCAGAGGAAGAGGAGGTTTGTCATTCTCGAACTCTTGAGTGCACAGTGAAACCTAAAAACCGATTCCCCGAGTCAGATTGGGAGTTAAGGAGCGGGAGCAGCCTAATAGTCCGGGCAGACTTACCAAGCAACCAGAACCTGCAAGCCCTGGAGCACATCTAAGCTCTTGACACCATCGATCATGGTCGCTTTGCTTATCTCTGCCAATAGCTCCTCTCCGAGCTTCTCGTGCCGAGCTCCGTCGAGGAAGCACCCTGCCACCATGATAGCTTTCCACAAGAACGGCCGCTGCACCTTCATGTCGCTCGCTTTCATCTCCGGGATTACTACAAACGGGAACACATCTGCCAAGGTGTTGGTGTACAGGGCCAGCAGCACCTCGGCCTCGGCCGCCTGCGGCCACAGCGTCTCCCACGGCTTGTTCCGCAACGACGAAGCCACACTCTCTTTACTGGGCCATGCAGACGTTTCTGTCCCTGGAAAGATGTGGTCGAATGACATGTTGACCCGGACCTGGTTCTTCTTGCGTTGAGTTACAGGAGGCGGCGGTGTAGCTTTGTCACCCTCGGTAGATGTTTCTGGCGTGGCGGTTTGGTGTCCATTCTCTTCCGAGATTGATGATGTAGACATGGAAGTGTTTTGGGGATGATCATGGAACTGATGCTGATGTTGATGCTGATTATACTGATGATGACGATGAGGATGGTGGTCATGATGATAATTTTGATGAAGGTCTTGTCCACCACAGCCTTCCAGCTCGCTCAAACGCTTCTCTAGTTCCGCCACGCGAGATCGCTTGAGCTGCTTCTTGGGCCGCGGCGGTGCCGGTGTGCGTGACAAGCATGTCTTACCCAGACGGTGGCATCTACAATACACATGGGCAGGGTCAGCATCAGGCCAAAGAGATCTTTTTCTTAACGACGCAAACACGAAACTAGCCACCCAACTAGCCGTCACGCTAGTATGACATTGTATCTTCTCCCCGGATAACGAATTACCTTTCACAATCGCCATCGCTTAGGGGGCCGGGGATACACCTCGCCTTGGCTTTGGCACAAGTTGTGCAAGCCAATGATTTCTTATCGTTCGGCTTCATTGTCTCTCAATTAGGCAATGGAGACTAACTAGGAGCTCCCTTCTTGGTCGTGCATGGGGTTCGCGTCGCATTCGGCGTGATACCGTAACAGTCAATGGTCCGAAACAAATCGTGTAAGCCAGAATAAGAGGTAAGGCGATTATCAAATGCAATCAATATGTCATGCCGGAGGGCCGCTCAGCATTCTCCGCTCCCATCATGGTAAGGGATGTAAGGGAGTAGTAGTAGATGTATTGTCAGCTACAAAGTCATGGTAGGAAATTGTTCAAAAATTGTTCAACAATAAGCAGAAAATCGAAGCATGGATCCCGCGGACAGCGATCAGGATGTGCCTGGGCTCCTGGGCTCTTGACCAATACGAGGGCGACCAAGTGTGTAGTAGTGGAGGTTGTGCAGGGCGGGAGCGGACTCCCATGGTGCAATTTCATGCCGTTGGTCCGTTGGAAGCGGAGAATGAGAGTCAACGATAATCCGGCATGCCGTTCGAGAACGGAACAGGATTTTCCGACAAGTAAGCACGAGCACGGACAGGCTTGCACCATGTCTAAACGGCACCTGGAGAGTCCCTGAATCGCCCCCTCTTCCCCCCCGCATTCTTAGCCAAGATCCCTGTAATACCAAAATCCTAGATCACCAAGTCTCTCTCCTCTGCCCCTAGCCTCTACCTTTGGTACCTTCCCTAACTCAGCACCCTGACGACCACCAGACAACTGTCAAGTACAGATACAAGCGCCATCTTGGCACTTCGGGCCAGCGACCATCCGGTCAATTAGTGGCGTGTCACCAACACCCACCAAACAGCACCGTTCGGCTCTCTCGTAATCTGAGCTACTACTTTGGTCCATTTACTGTCACCGAGCCAGCGAGAGGGGACAGCTACTAGTAATTGAACAGACAAAATCACTTTGGAGTGCACAAAAAAAGAAGATGCGGACGGCCCGTCGGCCAGTGTGGTTTGGAGCATGGCGCGCATGGCGCATGCAGGCAAATAAATTGCCCCCATTTATGTGTATTCATATGTCGCCCTTTTCACCGCGCAAGGCGAGAATGGGTCTAAAAAGTAGCGGTCAAAAAAGGGGGGTCAAATATCGAATGGAAATTGGGGTGGCCGCGGCCCATCAAGGAGATCAAAACAGATGTAATCGATCATCTTCCGGGCTTGTGCGGATTCGCCATGTGCATTAGCCTTGCCTAGGCCGACGCAGTCACAGTGCGCTGCGCCCCGGCCTCTCGCTCTAGAAGTGTCTCTGTGAGACTAGCAGCTTGACCGGTACGCTGAGCGCCGCCCGCCTCCATGATTTCCTTGGTGGCCCTCTCGATTCCCAACTGCTGATTCGTCCACAGCGGCTCGACCTCCTCATTGCCCTGTTCACCCACACCAATGAACCCACCCTCTTTGGCCCAATCCGATGTTCGCTTGATACCCAGACGTGTCCAAATCTCATCGACGGCCGTGACAAGATCCTCTCGGTACTCCTTGGTGTGTCCGGGAGTAGGTGTGATGCGGAGTCTCTCCTGACCGACAGGCACGGTAGGGTAGTTGATGGACTGGACGTAGATCTGGTATTCCTGCAGTAGCATGTCCGATGCGGCCTTGGCCAATTCGGCGTTCCCAACCAGGAGCGGGACAATGTGGGACGGGTTGGGGATGACCGGGATGTCGCGAGCGTTCATCTCCTCCTTGACCGCACGAGTATGCAGCTGCTGAAGCCTTCGATCCCCGTCATGTTCCATCTGGTAGTCAATAGAGGCCTTGGCGCCGGCCATGGTAGCAGGAGGTAGCGAAGTAGTAAAGATGAAGCCAGGGGCTAGAGAGCGGATCATGTCCACCAGCTTCGAGCTACCGGCAATGTAACCGCCAACGCAGCCGTACGCCTTTCCAAGAGTGCCAGTAATAATGTCAATGCGGTCCATGATGGTGCCGCGCGGCATGCCCTCGTGGTGGGCCTCCCAATCCAGATGCTCCGCGACACCAGCTCCATGTGGTCCGTACATGCCCACAGCATGGACTTCATCGAGGAAGGTGATGGCGCCATACTTGTCGGCCAAGTCGCATATCTCCTCAATGGGTCCAATGGAACCGCACATGCTGTACACGGACTCGAAAGCAATAATCTTGGGAACGTGCAGCGGCAAAGCAGCCAGCTTGGCCTCCAAGTCAGCCACGTCATTGTGCTTGAAAACGACCTTTTTGGTTCCGGAGTGCCGGATCCCCTGGATCATGGAGGCGTGATTGAGGCTGTCCGAGAGAATCACGCATTCGGGCAGTTTACTTCCGAGGGTCGCGAGGGTAGCATCGTTGGCCACGTAGCACGAGCTGAAGACGAGGGCAGATTCCTTTGCGTGCAGCTTCGCCAGGGTCGCCTCGAGCTCGACGGCGTGCTTGTTGTGCCCCGAGATGTTCCTGGTACCGCCAGCACCCGCGCCGTACTCCTCGAGCGTCTCGTGCATCTTGTCCAGAACGCGGGGGTTGCGTCCCATGCCGAGATAGTCGTTTGCGCACCAGACGGTAACACAGTCCTTTTTGTCAGACATGTGGGCGCGCGGGAAGTTCTTGGCGAGGCGGTTAATGTTGTTGAAGTAACGGTACGATTTATCCTTGTGCTTCTTATCTAACTCGTCGCGATAGAAAGATTCGTAGTTAAACTTGGAGGACGATTGGCAGCCATCACCGGCAGAAAGCGGCGACTCGGGCTTGCGGGAATACACGCCTTGCGGGGCACGGGCTGTTTCAACTCGATTATCAGCGACGCCATTTGAATTGCGAAGAAGTCGTAGTCGTCGTAGTGTTGCTGAAGGAAGGGAAAAAGAGGGGAAAAAACGTGCGACTTACCGTTATCCCGGCCCTGGATGACGGGAGTTTCGACGGGTCGTGCTCCATTGGGTCGGCTGGTATGAATGCTGGCCCTGCCGGTCTTGGAGTGACTCGAGAGGGCACGCAGGCCGGCCGCAGCACCGTACTTGGACGATTGGACAGCCATGGCCTTGCCCATGACAGGGCATCGGTGGGCGAGGACCTGCAGCTTGGACATGGCGCCGCCGCAGGGCGAAGCCTGGGGGCGGGCGGCCGTCGTGAGAGCACGGAGAGTGGCGGGGGAGGCCGCTTTCATGAACGGGCACATGGCCTTGGACTGGCGGATGATGGTGTCCATGACGGCCAGATTGACGTCGGAGTCGAGTAGCAATCACAGAATGCGCACAAAATGCGGTGCTCTAATCGACGCACTTTTCTATGGGCAATGAACTTTGTATATGGAGAAGGGGGAAGCAAAGAATCGTGACTAGAGGGAAAGAGAGAAAAAAAGCGGGAGGAGAGGTCAGTCAGGTCAGACACACGCAACTTGTACGGAGGCGATCAAGTGGGAGTCTCCATATTTCTTTTCTTCGTCCGTACCGTATCGAGTTCGGAGACGTTCGGTGGTGCTCCTGTCCAATCGGCTGTGGTTTGAGCCCCACATCCAGCACGCCTCTAAGGATTTGCGGGCAACTTGAAGTAGTGGCACAAGTACATCACACTGCTGTAGTGTCTCCGGGTAGGTACTCGCAGTACTACTAAAGTGGTATACAAATGGAAGTTGCTCACTTACTTTCACCTGTTTCCCCATTGGCTCCAGCCTCTGGTGCTCTGGGCACCCAGAAAAAACAGATGAACCCCCCCCCGGCTCTCCTCCCCTAGTTGGCATGATGCCTCGGCAGTACCTAGGTAGGTGGTGATGGCCTTTTTTACTGTCAAATTGTGATGCACCTGATACTGCCAGTAATGGCGAGCGATGGAATCATATCGACTCCATGAAGTAAGTTACTACGGTCTACTGCCTAATTCTGCATTTCGCCCAACCAAGATGCATCCTTAGGCAATGGAAATAGGGCAGATATTTTTAGGAGGCAGTTTGTCCACCTCAGTCTTGGGATCCGATTTACGATTTGCGTCACGGTGTCCGATATTTGTTGTCTTAGTGGAGCACCGCCAAATAATGAGCGCAGTCTCGACCTTTGCGGTCCCCTTTTCCCACAGTTATTGTTTTTTCCAATGACTCGAATAGCTCAGTAAGCCCCAGCATAATAGTGTCAAGTGCTCCGTAGCAGTAGTACGGAGTAGCAGTAGTCGATTTATGAGATGCCGAATTAACTCCTAAGTCTATTTCTAAGCTGCCTCCAAAAAACTCAAAAGTCGCAAAAATGGGTATCATCTCGAGGACAGTGACTCCGTTAAATAAGGGTGAAAAAAATCATAAAAAAAATTCACAAAATACCAAGTAACGCCGGGGGTCACTGGGAAGATCGTGCGAAAACATCAAAGAACCTCCGCATCTTGTGCCATATCCCTGCAAATCCCAAGGTTTCAAAGGGCCGTCCGGGGTGACTTCGTCTCTGAACCCGGTGATGCTCCTTTATGGAACGAGTCCCTGCGCAATCCGTCAACTGCCCACTCAGGCAACCGAGGAGGCTTTCGATGCTTCCTATTGTCCGCAGCCTCTCGCATCACCTTGGCGTCCTCATTTCTAAGTGTCGACGATCCACCAGGTTGCAAAGAAGATCGCCGGATGTTCTGTAGATTCTGCACAGTCGTCGTGTGTCAGTAAATGTCAAGAGCGCATCCCCCAGTTCATCAAGCCGGGATCATACCTCAGGGTCCTTCGACTTGGTCGATTTGCCCATTTGTTCCTGAAAGTCATTCTCCGAGAGTCCATTCAGCGTCGTAACTCGTTGTTGGAGGGAGTTCTTATTAGCATTCGCCAAGAACTTGGGCGTGAGCAAACCTGAGACGGCGGCAAGGACGAATCTTTCGTGATCCAGCATCTCGCCCAGCTCTTTCCACTGCTGGTTATCAGGTAGCAGTCCCTCTCTCTTCTCTTTCCGAACCTGATGCACCGAATCCGCTACTTTCGTCACCAATACTTCCGGCCGCCCTCTCACTTCAGCAACCCCATAGTCCTGCATGCTCGCTACCACCGCAGTCATCTTCTCCTGAAACTTCTTCTTCCACGGGCTTCGAAGAGGCTGTCCGAATATGTTGCCCCCCTTAACCGGAGATTCCAAATCTTCCACAACGATGGGCGTCTGAGGCGGCGGCGTAGCCTGCCTTGGCGGTCGGCCGAAATAGGTGTTAGCTCCGGCCATCGGCTTGGGAATGGCTGTGAAGGAGTGAGATCTGGGGGTTTCAACACCCTCGCTTTGTCCGTTCGTTGTCTGACAATGTGTTAGAATATTGTTTTTGGGTAGGAGCAGGCGTAAGGAGCTATACCCCCGAGGCGGCAGCATCAGCCTCATGGGTCGAGGGTTGAGTTCGACTATTGTTCTCTGGGCTTGTGTGTTTGCCAACATCAGGTGGCCTTTCGACACGCAGGCTGGCGTCGTCGGGCTGTGGTAGTGCCGGCGTTGACAGCGTCGTGACCGTCGTGGCTTTTGAAATGCTGTCTGGAACCCTCGCTACACTCGAAAAGTTCGCTGTTGCGCTGACCTGGCTGACAGCTTGGCGCGCCCTTCTTCTCTCGTACTCGGCCGGATCGGTCAGCCGTAGTTGATTCATGTCAACCAGTTCCTGCGCCTCCCTCTGTTCTTGCTCGTTTAGGGTTATATCGGTGTCTTCTTCTTCGAAAGTGTCGGTCGAGACTATGTGCTTGATGCGGCTTTCCGGGCTTGGCGGCTTCTCGATGAGCGCATCAAGAATAACGTCCTTACCCTTGAAGGCATCTAGATCCTTGTTTTCCACATCTTTGATATGCTGCATAAGCTCTGCGCGCCTCTTACCCCAGGCTATTGGATTTTTCTGGTCAACTACGCGTGCCGCCAGTTGAGCTTTGAAGACGGCCTGGCTTTGCAAAGCCTCTTCGAAAGACCCAGACACCATCAAATGATACACAAAGACATGTTTGCGCTGGCCTAGGCGGTACGAACGTCCCACGGCCTGCTGGTCGGACACCGGATTCCACTTGGAATCGAAGATAACTACGCGATTGGCTCCCTGAATGTTCAACCCGACACCACCGGCCGTGGTCGATATCAAGTACACTTCTTTGTTGCCAGTGTTGAAATCGCGAATCTTGTCCTGTCGCTGCTCAATCTTGGTCTTGCCGTCCAACCGGCTTATATGCCGCTTTTGAAATTTCAGG
The DNA here is from genome assembly GCA_013461505.1 of Ramularia coccinea. NCBI lineage: Eukaryota > Fungi > Ascomycota > Dothideomycetes > Mycosphaerellales > Mycosphaerellaceae > Ramularia > Ramularia coccinea. The sequence continues at coordinate 4,365,352 of JABNMW010000001.1, read as the reverse complement.
AGAAAATCCAGGTAGTCAAGGGTGTAGATGGACTGGCTGAATACGAGAACCTTGTCGCCAACTTGGCGAGCTTCATCGAGGATCTTGATCAGATACTGTACCTTTAGAGACAGCGACGGTTCCTTGTTGTCCGTACCCTTGGTAATCCTAAGAACCTCGGGTATGATCTCGACAGGGAAGTTCTGGTGCCCCTCGGGGTTGTCAAGCACGTCAAGAACTTTCTGGTGGAAGCATCTCGGGTGGTTACAAATCGTCGCCAGATCATTGACGGTCCCAAACAGCTGGGTACCGGAGGCCTTCGGGCGCCCGTTCATGGAGATGACTGGGCCATCGGCCATGGCCCTAACTCCGTTGAGATACAGCTCGTATAACTTCCTCTGGAGGTCTGTTGGAGGAACAGATATCACGAATTCCGACTTGGGGGGTAGATCCCGCGAAAGACAGGATTTAATGGTGGCTCTGTTCACCTTAGGAGCCACTGTGTCCTTCAAGACATGGAGCATCTTCAGAGCTCTTCGTCTTTCCCAGGCAAGACTGTCGGCAGCGAAACCTGTCTCAATCTCCCTCACATAAATCTCGCGAAACTCGTCAAGAGGGCCCAGGAAGTTCGGCGCGACCCAGCTGATTGTGGAATAGTATTCTTCCACATTGTTCGCCAAGGGCGACCCAGTCAGAGCGATGCGACTGCGGGTGGCGAAGCGAGAACACAACCTATTTGTTTGGCTATTTGGGTTTTTCAACATATGTGCCTCATCAGCCACCACGATGTTCGGCTTCTCCAACAAGATCTTTTCGGCTTCTTCGTTATTTGCTAGCTGCTTCATCATGCTGTAACCAACAACCAGAACACCCCCACTGTCGGCCCAAGTTTGTAGGATCGACATTCGTTCGTATTGCTTGGCAGTGGAATCAATCTGAGTCAATGGGCCCAGGACCATGGAGGGAGCCCATTTGAGCAACTCGTCGATCCAATTGTTGACAATACCGGGGGGACAGAGGACCAATGTTTGCGAATGCCGGAGGTCCTCGGGCACCTGCGAGCGCAAGGACGGATCTGACGACGCCGCAGCCTCTGCTACAGCCACCAAGAACGTGATGACCTGCATTGTCTTGCCCAAGCCCATGGTGTGTGCCAATAAGCAACCCTGACGTACGTCTGGGTCGAGCACGATCTGATTCCAGAGGAAGCGGACGCCGCCAACCTGGTAGTCCTTGATTGTTTTGCCAATTTCATCATTGATGTAGAGCAGCGATTGGTTTTCCTCTTTGCTCTCGTTGATGATGAGCCGAGACCTGTCCCGTGATACGGATCCGGACGACGCCAGGGTAGCTCGCAACTTCAAACGGCGAGCTTCTTGGTCTCTAGCACGTGCCAGCTCGCGTTGTCGCAGATCCACAGCGTCTCTGTTCTGGATAATCTCCTTTGGCGCGTTTTTCCGGGGTTTGGACGAAGTACGCTGCGACACCACGTCTTCATCATCCTCTTCGAAGCCTTCCTCATCTTCCAAGTCCGGCAGAATGACCAAGTCGTCAGTTCGGTAAATCTGACTCGCTTGAGGAAAGATAGGCTCGGCGTCTCGAATGAAGTTGCAGAAAGATGCAAACATAGTTTCGCCTTGAGTTAGGAGCTTTTTCTTACTCCTAGCATGCAGAGGCGTCAGGGTCGTCACCTTCTGAACTTTGCATCTGACAAAACTAAGAAAAGTTCGAGTTATGTCAAAGTTGGTCGTCTTAGCTTCTGATTCCTCAATCTCAGCTCCGTCATCCACGGGGTTCGATATGAAAGCAAGAACAGAGTTCTTCCATACGTCCTCATTCGTATTCGCCTTCATCCTCGCCAGGATATCCGCTCGTCTCCCAAACGTGAGCTTTCCAAGCATGTATATGACCAACCGCCAGCGATCATTTTGTTCCTCCCAATGTTTGCGATCGACCGAGCAGATATCCTCCATAGATTCGAAGCTATCAATGGGAGGTGGCTTCGAGTCGCCCGCCGAGAGTTTCAGCTTCAGTTGCATGGCCTTTGGCTTGGTTGGTGTTGTCAGGTCAACATAAGCCGAATCTTTCTCCCCTGCAGACTGGGTCAGGTCCACAAAGGGGAGGGGTTCGCTCTTTACCGGAGTGACATTGGTAGGTTCTATCCCTTGCATCGCATCCAAGGGTAAGTCTTCATCATCAGGTACGATGAAGTCCTCCTCGTCGCTACTGGTCAATACTTCGTCCAACGGGTTGTACTGGCGTTTTGCCTTCGGTTGGGTCTGCCGCGGGATGGTCTCAGGTTTGGGTGGCTGAACTCTTGATTCGAGGGTATCAATCACCCAGCGCTGATACAGCTGGTCCTCGATGGTCTGCTCTAGACTTTGAGCTTGCGCCTTGACATCCTGTTCGATCTCCCACTGCTGATTTACAATGCGTGCGCATAACCTCTGGATCCGCTCTTTGTAGTCGACGAAAAGCCTGCGCGCATTGAGTATCTCTCTTATGCTGGTCCCGTGATGGCGGGCTTTGGTCCAGATGCCATATGCCTTCCGCTCCAATTTGCCGGCTTTTCGCTCTCGCCAGCGTGCCGTCATTCTCTGGATCTCTCCGTCCAATATCGACTGAACACGGTCGCTAGGTAAGAATCGCTGCATCATCTGCCATTCCTCGGTTTCTTGTTTCTCCTCTTCCATTTCCCGTTGAGTGTCTTCATCCCATTCTGAAGGCAGGTCGTCCAAGTCGACAATATCGTCTTCTGTCTCGGACGGTGTGACCGGTATCGGAACCTCGCCGTTCTTGAGAAGGGTTTCTTTCCAACCGTTGTGTCTGAGGAAGCGTCTCATTATGCGATGAACTGCAATGCGTCGCCCTGGAGGCAGACCGTTTTGCACGGTACTGACAAAGTCGGTGGAATTGACGTTCTCGACTTTGCTACTGATGGTGCGGCGAGGACCTAGAATGAGGTCTTTCTCTAGCTTTCCATCACCAATGTAGGCCCCGGGCGCCTGGTCATCCCAAGGAAAGAGCCTGGTCATGCTTGAATTTGAGGTTGCGGGCAACTTGCTAACAATGGTTGGGGCCAGGCGCTGTCGCTTAGCCGGCGGGGCTTCGAGAGACGGTCTTCGCGCGGTCAGGTCGGCGGCCCGGTCAGCGAGGGGGGCAGAAGTGGACTTGTCGGTTTGGAGATTCTCGGTGCTGCTTCTGATGGTTTGAAGCCCTTTGCCAGCGGCGAGAATACCGGGCGCAGCGAGGCCGTTGGTGTCGACTGTACTCGACAACTGAGCCCCGGCGAACACATCTTGGACTCGAGGTTCCGCATCACCATTTAGTTTCGCTGTATGAACCAGTTCGTCCCTCGCAGGCTTATCCCCTTTCTTTTGCTCTTCCTCGTCTTCGGGTTGGAGCGTGGTTTTTCGCAGAAAGTCGCGGTGCCAGGATTGATATTCTTTGCTCGCAAAGCGCAAGTCAGTGACCCGCCTGGACAGGGCGGATTTGTGGCGTGCGAGTCGAATGTCGAGGCATTCCTCAAGCTCTTTCCTCGAGCACGTATGCTCGAAACTGAGGAGAGTTTCCCCGTCTATCTGCTCGTTTCGAATTTGTTCGGCAAGCTTAGCAGTGTCTTTCGTCCATGTTGCTCCCGGGGCGCAAAGGTCAACAACAACCTGCTCGACATCCCACAGGAAGGGGTCCGTGGATGGCATGGCTCAGGACCCGATAGTCAACGCGACTTGAATTTGCTGTGGCATGGATTAGTAAAACGTTACCAGTTAGTTTCATCGGATCAGAGAGGCAGGAGACAAGAGGTCCAAGACTACTACACAAGGTGGTGGTGGTTGGCAGACCATTGCTAACGTACCTCATAGCGCCCAAGTTCGCGCTCCTGAGAGAGCCTGATCTAAAGTAAGTCTGGGCAGACGAGCCAGCGAGTCGCTTGTCGATTTGGATTTGTGTGATGCAGAATCTTTATGTATTGACAGTATGTAAGTTCCAGAAGTGTCTCACAAGGATTGGCACCAAAGGCAGTAAGTTGTGCTGCTGGAGCAAAATTGTGGAAGTTTACTAGTATCACTTCAGGCGCGTACCGCGAGTTTGGGGGTGGGGTGTTTGTGTGAGAGCTCCACTGACTCGGAGGCACTAGAATGCCCACATTTGGTGCCGTCACTCGGCTCGCGCGTAAAGCGATGGTAATTGCTAGTATGTAGTAGGGGTGCAACAGTTACTCAGTTTTAACATCTCGACAATGTATCACGTGAGTAGCTTGGAAGTTTCCTGGCGCTCCTACTCGTACTCATGAGGAATTGTTTTTTGTTAGATGTAGTACTACCTGAGGATCAGTGCCCTGCATGGGTTTTACTTACCAGTACTGGCCTTCTGGGTACTATTAGTATTAGTAGGCACATGGGTACCTTAGGTACCTTAGGTAAGGTACCTAGCGCCTGGCGACTGCCACAGGGCTGAAGCATGGGAGCAGGCCAACTTAGGTAGGTACAGTGCTTCAAATTCGCCCTAGGGGATTTGCGAAATCCCAGGAATGGGGAAAAGCGATCGAACCTCTGCGCCTCATCCGAAGGCTGCCTGCCGCATTCGCAACCCCGCCAAGATATCCATCTTATGGCAAACCCTGCCGCGAGCCATTGAGTGACGTGACCTTGCCTGCCTTACAGCGACTCGGAGGACCCTTACATACTTCAAATTGTTGCATTGATCGTCCCCCCGAGTTCCCAGCGAATGCGGCACGGAGTAATCCTGGACACCGCCACCAACTGCTGAGGCGCAGTGCCCACTGCCCACCACTGCAATGCAGGAGGGCAGAGCGGCCTTGTCAATCTTGGCGCTGGATGGATTATAACCTTGCATTCTTCTACTCCATCCATGATGTAGTATACTGGCATGTCGCCAATACTGTGCACAGTGCACACACACACACACGTATATAAGTATTGGGTATTCACACACACACATGAGTCCATTGCCCAGCCGCTCCTTCTCTCTAAGGGATACGCAAGGATCATGTCAACCTCCCAACTACTCCTAGCGACCATTACCTAAGTAATAATAGTAGTATTACTGTATCAATCTTGCACACCTTGCCAGTATAGCATAGAAGGGCCGCCCACGTCAACAATGCCACCTACACCAAGGATAAGCAACAGCGAGCTGAGCATCCAGCTCCAAGCCGAGAGAAATGCTTACTTTCCAGGCGACACCATCATCGGCAGTGTGGGCCGCATGATGCCCCTCGTCAGTCCCCGAGCCCGCGTCAAGATCACTCTGCACGGGAGGACCAAGTCCAAGCTGGTACGCTCCAACGGCCAGAGCAGCACCACATATCGAGGGCGATTCAATGTCATCAACAGCAGCCGCCACGCGCAGCTACTGTTTGATGGGCCCGTCCACGTTGAAGGTCACAGTGGGGGACAAACTTGGCCATTCGTCGTCACCATACCCACCTATGTGGAAAGCAATGGAGATCGGTCTGAGCAGGAGACTTTCATCCCCAGCGATGTAGCCTCCATGAGTACCCATCCGCTACCGCCCAGCTTCAAGGGGTGCAAACATTCAACCGAAGGATTCGTCGAGTACTGGCTTCAGGCAGAGTTGACAACACACGGTAATCGAGACTCCATCACTCGTGAATCCACCTTGCCTCTGTTCCTAAAAGAAAGGAACATGGCACCGCCCATAGCTCCCCAACTCGTCAGAGGCAGATTCCCTCTCGGAGTAGTGTCGCAACGCTTGATTCCAGGAATGGAAGAGGGCGAGCTATCCACGGGTCAGAAAATGAAAAAGTTCTTCCGCAGCGAGTCAGTGCCCCGGTTCAACTTCCACTTGGAAGTCGATTTCCCGACTACGCTCCAGCTCGGGCATCCGGAGCCTTTGCAATGGAAGGTCCGGGCTGTCCCCGACTGGGGGAAGTCGAGCCCAGAGCTAGATAAAGTGCCACAGAGGGTGAGGATCGTGGGTGGCAGCATGCATATCCGACAAATTACAGAGGTCAAGTGTGCGGGACATTGGTCAACAAAGAACGAGGACTTTGACGAGAAGGCGGATCTGCGACTCGATACACCATTCGGGAGAGCGGCCCTCGCCAACCATTTCATCGAGGCCCCGTGCACCGATGAGTGGCCGCCGATAGATATAGGAGAGCTCTTTAACATGCGTCTCGGCTACAACGGCTTCCCATGGCAGACTGCTCTGGGATTCTACTACGGCCAGCTGACGCCCACGTTCTCCACCTACAATGTCAGAGTTCGCCATCAGATGAGTTGGTCGTTGCGTCTGCTGATTGCAAAAGAGGAGCTCCGGGTCAAAAGTAGGGGCGAACTCCCCATCCACCTGCTTGGGTCCCCGGCCGACTCTGGGCCTGGATACGAATTCATCGCGCCAGCGCTCGAGGTCAGACAGACAGATTCGTGGATCCAGCCGCCTGCGGAGGAAGAACCGCCACCGTCATTCGCGGAAGTGCAGATGCAAGACAAGAAAGAATCATCCAAGAACAAGGAGGCAGTGGAGAAGGGAGAGTCTGCACCTGCGTCTGCCTCCGCATCTGCGTCCGCGTCAAAGACAGTCTAACACGTTTCCTTTGAAACAAGTTGAAAATGTGCCCCATTCGGAAGGGGAGGGGAGAGCGCGATTACTTTAAGTTGCTTTTGCTTGATAGAAAGAGATACCCTATGGCAACTTTTCGCCATTCAATGTAGAAATAGTAGTAGCTTGTCCAATCAAAAGAATCATTTTTTCCACATTTACTCCATTTACCATATTTGCTTGTATTCTAGTCGTGCGACCTTGGTCTTGGTACTTACCCTTCGCCTCGAAATGCGTGCGCTGGTGAAGGAGGAACTTGAACTCGTTGGTCGTTAAAAGTGCCCCGCTTGGAGCACGCCAGAGGCAATTAATAAGCTCGACTTTTGGGTCAATTCCTAGAACAATTCACACGATTCAAACCTTTCATTTTGGAATTCTCAAATAAAAACCTGCGAGCTCTATTCACTGAAACTTGGCCTCTTGAGCCATCATTTCTGAGGAAGATCAAGCTTGATCCCTCATCGTTCGGAGTCTAGTCCGCCGCTCCCTCCTCCTCCTCCACCACCACCAACAAAGCTCAAGGATCACACGAGCATGGCTTCACTTACAAGCGGGCAGTACCCGCCTGAGCTCAAGCCTGAAGAGCACGAGCATCTGATAGAAACCATAAAAGACTGGACCATCGGCAACGGTCTTGCCATTAGGCCACCTCCTACCGTCATCCCCAGCGAGGCCGATCCTACTGGTGTCGCCGCTGTTAGCGCCCCTGTCACAATCTTCCCGAGCCCCTTCCCGAGGGTGTGCTTCGAGCAGGGTCGTGTGGTTCAGCAGTCCTATAATGAGCTGTATGCGGCGGTCAGCCGTGACGAGCAGTTCTTGTCGGACATGGTCAAGGAGTTTGTCTTTCCCCCCCCTCCGTTGGACTGGCTGTGTGGGAGGGATTAGCTTCTGACCAGAACGCAGAGTAGCCGACGGGGATGAGTTTATCCAAAAACTTTGGGACGTTCATACCAAGGTGAAGGAGGAGGGATATACACAGGTATGGGGGCAATTCGTGGCCAAGTCGTATTTCCGAGGGTTGCTGACATTGACATCTTGTAGCCCCTTTCACTTGGCATGTTCAGATCGGACTACATGGTTCATCAAGACACAACAGTCAACCCGCCGTCTCTGCAGGCCAAACAAGTCGAGTTCAACACAATAGCCTCGTCTTTCGGTGGCCTGTCTCATCATACCTCTGAACTACACAAGTAAGTCTGGACCCCAGTCGTCGAAATCATGATTCAATCTGTACTAATATGATACAACTGTCAGATACTTGGCTGACACAGAGTATCCTCTGCTCCAAAACAAGCTTTCCAAGGTCGTGCTCGACCTACCCGAGAACACCACGACAGAAGGGTTGTCCGCAGGTATTGAAACGGCGTTTCATGCATACGGAGAATCTGAATTAGGCCACCCCAAATGCGTAATCTTCCTCGTTCAGGACGGGGAGCGCAATGTCTTTGATCAACGCCATCTGGAGTACCAGGTGACCAAGGCGAGGCCCGCCATCCCCGTCTTCAGACTCCCCTTCTCTCAGGTTCACGCCCATACGTCAATCGCCGACGGCCCCAAGCGACAGCTCCTCTACAGACTGCCTCGAAACGCCTCCAAGATTTACGAAGTGACCGTCATCTATCTACGCGCTGGTTACGGCCCCGGCGACTACCCCGACCAGACCGCCTGGGATGCGCGCCGTCACCTTGAACGCTCTGCTGCCATCAAGTGTCCTTCTGTGCTGACCCAGCTCGCGGGGACCAAAAAAGTGCAGCAGGTGCTCGCGACCCCGCAGCCCTCCTCTGCGCCCTCCACCTTGAGCAAGTTCATCAAGGACGATACTCCGGCAGCCTCCGAGCTCTGGCGGACCTTTACCAACATTTACCCCATGGACACATCCGAGGCCGGCCAAGAGGCGCGGAAAAAAGCCCTCGATCCGGAACAGGCTCAGGCCTACGTCCTCAAGCCCCAGCGCGAGGGCGGTGGCAATAATATATACCGAGGCGCGATCCCGGGCTTCCTCAAGAGCGTGCCGGAATCTCACTGGGGCTCGTACATTCTGATGGAGCTCATCACCCCTCCTCCCGTGTCTAACGTGATTTTGCGCAACGGTCGGCTCGAGCACGGCGGCGTCATATGCGAATTAGGGATCTATGGCACCTGCCTCTGGGACCAGCAAACTGGTGAGGTCAAGCACAACGAACAGGCCGGGTATTTGCTGCGCACAAAAGGCGACAAGAGCGAAGAGGGTGGTGTGGCTGCTGGCTATGGCTGTATGGACAGTTGCGCACTTGTCTAGAAAAGAAAAACAGATAAGAGGAGCCTACAAGCGTAGAATGTAGCCAGAAACAAGACAGAAAATTGGGTTACATTTGCTGTCTGCACTTCCCAATTTCATAACCCTCATGACATGAGTAAAAAATATATCAGATGAAGAGCTTGCGCTGTTGGTATAAATGGTATTCCACTATGGTATCAAGACACATGTCGCTAGTCCTTTTCCCATCCTTGTTTTTTTTTTGGTAATCTTTTTGTGTAGACATTGTTGGTACAAGCTCAGTCATCTCAGGGGGACAAATGAAACCCGGTCAAATGTAGAGGAGATTGGTCGAGACCCGTCTGGGCCACTCCTGCAGGAGGAGGTTGGGTTTTGGTTTTGTACAAGCATCCGTTCTCTTATGTTGGTAGACCATATGGTCTAGTTAGAGTTGGAGGAGGAGGGCTGGGGACGCTTGAGAACCTCAATACTGCCTATAGAGCTGTCAGCTTCTAGCCAATGATACAATTGTTCCCCCTTCGCCTCCTTAGGATCGGGCGGCGCTGATGGTAGATTACTTACGCTGGACGATGTTCAGACTGTGGCGGTTGTTGCCCTCGCCGTCCTGGAAGACGTTCATGGAGGCATCGCCCTCAATGTAGACCATAGCACTATCCGATCATCAAAAGTCAGCCACCTTGTTGGTTTACAGATTCCAGGGTCCGACGACCCAAAAGCAAATAAAAGGGGAAGGGAACATATCATACCCCTTGGGCAGACCAAGCAAGTAGTCGCGCGTGGGGCCTTCGCTGAAGCTGGCAACGCGGAACCAGCTGGTCTGACGGTTGTCCCGGGGCCCGCTGTTGCTGGCGACGGCATAGCGCACGAGCTCGCGGCCGGAGCTGGTCTGGTGCAGCTCGGGGGTGTCGGCGAGGTTGCCAATGATGGTCATCCTGGCGACGGACCGGGGGGAGGAGGTGCTGAAAGAGCGAGCAGCGCCGGCCGAGACGGCGGTCGCGCGGCGGAAGAGCATAGAGGAAGACATGTTGGCAGTGGGTGGATGGTTGTGTGGTTAATGCAGCGGATTTTGAGCCGGAAAGGTATGTGATGGATGTGGTGAGGTCGGATGGGATGATGGTTCTGGCGGCGTCGCGTGGTTGACGCGATGGGGAGAGCCTGCTTTAGATTAAGGGTTCCAGCTCAGGACACAGCTGATTGGCTAAGGATGCTCAGCTATCTCCGCAAGGGGTCATGGCGATTGGTGAATGAACCGCAATAGACGCAACTCCCCGAGTTGATATGAGCCTAGTGAAGTCTAAATGAGCTATAGAGGAAATGCTTCTATCGTAGATATTGAAAACACATACCAGCTAAATGGACTTCAACAACTCCACAAAAATCATCAACATCGGCGCAGCTCGCTCGGTGCTGTGGATTTCAGCGCCATGCTCGGGCCCGCACATAGCCATATCTCTTGAGCGGATCCAAGGGAGGAAACTCTCTTTCTATTTATGATGGATCACCAGCTCTGAGAATGGCTCTGGATTGCTTGTCACCAAGAACCATCCTTGTTCTTCAACGCCGCCGCCATCTGCATGAGGGGCTCAATAAGATCCTCAATAGACCGGCAATCTATAGACCACCAACTGCCGGCGGTCGAAACGGCGCTTCCAGACGCTTGCCGCTGTCACTTTTTGTTCTCTCTCATGCAGTTCTATTGTCGGCTCGTCACTGACCTGGCACATTAGTCTTTTATTCTATTTTCATCATCTATTGGCTGGCCTCTGTTGACACTCTATTATAGAACTTGCTTTTAATCCTGCCTTCACCTTCGGTTACCGTGGACCATGGCCGGCTTTCACAGTCGGCCCGTCACTCGGCGCTGGTATCCTGACGGGCTTATTGCTTATTGACCAAGTCGCTCAATCAATTGAAGACCTTGACGCCTCCTCTTTGGCTTGTTTCAGTCCATCCGTCCCTTCGTGATCCTGTATTGGGCTATAAGAAGTTGCATGCCTAGGCCGCACTGACCCTGTCCTCTTCTCTTGAGCTTGGTCCGAGCAGCTTAGAGCAACTTAGTGATGTCTTCTTCAACGTTGTTACATTGCAATTTCTTCTAAAAGTCTATTCTTCAGTTTGCACAAGGCGGGATCCTTTACAAACATCACCAACCTCATCATCGTCTTGTTCGTCTTCTCTTCTTGTTCGTCTCGCTTCGTCCTGTGCCCTCGCTCCGCCACGGGATGGCCAACAACCTCTTTACCTTCGCCATGGACGAGGCAGCACATATTTTCCCACGTGGCGATCCCCTCATCATTGCTGCCCCGAGCGTCCCGCCTTACACCACCGCCGCCCTGACCGCCAACCTCGTCTTCCGCGTCTTGCTGGGCGTCGTGGCCAACATTGTCTGTTTCGTGCCATTGAAGCTCCTTTATCGTAACGGCGAGCTGGCCGCCTTTGTATTCATAGTCAACATCATGCTCAAGAACATTGAGACTGTCGTCAACGCCCTGATCTGGCGTGACGACAACATCGAGGAATGGTGGCCCGGATACGGCCTCTGCGATGTCAGCGCCTTCTTCCACAACTTCTCTATCGGACTCTTTGCCACATGTCTGCTCGCCATCACACGCAATCTCGCTCACCAGGTTGGCCTCATGCGTGCGAACCCGCTTACTGTCAAGGAGAAGAGGAAGCGGAACCTGGTCCAGGCCCTCATCATGTTCCCCTTGCCCATCGTCCAGCTAGTCCTGACTTGGTTCCTCACGGCCCAGCGTTACGCAGTTGGCACCCTCATTGGCTGCACTTGGGTGGGCTACGGAGCGTGGCAGTACCTAGTCTTCTTTATCCTTGCTCCCGTGGTAGTTTCTCTGATGACCGTTGGTTATGCGAGTAAGTCCCCCCTTTCCCCTTCCCCCATCCTTAAAACCCCCAGAAATCCACAGCTCACTGTGTGATCTGAGCATACCACTTACACGAATCTCTCTCTTTCTCTTGTTTAGTTCTCACTTATCTACGCTTCCGCGAGGTTGCCAACACGACCAAGTCAGCCCTATCCAGCAACGAGACAGTCAGCTCCCGCGCCCAACGCACTCGTCGTCGTCTATACTTTATGATTGTGACCATCATCATCCCTTACTTCCCCGTCACCGTGGCGCTATGCGTCCTCAGCATTGTCGACATGGGCGCCGTCAAGCCCTACGACTACAACCTCATCCACAACAGCGCTGACCCGTACCCTTGGGACTCCATCTTCTACCTGCCCTCCAGTGAGATTGGCTTCGTCATCATGAACATCGCTTACATCCCCATCCTCACGTCCATACCGGTCTTCCTCTACTTTGGAACAACCACTGATGCCTCCAAGGAGTACCGCAAGATGGTGGTATTTCTCGGTCTCGGCAACGTCTTCCCGCGCTTGTTTGTGGAGCGTGGCCAGGATGGCAGATACATGTCCAATGACTCCCAGGGTTCCTCGAGCCGGTACAAGACACACACGGGGTAAGAGATCTCCCACTTCACCCAGCTGTAAAGCTACATCAAGACGTATTTGCTGACTTTTCGTTCTCTCTCCTACCCCTTTTTAGGTCAATTATCTCCAAGATCCGATCAACCACATCATCCCACCCATTGAGCACCATCAGTTCCTCAACGGGTCAGTCTGCTGCAGACAGGGCCGGGTCTCAATCGCTCAACTTCTTGACATCGTCAATCCAAGAGACCGGACACTCTGGCCTTGCCGGTCCTGATCCTCAGAGCCCTCAACAGCCGCAGCCCTCCTACGACACCACCATCCACCGAAACCCTTTTCTCATGCGTACCCATCTCGATTTTCCGGTCATCCCCTTCAAGCTTCCATCCATGGCTTTCCTGCGGAAGGACAAGAGAGATCATGATCCGCCCGACAGCGTGCCTCTGAATCTCGTCCACTTCCCCAGTCACCCTCTCGGTGGATGGACTCCCACACCTGTTTCGTCCAGCGCAGCCATGGCCAGTGGAGCCATCCAGACACACGTCTGGTCCGAGGACGATGGCGGCAAAATCAGCAACAATACCAATGGCATCGACAAAGCAAATGGAAGACGTTCCACTGCTTCCGATGACGGCGTCCGCATCGAGACACTCTTCATTCGACAGACCCACGAGAGCAACACCGGCGACGGTGGCGGCAGCATGAAAGAGCAGCGCCGGCTGTAGAATGGCCGCACGGCAACGCAACAGTGCTGCTGCCCAAAGTGCGGGCGTATGGTGCAGCCTCATCCAGGCTCCTGAACAGTGAAATCTGTTCTTTCAACTCTCTTTTTCTTTTTCCTTTCCCTTTCCACTTCCGGAGGGCTTACTACTGATTTTCATTTCCTTCTCCGTTTTGCTTCCTGTCATTTCTTCATCCCAGCATAGCAAGCAGCATAGCAGCATAAGCATCGCAGGGCGCTTGGTCGTGATGTTTCCCTTTAATACCAATGATTTTTGCGATTTCTCTCTTACAAGGAACAAGGACACGAGGCCCGCGACATACGTCGAGGATCTGCGAACAAGCTAGGGCCCTTGGTCGGCCGAAAGCCCCTTATGTATTCCATCCCGCTCTTCGGGCTTCTTCTTTTTCATACCAAGCATTTATTACATTCACAATTGCCTCAACAGAGACCAATAAGACCTCAGCTGCAAAGCACAATTTCCGTTCCGGATTAATGAATTAAGAAATATGGATGGTTCCAAAACAACTCCATCCGTGTTGCCACTGAGTTTTCACCGTGCCCGTTCCATCTAACAATGTCTGATATCATGTCCTGGGCTCCGTTTTCGTTGCCATCCATGCCATTTATATAGTGTACCAATTTTCATGTACACATCATATTTTGTGTCCAATTACTGCCGTACAAGCAACGCCTTTTTGTAACCGCCGAGAACCCCTCAAGCCCTGGTCCGTATGTGTGGTATCAATAATTTGATGAGAAAAGGAACTGAAAGAGAGAAAGAGAAATAGTGAAATGAAAAAGAGAAAAAATGAAGGAACATGACCAAGCTGATCAGTTGAGTAAGTAGATAATAGAGAAATGTGCGTCGCCGTCTTGAGCTCATTAGTGCTTTGTGACTGGTCAAATCATGTCCGCTAGATGATCAAAAGCCACGAAAGACAGGTGTTGTTGGAAATGAAGGGGAAGGCTTATTTGCCCTTTGACCCTTGTTGTAACTTCTTCATAGCCTCGCGATGGGCGTCCATGAGCTCTCCGCTCCTCATGCGCTCATCAAACGCGCGGTTGGTCCACTCCTTCTCCTGGCGCTGCATTTCCCTCCTTTGGGCCTCTGCTTCTTTCTGGCTCAGAAGCATATTGCGCTGCATCTGAATGCTCCGTTGAACTTCAGCTTCACGCCCACCAAGGAGGGGGCTCGCGGAGCCGAATTGGGTTTCGCGACCCGAGCCTGCCATCATTGGGTTGCCGGCATGGAGGTCATGCGCTACGGAGTTGCGGAATTGGGCCAGTTTGTTTTCTCGAGCGGCTTGAGTCGGAAGAGTGGAAGTACGTTTCGGCTGGTGCGAGTCGAAAGGTGCATTCTCAGCCACGTCAATCCCACTAGACGAGCGGCGCAAGCCCGGCTGCGGCTGCGGCTGCGGCTGCTGGCCTGATAAGGACATCATGCTGTGATTCCTATGGATCATTTGCTTGCGTTGACTGAGAGGCATGTCGTCGGGATCGGTTGCCAACGCCGCGGCGTACATGGGGAAATTTACCATCGACCCAGCATCGCTCGTCGGACGGCTCGTCGAAATGTAAGGATCTGGGGTCTGTGACAACAGATTGCCTTGGGATTTGCTGCGAAGGAACATTTCTCGCTGACCCAGAAGTGTTTGCGGACTAGAGTACGAGACAATCCCAGGAACTGCCTGCTTCTGAGACCGCGCCACTGAAACAGCAGATACTGATCTTGTGTCGTCCAATTCCTCGGGAATGGGATCGGGATTGTTGAATGCCTGGTGTTCCTCGGCAATGGGCTCGAATGTCGACGATGTTCTCCTGAGGGCGGACAAAGAAGGCGACCGAACCATCCAGCCATTCGCATGTTGTCCTAATGGCGGGCTGAATGTTTGATCACGCTCTGGGAAATCGACGCCAGGAAGAGGAGACGTGATAGGCGGGGCAGCGGCGGTAGCAGAGTCTCGCTTTGCTCCTGCGACGTTTACAGACGACGCGGAAAGTCTCGAGTCGGATCGAGTAACAGCGGGCGGTATTGATGCTTCCTCAGTGCCTTGTTGTAGTTCCTCCACATTGACCGGTACAGCCTTCTCCTTCTCGGACTTTGTCTTTGGCTGCTTCTGCTCTTGAGCCATCTGTAGCTCATCTGGCTCTGGGGCATCGGCATAACTCAGGTGCTTCGCCCACTCATTTGTGCGGTAAGACAAAGCAACACGCGAAAGCGAACGCGGCAGGCGCTCCTTGGTTAAGCTGACATGAGACGACACTTGAGATGTTGTTGACTTGGGTCTCTCGGATTGATCAACTGCCGACGTAGCGACACCACCCGCTTGAGTTTGTCCAGTAGAATTCTGCCCATCCTCGATCCCCTCAAGTCGCTGCTGGGACTCGGTTTCCGGTGCGACTAGGCCAGAATTACGCTTCGCGTCCCTCATCAAACTGCTTCGTGCAGATAGCGGCTGAGGATCGCTACCACCAAAGCTTGGAGATATCTCAATGTCACGGCCCTCTTTTGGCGAGAGCATGGATTGGCGATCGCTACCATCGACGCTTTGGTTGTCGAGCGTTGCCGCTACTGAAGACTCGTCGTCTCGTCCACGGCCTCTAGGAATAACAAGCTCCTCCGAGCTTTCGCCAAAAGCAGGAGAAGCTCGGCTCGCCGCATGACTAGAACGAGGGGACAAGTTCCTCAGAAGTTTCGTTGAGCCTCGGGAAAGACGCTTGGCAAAGGATCCTTGGCGTGAAGGTATGTCGGCATTGTCATCTCCCTCGTCTGCGAAGGTTGCGATTGATGAACGATCCCCATGCGATTGTGTTCCATCGTCTTGGGGAATTGTGAATGGAAGAGGAATAACTTGGGGCGCTTCTGAGACCCCCGATGTCCTGTGAGATTGTGGTATTCTCTCTATTGACACTGCTCGAATGGTCGGTCCGGCATTCGCAGCAGTGGCCGCTTGCGTAGCTGCCCCGTTCTCGCCGTCATCGTCCACAGCATTACCCCCTTCGGGCACGTCATCAGCAGCGACTCGAACGGTGACTTTGCCATCCTGGTCCTTCTCGGTTAGAGGGGCGGGGCCACGCTGCTCCCTGTCAGTGTCAGATATGTCTGCCAATTCGATA
Organism: Ramularia coccinea; assembly: GCA_013461505.1. Lineage (NCBI taxonomy): Eukaryota > Fungi > Ascomycota > Dothideomycetes > Mycosphaerellales > Mycosphaerellaceae > Ramularia > Ramularia coccinea. The sequence continues at coordinate 4,349,236 of JABNMW010000001.1, read as the reverse complement.
ACCTCTACGTCGGAACGAGGGGCGTAGCTATCGCGAAGCTTCTTCTCACTGCCGGAGACACGCGAGGCAGTGGAGCTGCCCACTTCACCATCGCCATAGACTCGCTCCCATTCTCGCCTCTCACGGGCGTTCTCAGCTTCGATTTGTCGGCCAACATCAGCCTCCTCCTGTTCCAAATCTTGTTGGTCCTGAGCGCGGGCAGCGGCACGCTTCTCGCGCTTTTCCCTCACGATCCTCCAGAGTTTGATTTGTGAGACGATTCCAAGCAAACAGATAATGACAATAGCAGCAGTCTCAACGCGAATACCCTTCGTGACGGGGTAGGTATCAGCTCCTAGGGGGAAAAGGTTCTTGTTGAGCTGCCAGACGTATGCCCAGAACTCCCTAAGCCCCGCTCGGCTGAAGCAGTCGATTCCCAAGACGACCACGGTGCCACCGGCGAAAGAAATCATAGTCAAGAGTGCCCAGTCCCTGGTGTACCTGCTGAAGTAAAAGGCGAAGGCAGCAAGAGTGAAGCAAGAAATGAATATGGCCTTCGATGGGACGGTGTGTAACAAGCCCCCCGGCACGAGACACAATATCCACATACTAACACAGAACCCTCCCAAAGCGCATCCCAAGCCCTCTGTAAGTTCCTTGAAGAAAATGGAGGCCACACCAAGAGCGCAACCAGAGAGCGTGATGGCGGCAACATAGCCGCCCTGCAATGCGTTGCTCACAGGCGTGCTCATGACATAGACGATGAGCACCGCAACACCGAGACTGACAATGTAGCCCGTTGACAAAAACGTGTGGATATACTGGTTCTTGATTCCGACAAGGGTGTAAAGTAAACCAGTTAAAATCATTATCGTACCAGCCACACCCCAGCCTGGTGTGAGCTTCGGCTTCAGAGGCAGTTGACCCTCTGGGATGGTTACTAGATGGAAACGTTTCATGTCAGCTCGAGAGTTCAGTCAGCCTCCTTTGCCGAATCTGGGGTCAGCGAACCATTGTAATAATCAGAATTGTCAAGAGGCCCGTCCGTGGTACTGGCGGATTCTGTCGCATCTGGGGAATCGGATTCAAACGTAGTCGTGGCCTTATCGTCCTTCTCATCTTCGTCGCCAGTTGATTTGGGCGCATCCGTCTTGGTCATCGATGAGCCCGTCTTTTCCGCATCGTCTTTTGCTTTGTCGTCGGTCGCCGTTGCTGTTGGCTCGGGGTCGTCATTGGACTCGGAGCCGGATAATGATGGTTTGGCGTTTTCATCCTCTTGCCTTGCTGTCAGCTTCATATGCTGAGCTACTGTGATCTGCAACACCAAGACGAGGCATAGCAGCGCCCACAGGCGGGCGATTCGAGGCATCATTGTGGAGAGCTTCGATCCGTGCTTTTCTTGATCTTCACAGTGGCCGTGGGAGTGTTGTCGGTGGTTTAGGAGGAAAGATGTCTAGCAGCAGCAAACGTGTGTTCGACAATCCCCTTGGCAGCTCAACCGCAACGTCGAAGCATGATTCAAAATCAGTAAACGAAGGCGACCAGAGGAGGGAAGACGAAAGGCGCAAGCGACCGGGCGCAAGTGCAGAAGAGTGGCTCGACTGTAGAGCGAAAGCGGATGAAAAGAGAGACAACTCATACAAAGTCGAGCCAAGGCACGAAAAGGAAAGTGGGATGGGAGTGAAAACAGTGAATTACGCAGGCAACGGCGCAGGTCTTGGATTCCAAGACAAGTTGAGCGTGCGCTGCGTTCGTCGGTGGGGAACCCGCTGGTTGCGATGGGGCGGTTTCGATTCGCGATGGACCCAAACGGGGCAAGCCTGAATAGCGCCCAGGAAAGGAAGGGCTGTTACTACTAAGCTTGCAGTTGACTTAACTGGAGACAGATCTTAAGCGACCGACTTCCCTATGAAGTGAGCTGCGGAGATCAGGGTGCAAATGTGCTTCGAGAAGACGAGGAGAGTCTAGCTCGTCGGCCGAAGGTGTTGGAAGGACTGGCGCGAAGCGGTATGAATACGAAGATTTCCAAGGTTACGGGTCAACCCATTCCAGATACTTGAGGCGGGACAGCCGAGGAGACCGATGTGCCGTTTGGGAGGGGGGGGGGGGGAAGCTCTGGCTCTTTTTCGCTTTGTAGTTTGAACTGGGATCAATGGGACCTGGATGGACCTGGAAGCCTGAGCATCCGTGGCCCGAGAGACCTGGGCGAGTCGAGGTCAGAGGCATAGACAAGACTAACTAATAAGGGCGTGGCATGGCTGCCATGGCCGTCATGACCCATGGGCCATGGGCTATTGTGGACAGGCCTCGTCTCCCGGTATGTTCCACTTGCACTCTCCTCCAAGACTCGTGTACTTGTATGAGATCATGACGAGAGCCGCCATTGGCTGCAGAGTGAGCAATACTACGGAGTAGTTGAGATGGTCCGCATTGGCGTGTACAAGCTATACGTACGAGCATGTACGGACGTACACGGAGAGCACACCGCCATGGGTTTGAACGACCGAGAGATACAAGTGCATGGCAGCGCGGGTGTGGTTGAGGCTGCAAGCGATTTGGATGCTGCATGCGGGAAGCACAACTAGTGCCCTGTTTGGCGGTTAGTCTTGATCGGCACCGCGGCGCATTATCCCCGGTCAAATTTGCGATTGGGCCATTGGAAGGACCAAAGTACTCTCTGTAGGCGCACAGCAGGGGTCCTGCCGTTGCTCGCTCGTTCCGGTGTGCAATGGCAACATCGACCAGTGCGACCCTGCGAGTCTGTGCCGGCCGAGTCGAGGATTGGGTTGTCGTCCTGATGGATTGGGAAAGTGGCACTGTCAATGGTCGCTGCTTCTGCTGATGGCTGCGCGGGTACCTGAAGGGGACCCACAGCCCCAAAAAGATCCCGGGCCCCTAGTGGTCGATTACCACTGCCTTAGTCGTAGGTTCCGCTAAAAAGACTCCCCTTCCCCTACGACTCGGAGTACGGAGTACGAGGTACGGGCTTTAACCTTCAGCTAACTTTGTACAATGAAAGCAATCGGCGAAGCACCGCGATGGATCTATAACCCGTCCAGCCGAACGCAGCTTTGGAGAACACGACGATGATGAGTACCGTACCTAAGTCGATACTGTACCAATATTAGGACTTGCGCTAAGCCAGCGAGTGACGACGGAATCCTGAAGAGACGTGGCTTGTCTGAAATTACTAGATGAGCAGCTGATCAAGATGACTGATGGCTTCGCCTCCCCTGCTCGTTGATGGCACCAGAAAAACTTGAAACGCAGCCCTAGCCATGCAATTCAAAGACGATTAAAATTGCCGGCCCACCAAGATCGAGAGCTGCAAGCTTGGCGATGGACCTACTTAGTGGTCCGACTGAACCCCTGAACTCTGTCTCCACTTTCGATGGGGCGGATCCCGTCCGTCCAACGGCCAGCCATTGGGATATTAGCTAGCTGCGCATTTATCACCAATTGAGGTCATATTGTGGTAATGTGCTGCCTGTCATGGATTTTGCGCATGTTCGGGTAGCAGCGCTGTAATTAAACTCAATCCATGGTGTGTGGTGTGAAGGGACACGATACCCCTCACCACGGGCGCATCTAGCTTTCGCCCTCGGAAAAAAAGAAAAGAAAAAAGGAACTCACACTAAGATGCGTGCGCTCACCCTCTCGTGATACCGAGCTTGTCGTGCATGCTGCGATGTTTGCTTTTGCGAAAAGTAATACCCCGTACGGAGTAAGAGCTCGACTGGTATGCTTGGTGATCACCGGCGTAATGATTGGTCTCGGCGTTCTAGCAGCAGCAGGCGACGCCGCGACAACTCATCGTGGCGACCGAGACTTGCAGGTGCTCTGCATGGACAACGCACGGAAGCCATGCTTTGTGTGTCAGCAGCGGCCAAGAGACGGACCACGGTCTGCCCTGCGTTTACTCCGTACGTCCACAGTTTGGACGCGAATAAGAGGCCAAGGACCCTCTTGATCGTGGCCAAATCCCAGCGAATCCTCACCCCTACCGAGTACGAACGACTCTAGAACGTGTCAGAGCCAGGGTATAATCTCTTCCCTGGAAGCCTGACCACCGTGACCAGAAAGTCTACCATACCAAATCCGTGGCCAACCAGCCCCCCCTGCTTGGCTCCGAGTCTATCGCTCCAACCTCAATAAAGTTAAGAGGGGATATTTGTTCCGAAGCTGAACGTGAGGGGCAAAGCAAGAGGCAGGAAGAGGGAAGAAGTGCAAGGAGAAGAAAAAGGAAGAAAAGAACCGACCTGCCAGTGGCTCTCGAGCTTGGCGCGTGCACCAATGGAGTCGTACCAGGGACGCGTCTAATTAAATGCAACCCCACCGCAGCTTCCATTTTGTCGCGCCAGACCGACGCGTTACTGCCTGCACTTGTACGGGTGCTTCTGATTCGTAGGTCAAGAATTGTTACGAGAAGTCTGCCGCTCCAGTGAAGTCATTACCTGAAGGCTAAACAGCAACAACCTACTATTAGGTGATGGTTTCTTTTTCGGTTTCCTCTCTGCGCCACTCCTAGTCAATTCACCTTACTACTTTGGTCCAATGGCTCTGTGAAACGACGCACCAGGAGAATTCTCGTAGGCAGAGACCTGGGTCGGGTATGGCACACGACAAAAAGGAGTGATGGTAAGATTACTCAACCTCCTATGCACACCAGCGAGCGCCGCAGGAGGCTGGGCTGATGGTGGCTTTGGCTAGTTCCTCCACCGCGCACCTGACTCCGTAGTACCTTACGGAGTACGGAGTAGCGTTCACGTAATTCCAGCCGAAAAAGCAAGAACACGAACAGTATTCAATCTACCGTACTCTGCGCTCGGCCGTGGCACAGCAAGGACCACGGCCTCGGGATGTTGAATTGCGGAAACTCGTTTATCTGGCCGTCACCGCTGCCATGTCCCACCGCTTTACCTCTGAACCGATACTCTCCTTGGTGAGTTACTCAACCCTCCATCCCTCTCATATTCTCCGTGACTCTGGTCATTTCTACAACCTGGTCAGAACCTACAATCCGGCCCCCTGACTACTCGGGGTCGTTATTCACCGAATGGCAAGAAAGAAATGAATATAGTACAATCGATCCGGCGACTACCCGCCGTCACTCGATGATCGCAGTTCAATACTAGGATCCCTGGGCAGATTCCCAGTATTAGTGATCTCATATCAGGATACTAGTCTACTACTAGTACTTGTAGTATTATACGAAATCTCCGATGCCCGGTAGATTTTGTGGCAGGGCAATGTTCGCCTGCCCAGAGCGAGAAAGATATGCACCGTCATCTAAGAGTTGATTTGTGGTGACCATGTCGGAGAATTCGCGACCTCAGAGGCTTATGGTGAGTGACCGTGTGTACACCTCAGACTTGAGACATTACCACCACTGTTGTGAGACCGTGGTAGAGGTTCATACCGCACTTGGCCCTTGGAAGTACCTGATGCTGTGACTACTTTGCTAGCTCTCTCTTACGGTAAAGACATCGGCGTTGCAGTTTCGGTCTCGCAACACCGACCACTTGGAACTGATATTCCGTACCAACCTGGTAACCCATCGTTGGTCAGGGTATGACTTATAAGACACCATTGTCTTTCTGTGGGAGGACTGTAGAAGAGAAGTGTCCCGTATTTGTTCCCATCTAGTGGAAATCATTCCCCGAGCTGAGTTACATGGGAAGAATAGATGTGTCCTACTTGTAGAACATAACGCGGTGGTCTTGCCTGGGCCTTGAGTGTCTCATACAAAACAGAAGCCCAAGCCATCGTGCTGATTATGTACACCCTCACCGTCATTCTATTGTGGACACATATTTGCAATAGGTCAAGGGCAGATCAAGCATGCTGTCGTTGTCATCGTCACCCGTCATCATTAGCGCCATCATTGCTATCGCTTCGTAACACGGATCGGAACCCGATCCCCGTTGTATCTTGCCTGCGCGGCCGCCTTGCCTCCCCTGCTAGTCCGTGATGTCTTAGCCGGCGGCTCCCTGTTTCCTTTCCTGTTCACCAGAGCTAATATCGTTTTCAGCGGCAGCAACAGGATGTGCAGCACAGCGCGGAAAGGCAGCAGCACCAGGCTCATGATAGAGTCGGCCAACCGCGCCAGGGTGTTCTTGTGCAAGGCACTGTTCTTCGCGGCAGCTGCGGCTAGAGCGATGGCGTCGTCCAGCCTCGCGTCTACCACACTGAATCGCGACTCTGTCTGCATCTGCAGCAATGTCGCCTTCTTTTCATAGCGCCTCACCGCACGGTTCAACGCATCCAGCTCCGGCTGAATTCCATTCCGTACCTCCCGAATGAGAGCCGCCTCCTGCTTCCATTTCTCAGCAGGTTCAGCATCGCTTTGTCTCTGCTGCTGCCGCTGCTTCTGCGTCGTCTCTTCCACACTTGGCCGGGTTTCGAGCTTCTCTAGTCGTTCGAGAACTTCGTCCAGCTGGCCGCTGCTGACTGGCGAGCCTGAGCCGTATGGGTTCTTGTGGACGATGCGCTGAAGATGCAGCGTTCGCGACTGTACAAGCTTGAACATGTGTGAGAATACCCGTAGCTCCGAAACCATGCAGAAGATGGTGAGATTGTAGTTGGAAACGAGTCCCTCGGACGGCCTGCTGAGCTGCGCCCGGATAGCATGCAGAAGATACGCAGCTAGTAGCGGGAGGGCAAAGCAAGCCAGCAAAGCAAGGGCTTCGTAAAGGTAGAGCTCACGTAGAGCCGACCGCTGCTCCGCCGTCATTGCCGCTACGGGAAGAACTTTTTGTCGTGATGACGAGTCTGTACCTGTTTTGGTCTCAACGCCCTCTTCCGGCACGTCATCAAGAGTCGAGCCCGCCTGGGTTGCCGGCGCGGCGTTGTCCTCGAAATCGCTGTCTTCTTCAATGGCTACCTCGGCCCTTGATTCATGCTTGATGCGTATCTCCTGTGCCGCATGATACCAATTCCTAGCCACATGTCAGCTACTTGATTTAATTGTCGTCCCTTTGCAGGCACAAATATCGGAGGCTTGAGAAAATGCGTGGAAAAGGTCCACTCACCATGGCTGCGTAACCGACCAGTGCAGAAAGACCCCCGACAGACCGAGGAGCATCAGATCAGTGACCAAAGCACTGCCATTTTTGAAAACAGCACCCGCGAGCGCTGGTAGCAGCGCAAAGGCCAATGAGATCGAGGCCAATGAGGAAGACTCCGGGGCGGAGAAGTCATCGTCGCTAGATTGCGGGTGCGGATTGAGAATATCGCGCGCCTCGCCGAAACTGTAATTGCTGAGGTTCGAGCTGCGACGCCGAAGGCCGCCATCTAGATCGCGTCGTGCGGAAGCGGATGGCGAGCTGCTCAGCTGGCGCCTCTTGCGAGAGTCGTCGACGGTGAAGGAGCGGCGAAGACCGTAGCCAGGGGGCGCGGGGCCGATAGAGGCTGAGGTGCTAATACCAGATGCGGGAGCTTTGGAGGAGGAGGCTGAGGTCGGGCTCTGGCTCAGGCTTTGGCTCGAGGCGCCCTGTGACGAGCCGGTGTTCATGGTGTCGTCGGTCATGACTGCGATGATGCGTGTACTACGATGGCGCTGGTGCTGGTGTTCGGACATGGCCCATGAGGGGTAGCCACGCCAGTTATCGGTATCTCTGATGGCGAGCGATGAGAATCGTTAAATGGCTGGAATGTCAGGCATGGCGATTGCTTGCGGCTTTGGTGCGTGGCGCGTGGTGACGTTGAGACGTTGGACGTTGCTTAACTGAAGGCGCAAGGGACACCAGCGGAGCTGCGGAGGTAGTACGTCTAGTTAGGTAAGGTAGTAGTAATATTCCGTGCTAAATAATTCAGGTATAGCAGGTAGGTGGCTGGTAGTACTAAGTAATTATAGGGAGTCTCCCTTGAAATCTAATCACTGGCAATAATCCGAACCATTTTGGCGTGGGCAATGGCGTCCACGCCTCCGGCTTGGCGACAGTTCCTCAGGTACGTTAGCGGCGCCAGCTAGGGAGCGCTCACACGACCTACAGTGCCAGTGCTAATCACCTATGTCGACGCCGAGGCGCAGCTTAAGGTAGGGACCACTAAAGGTACGATGCCGGAATCCGGGGAAGTGGACAGCCCCGCAGAGTGGCATCTAGTACTTACTTGTAGTATAACTTACCTATCGTGGAAACAAGACCTGCTTCTTAGCTTGGGAAGGCGACACACTGATAAAGGAAAAGACCGGCAATGGTTCCATCAATGATTGAAGAACTCTCGTGAAATTTCTTTCAAGGGCCATACGTGAATGCCGAACTCGAGCCGCCAAGATGGTACTACTCATGCGTAATTCCGAGTCAACAGAGATGCCAATCCTCAGGTACAGTAAATAAATGCAAGCACCTGCTAATACCATGCAACGCGAATCTCATGAACTTGACGATAGTGTATCAGTAGTCAAGACTCAGGGTTTACCCGCTTTCTTATATGTTCCCCGGACGGACATTTGCGGTCTGTTGGGGGGGGGGTTCGTTCATTTTATACGGCAGGCTATGCGGCTTCTACGCTGAATATTGACCACATAACCCTTTCAGGCCTAAAGAGGCAAAATCTTGAAGAAAGACGTTAGTCGTTTTCACCCAAATATTCTAGTTCTACACTTTGGAAAATACATACCGTTTCCAACTCGAGCTATGAAGCTACCAAATTTTGTCTTCTCGGATACGCAGACCTTCAAGTTCTGGCGGATGGCAGTGGAAAGCCGTTGCGGATCGCTGCAAACGCAATCTCCGAGAGTCTTGTACTGTCCGCATTGAGTACGTCGAATATCAAAAAAACTCCTCTGCATCATGCAGCTTCCGAAACGAGCGAGATCTGTTCCGAGTGCCTTGGAGGCATTTGGCCCAGAGTCCCGGGAATCGAGATCCGCGGCGCCCTCAACGTCAATCGACCGCGCTGCGGCCAAGGCAATAGTGAAGAAGGCGGTAAAAATATAAAGCCTCATGACGAATTGAATAGAGCAGATTCAAAAGACTTGGCAAGTAATATATTGATGAAGATCTTTACTAGTTTGATGTTCGAGGCCGATGGACCGAGGGGGACTGGACATGCGAGTATATATGTGATGAGAGCTGACCCCGTAATTCGATATGGCATTGGATCTGTGCTCACAATATTCGTTCAGCCATTGGCAGCGCGAATGCTCCTGTTGCTGCTCATTGGCAGAAGAGAAAGCTGCAAACCGAGTGGCTGAACTCTGGCCCCGTGAAGTCAGGATTTTGTATCAGAAAAGTTGGCTATGTTTCTGTCGTGATGCCACACCACACACCTGGTTGCCCGCGTGACTGCACCGCTGAAGAGGATGTGGTAGTCTATCGCATTCCAATGACCATTATTTGGAAAAGAGGACAGCGAAATTGAAGCCATAATGTATCACCTTGCATATTCAAGTTCCAAAGCGTTTGAGTCTGGCGGCTGTCCGTCTCAGTCTCACTGGTAAGGAATGTGGATAAGACAGACTGAGTCACCGTCTCGTGCCACGCTTCGTACGCAACGTTACCGAGCTGATCCTGTACCTTCGGCTCCGGAACTTGCTGGGTTTCAAAATCCCGTACCTGTAGTAGGGAATAGCAAGGTAAGATGGGTCTCGCTTGGACAAGTTGGGGCAGAATAGGGCAATTGCCGGTAAATTGCTGGTAAGCTGACCGGGCGGAGCCTTGACAGCCCCCGTTTCCAATTCTCGGGCGGAGGAATATCGGTGGATAAAGATATTGAAGAACAAGAACCAAATGCGTTATACTCTCGTGACTTGCAGTGTGGGAGTAATTACAAGTATAATTCAGCCAAGATGTTAGCGTTTGCCGTCGCTCCTTCGTGTCGTAGGACCGCCTAGGAAGGGTGTTTTCAATCAGGAGTTCTCACGGTGCAGGGGTGGTACCAGTCCACCGGAATCGATTTCAATTAGTGGATCTCAACTTGGGTCATCGCATTGAGAGTGCCCAACAGAGTAATGGTCGTTCTCCAAGGACATATTACGGAGTATATCATTGCCCCCCAAGTGTTCGATAATGACGAGCAGGGGCCGGGGGACTACAGTCGTAATTTCGGGTCGCCAAACGCATCTCCGAAAAAGCCTGTTGCGTCACGAACAGGGGCCCTGAATAGTTTAGAGAAGAAGCAAAAGAAAGAAGAGCTGATCCACCCCGGACGAGCGCGAGTCTCAGGCCGTACGGTGAGGATTTCTTCGAAGAAACCCGAGGCCTTCTCGTGGATTATGATGGGTGATTAAGAGGGGCTACCATTGTTCATGCTGCGATCCAATATGATAATGCATGAAGAGCCTCTGAGTCGAAGCGGCCAGAATGTCCCATACTGGGCAAGCGGAAGCGAAGGACCGTCTGGGTAGTGAGCTAGAGTAACAACGAAGAACGGGTCTACCTTGTCTAGCGGCGCGGCTGAATCTTCGCGGAACGGAGAAGAGTCAGAGTCTTACGCACACGTTTTTATGCGTTTTCTGGAGCCTTTGATCCTCATAATTGCGCACTTTACCTCTCAAAATAATTTTAACCTCGCACCTTCGTTTCTCCCGATGTGAAGGCAGGCAGCCTGAAGAAGGTACGACTCGGAACTTTCACTCACAGTCGTACGGACGCTGGCTCCTGCACTGATCACACTCGCTAGCATCATGCTAGCAGCGCCGCGGCCAGTGGATATCAGTCACGGTGGCAGTTGCAGCTGCAGTTACAGCGACAGCTACGGCTGCCGACCCACTAAACCCTTCGCGGATCAACTCCTGATTTTCCATCATCTGCCAGCCGTCGACGCCATAGACTACTCCCTCCTCAACTTCACCCAAACGTCCGCGATCCAACCTTTCCCGGCGCGGTTGTTGTCGCTACTGCTGCTACTGTCTTGTCTCGCGCGAGCAGCTGCATTTCTGCTTCAGATCCAGATCCAGATCCAGATCCAGATCCAGATCCAGATCCAGATCCAGATCCAGGGCTGCCCCCTCATTCACCACATCTATCCCCCGGGGCACCATAGCCGCCTCCGCTCCCTGAAGAATTGCACGGTCGTCTCGTCGGCGATCGTGCCCCCGTCCTCCCCACGGCTCCTCACGCTCGCCAGCCGTCTACCCCTTCCGCCGCCGAATCGACCTCCTTAGCGATCCCTATCGGCCTTGGCTTAGATGTCGCGGCCAACCGTGGGCCCATATTGTACCACGACGACGCACAAACTGCGGCATCTGACCACCAACCGCCCGCTGCAGCGGCCCTCGAACCTAAGCCCGCTCCTCCGCAGCCACCGCCAGCCGCCGCCGCCGCCGCCGCCGCTGGACAGCCTCATCGATCCCCTTTCCGAAACTTAGCGTCCACCAAACGCCGTGTTCGCCGGCTTTCCGCAGCCCGCCTCTGGAACCCTACCAACTCCACGCCACGAGAGGATCCGGCCCGCCAACAGCGCCGGAGCCAGAGGCGCAGGAAATCCACTCCTCCGGCGCCTTCTATTCCCATCAACCATCCGGAGGTCAACGATTCCGTAGTCGGTTCTGATCCTACCCGTACCGGCGACCACAGCTATCCACTACTCACGCTACCCCAGCTGCTCCAGAGCAAGAACTTGGACTCGCCTTCGCAGCGCAGCAGCCTTCAAGCAGAGCGAAGGGCCAGCAACGACCAGCGAGTCAGTCTACCCTCATCTGTGAGGGCTTCGCACGACGGCAAGCGGTCTCAAGGCCAGACACCAACACAGCTCGAGCTCGCAGACGACTCAAACGGAGGTGGACTCCCTGGCTTCAGAAATCACACGGCCAAGGGCGGCAAGGGCAGAGGGAAGGCAATCATGACTACAGGGAACACCAACCCGGGAGAGTCCTATTCCATGGACCTGGAGGCCAATGCTGGGGATAACCGTCGCTCCACCGCCTCTATCGGCGACGGCATCGGGTCAGCGATTTCATCATCCAACTCGTCCATCATGGGCGAGGATGTACACCAGGATGAAGCAGCCTGGGGACCCTTGCACCCATGCTATCCTCACGTCAACCCTCACGTTCCCGTTGAATCACTTGAGTACAGTTCAACGAGAATCATACGGATTAAGCGCGACTGGATGATCCATGGTGATCTGGCACCTACGTTTTCTAACCTCTACCCAGACATCTTGGACCCCGCGGGCTTGACCGAGCAAGAGTTCCGGCGAATAATCGAGAAGCTAAATTCGGAGTTGATGCCGGTGTTCGATCCGTACAATGTGCGAAACATTGTTGATGGTTTGCTCGGGGCCCTGACTGGGTGGCTGTGGGACGACTTGGGCATGACAGCTGCAAAAACCAGGCTGGCCAAATTAGAGGCCTGGATAGAGGAATGGAACCAGGAGATGATAAAGGCTGTAGGAGCAGGAGACAGCACCTTGGCGCCTAAGATCATAGCTTTGCGGGAAACAGGCTACATGACGGTACGTGCTCACTGAGCAAAGCAATCACACCTACACCTACTTGACGATTGATCTAATATTGCGCAGCTTGATATACAGATCCCCGACCCTGAAATAGCAGCTGAGTCGAACGCGAGCTTTGCTAATGGATCGCGGACCAATCTACCTTGGGAACCTCCTCAGGTAGCTTTGCGCGCTTAGTAGACAAGGGCCGTATTCTCTTAGCTGTCTGCTTGCTTGCTTGCGCCAGTGTGTATTCCACTGGGTTTCTTGTACCGTGTATGGATACCCCTGCTCTCGCTGTCTTTCACTTGCTCCCATGGTACACTGTGGGGGCTTTCTCTTTCATCTCTTTTGAAGCTCTCAAGGGCTTATTGGGCCTGCATTCATCATTACATTTTTTTCAGTGCTGCGTGATCTAAAGCAGTACATGGCGCGGCGTTTTCTTCTCAACATGGAGTTGTTTCAACATTACCCTAGCCGGGCCAGCTTTAGCTATCCGTATTCTGGATGAGGGCATGTCGGCTGAGGCAGCCAGGGGCGTTGGAAGTGGTAGAAATTTGCTTCCGGGAAGTAAGTTCTGACTGATACCTTTTATTCTTATCCTTTTTTGAATACGTATGGGGAGCAAAAAAGAGTCATTCTGATCTACAAAGTCTTCGGACTGCTCTGGGGCTGGGATGGTCAGAAAAGGCCAAGGGCAACTATTGTTAGTTTATCTTGTACTTTTGTTAGACGGAGGAGATACGGTGATCAATGATGAAACGAACCAAGAGACGAAGACCATCTATTCACATGAATAATATCTCTTATCAGCAGCTAACAGTCAAAGTCGCCGACACATACATCTACGTACAAGACAATGTCAACCTACTGACCGGTCGCATCTCTCGGGTCCCCGGACCACGCACTTCAAGTTCGGTCTGTGGGGTGGGAATTTAAGCTTAACGTCAGCCCGACAGTTATGCCAGCTTGAAGCAGTGAACCGGGCAATGAAAATAAAACGGGGTACGCGGCATCCCCACCTCTTCGCAGCTCCGATGGAGCTTCTTGGCGTATTTCCCTAAGGCCAGCGGGCGCGGCGACAACCCCCCGGCCGGGAATGACATATTTTCTGACCCCCCATGGTCCAACAATTTACGACTTTGTTCCGATCACCTTCTCTCCGTCTCTTGTCACACTCACTCACTCACTCCCCACCTGTCTTGATACTTTTTGTTAAACTCCCTTTACATTGCGTGATCCTTCTGGTGATGCTTCTTTCATTTCTACAACTCATAAATCACATCAGTCATAGCACTTTGACTCGCTAGGAGCCCTGTCGCTCAGCCATGGCTGCTGCCGAAGGCGATACGAGCAACCCCGGAGCGGTGTCGGCGGAATCGCCGAAGGAGAAGAAAGACCCCGAGGAAGAGAAGCCGCCCTCAACAATACGCAAAATCTTCGACTTTGTTGCCGGCCAATGGCTCACAATTGGCTTCGGCCTTGCTTGTCTTTTTGCGCACTTCTTTCCGTGTAAGTACATTTTTGTTTCTTCTCTTGTGTCCTGATTCCCACCTTTGGCGAGGAAATTAGCGGCGGCTAACAAACGAACCTCTTTTCTTCCCCTATAGCGGTCGCGGCTCATGGCGGTGTGATCCGCTCCGAGTACAGCATAGTATACGGCGCCGTGGCCTTCATCTTTCTTGTCAGCGGGCTGTCGCTGCCGCCGAGCAAGCTAAAGCAGAATCTGACAAATTGGCGGCTGCATATCGTCGTACAGGGCATCAGCTTCATCGTTATCCCATGTATCTGGCTAGGTATGATCTTTTTCTTTTCTTACACGCTTAAGTTCAATGTAAGAATAGAGCGTCTTGCTCACAAACTGTACAGCTATCCTGCACATCTCCCTCGCGGCCGGCGCTCTGGAGAGCGGCACGCCCTCCGTCCCGGTCATCATCGGCATGCTGGCCACGGCCTGCCTGCCCACCACCATCGCCTCCAACGTGGTCATGACCCGAGCTGCAGGCGGTGACGACGCCGCCGCCGTCGTGTCCGTCCTTCTGGGCAACGTCATGGGCGCCTTCTTGTCCCCTCTGCTCATCTACGGCTTCATGCCTTCCCAGCCCGAATTCGACCCCTGGCGACCCGCTAGCCCGGCCACCCTGGGCAACATGTACGCCGATGTTGCCCAGCAGCTGGGACTGGCTGTGGTGCTGCCGCTGTCTGTGGGCCAGATTGTCCGGGGTGTTTGGGAGGAGCAGACGGTCAAGGCTCTGCGGGTGCTCTGGCTGAACAAGATTGCGGGAGCCGGTCTCGTTCTGCTCGTCTGGTAAGTTTGGTCTTTTTGTTAAAAAGAAAATGTCATATCAGTGAGGAAGAGAAATACACACACACGTGAGGACATGGTTCATGAAGAATACTCACAAAGTCATCCTTTGAACACAGGACCACCTTCTCCGGCGCCTTCGAGACGGGTGCCATATACGAGCTGTCCACCCCGTCCGTCCTCTTCAATGTCTTCATGAACGTCGCCCTGTACCTCGTCTTCACCGTCATCTGCTTCTACTTTGCCCGCCCGCCGCGGGCCCTCGCCGACCTGCTGAACCCGCACACCCAGGACGAGTCCGCCGGTCTGGGCCGCTACCTGCCGCGCTGCGTCCGCCGCATCGTCGCCGTCAAGTCCATGTCCCGATCGCAGACCGTCGCCGTCTGCTTCTGCGGCGCCGCCAAGACGACCAGCTTGGGCATCCCGCTCGTGGCCGCCATGTGGAAGGACGCGGATAACGTGACGAGGGCGTACATTCAGATTCCGGTGCTGCTATATACCGTCGAACAGGTTCGTATTAATTATTGCCGCAGTCTCTTTCAAATCTTCCCCCTCCAATTGATCCACGAGATGGTTTGCATAGAGAGGAGAACTTCATGTTAATTTGATCCTCGCGTGGTTTGTACTAGGTTTTCTTAGCACAGCTGCTGGTGCGTTTCTTCCGGTGGTACCTCGCCCGGGGCGAGAGGCTCGATGCTGAGGCGGAGGGCAATTTGAGCAGTGGGACGGGGCGGGCGGACGAGCAGCCTGTAGACAGGGTTCTGCAACAAGATGAGCCTCGTGCGCCGTCTCACGAAGTCCAGGGTCGAAGAGAGGAAGAGAATCAGACGGCGACTACTGCGAAGGGTTAGTCCGTCAACAAACAGACACAACAGATGAATTGAATGTAAGCACGAATTGCCCGTATCTTGGGTTTGGGTTTCCAAAGTGGACCTAATTTGGAACTTTGTAAATAAGCACTTAGGATTTCCCAATGCTTTAGGAACATGGATACGAAATGCAAAGTCCGTTCATTCTTAATCCTAGTGTTTCTATATACTCGTAGGTGCGAGACTAGATAGGGTATTCTTCCTCAGCAGTCCTACGTGGTAAAGCACATTTGCCTTTAATGCCCCCCATCAGAGTCGTCTACCTTCCTCTTACTTCTTCTTGATCAGACTGTCAAACAGGGGTTGCAAGTGCTTAGCACTCTTCTTGGGGTAGCGCTTCTGGCCGTTCTCATAATCGACGTAGCAGACGCCGAAGCGGGTGCCGTATCCCTCCGCCCACTCAAAGTTGTCCATGAGGGACCACGCAAAGTACGCGCGGACGTTGACACCGTCAAGAGCCGAGGCGGTGGCCATGGCCTTGACGTAGTCGTCGTAGTAGTGGTAGCGAAGGTCATCCTCCAGGAGTTTCTCGAGAGGCAGATTGTTCTCTCCCTTGATGCTCGTGCCGCTCTCAGTGACGTAGATCTTTGGATAGTTGTAGCGCTTGCTGAGCCAGACCAGGAGATCGCGGAAGCCGGGGGCGCATGGGCGCAGCCACGGAGACTCGGTTTCAGGGCCGATGCAATCGCCGTTCTTGTTGAATGGGGTCGTCTCGAGGTTGCCAAGGAAATCCTCCGGTGCTGGCTCGCCCTCCTTGTGCTTGACGTAGTCAGCGGTGTAGTGGTTCATGCCGTAGAAGTCGTTGGAGCCATGGACAAATGCCTTCTCCTCCGGGGTGAAAGTTGGCAGACGATCTCCAAGCTGCTTGCGCATGGAGGCAGGGTAGTCACCGTGGTAGATGGGGTCACCAAACCAGCAGATGGCGAATTCAATCTTGCGGTCAGCGGCCTCATGGTCTCGGGGGTCGGAGGCGTCCCAGGGGAAGGTGGCGTCGCCGTTCAGAACGATAGCAATCTCGCCCTTGTTGGTAGCCTTGAACTCGTCCCGGTACACCTTGACGGCACGGCCGTGGGCCACCAGCAGGTTGTGGCCGACAATCCAAGGCTCAGTGGAGCTGTCGCCGACGGAGCTCTTCTCACGGTTGGAGGTGCGGCCAGGGGCAAACTGCCCCACGCTGTAGCCGAGGATGGAAGAGCACCAGGGCTCATTGAAGGTAATCCAGTTCTTGCACTGGGGGAAGGACTTGAAGCAGACGCGAGCAAAGTTCTCAAAGTCAAGGGGGAACTCGGTACGGTTGAGGAGGCCACCGTAGCGCTTGTCAAGCTCATCGGGAACGTCCCAGTGGGAGAGAGTGATGTAAGGAATGATGCCGGCAGCGAGGAGATCGTCGCAGAATTTGGAGTAGTGGTCAATGCCAGCCTGGTTGACGGGGTCCTCGCGGCCACCCTTGGGAATGATTCGCGTCCATGAGAGCGAGAAACGGTAGGCCTGGGATCCGAGGGATTTCAGCAGGGCAATGTCCTCGGAAGTCCGGTTGTAAGAGTCACAAGCAGTTTCGCCTGAGCTGCCATCAGCAACCTTTCCAGGGATCTTGGTGAAGGTGTCCCAAACACTAGGACCACGGCCGTCCTTCTCAATGGCCCCCTCAATTTGGTAGCTGGCAGTATCATGTTAGCAAATGTTAAAAAGCTTGACAGCTCGTCGCTGGGTTGGTAGGCGGTGGCGGGGAGGTCATACGAAGCAGTGGCAAAGCCCCAAGTGAAATCGCTTGGGAGAGCAGCCATTGTGCTTGTAAAAAGAGCAAGGAATTGAGGCAAGCAGCTTCTTCCGAAGTGGTCAAGGCCAATTCAATTTGGGGGTCTTTTGCGACTCCGAGGTACCAAAGTACTACTACCAGTAATAGGCAGGATTGGACACGAGGTTAGGAAAGTGCTGCTGGCCGATTCAATCGTCCTTCCTTCCGAATTGGCGAGAGGTTATGTTACGCAAAGATTGATGCAAGGCAGTTGCAGCGATGTTGAAGGGTATCCAAGGGTAGGAGCGGCTGAGAAGGAAGCCAAAAAGGTCAATTGCGGATCGTCAATCGCGGATAGACCAATTGAGATACCTTTGCTTCGTTTCAGAGACTAGAAAATGCGAGATTGAAAAAGGCAAGGTGAAAGTAGTAGAAAATCCGACAAGAGGAGCGACACATCTAGAAGGGCTATGGCATGGCGGATCTATTTATAAGAAGAATCCAGGCAGGGTATGGGCAAGACATCCAATGCAAGGTACGCAGTGCTCTACTCGTAGATGGCAGGTCTGGCTAGACCACAAATCGCACAAATCGCAAAGCACAAAGGGCATAACGGCATAAGGGTACCTTAGGTAGTAAGCCTCAAAGAGTTACGGCAATACTGGATGAGAGCAAGCGAGGATAGACAATATGGGACGCCTCCAAGGCCGCCGAGCCGATGGAGCAGGTCCCGCATCGGACCGTAGCGACCGAGAGTGTTGTGTCGTGTTCTGTTGTCAGGGAAGTCATGAGGGCAATAAGGCCAACAGGGCTCTGGCAGCGAGCCGGTGCCGGGTGGATATGAATGGATATGGATACCGATCATGGATGTGGATGTGGATGGATGCTGCGCTGTGTGTGGGGTGGGGTGGACGTTTTGTTTGGGACAGACATACGGGCGGACAGCCCGGTACTTGGACGAGGGCGATGCGGAGTACAAGTGTTCAATCACCAGCATTCTTCTGGTTCTTGGTCAAGGCGTGGAGCAAATGAGCAAATGCCCTCACCTATGATGCCTTGAATCCAGCCTGAAGCTCATAATCTTCTTCTGGCTCGAGCATTGGCTCCAGGTATATCGAGTATGACAATGTCATGTTAAGCATGAGTACGAAGCTACAAAAACGAATACAAGCGAGGAATAAACCCCCAAACAACTCGGAAGGCTGGCTGGATGGCTCCACCGGAGGGCGCGAGGCAGGCAAATCCTACATCAGGAACGGAACACGTACCTTAGCTTCCAGACCTGCAGAATACAGAATCCAGGGCACCAACAAACACAGCAGGACCAAGTGCCCCATCTCACCTGCCAGCACTACTAGCACGTATACTACTGGTACTATTTGAGGTGGTCGTAGTGGTATCTACCTAGTAGGCAGTGGGAGAAACCCCGATTCTCCAACAGAGATAACGGCACGGTCATGATTCAAGTTGCATGTACAGTGGGGCTCAGGTAATATCGAGCCATCACCAAAATCACACCAAAATGCTATATATTAAGGCTTAATTTAAACAGCTTTATAATAGTAAATAAAAACTAATAAACTAATATAATATAAATTAAAGCTTTTTATTTTATAATATATAATTTTTTTCTATTTTTATTATTTATATAATAGTAAAATTTAGATATAAAATATAAAAATAACAATACAGTGTGAATAAGAGTATAACCCTAACCCTAATATTCAATCATTTAATTAACCCTAACCCTAACTAGTACTCACAGTATAAAAAAAAGATCCTTATTTTTAATCTATTATTGTAAGCTAATAAAAAATAAAATAAAGATAAAATCTAGATTTATTAAAACTTTAAGCTATAAAAAACCATATTATAAGGTTCTTTTTATTCAATATAGTATATTATATAGTTATTTTTATGATTATAAATTGCGCTTTTAGTAGGGCACTGTGGGCTGGCTCGGAATTACCTTTGACCCACTGTACCTGTAGACCCCCGCTCTCCACTTTCCCACACCCACACGTACGAGCTAGCACAAGCACGAGGACCGAATGTACGAGTATCGACATGGACCTTGCACGAGAACCCCTGTCAGAATGTTCGCCGAGAGCTCCAGGGTCCAAGGCACAGCTTGCCGTTACGTCCTTCGTATTGAGAGGCGTTAGACCTGGAATCCAGCCCAGACTTTGTTCCAAAAGTGTTGCGAGCTAGCAGTTTGTACAAGACGCCATGAGACGCCCCCCCTAGCGCGACGTATCATAGAATCCTTGTGAATCATTACGGAGTACTGCTACTACTTAAGGTACCTTACTACAACTACTGGCAGTAGGAAATCGGTACGGAGTACACACAAATGGCACTGAACGTACTCGCAAAACAACGACCAAAAGGTGAGAGTATATGTAGGGGCAGCATGGATCTATATGATGCCTTTACGCCGAAACAAGACCGTCAATCAGGTAGCTGGCTTGCTAAAATATGTCGTAAGAGCTGAATTCGTACCTGGAAATCTCCAGCTTCATTCGATGTTCATGTGTCCATACCACGTTAACACGGCTGCTCTGGCCTGCCATCGCTACTGCGATAGCCACTGCCCAAATGGGGCGGATTCCGCCACCACCCCCGGGCCATACCTGTAGGTTATAAATTATAATAGGTGTAGGCAAGGTAAAGGTCCCTGAATCGTAGTAAGCTAACCCTACTAGTGACAAGAGCTAGAGTCGCCAGCCCTCGCGCTTTCCCCCGCTCCGTTGGCCCAAACGAGACGCCGGCCCGTCTCTCCGAACCTTCCCCAATTCACTCTTTTGGACTAATATGAATTCTTTTCCCTCAAGCTCGTCGCTCCCCTCGCCAACCCCCATCCACCTCTCGCATCTCCAGCTAACCTCTAGACCCCACTTTACCTTTATAGACCCTTTCTCCTGGTTGCCAAGCTTGCCAAGACTCAAGGCCCTCTCAAAGGCTCTCAAATGAAAAGAGTACGTACAGTTACAAAAACGGTGACAATGGCAAAACCCCGAGGACTTCAAAGGGCTTCGCCGGGCTGGGCTGGGGCGGATGAGAAAGGTGTCATAGTCCCGGGCTACCCTTTGATGCCGACTCCTCACATAAGGCTCGCCTGTTAAGAACGCGCTGACGACCTATCTCTGATCTTTTGAAACGTCACAATGGGGTTCGAGACCAGCCAAACTCGGGTAGGAAGCACATCAGGTGATGATGGGATGAAACGACAGACCAGCACGCTTCCTGCCTGTGCTTTTGTTGTCTTTTCCGGGGCTCCAGTCGCTCCATTCATGATCGCTTCGTAATTATAACGCCGGGGGGCACGATACGATGTGTTGTTCGACCATTATCCCCCGGCTAGGCCAGGTTCCTAAGCTTTGGGCGTTCCGTTCATGCTTTCTAATCTGGAGCTGATACCCGTCAATGATGAGTCTTGCCCAGGCCTTCCGCTAAGTTGCCTCCACAAACAAAAGTTTCGTGATGATGACGATTACGACCTGCCGAAAATGCATCAACTTGCTGTCCAGCATTGGCCCAGATCTGACAGGAACGAGGAGCAATGGCCATTGGACTTGTCCATGCTCTCTCCACTCACCAAGATAAATTCGTTTGTTTATGTTTGGGGAAATCGCCGTAGGTTCATGGATCGGCCCCATCAGCGCCGAGACGGAGCTTGCACCAGCCTTGCGTTGCTCCATATACGGCAGCTTTCGCGAGTTTTCCACCCCTTCCATTCCAACAACCCTCCTCCTGCCTGGCCGGGAAGGACGGGCACTGTTACTAGAAGTAGAAGAGCTGGGCGCCTGTTTCAAGTTCCATGTCACACTAAAGAGAGATATGCCGGTCTCGTGTTATTCGCCGCCTTGTGCGTCGTCCTCACACACACACACACACACGCAGACGGCTCACTCTCGCTATCTATTATCTCGCTCTCTGTTTGGCATTAATAAACACGCGGGACGTGTAGCTCCCTCTCTTGGGCTAAAGCCCATGCTTCCCCGTCTTCATCACTTGAGTCCATTGGGAAATGAGGAGTGGGAGGAGAAATGAGCCCGAGAGCTTTGAATTTACTCAATTAATCGACTTGATTTCCAACGCGATCCCATCCCTCCCCAAGCAGTGACGAGCAAGATAGCCCGTCTATCCTGTCAACTCATACTATGAAACGCCGCGGAGAATTCTGGAGTCACATTTCAAAGCCTTCGGGTCTTTTTGAGCGGCTAAATCCCCTTTATTTTCCCCCCAACGACGTAAAGAAGTCCTGCCCAAATGCGAGATAGCAACAAGGACGGAAGACATCCACTTTCCCGCTTCGTCCAGACGCACATCATGCGCATGTCATGTAATTGTACGTTGTCCCATTGTTGAGGAACGTGCGTCGTCCCTCCCGAACCCAACCCCCCCCCCCCACCCCTTCGGACCCTTCCCATCTCCAAAGGTCTTACGTCCCTGCTGCAAGATCGGAGCTGCCGCGCTTCCGCTTGCCGGGCGTGGTCGCATCCATATATGCGTCCCCATCACCATCATTGTTGACATCTTTGTCGTCGTTACCGTCTGTGTACTCAATGACCTCCCACTGCACGCTGACCTGGCCGTCCTGCGATCGCTGCACACCACGGCTCCGCCGCATCTTGCCGAGCCGCGTGCCCTCCACCAGGCCGTCGAACCACGGCACACCGTACGACTCCCGCAGGGCCGTGCTCCGCCTCGGCCGGGGGCCCGCCGCTGCCGGTGACGACGAGGCCGCCTTTGCGACCATCGCCTGCGCCTCGCCCTGGGTGTCGTCGTGCTCGTCGTCCTCCAGGTCGCTGGCGTCGGGTATCAGGCCCATGTCCTCCAGGTCGCGCAGGTCCTCGCGCAGCAGGCTGCCGATGGTGAGGTTGATGTAGTCGGCCTCGCTGCGCGGCTCCTCGGACCAGTAGCTCAGCGGCGTTCCGCAGTAGCCGCAGAAGTGGCGCTTCGCGTGGCTGTGGCTTGGGTGGGTGTAGACGCGCCGGATGACCGAGTGCGTCTCGTCCGGGAAGAAGGCGTACGTCGTGCTGTGCAACCAATCCAGGGGCACCCGGATGTACGCCGCCAACGGTGTAGCAAGAGGGATCTCTATTGGGAGGGAGAGAAAGGGAGAAGAAAGTCAGCTCATGATGGCCTTGAGATTCTTGGTCGGGGGTCACCACCACCCTGCGAATGATGCAAGTGATGATGATGAGGATGATGATGGTTCATGATGATACGAGCGTCATGGCAAGATACTCAAGTGAAATGGGATTTGGTATACGTACGGTGCTCTGGCTCGGTGTTGAAGAGAACTTGGGCGTCTTGGATGCCGTCTTGTGGAAAGGCAATGATGTAACGGTTGCGGCCACATTGGCAACCTCCCCGCAGAGGTCGTAGCTCGCCCATGCTTGCAACCGCGAAATGGTATGTTTAATATGTAACAGTTTGGGGGTTCGGAATTGTACAATTCACGCTGAAAGCTTTATGCAGCTTCCCGTGGACAATTGGCCTTATGGTTGCAGGCAGCAGAAGTGGTTTTGATGTGTTCGTGGGGTGGAGGGAGCTAGTAGTAGTAGTAGTAGTAGTAGTAGTAGTTACTGTGAGGTAAGGCAGTAAGTAAGT
The DNA here is from genome assembly GCA_013461505.1 of Ramularia coccinea. Taxonomy (NCBI): domain Eukaryota; kingdom Fungi; phylum Ascomycota; class Dothideomycetes; order Mycosphaerellales; family Mycosphaerellaceae; genus Ramularia; species Ramularia coccinea. The sequence continues at coordinate 4,326,345 of JABNMW010000001.1, read as the reverse complement.
GAGTAGGTCGTGGTTCGTACTAGCTGCCTGACGTTTGATGTTACTGACGACACACTGAGCAGTGGGAGCTACAATTTTGACAGACAAGGTTCCACCGCTTTTCACTGGTGGAGCATTCCAGAAACTAACATTAGTACCAGCGTGACTGGCACTAACACCACCACCACTAATCGTACTGTCAACTAACTCGTACTACTCGTATCACGCAAACGGCAGAGCGGCTGGCACTGGCACCGGCCCTGGCACTTTGTCTTTCCACTAAGCACCTTCTCCTCAGGCGTCTACGCCAGTACCCAGTTATGAAAGTCAATTTGATACTGGCTGATCACTGCGTGGGCTCACCGCGCATCTAGCAAGGCTTTGCAACTCTTCAAGGAGAGCGTTGTGAGGAAATGACCCTCAAACAGATTCCAAACAAATTTAAATCTTTTAGAGACGCCCGAAACTCCGGCCTGAAATATAATATGCAATATAGTTGAGAAAACAAGATCTACTTCTTCCCAGATGCCCACTCACGAAGTGTCTTCTTCTGGATCTTGCCGGTGCTCGTCTTGGGAAGCTCCTTGACAATCTCAACCTGGCTGGGCACCATGAATTTGCTGATCCTGCTTTCATTCTTGGCCCAGTTGATGACATCCTCGCCTTTGAGACTCTTGCCCTCCTTGACGGTGACAAAGGCTTTGGGGGTCTCGCCCCATTTCTCATGAGGGATGGAGACGACGCCGGCTTCCAGGACGTCGTCGTGCTCAACCAGCATAGACTCCAAGGACACAGACGAGATGTTCTCTCCGCCAGAAATGATGATGTCCTTGGACCGGTCAAAGATCTGAGCGCTTCCATCTGGGTGCCAGACCGCCAGGTCGCCCGAGTGCAGACAACCCCCAGCAAACAATTTCTTGGTAGCCTCGTCGTCCTTATAGTACCCCTTGGCGCATATGTTTCCGAAGAAGACAATCTCGCCCACCTCGGCGCCGTTCTTTGCTACGTCAATAATTTGATCATCGGGCTGGTCGGGTTTGATGACGCGGATGGGGAGACTGGAGATGAAGCCGTGGCCTTGGCGGGCCATCTTGGCGTACTTGTCCTGAGCTGACAAGTTCTCCCATTCTGGCATGTGATAGGATTTGGTGATAGGCCCGTAAGTTTCTAGAAAGCATCAGGATGTTAGCGAAAAGGGGTTTTTTCGAACAAGCGGGCTGGGGGGTCTGTCTGTGCTACTAACCAGTCATTCCGTACACGTGCACCGGCACAAGGTTCAGTTTCGACTTGATTCATTGTGTTAGCCATGCCTTGTATACATATGTATGTAACGATGAACTTGGGGCCATACCATTTGCTCAAAGAGATAGCCGCTGGGCGGGCTGGCAGCAACTGTTACACGCACAGGATCCGGTAACCGTTCAGCCTCGTTCGCCGCCACCAGCAGTGTGTTAACTGTCGGTGCCGCGTTGAAGTGGGTGATCCTCTCTTCCTTGAGCAGCTTCCAGATGAGCGGGTAGTCAATCTTTCTCAGGCACACGTTGAGACCTCGCACAGCGACCACGGCCCAGGGGAAGGTCCAGCCAATGGCGTGAAACCTTTATGCAGAAGCGACAGGTCAGTTGGCCGAACATTCAATCAGCATATGTTCTTTTCTCAACTCACATAGGAAGTGTCCAAAGATAGCGACAGTGCCCAGCACTGAGATTGGACTCAATCACATTGCCAAGAGCAGCAAGATAGGCCCCGCGGTGGGTGTATACAACACCCTTTGGTTTTGACGTGGTGCCCGATGTAAATGGGATGGCGAGCATGTTGTCCTCATGATCGGCTTGGGAGTGAAGACCCTTCCAGCCACTGGAACCGTTCGCACGGTCATATTCGAGCCCTTCCAGCACAGCCTGGTCATATTGGCCCGCCGCTGGTCCCTCTTTAACATCGGTGTCCTGGCTCAAACCGAGTTAGTGCCAATCGACAAAGCGCGAGTTAGGGACCGGGGGAAGGCCTTGGTGAGGAATTGGGTTTTTACGATATCGACTATCAGCGGCACCTTGGGATTCTCGCGGCGGAAATCGCCTAGCAGACCCTCAAACTCTTGGTCGACGATGATACAATCAACCTCGGCAAACTCAAAGATGTAAGTGATGTCCTCTTCGCGCAAGCGGTAGTTTGCCGGAACAATGGCGCCTCCAGCCGCCACAATCCCGTAAATGGACTCGAGAAAGGCGGGCGTGTTGGGGGCTAGGATGCCCACTCGCTTCAGTCCACGCTTCTTGAGGTAATATGCTAGTCCTCTGGCTCGGTCGGCTAGGCCCTGATATGAGCGGCGTATAGGGACGTCGTTGGCCGTTATGTGAACGACGGCTTCGGCATTGGGCTCAATGGCAGCGGCGCGTTCGAGGAAGAAGGTCGGGGAAAGGTGGTGAATATGCGGCGGCGGGGCGGTAGAGGGCGTGTGTGAGGTGGACGAGGTGGAGGAGGAGCCGGTAGTCAAGTGGCTAAGGATTGACTTGATCCGGGAGGGCGCGCCGGACATGATGAGGACAGACTAAAGGGTTTCGAGGAGAGCTGCGATGGACTGCGAAGGGGAGGCGGCGCAGAACGGAGAACAAGTGAGCTGGGGTTGGGGCGGGAGCCCGGGGGTGAGAGTGTGCGTGGGAGTGGGAGTGGGAGCTTTTTGTAGGGACCTCGACGATCTCTTAGCATCGACATTGACACATGACGACGATGGGGTCATATTGGCAAGCGAACCGATTCGCTGGGGCAGCCGACGTGGACAGGGGAGCAGAGCAGCTCAAAGGGTCGGAGACTGTTGGAGTTAGCCGTTACAACGGAGTACAAGTACCGCTGGTCAATTCTACAGGTACTAAGGTAGCACCAAATTACCCCGCCATCCGCTTCTAACCGTGGGCCGATCTCCAATCTGGGGGAGCGGCCCCTACTAGACTAGAGTACCTCCACTACCTCCTTGTCTATGGACCAAGGTTGATAATAATTCTTTCAAGTTTGCTCGGAGGATATTACCACATCAGATGGGGAAGAATCTCTCTGCCACGCACCTCTTCTTTTCTAAAACTCACTACACAATTCCACTCTTGGGGTCAGCCAGCATAAGAATCCGGCGCATTCGGCGTTTAGGTGTTCAGGTTGTAGTTTACTCCGATGCTAATTACACTTGGGCAATCCGATTATGGTTGCCGAGGCTACCTATGCGTTCTACCATTCGTCCGAATATTGTGTTGAAGAGGTACGTCGGTATTGTAAAGTCGTGCAGTGGGTATCCATCTCGAAAGCGTTGTCTGTGTCGGATCCGAGTCAGCATTATATCAGGTAACGCCATCACAGTATGCGGCGGATCCGACGCGGGCTTGAGCAGCGTGGACTTTGGTCAACTTTAGCTCACATTCTCAAAGTAATACTTTAGCAAAGCACTTGAGTAAGTAGATAAATGCTCGGCTGATAGACACAGTCGTTATGCCTTTTAGATCGAACCGATATTTGACTTGTGATAGCTGTAGGGTAAGTCCATACATGGCGGCCAGGGCTACTGCTGACGTACGAAGTCCAAAGAGATGAACTACAAGAACAATAGGAACCAACTTCACTATCCAACAAGATAACAGAATGTTCTGATTTGATTTTCTGTACAGAGGTCAAAGTCGTGTCGCTCATTGACTGCCCATTGATATCAAATGATGAAGACAGGCAGTTGATTGTTCTCACTGTCATACTGATGCCAGCACGTCGACAAAGAACAGCATGGCTCAATCCGAAGAAATTCCCTGTGTAAGCCAACTTGAACATGATGCCACTTAGCAATCAATCCGTTGTCAACCTTCAAGAAGACAGCTTATAATTCCTTGGGCTGATTGTGTGAATGATACTACTACTACTACTATATGTACTAGTCGTAATCACGGTACAATTCAACACAAGTGCCCCGCTTATTCCCCAATCCGTGCAACGACGCTATTGCGGGAGCGTCATGCCCGTGTCCTGCAAGTTGTACCTGAGCCAGTGGGACCTTCCCAAACCTCCAGGCTCCCAGCTCCAGCTAACTGAACCTAGCAACACCGAATTTGAACATTCGGCAATCAAATTATTGGGCTGATGGCGAGGCTGCTTATCGTAGCTCAGGATCTATCTAGATGCCCATTTTCCCTTTCCATCTAGTGCCTACCTTGACCTTCAACTTGTCTATTTGGAGCTACAACCGCCAACTGGCCTCATCCACCAAATTTCATGCGCCGTGTCGTAACGTGTTTGATTCATTGCATTGACGTATCACCCCGGACGCGGACCTGGCCAACCGTGAGATCACACAATCGCCGACTCGAGGCAGCAATTGTACCCTCCACCAAGGGCACAGCATAGCACTGCCTCCCCCCCCTTCGTGTCGTGTCTCAAACCCGCTACGCCACGAACAATTTCGGGCATGCCAATACTCGCACTTCCCAAAGACTATCGTAATTAGACTTCAGCTTGCGTAATTCGAGGTACGTTGGCGACTATTCTGTGTGCCCTCGCCCCTTTGACGATGACCATCGCCTTTGCTTCAGTGCCTCCAGCTGCTTCATTCGGCCGTTTCAACAACTGACCATGATCGTCTACAGCGCTTCTCAAAGATTCATGGCTCCGCCAAGCCCAGATAAGAGCCCCGCCGGCCGCCCTTCCGTACCGCGATCCTCATCAAGCTTGTCTCAACACGACCGCGACGATACGAACGGCCAGAAACCTCCGCGGCGCGCCCAGACCTTCCCCAGCGCAAGTCCACTCGAGGAGAAGGACGATGCGTCCGATGCTTTTGAGAACAACAACGACAGCGATGACGAGGATGGTGTGGAGGGTACACGCGCGTCTATCGAACTCGATGTCTTGCCCATTGAGTTGATCACCTTGACGGACAGGTACGCTCGAGAGGCCCCCTTCTGACGATGCTGGCGAGGCTCTTGACTAATTGCTGTAGCTTTGTCGAGTCACTCAGTGCCAAAGTTCATTCTACCCCTGCGAATATCGACAAGCTTTCACAGCTGTTCCAGGACTTCTACGCTCAGGCCTCGGCGCATATCAACACCCATATCAGCGCGCTCGCTACACGACGCAGTCGAGATGCCTCTCCGGCCCCCTCGGCCACCTCTATATCCTCAGCGGCAAGCCGTCTAAGGAACAAAGCTTCCTCATTGAGTGTCAGCAAAGAGAAGCCTCGGACGGATACAGAACAGCGAATGCTCACAACGGAAGAACTTGCCGACAAGAAGCAAGCACGCAAAGCCCTAGAAGTGAAGAGACATCTGCTAGAAGAGGCCGTTGAGCGGCGACTATGTGAGAGCATCTACGACCGTATATACCGCCATAAGAGCACGCAGGATGAGGCCAAGGACGACAAGCTCCGATCGAAGACGGCTGCCCTCTCTCTAGTAGGCATTGGACCGGCTGACTTGGGCATCGATCTCGGGGGTGGGACGGAAGCCGATGCGGAATCAACATCAGACACAACGGAGCAGATTCGCCAACGTTTGGCACAAGCGAGAAGAGATCTCGTTCGGATGCACGAGTCAAAGTATCCCCTTGGGAAGCTGAACCACCTCAAGGCGGCGCACCGCAGTATTGTCGATACCCTCGCTCACTTTCACCCCTCAGCATCTGCCGACGAGATCATGCCAATGCTGATATACACCCTCATAACACTTCCGCCGGAGGACCTTCACGTCATTAGCGATATCCATTTCATACAAAGCTTCCGCTGGGAACACAAGCTGACGGGGGAGGCAGCCTATTGCATGACTAACTTGGAAGCCACCATCAGCTTCCTCGAGACGGTGGACCTTGCAACACTAAGATCGGACGAGCTTCTCTCGGGCCCGCCCAAGAACAGACCGGGTTCCCCGAAAAACGACACGTTCCCCCCGGCATATCCTCAGGGTGTGACACCGGCTACTGCTGCATCCGCTGAGACCACAAAGAGCACGGCAACCGCAACTGCGGCTAAACCGGACTCGCAATCTGCTCAAAAATCCGTAAACGCGCTCAGCAATCGCAGACTAAGCGATCTCGTCAACACTCCTGCGCAGGCATTCGGCGCAGCCAGTGACGCCGTCTTTGCTACGGCAGATCAAGGGCTTAAGAACGTCACTAACAGCTTGGGCGATAGCTACAAGTTCCTGCTTGGGAAACTACGTGAACGTCAAGATAGCCCGACTAGCGAGCCTATTGTCGTGCCAAGGACACTAGATGATGCTCGCAAGCTCGTCAGCACACCTCCGCCAGAGGACGAGGACAACATTAGCGGAGCCAGCTCTACCACAGGTGCAGCTGAAGATGGCGACCTGTCCAAGACGCCACTAGCACGAGAGGACCGGGTGCTCAACCTGATCGGTGGGCGTCGAGACCGTAGCACGGACAGCGCCCTGAGCGGCCGGAGCACTGCCTCTTCCAAGCTGAACAAGGTCCTCTTCCCCGACGAGGCTAGCAAGCCAGCGCAAACTCAGTCGCAGACACAGAACCCGCTGGACCAAGTGCGGAATCATATCACCAACTCCTTCAATCCCGTGGCTCGTTTGTCCAACTTTGGCATGATGCGCTCATTCGGCCGTAACGTGTCCACGCCGCCCGCAGCGTCCTCTGCCTCTACCGCTGCCGGCGAAGCCGGGAAGCCGGGAGACGGCGGCGACTTGGGAACCGTACGTTTGAACCTTTTTTCCTTTCTCTCCTCATCTTCTGTTGTTGTTTTTTTCCCGACATTGACAATGATTATCACAGGCGTTCCCTGACATTGCGGCCGCTCTCCCGCCAAAAGCCGAACCTCCCAAGCTCCATCCGCCAAACAAGCGCTTCTTGGAGCTACAGAGCCCGGGAGATCTCAAGATTGGAGAAGTACTCGAGCTTCTGAGAGACTATCGACGGCTCGCTGGGGCACTCAAGGACATGGGTGCCTTTGAGAAATAAATGTATATACGGAGTACTACTACGCATTGGTGCAATCTTCAACGGGTAATGGGTCCACAGCTGGATACTCTTCTCTTCCCTCCTGTTCAGCTCTCTCATTTTGGACCAAGGAAGCGTGATGATGATTTTCATAGATCATGAGTGTATTTCCAATTCAATATATAGAAAACAAAGTCCAATATGTGTAGTATTTCCTCTGCCATTTCGCCCGTAGTGCGCAGCGTCCTATGAGAGCCGCTGAATCCCATTGTTGAAACACCGTATACTGTATATGTACAAAATGCCTTCCAGTTGCACTTGCGCCACGCATAATTCAAGAACTTTCGCCGCCCGTTTGTGCCCTCGCCAGAGCGCTGGCAGACTAGATAGAACTCCTTTGCAGAGCCAAAACTCCCGCAAACATGCAATATCCGATACCCAAAACATGAAAGTAACATTAACAAAAACCTCCTGTATCACAAACGTAGCACGTAAATTTGGCTCTTGTTGGCGGTATGTAAGAGGGAAAGAAGCCTGTCTATTGAGAGTTCGAGTGGAATTGAGGTGATGTGTCTGCCCTTCTCGGAAGTTGCGGCCGCGAGTTGATAGGGTGAAGAGGTGCCAAATTGTCAGCTCGTTCGGCCTCATCATCTTCCACAGCTGAATGGAAAGACTGAGCCCGTCTGGATGTCCTAGAGAATGTTCCTGACAGAGCTTCCGAGCCATTTGACTTGGTACGGCTGTGAGAATGAACAACGCCGGGGGGAACAGCTGGACCAGGGTGGAGGAAACGTGTGATGATCCTGTGATCTCGCTCCCTGCTCAGACTGCGGCCGCGATTCGCGCTGCTGTCCCTGCGTTGGGCACCACCAGACATGGACCTAGCAGAGGCCCCCGTATTAACACGAGCAATAGTTGGCGTCTCCTCAGTTTCTTGTCGGAATCGAGACTCGCTGGGAAGAATAACTGCCCGATCCAGGCCATAAGGTAGGCCACGATGTCGTCCACGAATCTCCATCGCAATGATTATTAGTTTTCCAACAACGCTGAATTGGGAACATAAGGACGTGTTTGCCCAAGGCACACCAAGACTCAACCCAACCGTACCGTAAGCGCTGATAATTTCGAAGAGTATATCGAACATTGTGAATTTTTTCTCCTTGAGCTTGCTCCCCTCTGCAATAGCCAAGAGAAAGAACCCCAGGAAGACGTACCATAAATCGAAGGACAGCTGACGGCGCAAATGTTGACTGACATACGAGACGGGGTCTTTTTCGACGTCATCCCCATCATCATCCTTCTTGGCTTGGTATACCCCGAGCGACTGCTCCTCATACACATTTGTCCTGCGAATAGAGATGGCTATTGGGAAGACGGAGATGTACATCATGATCATGTACAGAACAGGCATGGCGGGGTGCAAGTCTGCCAAAGGTAAAGAAGAGAAGCCCGCAGTCCGAGTTGAGGCGGCGATGAACAAGCCATTGACAACCTTAGTACCGCCGCTCAGGTGTTCAACAACCTCAGAATGAAGCTAGGAAGGTGTTAGTACAAGTCGAACCATTGAGTCGGGGCGACTTACATCTAGAACGATGAAGAAGATCAGGTCAACGGCGTTGAGCAGGAACAAGATCCAGAACAGCCACCAATTGGCCTTGGAAGGAAATAGCAGCGTGAAGCAGCGGCGCGGATGATCGAGCAAGAACTTCAATTCCTCCCAAAGCCCAGAGCCTTTTGGTACGATCTTGGACATGGCCCAGATGATGAAGCGCAGCATAACCGGAAACCCAGTATTGCCGATGATGATGAAGAAAGCCATAATCATGAGTACAAACTGGGAATTCTGGAACGAGATTATGCTATCGGGCGTCAAAGTGAAACCAACATCATTGAAGGCGGCACTGGATGTCCAAAAGCCCCACCATGCTCTTGGAACACCGACGGAAGTGACAACTTCACCATAGCGGTGTTGATGAAGTATGTAAGGGAGCAGGAATGTGAGGCCGAGGAGTTGGAAGCCCCAGTAGTAACCAAACAGGATGAAGGCCAGTGTGCGCAGAGACCTGTACTCCACGCCGCCCAGCTCTTCTCGCTGTTCAAGCGTCAGGCCGACGAAATTTGAGTTGCGACCCATGGTCGGAGTGTAACTCAGATACGGCATGTCATCCGTTTTGTCGCGAGACAGCGCAGACTTGAGTGTGTCGAGAGTCCGACTTCTGGTTCTTCGTGTTTCAACGTCCGTTTCTTCCCCTGCGTCTTCATGAACCTTGTCCTGACTGCGGTTGAACATCCGTGGCTTCCGAAATCTCAATGCGTCAATCGTGCCAAATGCAGCATTGGCGTTGTTGGACGCTTGCTCGAACTTTGGATGGTCAGGTTCTTCGAAGGTAATGGTCGGGTTACGAGGTAAAGTGCTCGAGCCGATAGTAGCATGATCCGGTCTGGAGTCCCGAGTGCGAGTCATAGCCAAGTGGTTGTTTTCGTCGTCGTCAGGCCCATCTAGACGGCGCGGTCCAAGCCCCCTCTCTGCATCCCGGGGACCTGGAATACGCAGGACCTCATTGTCCTGGTTGCGTTGCCGCTCCAAGATAGCGATGTGTTCGGTGTTGAACCTTTGCCGCACATGGCTTGTCGGGTCATCATCCACGCCGTCGCTTCGTTTCACTGTATCAGCAAAGGTAATGGTCGTCGTGGTAGGAGGGTGGAGTCGACCCTCTTGAGCAGGTGCTTCAGTTCCAGATCCATCGGGCTTCTCCCGTACCGTGTCCGGGTGCTGGTCGTAAGAGCCATCCCCGTTGGGGTTAGTAACAGTATTTACGGAATCACTCCCGTCGCTGCTGGCCAAAGGCTTGGTGCCCGAGTTCTCCTTGTCAACAACAATGCCATCGTTGGTCATTCGAGAAGACGCTCCACTTTGCCGGGACACGACGGTAATGTTTCTACCATTCACGCCTTCCTCAGCTCCCCTAAAGTCACTTTGCGCTTTTGATTTAGACCTTGTCATGGTCGGACGGCGCTGTTTAGCTTCTTTTACCAAGCTCTGGAAACGCTTTTCAAACCAGTAGAGTCGCAAGATGACGACCGAGCTATGCAAGGTGATTGGGTTCGACAACATGGGAAAGATATACATGACGATCTGTTGCGCTGTATTGAGTTTGTCAAGGTCAACCGGATTGAGGCCGGCCTGGGTATTGACGCCGCTAGCAAAGAGAAGTGCATCGGTGTAGCTGAGATTAGAGGGTCCGCAGGCATATATCAGTATAGAAGCTATTATAGTGCCGCTGATGATCCAAATATCTGCGAATATTGATTAGCAATGAGGACTGGAGAGGTCTTGGAAGCTCGAGGGCCAAAAGGAAGGACGAACAGTGTGCTGATATGAAATTGAAGTGAGGCTTCTTAGAAGCAAAGGTTGAGGTTAAAGAGTGCCATTTGGATACAAAATATCCACCAGCGTTCTCCAACATGGTGGCGGATGATATTTGGGGATTCCTCTCGAATGACTGTAATCAATCAGAAGAGAGGGCTGTACTTGTGATTTCGGTTTTGCAGGAGTCTTGATGTGTGGCAGACCTCAATAGTCTCTGATGATAAAGTAGAATGTGAGACTCTTTGGCCTTGATCGGGAGACTCCAAGATCCGATCGGTGTCAGCCGAGCGTCCAAAACCAGGACGAGACAGAGAATTCAAAAAACATGATCAGAAAATCGGGTTAAATTGTGGTGACGGGGCCAAGTATGAAGCTGATGAGATAACTCGACAGTCACACGGCGAAGGGTTGAAACGATGGGTTATGAACGTCAGACACTGAGTCGAGAGGTAAGCCGAGACTCGAGAGCCGTAGAGAAAGAGTTAGGTAGGTAGGTCCGCAACGCCGGGCTGTTGACTTGAAAATGGGGAGATTATGGATGGAAATTTCCTTTTCCTGCTATGCAGCTATCCGACGAAAAGGGTCTTGCGCTGACAACCGTCCAGACCAGGTCTAAGCTTTGTGCCTGGTCTTTACTGCAAGCGCTTATCAGTCGGTGAAGATCGGTGGAACGTGCCGCGAGGCGAGATGAAGAATCCACCCAATTTCCGTTCAGCCTCTTTTTCTGCCCAATATAATAATATTGGGTGGTAGAAACCACTGATCAGGCCGGGAGGACCAAGGAGACCCTTGCTGCCGGGACCCTGCGAGCCGGGAAGAAGATAAAAATAATGACCAAAAGCCGGGTTGTTGGGCGGCTCGTACTAGCCGGTTAGTGGCACGTTGCCCAAGTAGCAACCGCGGTTGGTCCCAGTGGACTTGCAGCAGATGGGTTGTGCAAGTTAATATAGACGGCGATATGTCGTGCAAGAGAGGAGGGAAGTACGAGCAGTGGCAGGAGGAGTACGGATAGGTAAGGCGGATTTCCCAGACGATTGATTTGCCAGTCGGTACTACTTGTAGTACTCCGTAGTCCAGGTCGCTTTCGCCCGTCCGTGAAGGGGGTGAGGCCGCTGCAGGCTCCGGGGATCGTCGTCTGGGTGCCGGCACGCCGTAAGGTAGGTAGAGTTAGTTCCGCAACCGGGGGCGTGTGCTACCCTTGTGGGCGGGTGTCTGCCCTGATCTGGCTCTGCACTGCCCAGCGCCGTTGCCGCTGACTTGAGCGCAACTCCTCGTCACGTTTTGTTCAGACCAGGAGGCCGCGTTTGTGAAAAAGTTGAAGTTCTAGCAGAACAGCTCCAGACCGGTGCTAGCAATAGTAAAGGAGCTAGCAGGAGCACTGGGGAACCACTTCTCCGGCTGGGAGGAGGCAGGTACCATTTCTGGGTCTGGGAACAGCCGGCGTCGCGTCAGACGAGTACTAGACCTGTACTACCTTGCCTTAACCATACCTACCTTAGTATGGACTTATTGCGCATAATCATAGTTATTCTTCATTAGTAGTACGGAGGAATAGTACAAGTACTAGCTGTGGATTAGAAGTTTTCTTAGTGCCGCGCCCGTTCGCCCCGGCACCACAAACCAGACCAAAACAAAAAAAGCTTGGCCGAGGCAACGGGCGCTGACAATACATCATCACACGATCAGGTGCTGCGAAGACCAATCAAGTCTGCCTCATTAGACTTTCCGGGATCCCCATTGTGCCCGCGGCGGTGGCAGTGAGAAACGCTGGCGCGGCTTTAATACTGGGGGATACTGACTGCGACTGGTATTACTGCTGCGATTGCCGCTTGTCTCTGGTAATAACTTTATGTCTTCAGCATTTGCCGGCCATGGATGGTTCGGATCATCAACCTTCAAGTTTTCCTAGACACCAATGGAAGGTGAGGCACTGGCCTGCCAGCCAGCCAGCCAGATTCTTTCCCTGCACCCCACCTTCCCTGTTTCTCACCCCCTCGAGGGTTCACATGGAAAGAGCCATACACAGGTAACACACCCCCACCCGCCGTTTGCCGTCTTGCCGTAAGATGCATGCGTTATATGCAAGACGCACGACCCACCCTATCAATTGAACTTTCCCGATGAAACAAGAAAGATCAGAGGGAAGGGAAAAACAGAAAGAAAGAAAAAAAGAGATCGAGACCCCTCCACACCTTTAGCACCGCATACCTGTGTATGACAGTACGTGCAACGTGCCAAGTGATGTCACTTTTGCTGAACAAGATAAAGCCCATCTTCAATCACTCGATACTACTGAAACGTCGCGCAACACGTGCCCCGCGCCTATGCGTGTAATCTACCATCGCAATACTCTGCCACTTCATCTTGCTTTAGCACGAGATACCTTGACCCGCAGCGGGGGTTGTTATCGTTTTTGTCTCCCACAGTTCCCAAATGAGGGGGATGGCGATGATGGATTCTCGCGCGAGCACTAGATCGAAGTAGTGTGAGTAAGATTCCTGCTCAGTCATCACCTCTTCGTAGGCCTCCGAGAGGCAACCAATTTGCATTAACACATGCATGAGCGCCCGCAAGCACTTGAACCGATAATCTTTTTTTTTTATGAAACTGGTACTCTCTAGTGGCCAGGTATTAGATTTTCTGTTTGAAAGAAATTACCCATTCTATTGGTCTTCTCAGCTACGTCCTGCAGCTATGCATTGCTGAGTGAGTTAGATTCCTAGCCCATGTGCTGTGCTCATGGTCTATATTCGCCATATCCGACAGCAATTGCTGCATGAAACGCCATCCTTCCGCCGCGCGCTCGTGAGCGCATTGTAAGCCAATAAAAAAAAAAAAAAAAAAAAAAAGTCAAACACCTTGAGGAAACCAATCTTACAGCACGTGCCTTGCATAGACAGTCTACGTTCCTACTTTGCGAGCGTTCTCTCGCCCGATTTTCTTGAAGAATGAGTGGCTCTCCTTCTTGCCTTTGCCCTTCTTCAGGCCCTGATTGACCTTTTTGTTCTGTTCAATGTATGCCATGTCTTGTCCTCCGCTCAATTCGCCCAGCGTACCAGCTGTGCGACGCGCGCCCTTCTTCGGCTTCCGACCCATGGTTCCGCTGTGGAACAGGTCATCCGTGATATCCTCGTCCTCCATAGTCTCATTTTCCACGAGGATCTTCTGCAGCAGCTCACGTCTCTCACTGGCCGTCGCAAAGGCCAGCCCGGGCGTCTTCTCAATGTTGGCCAACTGCGTAATGACCTTGAAAGCGTAGCCTTGATCAACCAGGAAGGCCTGGCGCTTGGATGAGAAGTACATCTCTTGGGTATCCTTGGACACCAGTGAGTAGAAGAAGGCGTTGAAACCTTCGTCGTTACGACGCTTCGCTCGTAGAATTCGGCCAAGTCGCTGAGCTTCTTGACGACGAGAACCGTAATGGGAGGAGATCTGAATCAAGCACGTCGCCTCAGGTAGGTCAAGCGACGTATCTCCAATCTTGGACAGGAATAGCGTGTTGACCAAGGGGTTGTGCTGGAAGTTCTCAAGCACCCTCAAGCGCTCATCTTGACCTGTACCGCCAAAAATGAAAGCCTTCCCAAGCTTCAATGCGTATGCCTTGAGCGCATACACATTATCCGAGAAGACAATAATTTTGTCCCCTCGAGACTCGTGGTAATTGATCAGATATTGGCAGGCCTGGAACTTCCGGGGGTTCATGATATACAAAAGATTCTTCTTTCGTGAAGGCGCCCGCAAGTATTCATCATAGAACTCGGTAGGCATTGGACACCACACCTCAGCGCACTGCACCCTGGCAATGTGTCCTTGCTTAGACAACTCCATCCAATTGGCCTCAAAGAGCTTCGGCCCAATCAGGAAGTTGAGATCCGAAATCTTGTCATCTTCTCGTAGAAGGGTTGCTGTCAAGCCTAGCTTGGAGTGAGTCTTGATCTTCGATGCGACCCTTCGGAAGATTGTCGCCGGTACCACGTGGACCTCGTCGAGCAGCATGAGACCCCATTCCCGGCCAGTCAAGAACTTCATCATCTTTTCAGCCGTATAGGACCGTGCGCGAGATTGGGTAACCATGGAGTAGGTCGTGACCACGATACCAGTGCTTCCAGTGAAGAAGTTTCCCTTGGAATCCGAAGTAAAAGCGACAATATCGTCTGGGTTAATGTTGGACCATTTCAGGAATTCTTGTCTCCACTGGACCACCGACATGGAACTTGTGCAGAGAACAATGACGCCCTTCCTGACGGTGCAAGCTGCTGTAATACCCACAAGTGTTTTGCCGGCGCCGCATGGTAAGACAATCAAGCCGCTCTTGGCTCGCCCGTTGCCAAACATCTTGCTCAGACTCTTCTCCTGGTAAGGACGAATTTGAGTTCCTGGTTTCAAGTCGATGTCCAAGTTGGCATTGGCCTCATCTCGGTGGAAATCGTACTCTTCTAATACCGGATAGCCGAGGGTCAAGCATTCTTTTTGTACCGTTTCAACGTCGTTCTCAGCAATCTCGAAGGAATGCGCTACCTCCTGCTCATCGTCGTCCTCCTCGTTCAAAGTAGCAAAGACGTCACTCTCCTGAACAGGCTGCCCTTCCTTACTTGGCTCCTCGCCGTCCTGCGGCGTCTGCTGCTGCTGCTGCTGTTGCTGCTGTAGACCATTGACTTGCTTGACGCCAGCAGCATTCTCCGTACCGGGAATGACCAGTGCACCGAGTTTGGGAGCAGCGCTTGTCGTCGTCTCCGTTCCCTGCACGCGCAATGGTCCGATCTTGGGATTCTTGAGCAGCATTTGAAGCATATCCGGATCGGGGCTTTCGATGTAGTATTTGGTGTTCTTGAGCACAAGCTTCACCTTTCCGTACGTCTTGGTGCAGTTGGTGATGAAGTCTCTAATCTCTACAGGCAGCGGTGTTTTTAGGAATCGCTCGAGGGTGTTGATGATATCTCGTGGTGACAAGCCGACCGAAACGGCGGCGTACAGGCTATGCATCGTCAAGGCATACTCGTGCACGAATGTCGGTCTCGATAAGGGCTCGGCAATGGTGATGAGAAAGTCCTGTGCCTGCTCGGCTAGGGGATTAAAGCTCTCTAGGAAGATTCTGCCCTTCTGAGGATCGATCCACAGCGGTCGATTCTGGTGGTCCTTCTTGAGGTCGAGGTAGGAGAAGTCATGGTCACCAAAGATGTGCGGGAGTGGCTCGCGGATCTGATGTTTCTTTTGATACCGATCGAGCGAAAAGAGGTCTATATTCTTGTCGATGTCACGCTCCAGCACCTCGTCAACGGGCGCATCGTCCTCGGCATCATCGGCACTATCGATGCTGCGCGGCGTCGAAGCGCCAGGCGTTGCAGCTCGCGAGGACCTGCCTGCTTTTGCGTCGCCTTTGACGGCGTTCTCAGCCTTCCTCTTCGGTGGCATCTTGACGTGCCAGAGGGTGTTTCCAGGCAAAAGATCGCACGACGGAGTAACTAGGAAGAATGGGAAGAGTGAAAACTATCAGAAGGCTTGACGTAGGGACGGCCGGCGTGAATCAACCTTGCAGGCGTCAGACCATGACTAACTACACAATGACAAAATAGTGAGCAACAAAGGGCGACTTTGACTCGGCATAAATGTGTCATTAATTTTGTCAGGTGACAGACACCCTGGAGTCTCCAAACTTTTGCCTCCAATGACGGTGCCCATCTTTGCAGCCACTACGGCGTAGGTACCCCGCCAAAAATGTGCCCTTTCAGTAGGCGGACAATCGTAGATAGGACACCATCACGAATTACAAATCTTTAGCGAGCCAGCGCCGTGATATACTTTTTTAATTTCTTGAGCAGACGGCAAGAAGTTCCAAGAGCCATGTGGTGAGTTTTTGGATTCACAGTAACTACGGTCAAGCCTCTAACCTTTTCTTAAGCAAGCACATTCTCAACGCTCAGGTCGCCATCAGGTCGCCCTGTTGTACGTCTATCCCGGCCCGTCGTTCGCTTCCCATTACTAGGAGCTTTTTGACTGACAACCAAACGAAAGGCCGCAAGTGGTTTGACTGCGCGCAGTGCCACCATGAGCAGGAATCCCACGAGCTGCAGCAGAGCTTCGAGATGACGTTCGCCTGCAAGAAGTGCAAGAAGTGCTTCCGCAAGGACACCCAGGAATTCGAGGACAGCGACGAGTACTGCCCGCACTGCGATAACCACTTTGTTATCGATGCCAAGACACCTCAGGCAGCTCTGTCTGTTGAGAGCGAGGATGTTCGGGTGGACAACAAGATGCTCAAGGATGAACGGGTTGCGGATAAGAGGAAGAGAACCATCTTCGACCCTGATCCCGATACTGACAAGCTTGGTTGAAAGGTTGGAAGGGTGGTGAACAAAGACAGAAAAAGGAAAGGAAGAGCAAAGGTCGGATGGGTGGGTGGATGGTTTTAGCATAAGGCGTTGTGGTGGTTTACGATCCGATTTCATACTTCAAGGATTACGAGAGGGAACCCGACATTACATAATTTCGTACATTGACGTAGCGCAGAGCGCTTGAGCATAGACCGCTGCTTCTATCATCTTTGGAATTTAGCTGCCTCTATTCGGCTGAAGAGTCATCCTGGCCCCTGGTGAGAATAGCCGCGCTGCCAGTCCCGGGAGTCCGCCCGGTCTTCTTTTTGGCAGCCTCCTCCTGTTTCTCCTGCTCAATTTCCTTGACGTAGTCCTCAATCTCGTCGGTGGGTAGCATCTCAATTTCAGCATCCGGTGTCATTAGAGCAATCTCGATGTTCTTTGCACCAGTCTGAACCACCTCAAGAAGAGACTTGATCGCCAGCCGAATGGTAGCCTCGCGATCCATGTCCTCCTTGTAATTTCGCTCCAAGAATTCGCGGACCGTTTTGCTGGAGCGACCAATGGCATTCGCTTTCCTGTAGGCAGTATCAGCACCGAATTTCCACCAACCCCAAAGAATATCCATGTGCACTCACCAAGCAGAATAGATGCCGGAAGGTTCGGTCTGGTATAGCCGGGGTACTTGGGTGTTCTTGTCGAAACCAACGACCAAAGTGCTGATTCCGAACGGGCGGACACCGCCGGCCTGTGTGTACCGCTGTTGCACGCCAGCAACGTATTTGGTAATGTAGTCGACAGTGACGGGGTCTTCCACCGACAGCCGGTGAGACTGGGCCTCTAAGCGAGCCTTGTCGACAAGGATTCGGGCATCGGCGTTGAGGCCAGCAAAGGCCAAGGCGATATGATGATCGAGGAGTTGGATCTTGGACGGGGTGATGCGTGTGTCCTGGAGCTTCATCGCCGATCGCTTCTCACACCCGAGGACGACAGAGTCGGTACCCTTGACGCCGACGGCGCATGTGCCTACGTCCAGGTTAGTATTGGATTCGCTGAGCGTGTTAGAGCAAACCAACCTCTCTTCACAGCTTCTCCAGCATACTCAACCTGGAAGACATGACCATCGGGACTATTGCGCAATTAGATGAGATCCTCAGATTTGTTATATCTCGCGACGAACCTGAAGACTGGGAAAATGTTAGCCTGAGCATAAGTAGGGCGGGTTATGGAGGGGGGTTTGCTCACCAGAGAGAGCTCTGTCGTATCCGGAGGCCATTATTGCGGAAAATGTGTAGAGGTGGCAGACTTGTCGAGCTCCCGATGTTGATTTATTCGGTAGTACCCTGCGATTGTTTGGGCAGGCTATTGGTTTGGGAGACCGACGTAGTGTTGAGTGACGACGAGTTGGAAGGTAGGTCTGGTCGGTGGAGCTTCGTCAGTCCTGGAGCCTGCCCGAGCCTGCCTGCCCTCCATGATGCGGGAGCTGGTGCTGGAGCTGCCACCATGCTTTCCCCCCACTTGCTGAACCACCGTGACCACAACGGAGAAAAGTGGCGGCGAGCCCGCCCAGCCTCACTAATATTCACCGTCCGCTTGAGTGTGCTGTTCTCACGTGTGTTCCTATCATTATCATTGAATATGGACCGTTGAATTTTGGGAAACGCCTGTTTTCTCTGCCTCTTTTGTGTCAAACATGACTTGAAGTTTTTTTCAGAGTTTACTCGCGGAATCGCGGAATCTAGACAATCAAATTTCAAATATTGTATACCTAGGCGCTTGCGTGTTCTACGATCAGCCACTGGCCTTGTGAACCAATCCGCTCTGGATTACTACGGCGAAGATGATCCTCTCATACAATACAGCCAGAGCTGAAGGAGGCTATGGCTGCTAACTGAGCATGCTGGCCGCATACATTCATAACCACCGGCCGGCAACAAACTAACTAGCGGCTTGGACCACCAAAGCCATATCAACATCAGCATGCTCAAGATTTGAGGGAACTATCCAGACTCTATCATAATAGGATTCGTCTCGCCTGTGTTGGTGGTCCCCTTAGCCGCAGGACCAGCACTCTGCTTCTGCGGGATCACCGCAAGCTTCATCAAACTTGGCCCTTTGTGGGAAGGGGCAGATGATTCGTTCATGGATTTCGGATCCAGTCGCATTCAGCTTCACAGGCGAAGAGTCCGGTGCCTTGCCCTTCTCTACCCAGTCCATTAGCTGTTGCATGATGCGGACGGGCTGGCCACTTTTGCCGCCAGCGCAGTGACCCAAGCCAGGGACCTCGAAGTAGCGGTAGAAGTCGTGCGCATTGCCCGTCAACTCATCCACCTCTTTGTAGTACTCCTCCGTATTCGTATGGGGAATGAGCTCGTCAGCCTATCGCGGACACTCTGGTTAGCCTGCCTGGGTGAGAATTCAAGCGTGGAGTTGGAAATACTCGCCAGTCCGTGCATGGTGATCAACTTCCCCCCAGCATCGCGGAAGGGGGTCAAGTCAGGGTCAGCCGACCCAAGGATGGAGTTGTAGTACTGTGCTTGGTAGACCAGCTCGCTGAATTCCTCGCGGCTAATCGAGGACACGTCGAACTTCGGGTCCTTGCCTAACAGATATTTCATAAAGTCAACGACGATGTAGTTGGGAGCTCCCACACAGCCACTCTTATCACATTCCGTCACAGCAATCCCCAAGGACGCTGGATCCGCCAATTTTGTACCAGGCCGCACTCCTCTCATCAGCTTCCGCCCTCTCCGGATAGGCATGCCCGTCCACGTGTTGTTGACCACGGTCGCGGCTGTCTGGCTAATCTCAATCTTGGATCCCTTGATCTGCGAGCATTCGATAGCTTTCCCCACCACGGAGAAGGGGTCGAATGACTCCAAGCAGTCTTCCGGTAGGGAGATGACCCCATCTTTCACTCCGTCGAGCTCATCACAAGCAGCAACGGCCGCGGCATCAATGGCGTCCAGCTCGCAGGGGTATGGGTAGTCACCCAGCTCGTTCATGATTTGCTGGGGCCAGAACAGGTAAGGGGCTAGCTCGGCATTGTTCAGGGCCGGGGCAGCGGCGGAAATGCCATCATAGTCTTCGGGATAACGCTGAGCAATCATAAGGCCCATGCGCCCTCCCGTGGAACATCCGGTGAAGTACGAATACTTTGGGCCGCGGCCGTAGAAGCTTTTGACAACCGATTTTCCAACGACAGCCTAGACAACACTCATCAGCCGGTGGACGTTCTCAATCCGAAGTGAGAGTCTTTTCTACTTACCTGATCGTGCAGAGCAACGGACCCAAAGTTGTTCAGCTTGTTCAAGTTGACGTTGCCGGGGCTATGGAGCGCCCATGCTAGGTTCCCCGTGCTTCCAACACCGGCGTCGGTTGTGACCGTTGCAAAGCCGTCGGCCAAAGCCCCTATCATCATGGTATAGGTCAAGCTGAATCTTCCTGCGACCCATCCGCCGCCGCCAACGGCTTGCAACCGACTATTCCAGTTGTCGATAGGTAGCCATGTCTCGACAAAGACGTGGTCGCCCTGGCCGGGGTGGGTATACTCAACAATGACATTACAGAAGTTGGCATCCTCCAATTCGACCGATGGCGCAATGAACCTGCCAACATCGGGAGCTTCAGCGTTGAAATTTGTCACGAGATTGGCTCTGACGGACAGAACCTCGCCGCCTAATAGAGACGGACTAAATGTCGACGGCTGACACGCCGCAGCCAGGGAATAAGAACTCATGGCAAACGTGAAGAGCCAGTCAGGAGCCAATTGGAACGATGAGAAGAAGCTCCCAGGTTCCGAGGCTACCTGACGGGACATCGACACATATTTATATCCTCGTATACGCGGGCAATGGGTCCTCGCTGAACAACCCGAGCCATGGATCACGAGTTCGGACTTGTATCTGTAGTCTTCCCGGGGCCTCAATACGTACTAGTCCAACTAGTTCTTGCCCAGGATTTGCCTGTTTAAGCAGGAACTTTTCCTGCTTCACACTCAACCGGAGTCCTTGTCATGGTCATCCTGACCCCAGAACTCCGACATTTGTGGGGTAATAGATGGGCTGAAAGAATTCCTGGCTGATGCGAGCCCGGCATACTACCGCGTAGGGTTTGCGGGGGTGGACTTGGCATCATTGATGATCCACCGGAGGAATAGTGTGGAGTCGTTTGACGATCAACCTCCGGTGGAAGTGTCTCCGGTCTTGTGTATTCTGCACACGGCAAAGCTACTGTCCTGAGGGATCGCCCTCTGATTGAACAACACCATGTGTCCTAAGAGCGCATTCGTGAACGTAGCTCCAATAATCGTGTGTAGCTCAACTCAGATCAAATATCGTCTGCTCGAGATGCCAAGCAGCCGTCATCTCCGCAGTCATTAGGTTTTTCCGCAAGTCTCTCAGGATGTAGAATCCATGTCCTTCAACGCGAAAGAAGAATTACGTGCGTAAAAACTTCACATAGGTGAGAATAGCCGTAAAGATGAAAGGAAATGGCTGACGCCAGCCAAAGCCGCAAGCGGATTTGCGGACATGCTTCAACCAGGATAATCCTGGCCCCTGACTCGTTTGGCCGCCTTACTGATTTTCCAAATCGAGCCAACACCATGGTGTAGCTGTCTCATTCATTTTCCGAATCGGGCAAAACAGACTATGTATATACATATATTATAATTGGCGCTTATCGTTTCTTCATCTTATCTGCTTAAATATCATTACTGTCGGCTTCATGAATACAAAAATTCAAACGTCCGACACCCTCTTTGCCCGTGTTGTAAGTCAATGGCTCGATGTTCTGTATCATGACGCATTTCCTGCAGAGTCTTCCTCCAAAATCGATGCCCATTCCATAGATTCTTGTTTCTCTTGTCTTTCTTTCTCCCTGGTTTGTCTGTTTTTTTTTTTCTTCCCCTTTCTCTGCTTTTTGGTGGTCCCCCACACAGGCGCAGACAGGTCGCCTAGATTTGCTTGCGATTCCCATCCCATTCTAGTCTGTCACAGCATGTCTATCGTACTCAATACACTTCCAATGTCCCTGAAGCCGATACTAGGCAAGCAAGGATAGAGAAAGGCTTCCAGAAATGCTTTCACGGCCCGGTCTGTTGCAACAAGACACAAAAAGAAAGGTAATCAATCTGACAGGATCGCAACAAGAACTGGGACCAACTCCTCGCAGGCTCTATCCTCAACGGCTAGTTACCTCGTGCCAGCGATGCTGCTGGAAAGTTGACGCCAAAAACTGGCCCTTCTCTATTAGCCGAACTCTGAAAGAATCCAGCCAAAGTAGTTCGAGCAATCCGTCCCCAGAGGCAGCGTTGATATTTCGGTAGTAGTCCTGGGCAATCGTCAAGGGGGCGACAAGAAGGTCTGGCTGCATTGTCCCTGCCAGGGCTGAGTCCAGTCCACGGCAGACATTGTCAGC
The DNA here is from genome assembly GCA_013461505.1 of Ramularia coccinea. Taxonomy (NCBI): domain Eukaryota; kingdom Fungi; phylum Ascomycota; class Dothideomycetes; order Mycosphaerellales; family Mycosphaerellaceae; genus Ramularia; species Ramularia coccinea. The sequence continues at coordinate 4,304,340 of JABNMW010000001.1, read as the reverse complement.
CATGTCGCGTGTGAAATGGTACCGAGCAGCAATATCGAGTGTCAGGGGCGGTGTTTCCGGCCACATGTCGGGATAACTATCCGAGACAGGCTGGTAGAGACTATTGTCGAGGCCATCGATGCAGCCCTGAAGGGCTATCTGAGTCATCCAGAAGTAGACAAACATCATACCAGTGGAGCTATCCTTGAAGGAGTAGGGTTGACTAAACGGTAAGTCGGCGCCCAAGGCCGTGACGTCCTCGGCCCAGTAACTCAGAGGATGCTCGGCAGTGCCGCTGCTGGCTGCTTGGAACCAGTCGTTCAGTTTTACTTCGAGATCGAGGCAGTTGCGAAGCAATAGCTGGATCTCACTCCGCCGGGCTGAGGTTGCTTGTTGAGGGTGCAGGGCATCCAACTGCTCAAGCAATGACGGCAAGAGGACCATAATGTCCAGCAACCGGTCCATGAGAGATTTGGGATATCCCTCCCAAGGGACTGTGCACCAGTCCGGCTCGGTCAAGAAGCTAGATCTTCGGTTCCAAATAGCGGCGCCAGCCTATTGTAATTTGCATTAGCTCAGTTCATCCACATGTCTCGCGGTACTCCGGTTGCTGTGCCATCCGAGGAGGTCACGATTGATTGTATCCCTTTCCGCAGAACATATAAGAACATACCGTCATAGGTCGATAGACTCTGGAGAAGAAATGGTGATTTGGGAATGTCTTGCACTCTTGGGCGCCGCTTCCCAAAATTGCGTTCAAGGATATTCCGCTGCCAGATGCAAATGGCAATTGTTCGAGTGCAGTCTGTTCAAAACGATTAGCTTCATCTTAGCCTTTATTCAACAATAGAGAGACAGAAAAAAGAGAGAGAAGAGAGAGCCGAGTACGAGTGAGCAGGAATCTTACCTCGAATAGAAAGAGGCAGAAGTTCTGGCTCGAGGTGCTCGCCGCGTCCGAAGTTGCCAGATGCATCATGCATCGTGCTTGGGGACTAGCTGAGCTGTTTCTCGTCCCAGCAGACAGATCAGCCGGATTGTAAGGAGGTATCAGCAAGCGAAAGCTTTGATCCCCGTCGAGGGAAGGGGAGCTTCTTGCGGTGTTTAAGCTTTGTGGCGACGTGTGCAGCGCGCTTATGAGTGCGTAGTGTTCTTCCCCCTGGCTCGAGAGTCTAACGTAGTCTTCCCATGCGGAGTCAGGAGGCGTCGAAGTCGAGAAACTCGCTGGGCTGCCGGTGGCACTGCGCATGCTGTCAACGTCAGCCTCCCGCCTCGCAGCCCTTTTGTTCTGCTTGCTGGCAGAGCGTCCCCTCCTCCCTGACGGGGAGGGAGACGCCTGATGGCTGTTTGGGGTGAAAGTCACCCGACCCCTGTTTTCCGGGGTCCCGGTGATGAAGACCATCTCTCGCTGGTAACCCTCACATTGCCGGCCACTACTGATACATTTATGGCAATACGGGCGCTCATTGCTACACTTTTCAGTCTCTGTTAGCCAAATTGCTCGTCGAGTTACAGCCAAGGGAGGTAGAAGGCTGGAGAAAAGGGTGATGGAGCATCGAAGATACCTTTACCCGCCTCCTGCGGCAGGTCTCGCAGCCTTTGTATTTGCCAGGAACGCCAACCATATTATCAATGGTCTTGGTATAATGTCAAAATAAAGAAAGAATAGAAGACGGGGAGGAAAGAGGTCAAGGTCCAGGTCAATCTGAGACTGACCTTTGATCCGGTAGTGTTCTCAGAAACCTTTCGGGAAGATACTGGGCGGCTAACTCTTTGGGATTTCCAGATTGCAGTAAATTTCTGGTTTGGCTGCATACGGGCTATATACACATGTCTAGAGCATGCTCGAGCATAATATAGCATGATCTACAAGCCGATGGATAAACGCCGACGACAGATATAGTGGGACAGTAAGTGTAAGCGTGGCTTGCTGGGCCCCAAGTTTCCCAGGGTCTTGGAAGACCAAGGATGTGATTTGATCTCGAAGGACGGAAAGCTCGGTACCTTCTGGAGGAGTGCCACCCCTGGAGACAGACGGGCTTGGCCCTGGGTTCAGCGAAGAGAAGCGATTTCCATGTGCCTTCTCTGCAGCCGAGATCCTAGTGTTTCTTTAGTAGCCTAGCGGCAGTCGATAGCAAAGCTTCGCGTTGCCTACTTCATCTGGTGTCCTCCTATCCCCTAGGCTGTCGCTGCCCAGTGGCCAGTGGTCGGTGGTCAGTGCTCCGCGTCATGTCCTGTCGTGTCAAGTTGGGATATCTCTGGGGCTGTTACCCTTGCTGGCGCAACGACACCGGCAGATAGCAAGCACCCTGCGGGTTGGCAGCGCTGGCACTACGGTATTTTATGCTCAGTCTTAGTATTGCAAGCAATCACATGCTGGGCAAACCATCAAAAGCCCAAACGTACATGATGAGGGGCCTAGTATGTAGTCCATACAGTACTACAGAGTGGAGATACTGAGGAGCACTAGTAGCTTGCCTTACCGCATGTTGATGTCGGAGAGCCAGAGATGAATAGTCGTACGTCCGAAGAGGCAAACTCCTAGGTCCCCCATCTAGAACCCGGCTAGAGATTAAGGGTAGATTGTTCCTTCGTCCAGCGTTGAAACTACACCACGGCACCCATATACAGATCCGGGGGCCTGCTCCGTTCATCGTCGTGGCGGAGGGGAACACCAAAGAGGGAACAAAACTCGGCCGAGCGATAGAAAGGCAGTATTACTAGATGAACGGGCATGGTGGTCTGAGAGGGGTGGGTCTTACTGGGGCACCGGCGCGCTCTCCTAGCTTAGGAGGGCATCTGGGCGCATTAGTTTCTGGTCATGTTCAATCGTCCACTAGGTACCGATCCGTAAGTATCTTTCCTTGTCTATCATGACGGCCGCCAGTTAATGCCCTCTAACTGACTTGTGACCGCCGCACGGACGTATAGCCCTGACAGTTGTAGAGCCGATGGCAGCACGGCCTCTAGGCCTACCAGAGGAGCGAAGGAGCAGCATGACGGTGCAATTATGGAAGAAAAGGGAAGCAGAAGTAAAAGCCAGAGATGAATTCATTTCCGTGGGAAATTCGCGGTTTCTACGATTATTACTCAACGTGTACTAGCGCAGTAGCGTCAGGATCTAGAGTCGGTTGTGGCAGGAGCCATCCCGGTGCAATGCCCCCCATTACCTGCCATTGCCCGCGTGTTGCAGCCCGTGTAGTCCGTGCGACCAAATAATCCCCCGAATACGGTAGGTTTTCTACCGAACCCCGAGTGATGATCCCAGATGAAAAGGCAAGAAGCAACGAGTAAGGGGTAAGAGGCAAGAGGCAACAAACAATAGGCAGGAGTCGCTGAGTGTTCACGAGACATGGGAAGCGATTAAGACTAATACTGGTAGTAGTACCTGCCTTGACGTATTGTCATCAGGAGCGTCCACAGTCCTCCGTCCTCTTTAGTGTGACCAATCCCGACGTTCTAGAGCCCAAGGTAGGTTGTTATGACGAGATCCGGCAGATTCCGTGAAACTACGTTTACAGCATTAATATCACGCATAACATCAACCACCAGGAGGCCCTAGGATTGTCAGGAATCGAGGGTGCTAGCCCAGTGACGGCCTCAAGAATTGACACCATATCCAGTCATGTGGCCAGGGAAGCTCCGTTACTGCCAGTGGCTCGCTGAGGTGGGGGAGGCGGGGGGTTGTACAATAGGTGCTGGCGTACGGAGTACATTTAGCTTGGCTTTTACTACTAGTACTAGTAGTAGTAGTAGCAGTAGTAGCTACCTAGTACTACATGGCAGCGCTACACAGCGCATGGAGGGTCTGGGCTCTGACTGAGAACGTCATCATCTGTCAGGCGTGTACACTTAACTCCACAGCAGGTACGCTTAACTCCAGCTGCTGTGGTCTTGTCCAGCAAGGCGTCCCGTAGGGCGGAGCATACACGGAGACGAAAGATGTTCCCAGTCCTGGCTGAGAGGTGGTCCACATGGTGTCCGCCAGCATCAAGGTACTAGTCTAGTACCTTATGTACGATCATACTACTAGTGCTACTACTAGTACCACCTCATGTGGGCCTACACCATTCGTAGGGCTGCCACAGTGACACGGACTTGGGTGTCTGTCTGCTGTTCAACGCTGTTGGAACTTGGGGGCTTGATGAACCTTCCTCCTGGTAAGTTTCAAGATTCTCCTCTCAAGAACCAAAGACACCTGGATCTATACAGGCTATATTACTCCCTAGTCATCGACTGCTCGTACATCTCGCTACTCACTACTGTCACTGCCCGGGAGATAGATACTGTACCAGATTAGTACTGTTAGGTCAATTGATCATGGCACTTTGGGGATATTTACCGAGTAATTGATTAGCAATTATTGCAGGTTTCTGGAGAAGTTGCTGCTCGCCATCTGCCACTCTATCGACTTGCCATACACGTTTACGGAGTACACGGATACTTGGCATTTCTTGCCAGGGTGGCTACGACACTACAATGGTTGGTATGGGCACAGCCCGCAGCCTCGCGGCGTGCCAAGACCTATTCATTGTCTCGGGTCGTTGGATAGTCCAAGCGGTCTATCAATCGCCTTGAGAGTCCCACGGTTTGGGGCGCACAGCTCACCATGGAGGCAAATGTCAAGAGTTGGTGGAAGATCGGCAACCCCGAGATCCTTGTCGGGCGCGGCAAGTTCCAGGCGTGCTGAGTGCACACCGCTGACAGTGCTGAGCCCTACGGAACCAGGAACAACGACGCCCTGCACCAGCATCTGCAATTCGGAACTCTAGCGCCATTTTCCCGCATTCCCATTGGCCAGTCCCTTTTTGTCCAGTGTCATTTCTCTCGAGACTCGCCGAAGGTGCAGTCGTGGTACGTGCATGACTCGTGCCTGACAGTGCGTGACAAGCTGCCAGCTCTCTCCACATTCCGGGGCTAAACGTGAACTACTCCGTACCACTACTCCGTAGTAGACCCAAGCTTCAACACGCACGTGTCTCACTACGGCCCCCAAGGCTTTTTATCTCCTACAGGCTCGTACGATCCTAAGGGCACATATTGCCATTATGCCATGGACCCTCCCAGGGTCGTGCCCGTCGCCCGTTGCCCCTAGCCCGTGGATCCGCTTCCCATCGATGAACGGAGTAACTCCGCCTACTAAACTGGTCTAGATTGGCAGATTCGATCTCCGTCAGCGCTGGGTTCATGGCAGAGAGCTGTCAAGGATATCGGGGCCCATGGGGTATGGTACGTGACGATGCGATGCTCAGGAAGAAAGCGAACAGGTGCCCAACAAGTTGATGAAGCACATGGCGGTCCAAGACGAGAACACTTTACGCTACAACAGAGCGAGCAACACGCGCAAATCAAGAAATCGACAACCGGGTAGCCACTCGTCCTGTCGTCCCCGACACTGTACTAAAGAACGCCGACAAATCGCATCGGCGCTAAAGAACCTACTAGCTAGCATCGACCCAACACACTCCACTGACTCGCCCATGTCAGGTTACGGACTCCTTGGCTCTGCTCCTTGACATTCAGAGTATTCATATACACACAAGACAAAAGGAGAACACATAGTTCTATAAAGCTACCTAGTATGTGTCAATCAGCCACCGGACACTCGACCCGTGCATCAGGCGATTTCCATCTCGTAGAGGAGGGCCAGGAGCGGATGATGATCTGTGTCAAGTTCCCCCTGCTGACTGCTACATTATCGTCTTTGTTATACTCATACAAATACAACTAAATGTATTCTTTAGCGACAATTCATCCCAATCCGGCATCACTACACAACCATAACCCTTGTCATAATCCTCCGCAGCGTGCATATACATGCCTGCAGTGTGGGACACATGTACAATGTACGTGTACGGACATACACATACTCGTGGTGATGCACGAGCCATAGGGCTGAGCCAACCGTCCAGGTACTTACTCCGTACTTGTGAGGATTAGGCCGTAATAGTACTACCTTGTACTAGTGCTTGTAGGCTAGTACCTGCAGGAACGGATACTATGTGTTGATCTGCTACTAGTCTATTGCTTGGATATGTGAGGAGTAATAGTAGGTTTCGGAGCCTTGACCGTTACTACTACTAGTCTAGTACCCATTAAGGCCTGATTAGCCTCTAGATCATCTGTAGAATCTGTGGATTACGCGCGCGCTCGCAGCTCTTAGGTACCGCCAGGGGGAGGGACGCCTCACTCTCTTGTTTTCTTCACACCTCTGATGACTGTTCCGTAGTCCAGAAGTATGCACATCCTTTACCGCCCAAGCTAGTCTTGTGCCAGGCCGGTCTTGTGCTTGTGATACTGATCGCTGTGTCACACCCAAGGCAAGGCCAACGCCTTTTGCTACGGACACTTATCACGTACCGAGGATCAACACCACTGTGCGGAAAGGACAAGGATTGTAAGACGGAAAGTATTCCGTAACGAGGTTGAATATGTACTAATTATTTTGACGTGAATAGTGGGTATTACAGTCCTGCGGGTATCATATGTACTTGTAGGGGTTCATGATACCGTTCTGTAGGGATGAATAATTGGTCAGCAAAAAGTCGGTCCCATCACATCATCATCTTCAAGGTGAATAACTTGAACAGCTTGGAGGGAATCATGGGCAAACGGGTTCGCTAGTATTCCCCATTCCAGCCTAACAAGCTAGGGCACCCCAGACACTGCTAGTACCTAAGGTAGATACTAGTAGGTACCATGCGCGAATCCCTGCCCCGCCCTGTCGGACGGCTATTCGTCCAAATCGGGCAAAGACCAGAATCGCCAGGAAAGGCTCTAAGGATGCTTGGCATGCCCCATATGCAAGGGCATAGGAGGATTGCCGGCTAGTTGGCAGATAGGGGTGGATAAAAGGCAAAAGGGGAAAGAGGGAGGGAGGGAAGCTCATGGGTCATAGGACTGGGGAAGGTAGCGGGCCCGAGGCAAGAGGCACGGGAATCGCCGCAGGCAGGGTTCGAACAGGAGAAGGGACAATAGAAAATGGAAAATGGGAAATGGAAAAATCCACAGTGTGTTTCGAGATCACTTACCGGGTCGTACAGGTCCTTGATCTGCTTCATCAGCCCAATGGTCGTCTCGTCCCGGCTGTACCCAATGTAGTTCTTCTTGGCGATACCCAGACCGTGTTCTGCGCTGATGCTCCCCTGCCGCGCGGCAATCCACTCGTAGACGTATGGTTCTAGGACCTTCTCGACTCTCTCGTCGTATCTCCGGACGGGCACGTTGAGGTGCAGGTTCGAGTCGCCCATGTGGCCGTATCCTACGATGCCTACTACCGGGTGGTCGTCGGTGTCGCCCACCAGGCCGGCCTCCTCCATCTTGGCGGACATGTCGTCGACCAGTTCATACATATCGCTAATCGGGATGGACACGTCGTACTTGTAGGTGCCCCCCCAGTGACCCAGGCACTCTGGAATACCCTCGCGCCAGCTCCAAAGCGACCGCAACTGTGTCTCGTCCTGTGCCACGACGCCGTCCGAGATGACCTCCTTGGTCATGACGTCCTCCAGAAAGCTCTCCAGCTTAGCATAGTCGTGCTCACCGTTGGACCCGGACGTCTCGATCAAGCAGTAAAAGGGGTGGTCGTCCTCCAGCGGCTTCTTGCTGTCGGGCCTCACACGATGAACCAGCTTCTGGCTCTTGCCGTCCATGAGCTCAAACGCAGAGAGAATCTCCGACAGCTGCGACTTGGCCTCACGAAAGGCGAGCTGAACCTTGTCGAACGACTCAAGACCAAAGAACGCGACGTTGACGGCCGGCGAGCGCTGCGGGCACTGGATGCACACCTTGGTGATGATGCCAATGGTGCCCTCGCCGCCGATATGCAGCTGCTTCAGATCGTAGCCCGTGTTGTTCTTGCGTAGCGTGCAGAGGTCGTTCATGACAGTACCGTCGGGCAGCACAGCCTCGATGCCCAGGACGCTGCCGTGGAGACTTCCATATCGCAGCAGACGTAGACCACCGGCGTTGGTGGCCACGTTTCCGCCAATGTGGCACGATCCCTTTGCGCCTAGGTCGAGGGGGAAGATGTAGCCCTTTTTGGCCAGAAACGCGTCGGCCACCTCGAGAATGACACCGGCGTCGGCCACCAGAGAACCGCTGACCTCGTCAAACGAGATGATCTGGTTCATGCGGCTCATGCTGATGACAATCTCGTCAAAAACGGGCACCGAGCCACCTACGAGACCTGTGTTGCCGCCCTGCGGCACCACCGCGAGCTTGTGCTCGTTGCAGTACTTCAGGATCTTGCTCACGTCCTCCGTAGACCCAGGCTTCACCACCAGCCGGCACTGTCCCTTGTACTTGTGCAGCCAGTCCTCGTTGAACGGCTCAATGTCCTCGGAGGCGTCGCCGTTGAGGCCATCGATGACGGCAGAGGACGAGCCGAGAAGCTTCTTGAAATACTCGACATGCTCCTTGCTGAGTTGAGTGAAGCGAGGGTCGCGTTTGATGCTGGGATACGTCTCTGCGGTGGTCTTTGCGCGGCACGTTGTCGAGGGAGCCAGCAGCTTGGGCGCCGAGGTCGCGATGCCCCGAGCGACGTGAGTGCGCGCCGCCCTCGACTTTTGTCCGGCTCCGTAACCAATTCCGCATCCGCGCCCGCGCGCAACGCTGGGTGACGCTTCCGCAAGGACCGGGCGCAGAGCCCGGGCGGCTGTGACGCTCGTCCGCGAGGCCATGATCATTCGTGGGTGGCGCGCGAAACGTGCTGATACCGGCGGAGTTTCGTGGCCGAGTAAAGGGATTGAATTGGCGTTGCGTGATTGAGCGGGAAAGAAAGTCAAGATTCGAGGTGGCCTGCAACGGGAAAACGAGCATTATTTTCTAGGGGGACCCATTCGGACTCTTCCGGACCGGGAATCCATGCCCACGTACGTGACCGAGCACCGGGTTGGTTTTTGCGACCGGTCCGGTACCGGATACCTTCTTAGTGTTGGTGTTGACCTACCCTACATACTCGCCAGGGAGATGTCATTTCCTTTCCTCTTTGGTCCTTGTTACCCTTGGATTCTTTGTATGCATTGATCCTCGAACTTTGGTCTCTCTAGAAGCTTGGCGGACAATCATGAAATAGGAAAGCTACTAGTCTGCGTTGTGTTGCTGATTCAATAAAATCCTGATCATGGACAACTCCAGGCCTCTGGTCATACACATTTGTTGTGCGAAATGCTACACCATGGCGATATCTGCAACACACTATCAATAGCTAGTGCTGCATGTTTGAATTCTTCTCCATGTTAAAGTAAATCAATATTTATTCACGCATGGCTTGGTATATGTAAACTAAAGACTATTCCATCCGCCTGCCGGAACCGACCCGCCAAACACCAATGATGCATCTGACAATACTAGAGAAAGAAACAAGAGATGAAGAATCCGCTGCCACAAGGCTTTATCAACAGTCCAGAAAGAGAAAGAGGGAAAGAAAGGAGTAATATCCAGCCAAGCAAGCCGCAAGCCGACTTGATGCACTTGCCTCGCCCCCATCTTATTGTCCAACCCCGTTCGGCCGGTCATTTTTGCGAGGACTCACGCTGCGATTCGTCCTGTCCTGCAGGGAGCCGCTTCCGTCTCGCCCGCGCTCCTCGTCGATCATCTTCTCCATGAAGGAGATGTAGTCATACTGGGGCATCCCCCGGTCCCCGGACATGTCGGGCCCGTTATGCTCCGGCATCATCTCGGTAAGTTGATCAATGACCTCGTCGGGCACCAAGCTGTGCCTCAGATCCATCTCTGTCACATATGGCTTCCCATCGGCAACTTCGCGGAATGACTGGAACACCTGCTCGGCCGTGTTCTGATCTTCTGTGACGTCAACCATGAAGCGGATGAACTGCTCAAACGTGACTTGGTCATGACCTTCTGATGTATCCATGAAGTAGTCGTGCATCTCATCCTCGGAGAAGACCAGGCCAAGCGAGGCCAGGGCAGCGCTGAACTCAAGCTCGTGCAAGGAATTGCTATCCTCGCGATCGAAATGGCGGAAGACACTCTCAAACTCTTCCAGCTGAATAGGCGTCAGGTTGGTCATGCTTCTCGCCACCATTTGGTTCTCCAGGAAAGCCAGCTTCTTCTGCACCGAGGCCTTGACCAGGCCAAGCTCGTACCACAGCTCGTCATAAGTATATGTTGTGAAGTCGTTTTCCTCGATATTGGCCTCCTCACACTTGGCGTCTACTGCAGCTATTGTATCCAGGTAGCTGTCCATGGGCGGCAGGCTGTTGCTTAATTGCCTGACGTGGATCAGCTGATCCTCGACATCCCCGTCCAGGCCGGAGATGGCCAGCTGCATCGTATTGAGAGCCATGGCGAAATCGTTTGCCTTGTCGGCAAACGACTTCCGGAGAGCGTTCTTGATGCTGTAACACAAATCTGATTAGCATTTCCATCCACAACAACTCGAAAATTAGAAGCTTACTCTCTAATGGTCTCATTGATGAGCTGCGCCCGGTTCATCTCGGTTTGCGACAAGTTGCCCCAACTCTGCTCCAGTGCCTCCAATGTCAGGTCCTCGGGAGGCTCCCAGGGACGCAAGCGGTACGTGCCGAGTTTGGTCTTGATGTTGCCCAGTAGCGTCGCCAGGTCGCTCTTCTCAGCAACCCACTCGCGCTTCTTGCTCCTCTTGTACGCATTGAACTCCGCAGATTGGGCCTTCGCATCGCTGTAAGTGCCTTCAAATTCGGCATTCTGCCACTCGCCAACCTGCCCCTTGATGGCGTCGATCAGAGCCCGCATGCGCCTCTCGTAGGCACTCTGCATCTCCCATGCCCCCTGCATGCTGTTGACAAACTTTTCCACACGGCGACCTGCGTTTTCTACCTTTTCCATCTGCGAGAAGGCATGGAACCAGTACGCAATGTACGTCATGAGACTACGCTCATCGGGCTTTGGCACATCGCAGACATCCTCGACATCCAGCAAGTTGGGAATACCAATCTCCTTGCTCGCAATGTCGAATGCCATCTGCATGTTTCCGCGATGGTCTGACTTGTCAAGGGAGTCGTAGTCGATGAGGTCCGGCCGGTGGATGTCTAGCAGGGCGCAGAATGCCAGGCCATCGTTCCAGCTGCCACGGAAGTCCCGCACATCAACCTCATCATAGCAGGCGGTCTTCCTTTGACACCACAGCAGCAGTCCTTCCTTTGCTGACATACCCTCCTCGTTGATATCGCTGATGGTGAAGCGCAGAATGAGCGTCCATATCAGACCGAGAACGATCTTGGGGTTCTTGTTGACGACATCCTCGGCCCCAATGTTGGTCATCTGGATCCCTCTCGACTTGACAAAATCCAGTGCCAAATTGGCATTCTCGAACATCTGAACTCGTAGTTTCGGCTTGGACGCATAGCGGCCCAGTGGCTCGTTCGAGAGGCATTCTAAAAGGTGGATCAAGATGACCTATATATGTGTTCCATGTTAGCTGCTGTTTATTCTCCGAGGCGTCCTCGCACACTTACACCGTCGCTTAGATCCTCCACAAGATCCTTGACCTGGAGGTCGCGGGCCTCAATCTTGGTATTCAGCCTTTTTTCATCACGCGTATGTTAGCTTGCTCGTACTAAGGAAAGCCCAAGGGAGGACAACTGGTCGACGCACCATTTCGTGAACGTCTTTTGCTGAACAGCAACCCACCGCTGCTGCTCCGCAAACGCCATCCTGGTCAGACCCTGCTCATGGGGCGGCTCAATGGCAGCAAGAGCTTCGGCAGGACTGCTGGCACCTCGCTGGAACGTCCTGACCCGGTTGACGGTGGTGTGCTTGGAGGTTTTGATGCAGAAAGGTGATGCGGCGCTTTTGTTCCCGTTACTGCTAGACCGCTGGATCCGAGCAGCCAGCAACGCCTGCTTGTCTCGCCTGCTGCGTGGAGTGGGGAAGGGCGATGTACAAGTAGAGGAAGCCCAGGGGTCTGCGTCCTGCAGCTGCAGCTCCTTGGGGCAATCGTCGTAAGAGTAGGGATCAGTATCGGGGGATGACCAGCAAGTCGAGGCGGAGCTGGCGGTACTAAATGTGCTGGGAGTGGTAGAGACGAAGGAGAGAGTTGAAGACCGGGACGACTGCGATACTGAGAATGCTGTTGGCGTCGTTGGCGTAGTTGGTGTCGTTGGGGACTCGGAGCTCGTATAGCTGGCGCAGTCGCAGCCCTCACCGTCGTTGGGGTGTAAACAAAATGCCGGAAACTGCTCAGCGTCTTCCACGTTGCCGGGCTGCCACTGAGTCGACCCCTCAGTCCCCTGGAGGGCGCTCTCCTCAGTTGGGTCGGGCATTTCTTAGTGGCCGAAGGCTTAGCGGCTGTGGTGCGCTGTGGACTCTGTCGGTGGGGGCCCGTTTCTACCGGACTCCGAGTCGCAATTACTTAGAGTTTAACGGCCTTGTTGCCGCGGTGCGAACACTTCTCCCTAGTAGTAAACGTTCAATAATCAAATCAACCCTGCTTTCGCTACCTGGCTGGTTCAAGGTTTATGCTAGTCGCAATATATGCTGTTTATCGGTATAATTGAGACGTTCAAAGCAAGTCGTTAGAAGCATAAAGTCTAGGGCTTCCACAGGAACAGAGGGCTCTGCTGTATTATAAGTGTTCTGTGAGCGCGCATGGAATACTCCTGTCCTGAACTGTCTCGGGCTCAAGCCTAGAAAACTGCCGGTCAATCTACATGGGCTGTTCAAGCACTCTGAGACGAGCGGGTTACCAACAGATGCCTCGATCAGGCCGAAAACGACTCGAATGGCTCTCGGCTTGTACTCTGGAAGATAGTGAACTGGCTTTGGGGGGGCTAGTAAGTGCCCGATGCTACCCCGGATTGTGCAGGTGCTGCTTCATCCAATTCATGCGCTTTTATGCAGAAGAGGCATTGGAAACATCGGGCGCTCTGCCGTACTGACTTTCAGCCTGCGCTTCGTGAAACCTCTTGTATGGTGGCTGTGAGTGGTCGTTCATGCGTTTCGTTTCACTTCGAGCAGCGTGAGCCTAAAACCCCTTTCGCAGTGCCGTCCTGAAGCTGATGCCTTCGATGGCCAATCCGTGCTCATTTTCTTCTGTCACAAGTCGTTGCGAGTGTTTCTCCGATGGCACTCATTCCTGGGACGATGCCAGTGCGCATGCCGACCGCAGGGCTTCAGATTACACGTTCAATCACGTTATCGCAGCTCTAGAGGCAGGTCAAAGTGACACCGTGTAGATAGTACATTTCTTCATCGTACATATACATGTCCTGAAACCCTTCTAATATAGTACAAGTATACTTCAGCAGCCCCAATTCCAATGGCCCGAAATAAACGCAAGTCTCCTTCTAGTTGGGGCCCCGCTTGCCCTTGATCTTGTTCTTCTCCGTAGAACGTAGTGCGAAGCGCTCCTTTCTCCACGCAAATACCATCTTGTCCACATTGCCCATGTCGTGTTTCGGCTTGCGCATGTACGTCAAACGGGCACGCCTTGCCCTCTTCGGTCGTCGCCAGATGATATCGATGGCCTTGGTCGTCGGGCTGTAGATCTTGTACCACATCTCCACGCTCACTTTCATCAGCTGTCCTCGCAGCTGGATCGCCGTGGCTACTCCCCTTCGTCGAATCTGGAGGAAGACGCCGGCGAAGGGCTCGCCGGACTTGGGCGTTACCATGAGAACGTCTCCCACTTTGGCACTGTCGGAGAGGTCCTTGGAGAACATGCGCGTCCTCGCGCCGGTAGGGTCGAGCCTTGCTATTTGTTGTTCGTGAAGCGTAGGCATGGGATCTGGCATCTTGTCGCGGGCGGATTGGATCTGTGGCCAAATTTTGAACTTGCTGAGCCTCTCCTTCACATGACCTAGCCCCCAGAAACCCGTTAGCTCCTATCTTTGATACAAATTCTTCACACAACAGTGGCTGTCCATACGGGAACGAGCGCTGAAAGGCCCGACGACTGGTGCTTCGGTGACAGCCTTTGGCGTCGTTGTGGTCGCAAGTGATCGACGGTAGACATTTTGGTGTCGTGCGCGACGAAACGCCGCCTTGAGGCAGCCCGAGGACCGTCCCGCGCTCGCGACGTTCATCGTGGATGTCGATTTGTGGATGATGGCTCGGAGAGTAGAGGATTTGGAGGTAGCTAGCAATGTCGACGCCAATGAAAAAGGCCTTGGGAATCTCGTAGTGAGGATGCAAGGATGGAACTCCAATCCTGGGCTGTGATTGGCTCGGCGGATATATCTACCGACCCAAGGTGTCGTGCTCCCCCTACCCCAGTACCACTGGCAGTAGTAGTAGTCTAGTAAGTGCTGTAGGTCGTATTATTAGTTGTATCTGTAGTACTAATAATCCGCGTCAAGCAACTTTTTCGATGCGACGGAGACCAACCGGAATCTCCAATTCACAACCACCAAAATGTATGGCAGGACAGCGCCATCGGCCCTGAGGGGCCTGAGTCGCCTCAATGGTTCTGTTTCCATGTCAGGCTCAGTGTGTGCTCGTCACTTTAGTGCCACCCCGAATTACGGTACGTTTGCAACTGCTCCTGATTCAAGCTGAGGAACATCAGTATTGACAGACGATGTGATTATAGGTGTGTCTAAGGTGTACACGCCGACCGACAACACGGAGCTCAACTCGATTCTTCAAGAGATTCAAGAGAAGATCATCTACCCAGCCTACTTGCCTGAAAAGCAGCGCAAGATCGTTTTCTCGCCGGCCAAAAAGGCATATCTCGAACAGAATCCCATTGACATTGAGTTGGAGGGCGAGGAGTACCGATTCAAGGCGATGGACCCGAGCCAGGACATTCGAGACTCGAAGCTTATGCTCTGGGACGCGATGCGGCATATGAAGACGAAAGCAGACTGGCAAAATCTGGGAACCCTGCTCGCTGGATATCAGAAGGCCGGCATTCGTCTGAAGCCCAATTCTATCGGCAAGATTGTCCGTTTGGCCGCTGAGGCCGATAGGATCGAACTGTTGGTCGACTATCTTCAGCAGTCTAGAGACACAGGCCTGTACCTTAGCAGCAAGGAGCAATTTGTACGGATTTTCCTGGCCATCTGCCGCAGGGTCAACGCCGCCGAGGGGGATATCGACACTATCCGACACGCCACCAAGATGGCAGATGCTTTACTTGATATCGTCCAGCGCCCAGAGCACATGAAGAAAGCCAACCGGGGGAAGACGAGCACTCGATCGTTCCTTCACTTTTCCGCTGTTGGTCGCACCATGTTGGTGCACGCCCGTGCTTCGCTGGCACAAGCTAGGCTACAGGCGGGCGAGCCCATCGACCAGGACTTGATTGCTATCAAGGATGACCTGGCTTTGCTCCCATCTCTGTGGGCGCCCCATCTGGAGGACGGCGTTCCACTGAGCCAGCTCCCGGAACTGAAAGAGATGAACCCTACCGTGGAGGGGTTGGAAGAGCCCCAGCGGTCGACTGAGTCGCGCCAACGTAACACCCTAACCCATCCCCCAACCCTCAGTGGGTACGCATATCTGGAAGCTTTGGCTTGGACGATACGAGGCATTCGGGCAGCGGAAGGGTTGATGAGTGTGGAGGCCGCGCCTCTGCTGCCGCTGATTGAGCCGCTCAAGGAGCATGCCGGAGAACTCCTGACCACTGTTGGAGAAACCAGGAAGGCACTCTGGCTTGGCCATTTCGAGGCCACCCTTGGTTCTCAGTAGGCATGATTTTCTTCCAGGTCAAGTGGGCTAGAGAGTGACGTCTGCAACTGTACGTTAGGATGATTGGGGAGATCGAACTTGTACAATACATATTCTAGGCATCGGCTATGGCAACACTATGTACTTTTCTAAATGTTTGGGGATGGCCCCCAACAGCTTCTTCTCCGAGAGCCACTTGCGAGAAAACAACCTATCGGCGTACCTGTAGGCACCATCACACAGCATTGTCACCACGGTGTGGCCCTTGCCTAGCTTCTCGGCCACCTCCTTGGCCGCCACAACGTTGAGCGATGAACTGGCGCCCAGGTATAGCCCTTCCTCGTCCAGGCAGCGGTACACCATTTCTATGCTCTTCTCATCGGAAATGTGCAGTGAGCCATCCACCAAGTCAATGTCCGGCTGGAGGTTGTCTGTGATGCGGCCCTGGCCAATGCCCTCTGTGATACTGGAGCCCGTTCGCTCAATGAGCTTACCGCCGGAGCTGATGTACGAGTGCAGCACGCTGCCTGGTGGGTCGGCGAGGAAGCTCTTGACGCGGCCGTTGGACACGTCCTTAAGGTAGCGAGTGACACCGGCAAGGGTGCCGGCCGTGCCCGTAGCGCAAGTAAAGGCGTGCAGCTTCCCGTGGGTCTGCGCCCAGATCTCCGGCCCCGTCGTCTCAATGTGCGCGCGGCGGTTGGCCGTGTTGTCAAACTGGTTCGTCCACACGGCGTTGTCGAGGCCCTCGGCGTGTCGCCGCGCCTGGTGGTTGTAGTTGTCCGGGTTGTCGAAGGCGACGGCGGGGACGGGGTAGACCTCGGCGCCCAGCAGGCGGAGCAGGTCAATCTTGCCCTGGGATTGGGTGTTGGGCATGTAGATGACGAGCTTGTACCCGCGCGACCGGCAGACGTGGGCGAGGCCGATGCCTGTGTTGCCGGCAGTGCCCTCAACGACGGTGCCTCCTGGGCGGAGGAGACCGCGCTCCTCGGCGTCCTTGACAACGTAGAGCGCGGCGCGATCCTTGATAGAGCCGCCGGGGTTCATGAACTCGGCCTTGCCGAGCACCTCGCAGCCGGTCTCCTCAGAGAGGCGGTTCAATCGTATCAGTGGAGTGTTACCAATGGCTAAATTGACGACTGGTCAGCAAGACACGCCCCTTCAAAGAGCCGGGAAGGCATGGGGATGCAACTGACCTTCAGTGAGTCCCCTTGCGACGCCCTGCGCCTTTGACACATGGATCGTATGCAGACTGGGCTCGGCAGCAGCCTTGACCGACGAGGCCGCGAGCCGGCAGGCAGTGCGTCGAAACATTGTGTGGTGCTGGTCTTGCTACGAAGCTGAGCGAGAGCTGGGTCCCTTCTCTTCCACAAACTAGACAGCGTAACAACCAAGGGTATCGTACCTTAGATTGGTAAGCTATACTTTGTTGGACCGAGGGTTAAGGTTACGGAGGGAATTGGCAGGGCTGCGGTCGCGGTACAAACATTTTGGTGGGGCCGAGCGCCGCAAATCACGTCAATTGGCAATGCAGGGTCCGGCATTCGGAGCCCGAGCCAACTTCATCTCAGGCTTACTAGACCACCGACAATTACTACTTGTACTACCTTTATACAGCGGCGTCGTTTCAGATTGCTCAGGCATAGGTAAAATTTGTGACTTTCAAACATGAAGCTTGCATTTTGTTGACTCATTGCTCATAGCTTCGTACATCTTGTTAATGTTCACATCATTTCCTTCTTGTAACACGTATCGACATTCCTATACGTAGTAGACCTTCAAACTCCCAAGTCAGGCGTTCTGTTCCATGATTGGCACATATTTGGTCGGGAATAAACCCTTGGAGCCCATGAATGTCCCATGGGACCATTCTCCGTTTTGATCTTCAATCTCTGTGACCTCCGCTCCACGAGGAAACATCAGTTCATCGTCTACGCCAGCCTTAGGATACCAAGGCCACTTGGCAACTCCCCGAGCACCAACACCTCCGTCAGGTGGAAAACTATCCGAAAAGGTAGTTGATCCATCTGATGTAGGCGCAGTCTCTTTCACGTCCTTGGTAACGAGCCGCTCAAACTTCTGGTCTCCTTGTACCCAGGCCCACTTCTGTAGTCCCTTGCCCTGGTGTTCTGCGTTTTCGTACGGTTCGGCACGGAGCGCTCGTCCACCGACCATGTCCCGGTCGACATATCGCCATTGGCCGATCTGGCCTTCCACAAAGCCGACAATCACCATCCTGTGGCCATTGAGACATCGCCTCCAGCCTGCGTATCCATTCTCGACGCTAATTTCACCATGTGCCACGGTGTTGGCATAGCAAGAGAAGCAGATGTCGTAGTCGCCCGCAGCCGCCCCTGCTACGAGCTGGCTAGTGCATTCATAGCAATGATAGCGCGGCTCTGTTGGCAGTATCTTCTCTTGGCAGAGATCACACCGCGTATTGAACGTCAGAGGCTGGAATGGGCCTATGCTAGAAGCCGTTGGGCCTGTGAAGATCGCAGCGGCAGGTGGTCGGCCTGAGGATCTCGGGGTAAGAGGACGACCATTGGTCGTTTCCGTCGTCTCGTGAGTGAGCGGTAACAGCATGTGTGTGCATGATTTCCCTTGGTTTACGCAGTTGTTGCAGAAGCCCCAGTCTCCATCGTTGCAGACATCGCATCGCCAATAGCATTCATTAGTCCATACGAAACATCGACAGCAGAAAGTCCCGCTTTCGAGCCTGTGTTTGGGATCTTCCC
The DNA here is from genome assembly GCA_013461505.1 of Ramularia coccinea. Taxonomy (NCBI): domain Eukaryota; kingdom Fungi; phylum Ascomycota; class Dothideomycetes; order Mycosphaerellales; family Mycosphaerellaceae; genus Ramularia; species Ramularia coccinea. The sequence goes on along the minus strand of JABNMW010000001.1, from coordinate 4,286,017 downwards.
TTGTGAGCGTCTTCCTCCCATCCGCACCGCCCGGGGTGGATTGAGGTGGTGTATAGCGGCAGGCCTTCAGCATATGGGGCATGGCGATCTTTCCGTCGTTGTTCTGTCGGTACGTATCCCACCTACGCCATGCGCCGTAGCCGAACCCGAACCAGTAGAGACACCCCTTCCCAGCCCGATAACAGTCGAGACAGATATTCCACTGTCCATCTGCACAGATATAGCAATTGTAATGGAGCTCATATTCGATGTGGCTTCTTCGACATGATGAGCAAGTGATGGAAGGTTCTGGGTAGAGCTGGGATCTAGTGCGTTGGTGCCCAGACTTGGAGGAGCTTGAGCTGGCGGGAGTCGTCACTGCTGAATGAACGACCGCCAGCTCCGCGGGCTTGTAGGCTATGGGAGCATCGGAAACTGTTGTTTGTTCTGGAGGGGTGCTGGGTGTCTGTGTCTGGGGCGGCTGTGCCTGGGCCGGGCTGGGATCTCGAGATAAGGTGGGATTGGCGTACGGCACGCGGCTGGCAAAGGACGCTAGATTGGTTGTGGTACTTGTAGGGAGTTCCTGTGGCGGTGGACTGGCGGCTGGCACATTGGGTGTGCTCGAGCTTCTCACTTCGCTGATGCCCGGCCGCAGGTTCCCGGATTCCGCCGCCTGAGTGCGCAGGGGAAGATCAGTCTGAGAGCGGGCTGCAGGCTGCTGGGAGTCAAACGACCGGTTGTCTGATGCTGAAGGTGGATTATAGGACACGGGAGCCGTCGTGCTTCGGCTGCTGCCACTACCCGTCCTCCGCCTCGGACGGCTCGCCGTGTCTCGTACGTCGAGGGTTGCAGACATGGCAGGGGGCGGTCTACTCCTGTCTTCCATTGCACGATTGGCGCTAGCAGATCGAGAATGGCTGTGTACACGACTTCCAGACCGGCTCTCCCTTCTCGCCGCCGCAGTCGGCCTCGACTCTGGCTGGCTGCTACCGTCAGCTGGGCGTTGTGAACCGCTGCGACCGCTGTGGCCGCTCTGTCCGCTGTGGCCGCTGGCGTTGCTCCGCCTCCTTGTTCGCTGTTGATGGGAGCGTCCCCTCTGGCGCCGTCTGTATGCCTCGGTGATTCTCCTACTGAGCTCATCGTCGCGGCTGAGGTCGATATTGTCGAGATCAAGCCCCTCGAGGAGCCCCTCCTCCTGAATCTGGCGCGCAAAGTCTTCAATCTCCCTCTCGATATCCCGTTCGCTCATGTCGGCGGAGCTGATTAACGACCGTAGAGAAGACTGATGCTCAACCTGCCGCTGCCGCGACTCGCTCCTCCTTTCTCGACGGCGGCCACCGCCATCCCCGGGGCTGAGCTGATCGGCACTACGACGACTAGTCACATCCCGCCGGGTTCGCCTTCCTCCATCTGCGGCACGTCGACGGCGGCTGTCCGAGCTCGGCTCGCCGCTCGACCTCGACCGGCCGTCACTGGGTCGTCTTGACCCCGGCGGCAAGCCAGAAGCGCCGCTGGCCTCTCGCAAGCTCAGTTCCCGGACCTCATCCACCAGTCTTCGATCCTCCTCATCCGCTTCCCTCTCCTCCGCTGTGCGCTCCCGCGTGGTGATCTTGGGCAGGACCTGGTCGCCGGGCTTGTACTTGGCCGCCATATCCTCCTTGTCCTTTGCCGAGCGGGCCTTGTCCGGGTGCGCCGTGACGAACATGTCTAACAGGGTCACAACGGTGGCATTGTGCCTGGTGTCGCGCACCTTTGCGCGGCATGACGGGCAGGTGAAGAGGACCGCGTCGGGCGTAGGCGGTGTCGGCGCCTTCTCAATCGTGACCGCCTGGAAGCTGAACCATTCTTTTAAGCAAGAACCGCAGAACGTATGGAGGCAGTCAAGAAGAGTGAGAGGCTGATACAGCAGCTCTGTGCAAATCTGCATCTTAGAATTTAGCCATGGCGACGATACGCGGGACCCCGACATTTCGCAAGCCAAGCAGCGGGGGAGGAAGCTGGGTTAGTGAGGGCCAAACGCACCGAGCACGTCAGCTCCTTTTCTAGGTCTAGACCACCCTTTGGGGAATCCATTCATGATAATGCTGCTCTGGAAAACACAGGAGAATGGAGCTGGAGGAGCGAAGAAAGGAATGAGGAGAAGCCAAGGCCCGGGGATACGAGATGCTGAGGTTGGGCTGAATGGGCAAGACCAAGCGGAAGCGGGATGGCGGCTGCACAGAGACAAAGCTCGTGTGGTCGTTCGTTGGTGGGGCGTTTGGGCCGCCAAGCAACATGAGCTATTACTGCTACCACTAATTACTACTACCTGTACAAGTACTAAGGTAGACTAATACTACGGCGTAGTAGTAACACTAATAATTGCTATATGCATGTGCACAAGAACATTCATACTCATTACCCAACAATGCACAAACTTATCGCCTTGGGCCCATTTGCCTACTGTCACAGTACTAAATATAAGGGAACTGCAGTGCCTTACTAGGATGGCACAATGATGAGGATGCCATGGTTGTACACTACTCAGTCACAAGGCATCGATGGGTCAACGACGCTGGACGCCCACTTACAACTACTGAGTGTATACTATTAGTATTACTACCTGCACTAGATATAGTAGTTACAGTAGCACTAAAGAATGGTCATTCGCACCCAGCTTACAAGACCGCCGTAAGCATTACCAGAGCTGTCACAGGTGCATGCAGCTGACTGCATCGAGTCATACAAGAGCTTTGACTTCTTGAATTATAACTGATTTGTAGAGCACCCGGCAGAGTCACTGGTCAAAAGACTCGCTGTGATAGACTCATCATGTATATGAAAACGGCGCCCGCCTACGCGCTGTTGTTTCCTAAGAGTGAGTCCACTCGGCCTTCTTCTTTTCCGCAAAGGCCTTCATGCCAATCTTCTGGTCCTGGCTGCCGAAGAGGCTGTGGAACACGCGCCTCTCAAACTCAACACCGTCGCGCAGAGGCAGATCCTGACTCTTGTTAACCACCTCCTTGCAGCCCTGGACAGCCACCTTGGAGTATCCGGCAATCGTCTCGGCCGTCTTGAGCGTCTCCTCCATCAAGGCCTCGTAAGTGGGGAAGGTCCTGGCGGCAACACCCCACTTCTCCGCCTCGACGCCCGAGAAGGACTTGCCGGTCAAAATCAACTCCATGGCCTTGGCCTTGCCAATGGCCCGCGTCAAGCGCTGGCTGCCACCGGCACCGGGAATCGTGCCCAGCTTGACTTCAGGTTGGCCAAAGTTGGCGTTCTCGGTACAGTAGATGAGATCGGTCATCATGGCGAGCTCGCATCCGCCGCCGAGAGCGTGGCCGGAGACCGCAGCGATGATTGGCTTTTTGATCTGGGTGGTGAGTAACGACCAAGACTCGATGAAGGACTTCGTGTATGCTTCGGCAAAGGTGAGAGGAGCCATCTCCTTGATATCAGCTCCGGCAGCGAAGGCCTTCTGAGAGCCGGTGAGGATAATGACCGAGGTGTCGTCCGCGGCATTGAAGTCGTTCAGAGCCTCGTTGACTTCGTTGATGAGCGGTGTGCAGAGGGCATTGAGAGCCTTGGGACGGTTCAAGGTCACTTATATCCCGTTAGCATCTGATCATCTCTGCTGCTGGAGGAAAAGCGGGAGTAGGCTGCGGCGCACCTTGTCCCACGCCAGGCTTAGGCTGGGAGACCTGAATGTACTCATAGTTGCGTGTGCTGTATGCCCTGACGCATTGCGGTAGTGTCGCTTTCTGAAAAGGTACTGTGCGAATGGCGGCAGAGGCCGGCCTCATGCATCGCAATGCGCTCATGATCGCGGGTGGTCCGGGTCTTGGATGATATTGGAAGCTAGCTATAGTACCTAGGTAAGCTGGTGACGACAGACTGATGATAGTCAATCGGACCTTGAAATATCGGGAGGAGATGTGTCTGCGTCCAGTCCGGAAAACCGTAGCTTCGGTGATCCAAGTGGGATGTGGTTGTCGAAGAATTGAAGCACAATGTATTATCTTTTTCTGTTGTTTTGGAGTTGAAGTGTCGTGTTGAAGCTCGGTTAAGGGATGGAGGGATCCCATGGAAAGCATCGGCTTTGGGACCGAGGATACTGGCTTCCAGTGTGGAGAGCTAGCCGGGCGGCCACTGATTGGATGGTGCATCAAAGTTGGCGGGGTAGATAATGCTTGCACAAATAATTATGCATGCTAATCTGATTCATCCTCGACTTAGACCTGCATCATGTCCTATTAGATACTACCATGCTCTCACTACATTCAGTAATTGGTTTGGATTTCATGTAGAAATCATTCTTAGGTCCCGAATCCAACAAAGCCGGCAGCAATCGATTTAATGTAGTACATTAAAATCTTTCTGTTGTTACGGCATTGTTCTCTGGAAACTGTAGGCTCTCCTTGAGGGGGGGAAAGTGGCCCTGTTGTCGTCGATGGCATTGTGGTTCGCGTCACTTCGTTCGGAATCTCGAAATGGACGACCTCAAGCTCCCCGATATCTACCAAGCTCTGTCTGGATTGCCAGGACATGAAGATAGATATTGAATATATGATAATAATAGAAGACATTCGAGGGTTCACTTTAAATATTTTGGACTTTCCAGGTCAACAACCTACTTAAGAGTTTCGCAGTCGCTGCGTGACTAAAGCGCCATCTATGCCATCCAAGATGTAGAAAAGTATGGCAAGACAAATGAGCTGTAAGCGAATGGCGCATAGCAATGACGACGGTTAAGTGACACAACAGACAATGCTGGAGATAGCTATCGGGACCGCCGTCAAGATCACGAGACCGTAGTCGTACGCACAACCTGGAAGTATGCCATGTACAAGATACGACTAATACTCCGTAGTAATAATTGAAAATGGACTTGAAGTCTTCACAATTGGACCAGGGCGGTATAAACAAATATGGGGCAAGGGTGCACCCGGATTCAGGGGTTCAGCCCATAACCGGCAAAGCCTCGGAGACCCAGAGCACCGGGGCGGGGCGCCTTGGCCATTGTACGTGGCGCTCATAGGGTACTAAGGCATCTTGCAGTGGCACTCCGTACAGAGGCAGCAGGTACCACACGTACTATACCTTATGGATTAGGGATAACGTGGCTTAGTGGCAGGGAATTTCCAAAGCCTCGCAGTTCCGTTCGCGACTGACTGACTGACTGACCTGTTTCCCCATCCACCACCAACCACGATCCAAGGTATCTCCTCTGCAACCGAGCGACCTTTGACGACACGTTAGCTCGTGCTCTTCTATTCACATCTCTCGTTCAACCCATTTTTGTCTTCTCGCGCTTTGTCACTGAAAGCTCCTTGTCAGCTACGACTTGCCTTAATTTTTTTTGCCCACCATGGAGGCCCCGGAACCCGATCAGACCCCTTTTGAGGCCGTGGCCACGCATACGAACAAGCTTCAGATGGTTCGCTCTTCCTCTTCCCGCGTCTGCGCCTGAACCTGCTTGCGTGTAGCAGGCCTCGCATCTCTGATAGAATGCGCCGGCTAACCCTTCCATAGCGATACCAAGCGCTTCTAGACCAGTCAACCCCATACGTTACCTACCGATGGGTTGGCTCCGGCGTACTCCTCATACTCTTCTTTCTTCGCATTCTAGTGGCGCAAGGATGGTACATCGGTTCGTTTGCCCCCCTTTGGAGGCGACGTCGACTTCGACTCCGCCTCCGAATCCTGATCGCGAGCGACTTTTGACTAACGAGACGATGATAGTCGCCTACGCCCTCGGCATCTACCTGCTGAACCTTTTCTTGGCCTTCCTCTCGCCTAAGTTCGACCCCTCCAACGAAGCCATAGACAATGAGATGGAGGATGGCTCCGTAGGCACCCTGCCTACGCGCTCTGATGAAGAATTCAAGCCCTTCATCCGCCGCCTCCCAGAGTTCAAGTTCTGGTACTGGGCCACCCGCGCCGTGGCGCTCTCCTTTGTTTGCAGTTGGTTCGAGGTCTTCAACGTCCCGGTCTTCTGGCCTGTCCTGCTCATGTACTGGTTCATGTTGTTCTTCCTCACGAGTACGTGGCCTTTTGGCATACCATCAAAGCTCCCAGACCCATCTGAACAGAAGCTAATTCGCAGCACAGTGCGCAAGCAAATCCAGCACATGATCAAGTACCGTTACGTGCCTTTCTCCATTGGCAAGAAGAACTATGCCAAGAACAGCTCATAAAGAGAAAGGACAGCGGACACAGTGTCCGCACATGACCCCATTGCGCGCAGCACGCAGCACCAGATATAGCCATACATAACGTTTCTGCTTGTGGGACTATGATGATTGTATAATTAAGGGAAGAATGGGGACAGAAGGAAAGGTCTTGGGAGGCGTTGACAAATTTGGTGTTTCAAACCTCAGGTATGCTTGACAAGCGTATGTGACTATACAAGACGCCAGGTGGCCGCTACTTGGCGAACGAGAGTATAACAAAAAGGGCACCTTTTTCACATACTTCATCTACTAATTACAACTACTACCTTCATGATGTAGAGAGAATGGACTTGTCAAGGGCCATTGATAGCTAGGAATGACTTCTAATGGCGGCCTTTCGAGCCTATGATGAACAATAGAAAGAATAAATTAACTGACTGACCCATCGTCTCTATATCATCGCATGACCCTAGGCGTCAATCGGACTGTCTCTAGTTTACAACAAAGAAACTAATGCTGAGATGCTGTGGTGGTGCGCAGTGGTTGTGATTGTGGTTGTGGGGCTCTAGCAAGGCGAACTGGGTGGTAGCAGTGCGCAGCAGCCTCATCCGCGCGACTTGGCTGGTGGGAAAGCGGCTGGGTTTTTTTGGTGGTCGATCCTCTCAAGGTAGCTTCAAGTTCAGCTTAACCTCAACTGCCCATCAACTTCCACCCACGACGCAACCACCCGACTCACCTCTTCCACTTCGACATCCTCATTGTCATTTGTTGCACAGCTAATATCGAGCTCATGCTTGTATAGCTCCGGGCGCGCATCGACGCAACCAACAGCTCAAAGGGGCTGCTTGTCCGTCGAGGACAGCAGCAGACCGCGTTCCCAATCGCCCAACATGTCGTCCTCACGCTCCGGCGACCGCATGATCCACCAGGACTTCATCGCCCGAATCCGCTACTCCAATGCCTTGCCTCCGCCGCCAAACCCGCCGAAGCTGCTGGATATTCCCAACACGGGACTTGCCAGCGGCCAGTACACAACCCCAGGCTTTGCTTCCCGCTTAGCCAGGGAGCAGCCGCTCAACATCGAGGCTGATGCAGAGCTGGGCATGCCCCTTGATCTTGTGGGCATGCCCGGCGTGTTTGATGGCGACGAGAGATGTGAGTTATCGATTCGCAATGTTTCTATCATGGACCAGGAGCTGACTATTGCCCTCTAGCTATACAGGCACCCGCGCATCCTCCGGCGGTTCATCCTCACGACAGAGCCCTGCTGAGGCCAATCGCCGCCCTCGGGAAGCGCAAGCCTGCCGAATCCAACGTCTCCTTTTTGCGTCGCACCGAATACATTTCCAACCTGTCCACGAAGCGAGCCGACGCCGCCCCCGCGCGTGTCATGCTCGGCAAGGCCAAGAAAGCTGCCCGCCGACCCGAGCCGTCTGCCGATTCGCCCGAGGTCATCAAACGCAAGATTGGTCGCAGCTTCGACCTAGCAGAGGAGGAGCGGACCAACTACAAGCGCGTGAAGCACCCGTCCAAGAAGAACCTCCAGCTCGTCGACGCGACCCCCCTCCTGCCCGACCTCGAGGCCTTCCCGGATTCAGGCGCGTTCGTCACCATCAAGTTCGCCACGAATCCCGTGCCCAGCACGTCCGAGTACGACAAGCGCCTGCTCACTTCCCTCTTCAAGCCCATTGAGCGCACCCAGGCCGAGGAGGAGGCGTACGAAGCCGCACTTGAGGCTCACACCCAGGACCCGGAGAACGTGCCTAAACCGCAGAATTTTATGAATTATGAGTTCTTCCTGCCGCACAGCAAGTCCACCGGGAATAACTTCCGCCGCATGTTTGACGTCGCCGACCGGGAGCGCGAGAGCGAGAGCCTCTACACCCACGAGACGGACACGGGCGGCTGTTTCCAGTTCAACCGGGTCAGGGCGTACGAGACAGCCCAGGAGACGGAACTCGACCACACGTCCAAGTACTCTAATGAAATTATCCTGGCAGAGAACGATGATGACACCGACTTTCCCCGTCAGCGAGCCATGTACTACTACCCAGTCCTTCAAAAGTCCACTATCCGACCTCAGCGCACCAAGAACATTGCGCGCACTGTTGGCGTAGGGGACGAGGACGAGAAGATTGTGGAGCGCATTGACCTCACCGTGCAAGACCCGAGCGAGGACATGCGGACCGCTATGAAGAAGTACAGGGATCAGCCATTCGGCTGGGAAGAGGAAGAGGTTGCCGAAGAACAGGAGGTTGTCGAGGAGTCGCGGGGCGCGCGAGACCAGAGCGAAGATGCCGAGAGCGAGGGTGACGGAGCAGAAGCACAGCGTGACGTTGGAAGCCCCAGGCGATCTCACTCTTCGCCTGAACCCCGTGATGCCGAAGGCGAGGACGATGACTAGTGTTCTTCAGCAACCATTTATCCATCCATTCATGTACAGTGTTTCTCACAAAGACCCCGTCAAGGAGTAGCTAGGCGTTTGGACAAATGTGAAAAGATTGTTTTAACTCAAGTCTTCTCACGTTGCTACAAGACCCATCATCGGTCCTTTGTGTATGTCTAATCCATCGTGACTGGGTATAAGTATAGGATGAAAAAAATACCCACCAAAGCCCTTGCAGTATGCATGCACCATACCTCCCTGTGTATATACCAGTAGAAAGATCCTTTATGCGCCACCATGCCGCTGAAATGAAAAAGCCAAACATCGCAATGGTAAAACAACGTAATTCTCAAAGACCCTTGCCGCCGTTGACTTGTGAGATGGCTCACTATACAAGCCTGGTTTTGGAGCTGGCCATATCGTATCCAATGATTTCGCGATTGTCGTCAGTCACTCGGGCATATCTATACACGTATGGTTAGTGACCAAAAAAAGCCAAGCGTTTCGGCGAGGCGAGACTTACTCTAACAGGAGGCGGAAGAACCAGGCCTCCATATCCTCGTTGCGCACAGCCTTGTTGGCCCATTCGCGGCTCTCTTCTGCCATCCGCTCTGCCTCGGCCTTTCCCTGGTTATCGAGCGCAAAATACCGAACAGCCTCAAGCCAGTCGGCGCCCTGAAGGCTCAGTGGCACATAGTGAAGCCAAGGTTTGAGCCACCCATTGTGCCACTCACGGAACAAGGCCATTTTGAAGACGAGGCTGCGGCTCTGCAGGAAGGCATAGAAGCGGCCGGAGAAGGCATTCCCGTCCATGTCAAGCAGGTATTTATAGCCCCAGGCGGCGTGCTGCTCCGAGTTGACCGTGGGCTCGAAGAAGTTGACCTCGGCGTTGCAGTCTCCTGGATCGCACTGGCCAATGTGAGAAAAGGTGACGTTGAGGAGATCGCGGTGCTCGGCGCGGGAGATTTGGTTAACCTCCCATGCCGGGTCTGCAGTGCTGCCTTGGTTGGCAAACACCTTGGCGTCTTCGCGGCCGTTAATCTTCTGGACGAAGCGCTGGCGATGTTGACGCCTCCATGCGCCGTTGCGGCTGTAACCGCCAGTTGTTGAGCCTCGCCAGTACAGCTGGGCTTGCTTTTCCTCCCACGCCATGTCGTCCTCCTCGTCGTAAGTGACCTTTCCGTACCAATACCACGGCGAAGGGTACACAAGGTCTGCGTAGGATGAGATCTTTGACTGTGAGAATATAGGAAAAAGGTCGTGAACAATGTTGTACGAATTGGGAACATCAAAGAAGCCGTGCGACGTGCTCACCGACGGGCTGAGGCAGATGTCGGACATGGCCGTGGTATTGTAGACGAATCCGAGGTCACTGTACCCATACTCGCTCAAATAGTCCACCTGATCCTCTTCTTCGAGAACGCGAGCCGGGCTGTTTGGAGAACAAGGCATCCGCGAGTGTGTCCAGGTGGGCTGGCGGGATAGCACGTTGAAACGGGTGACCTTTGTCTCTTCAAAGGCCAGCCCGTTGCTGAGCTCGGCCGCTGTTGGGCTGAAGTCGTTGACTGGACTCTTGACCGCATTGGCGGCGGGCATGTTCTTGTCCTTGGCTGTGGCCAGAAGCCTCGTCATATCATCATGTGGCACGACTACCCGGGGCTCGTCGTGGATGTTGAATGCCAGATCCATGTCAGGCAGATACTGCACAAACTTCTCCAACATTCCAACCGTCGCATTCCGTTGCCACTCTTGGCCTTCTTCAAGCAGAGCAATTCGATGATTCCTTATCCCGACTTTGATCAAGAAATTGTCGCCCCCAATCGCCTCCTTAGCACGCTCTCTGATTGTCTTCGGTTTGAGCCCCCAAAACGGCGCAATCATGTCGTAAACAGTGTCAAACTCGTCTACAAGCTGGACATTGTTCTTTGTAGCATATTCAAACCACTTGTCGAAGTTGGGGGGAGGCGGCATCCCATATCGTTTCCTGTACTCGGCAACAGCGTCCTTGAGGGTCTTGGACTGACGGCTCTTCATTGTCTTGAATTCGCGCTGGGCATCGTTGATGAGATCTTGGATCGGGTGCGTTGCTGGACCTCTGCTCTTCTTTGGGGTGCCGGATGGAGTGTTCACCCATTGTGATTGTAGTTGAGCATCCTCGTCTTCGGATTGCAGTCGATTCTGGGCGTGAGAGGTATCTCGGGGCTGTGGCGCTTTCAGGGCCTGAGGCCACTCCGATATCTGGGGTCCGGCAGGCTGTCGGCGAATGCTAAATAAGCAGAAGCATATGAAAGTGAAGGCAAGCAGCGGCAGGCTCAGACGGCGACGCATGCCAGCCGGGAGATTTGCTGCCATTTCGGTGCACTTTTGTGTGTTCAGATGCTGAACAAGCGACGACCCCCCTGCGTAAGAAGAAGTCAAAAATAATTAATCCGCCAAGCGCAGACCAGCCATCGAAAGGAAAGGTGTGAATATAGATTTGCGAGTCCGAACGTGATTACGTGATAAATGGTGAGGAATAACCGTTATTTCGTTACTCTTTGTTTGAATAGATACCCAATTGGGATTTGTTTACTTTGGGTTTATTTTCCTCCGAGCAACGGGCCTCAGTGCTTTCTTGGCGCGCGGTGTCACTGACCACTCGCCGGAAGGACAGGGATCTAAGCGCCTGCCTTTTGACAGCGACTCAATATTAGTGGTACCCTGCTCTCAACGCAGGCCCCGAGAAGGAATTGTAATATCATAAGAAGAATCAAGTAAAAGAAGAGGTCTTATGATGATTTCGTATGTCTTGTTCTACCATATATCACTCCAAGTGGATGCCCAGGGTAGACTACGATCTTATCTTCGGTAATGAAGTTCGACAGAGAAGTAAACAAAATGCCGTCCTTGCTCTATTGCACGCAGTGCTTACGAGTCCTGGTCGACAAGCAACATGGTCTGTCCTCCAGGTTTCATGCTTTGCAGAGCACTATCATTACTAGTAGTGCCGGATATAGGTCCGAGTGAATCACGTTGAATCACGCTTCGCAAGACAACATTGGCTTAAGAGGAGCCTTCTCTCATGAGTCAAGCCGGTATCGAATTTGGTTCCATTGCTCCAGGATATATGCGATAATCACAAGAAAATCATGGTATCTGCCCCGAAGGAAATAGTCATCACCATCAACACCGAAAAAATCCTAGCTTTAACGCTTTTGTTTATATTTTTCCATTCCATCGTCCCGTGCCATCCAGACGTCTAGTAGAAGAAACCAATAATCTTGCCAGCGACGTGCTTGCGGCGGGCCTCCTCGTGGTCCATGATACCAGCGGAGGTGGTCAGGACAACGTAACCGAATTGACGGGCAGGCAGCAGCTTGGTGACCCAGTTCTCGAGGTCGTTGAGCTGGACGTTGTAGCGGGGGGAGATGACACCAGTCTTGTTGAGACGGCCGTTCAGCTCGACAACGATCTTGCCGGAGCGGTGATCATCGATCTGCTCGAAGGCACCGATGTAGCCTAGAAGGAGATGAAATATCAGTATATGTGTTGCGGAAGATTAAACGTAGAAACGTCATGGGTCAAGTTTTAAATTGAAAATCAGAGACACGTGTAAGATCTCCGCGGTTGAATCTATCGGCAGTTTATAGGGGCAGAAGTCGTGGAGCGGAATCGACCGTCGCCCTAGTTATCATGCCGAATGGAGGAGAGGTTGGGGGAAACTTGGTGAACCCGAAGACGCTTCAACGTGAAGTTGTGTAGAAGTTCCAAAAAAAAAACATACCGTGGCGCTGCATGACGGTGAGGAACTTGACAATGACCTTGGAGCTGGGTCGGATCAGGACCTGACGCTTGCCACACTTCTCGGCATTGTTGATCGAGTTGAGGGCGTCGTGGAGAACGGATGTGCGGACCATTTTGGCGGCTTGTCAAATGGAGATTCTCAAGTCGGACGAAGAAATGAGGTATCTGCCACAAAGTGCGATATTAGCCTCAGTGGCCTGAACAAGCGAGGAGAGTGCCCCCAGCGATAGGTCTCGACGAGGGTTCAACCGCCCAGTGCTGAAGAGGAGTGGCGTATCTCGAGTCGTCGGTCGCAAAAGCGGCCCTTCCCGCAAAGAAACTTGCGAATTCACCATCCAAGAGTTCCTCATGATGGAAGCCGACTCTCGAGATTGCCCTCCCCTGCCACGACAAGAGGCATCCTCCGGGTCCCAACCATGATCGCTTTTCAGTGGGCAGGAAGCCTATACATACCTCTGGAATGATCCGTGTGATTGAGGTTTGGGGGTGGTGGGAAAAAGTCGTGATAGTCGTACAGCGGTGAAAAATTCCGGCAAGGTGAACGGGGAGCACGAATAGGTGGGTCGGCAGAATTGGTGTGTGCCCTGGTGGTCCGTGCACGTAAAAATGCCCTAATGATGTGCGCACTCGCTCTGCCTGCATTTTCGGTAACCGCCCGATAACGAGGGACGAACATATCTCGATCAACCCAAAGCCAAAAAAAAATCAACACCCCTTCCCCCCCAATTTCCTTTCTATAACTTATTTGAATCTTCGAGGATCGCCCGACAAGAAAAATAATACAAGATGGTGAGTCTTGTCGCCCGGCTCCGTGTTTGCGCCCTATAGTGTCCTCTCCGATTATCGCGCCCGCCACCGCTCCGATTGTCGAATGCGAGATAATGGGAGTTGATTTTTGGGGGAGGGGCAAAAAGAACGAGGACAAGACTGGATGGAGGATCAGCTGAGACGATGCTAACATTTGCGGGAATCAGTCGGACGTAGAAGACAACACCCCCGAGGTCGCCGATGAGGTCGAGGTTTCCGGCGATGCCCCCAAGGGTCAGATGTCCGTTCTGGACGCTCTGAAGGGTGTCCTGAAGCTCGCTCTCATCCACGACGGTCTTGCTCGCGGTCTCCGTGAGGCTTCCAAGGCTCTGGACCGTCGTCAGGCCCACATGTGTGTCCTGAACGAGAACTGCGAGGAGGAGGCCTACAAGAAGCTCGTCATTGCTCTGTGCTCCGAGCACAAGATCCCTCTGATCAAGGTTCCCGATGGCAAGCAGCTTGGAGAGTGGGCCGGTCTTTGTACGTTTTTTCACCTCTTCTTATCCTCGGGATGGAGATGATTGAGCATCAACTCTCGCTCGAATATGCGGATCCCAGAACATACTAACAAGTCTTATCAGGCGTCCTCGACCGTGAGGGTAACGCTCGCAAGGTCGTCAACTGCTCTTGCGTCGTTGTCAAGGACTGGGGTGAGGAGTCGCAGGAGCGCTCCATCCTGCTCAACTACTTCCAGACTGAGCAATAAGTGTTTGGGCGCGGCGTTGCTACGAAGGGGGGAAAATAAGAGGCGCGGTCTTGGTTTACAGGGCTCGCTGGCACCGGGTCATTTTATCGGTGCTCTCATACCGCTTCTTCTGAGCGCGGTCATCACTTTTGCGGAAGGGGAAATAAACAAAAAATTTCCAATTGCACAACCGTGCCTTGCCCTTGATTCTCTGGAACGTGACTACTATCACTGCCACTGCCGCTACTGCTACTTTTTGCCTTCGACCTACAATGATGTCAATGCCTGTACTGTTGTTCGCGCTCCTTGTACATACCATGATGATGTGGTAGCCGAATTCAGTCTTGACCTCGGTGAATTTCGGGTTGCTTGTAGTGCTTGTTTCCATTACAAATGCAACCTCTTCAAACTTGGGGTCCAGACTTCCTTTGGTCTTCCATCCTAAAGCGCCGCCTATTGATTGATGAGTGATCAAGTTCAGTAATGGTTGTATAGCATACAAGATCCTGACAAAGTTTCGGATGAAAATTTGAGGCCCATACCTTGTCGTGCCTTATCCTCAGAAAAGTTACGCGCCACTTCGTCGAACTTGACGCCCTCGTCCAGCTTAGCAAGAGCCTCTTCCTTCTTACTGTGCTTCTCACACTTGTAGCAGAAGAGTCAGCTTCAGCTACTCACAACCGCAGAATACTGCATCATCATAGTAGGATAGGCTGCTCACCAGGATGTGGCGGACGTTGATAGACTGAGCTCCTTTAGCCTTCCCAGCGTCCTTATCCCCCCCACCTCCACCCTTTCCTTTCCCTCCCGCTTTATCTCCGCCCTTTTTGTCGTTCTTACCCATCTTGCCTGCTGTCTTGGGCACGGGGCTTGGGTTTCCGAGGATGTACGAGGCAACAATGGCTTGGCTGCTACTACGACTACTAGTAGTGGGTGAGATGTTGCGTTGACAGGTCCGGGTATGGCGAGGGCAGGAACCCCGCTGGAGGGGCATTTTCTGACGACGTACAGAACCTCATCTACGTGTCTGCGCTCTGGAGGTAATATGAGCCACGACTAGGAGATTTCGTAATTTCGCTACTCTTCCTCTAATTAGAAGATGAACTTGATGTTTCGGAAAGATGACAAAAACTTTTCCGGCTGGCATGCATCAATGTTCAGGCTCTCACATCACTTGCTCCACTCGGCAGAATAGGAATTCGCTACCAGGAGTCTAGGAAAGAGAGAATTGATGAAAATTAGTTTGGGTCCAGGATCGGAGTATCTATGTAATTCCACGGCGACTCCCAACAGTAACGAAGTTTGACGAGTCTATGAATGCAACATCGCATCATGATCCTTGTTATCCTTTCTGTCGGTACGTCCAAAGGGAGTTGGGCAAGATACCAGGGACCCCTCTGGCGCTGTCCTTCTCCGACCCTTTACCCAAGCTCGGTCGCCCTCGCTTTCTAGACATTCCTCGACTTCCATTGCTGGAACACTGATTCTCCGAAGTTTGTCTGTATCAGGTCTCCCTCGAGCCTCTCGATGAGGAGCTAGTCATCAAGGCAAGATGGCATGGGCCGATTGATCACATCCTGCAGCAGTGGTTGGTCCTCGGCACGGCGCAGCACCACCTTGAGATTGAAAATGTCTGTCGTGGGGTTGCGTATCTGGGAGTATCCAACAACTCTGTATCTGAAAGACACTCAGCCAAGTGCACAAGGTCCTTGCTTGTGCCATAATCCTGGGTACCAAAACTCACACTCCATCATAGCGCACGCCGCATGAAGGTGCCAGGGCGCTCTGTAAAGGGGAGCCACGTAAAATACGAATGTGTTGTCCAACATGCTTCATCAGCGGCACAAACATGTCGCCCGGTTTCCCTTGTCTGGTATATGTGCTCACATTGCCAGACATGGATATTCTCTCGGCTCCTGACAAAAGTGGCAGAGTAGGCATATCGTACTCGGCTTGGGAGAGAACCTGACGAGGCGTGCCCACAATGCCCTCGGCGTGTGCGCAAGCTACGTTCGGCCACCAACTGAGAGGCTTGGTAAGTTACATATTGTGTTGATGCTGGAGGACGTTGGCACTTACTGCCCCTCTTCAAAGCCACCTTTGATGTCACATTGCGAAAGCCGCTCCGTCTTCTTGGCTTTCCAGAAATCAAGGAGAGCCGGGTCCGTGTCGGCGTCAAAGTAAACCTTTTCGAGCCGGCCACCTTGGCTTCGTAGTAGCCCAGACCGCACCTTGTCGAGGCAGGCGTAGGAATCCCGGAAGCGAGCCCTCCACTGCCTTTGCAGGCTTTCAGCTACCTTAAGATCGGCACGATATGAGATGGGCACCGGGTTTGGTCGGTGATCTGGATCCAGCATATCTTCAAGAAGCTTGTCGAGATGCGTTTGCCTAATAGTCTCAAGACCAAGAGCAAGTGCCCCATCGCACTCGTACTTGACCGCGGCGCCGAGCACTCCCATCAGCTCGCCGCGCTTCGCTCCTAAGCTTCTGTACCTACGAAGGCTCAGTCGGACCTCATCACTCAAAGCGGTCAGTCTCTTGATCTGAGAGTCATTATCCCCGGGTATCAGCTCATTGCTTGGCTGAGCCGTGACTATTTGACCTTGGGTTCTTTAGCAGATTTGGAGTTTTGGTTTGAGTAAATTTTGGAAAACTGACTTGAGAGATCGGCAGCTTGCTCGGGCTTCGTTCCTTTGGTCTCGACTGGCTTGGCTCGGGCGGACTTGAGTTTGGACACTCGGCGATAGATGGGCACTTTCGACTTGTCGCCATCGGGCTTACTTTGCGGCCATAGCTGCGATGTCCATGAGGAATTTGATGCGTCCGGAGACGCTCGATCCTTGTCCCCGGACTGCATTGCTGTCGTCGCGGGCCCTGGGTGGCCAACGTCACGCTGTTCCTAAGTTGAGGACGAGTCCAAGACGATGGAACGTCGATGGGGATGTCAGTCCCTTTGTGCTAACATAATTGTGAGAATTTCTATACGAGAAGGTCATTTTAATCAAGGGCTCAGGTTTGCCGCTTGACGACCGACTACTGACTTCCGTCTCCTGCTCCGGAGAAGGCGCCTGGGAGTTTCAAGCAGTTTTGCCTGGAATCGGGAAGTCGCAAGGCACCTCCTCTGGTGGACGAATGTTCACATATGAGGGACCGACGAGAGAAATCCCTTACATTGTGCCATCATCTCGAATACCAAAATTGTGTGCCCAGGTAGCCATTCAAGCAGGTCATACGAGTTGACACGGACTATCAACCTCATCTTCAACGGACCCAAAGCCACCAAAGGCAGGCATAGCATCAGTTCTCTGAAGCTATACAATCTCAAGAATCCTAGCTACTGCGCGCTCGAGAATTTTCTCCACCATTTCACGTGGCATCATACCTTCCGCGAACGTGGCATTAATGACCGAATCGCCACCCTGAACGCCAGCGACATGGAAGACTGCACCTCGCGTCCCCTGCGGACCATTCATTGCCCCGGCTGAGAACTGGGCATCATCAATAGCCCAAGGTCCAATGGTACGTTTCTCAGTCTTGGTGCCACCCCCCGGGAACACACCTATGTTGGAAACACTAAAGGTGGGTTTGAACGAGCCAGTTGAGGATGGAAACGCGTTTTGCACCACATCTTCGAGATCTGTTCCGAGATGCTTGACGGCAATCCAGTTTCTTATGGCCTTTCCGGATAGGGCGCTCGTCATTTCCTCTTTGTAGCTTCGTACAAGGTC
The DNA here is from genome assembly GCA_013461505.1 of Ramularia coccinea. NCBI lineage: Eukaryota > Fungi > Ascomycota > Dothideomycetes > Mycosphaerellales > Mycosphaerellaceae > Ramularia > Ramularia coccinea. The sequence continues at coordinate 4,268,497 of JABNMW010000001.1, read as the reverse complement.
CCATACGGCTTCAATGTTGAGAGATCGTATCTCTTTTCCCTTCCCCTTGGTCACCACGCGCTGAAACGGCCCTAGTCGATGCCAGCACGTCCAGCTTCCCGAGGCATTCACAAATGTTCCGTTCTCGGTTCCTCCACCGATTCGTGACATGGGAAGCATGGGGCGTAGGTCAAAGTTCCAGCGAGTCGCTCCAAACCTAGCCTCCGGATAGAACTCAGTCGCCAGTACGACGGTGAGCATGGTGATTAGAAGAGGTGTAAACGTGGTCTGACGGGCTCTACAAGCGTCAATGATTCGTGACATCTGTTCCGCTGGTATACGATGGCTAGAGATCCGTGTGACTGTTCGTTGAGATGGTTCCGCGACTGCTGTTCTTGACTTCAGATGAGGCCTCAACGGTGGAAGATCGCCATGAATCTGCGAGCTGCCGTACCATAGCCTCAAGAGCCACCATATGAATTGTGCCCACAGCATCTCCACAATGCTGACTTTACCCTCCCATGCGTCTTCTGGTTCATGGGTGAGGGGCGCATCGGCTCTGGGATGGACGATGGCGGGCGGGGCATCCTTGCTTCTGCTTCCGTTCGGAGGGGACCGACAATTGAGGGCAGCGAGAAACTCCTGATGAAAGACCATTCCAGCCTTGCCGTCGCCGAGAGAGTGATGGTAGACGAAGCAAAGGCTATGTCCTTTGACGAAAAGCTTCCACAATGGTCGCTCAGGCTCATCGGCGCCCCATAGCCACTGGTTGTGGGCCCTTTCCAGATCTTTTGAGGTTATCGTTAATCCATTTTGACCATCGTCGAGATATTCGATACATTGTTCAAGGTCAATAGCAGGTAGTACGCCGGTGTGCAGCTCGTGTTTACCCTTATTGGGAGACGGTCGCTGTACGAAGACATGCGACAAGGCGGAATGCTTCTCGACAACCACTCGAAGCGCGTCGATGATTGCCTCTTTCTCAAGCACAGCTCCATTGCTAGCGGTATAGTGTGCAGACACAAGGATGTCGGACCATATGCCCAAACGGTGGTAGAGATACCACAAGCGTTGGAGAGAGCCTGTGTTTGAGGTCAATGACGAAGCCAAAATGTATTGCTTAGTGTACTCAACGCACCTGTTCCCTGTACCAACACATAGTTTTTTGAAGATTGCTCGTCCATCATGAACTTGATTATCTGTCTTTAGTGGTTGTGTTCTTCTTGTTTGTTGTTGTTCCTGTAACTATTCCGCAAATACCAAAATATGCCTGATAGCTACACAAAGTTGCCAATTGTACGCCTTCATTGTAGCACTTTATAACAAGTCGCTTGAAGGATACGATATCGGCCTTGCGATGAGAACCATGGTGAGTCAGACGGTGAAGGCGCAGCGATTTTAAAGATGCCGAGTCATATACTAGATACCTAATGTAGTAGCTGCTGTGGTCTCGATGCAACTTACACCCAAGCCAATTAAAATGTCCAAACATTGCATATGATGGGGTAGGCATGAAAAAGCCGGTCAGATTGAATAGTAAAAAAGAACCAACGTTCCCGAAATACGTCTTGGGCTTTGCAGTAGTAGGTATATTCCTCCCAAAGCTTTGAAACATAGAGCCAAAGTGAATCTCATCAGTAGAGATTGTGACCTCGACTTACAGGCAATTTAAGTGGCCCCCGAAGATGGAACATGGCCCGAGTGGGAATGCTTTTCCGAGGCTACCAGGGCTAGAGGAGTAAGCGCCTCGGCTCAAGGATATAAAGGAACCGACGAACTCGAAGGGTGTGGGGAATACGGTATACGGGATTCTTCTCCCATCAATCCCAAACTCGCCTCTGGTCAATTGAAGCCGTATTCCGGCGGATTCACAAGGCAAAAGAGGCACAATGGCACCTGTCGAACTGACGGCTATCATCACCCCCAAGTCGCCAGAGAAGGGTGCAAGGGTAAGTTAAGCTCACGCCGCCACACCAAGGCCTCCAATGTAATGTGCTGGTAAAAAGCGGTAAATTTGACTTCCAGAAAAGTTCCTTGAGCTGTTCACAGCCGTCGCCGAACATGTAGCCCAGCATGAGCGTGATTACGTTGATCGGTACGAGCTGCACAAGGGCATCAGGGAGCAGAACGAAGAGGAGCAATTCGTCGTTCTCGAGAGGTGAGCCAGGAAAAAGAAGATCCCAGGCTCCAGATTATAAGCATCCGTGAACGAGCTGAGCATGCTGATAACCCTCGCCTAGTTACAAGAACAAGGAAGGCCTGGATAAGCACATGGCCATCCCGCCTGTCGTCAAGCTCCTCGAGGCGGCGCAGAAGGAAGACTTGGCGAACATGCAGGTCATAATGACATCCCGCGGACCCGGACTTTGGTCAAAACTTTGATCAATGTACAAGGAGAGCGTTATCAGAGGTTCAATGAGAATGTACTCAATGCTATTTCAACAAGCTGTAGCCGTGGTGACAGGAAGGGGCGATGATTTCACCGCCTACGCTATCAAGCGAAGCTGGTTCCCAAGGCCCACCGCCTTCCCCAAATGGTGACGCTGGTCACAATTATGCCGGTCTTAAATCTAATTCGCCGTGTGGGAAGCGAATCGAGCTACAAGTACATAGCTTCTGGTACGACGCTAGTAATTTCAGAGTAGACAAAGAAAAAAAATCCAATTTGAGCAAGAATCAAGTGATGAATTTTAGCCCATAGGTTTCATGAAGAACTTCAAGGTAAGCAAGGCGTGGGGTTTAGTGGTTTAGATACCTTGCGCAGGGTGGACGTGGAGGTGTTGGCGCTCAATCCGTCCAGCTAATAACCTGCCCCGCCAAATTTTCCCACTGCGATTTGCGACTGGCGACTTCCATCCTCTCACTCTGGCCGCATTGACTGCGCGAAGAGAGACCAAAAAAAAAAAAAAAAAAAAAGGAAAACAGGGCAACGGCCAAAGATATAATGAACGACCGCAGTAGCGCCTCGCGCATGAGAGCCATTGGCATCACCCAAAGATCGACGCCTCTCGACTGCGCGTGGACTGGCGAATTGCGCCTCAGGTCGGTCTATCCCCCGTCCCCGTCCCACACTGACCAAACCATATCCTGACATGTTGCAGATTTACCGATTTTCAGGTCAATGAAATCTCTGAAAGTGGGGAGGTTGTGCATTTGAAGACCATTGGATCAAATGAGGAACAGCCAGACGTGAGCAGTTCCCCCGCTCAACTGGATGAGGAATGGGTTTTTGTTTGCTCAAGACGGTACAGCTGACCCGATCTGCTAGGCAACCGACGAGTCCAATGCCGGAGACACCAAGAGCGAGGGGCAAGCGGCTTCAAAGGGCGATGCTGTTGACGCACCCAATGGAACCCAAGACGCGCCCTCTGCGGCAACTCAAGCCAAGGCTGAAGATGTCTCGGCCGACGACATTGCTGCGCTCTCCAAGCTCGCCGGGGACAAGTTCGTCCAGGAAGTCGTCTACATGTACCAGCACGCCCAGGATCCAGAAGTCCAGAAGCAAAAGGCCACCGCCGAGCCGACCGACGACAGATCCAAGCGTGGCCAGATTCACCAGGAAGTGAGGCGCATCTTCAGGTCCAAGATTGATACGAGCACCAACGATGCCGGAGTGATTGTGGCATCTCTGGTGATGCGCAAAGGCAACAAGCGCGGAAGGGGGGGTCGCAACAACAGGAACAATAACAAGCAGGAAGAAAAGCCCGCCGGGACCGGGGAACATCTCCACTTCACAATGTACAAGGACAACAGAGACACCATGGATGCCGTCAACCAGATTGGCCGTATGTTGAGAGTAAAGCCTCAATCTATCGGTTATGCTGGCACAAAGGACAGGCGCGCGTCCACAACGCAGCGCTGCTCCGTCCGCTATATTCGTCCGCGAGCATTGGCCGGCACCAACGGCAAGCTGCGAGGGATAGTCACCGGAGACTACGAGTATTCCAAGCACCCAATCCGGCTGGGCCAGCTGAAAGGCAACGAGTTCGTCATTACCATCAAGGAGTGTCAACTGGCGGAGGAATCTGAGGCCAGGTCTGCGGCCGAACGTCTTCAGGCGCTGCAACCGCGTGTTCAATCGGCCCTCGACCACATGGCTCAGCATGGCTGGATCAATTACTTCGGCCATCAGAGATTCGGCACCCACGGGATTGGTACTCACGAGATTGGAAAACTCATTCTTGGGGAGAAGTACGAGGAAGCTGTCAACTCGCTCCTAGCCTATGACCCGGAAATGGCAGAGAAAGCCGAAAGGGGCGAGCTGCCCGACGAAGCGTCTACCCGAGACGAGCTCCAGCGCAGTCAAGCGTGCATGCTTTTCGTGACGGAAAAGGATCAAGAAAAGGCCAATCAAGTCATTCCAAGGAGATTCACAGCCGAGGTCTGCCTCTTGCGCCACCTCACCAGAGCCGGCAGCAACTCGCGAAGAGACTTTGTCGGTGCCATTGTTCACATCACCCGCGGCCTGCGCACCATGTATATGCACGCCTACCAGTCCCACGTCTGGAACCATGCCGCCAGCCGCAGATGGGAGCTCTACGGCGACAAGGTTGTCAAAGGCGACCTAGTACTCGCACGAGCCGAGACTGATAAGGGTCCTGAGGTGGACCAGGACGGCGGCGACGTTGTCAATCCCACCGAAGACCTCGATGAGGATGAGTTCGCCCAGCATGCCCGCGCCCTTACCGAAGAGGAAGCCGCCAGTGGGCGCTTCACCATCAACGATGTCGTTCTTCCGTCCCCCGGCTACGAGGTCATCTACCCCGACAACGAGATTGGAGCCTTCTACTCTGAGTTCATGGCTCGCCCGGAGAACGGCGGTCTCAATCCCCACAAGATGCGGCGCATCCGCCGCGAGTTTAGTCTTCCGGGCCGATATCGTCGTTTTATGAATCACTTCCTCTCCAAGCCAAGCATCGACTTCAGGACATACCTCGACGACACGGAGCAGATGCACCCCACCGACCTGGACCTCATCAGAGCGGAAAAGACAAAGAACAAGAGGAAGGGCGAGGATCAAAGTGAGGGGCCGGCGACGAAAAAGAACAAGAGTGAACCTCAGCAGACAAAGGAGGGTGATGAGGATGTGACCATGGACACAAACGACCAAGAGCAAACCAAAGATACAGACGTGGCGCAAGACGGCGGTCTGCAGACCGCTGCAGTCGTCACCGAAAAGGTAGCTGCCGTGGTGAAGTTCCAGCTCGGAAGCAGCGCTTATGCAACCGTAACCCTCAGAGAGTTGATGGGTGATCCTCCAGAAGACACAACTGCTGGCGATGGTGGCACGAGCTAAAGCCTACATGCGTCCAAGAGAAGACAATTGATGTGTGCAGGAGGGATTAGGACTATAAGGCAAAGTGATATATTCAAAAAATCTGGAATGGGGAGAAAAACACTATGGTATGAATAGTCTTTGTAGATATCACCACGCTCTGCGAAATAGGCGCGTGCTCTAGACAAGCCCATGATTATGCCGTGCGAAACAAGAGTACGCCAGTGCTCCTATAAGACAACGCCAGAGTCCGCTTTCCAATCGTTCAATCCTCCGCGTCCGAAATCCCCATGTCCTGCTCATCATGCCGAGCTTGGGGCATTTGTGGTATAATGTAATGCATCAAGTCTCTTTGTTAGCTGGCTCGGCGTCCCATCCCCAGACAAAAGACAGGTATTTGACCATGTTCACTCTCTTGGAACGCATCTCGACCATCCACGGGTGCTCCATCATCTTCCAGGGGCTCGCTCTTCTGTTAGGTTGCTTCTCCAAACTGGGAAACGATTGTTAGTAAAGAGACACGTCCCAACGAGACATTTGAGGACCACGTACCAGCATTCGATAAAGTACTTGAAGTTGTCGCTCCAATACACGTCCATATCTGGCTCATCCTTCAGCCTTGGGACATCTTGTTGTACAATATAAGTCAGTAAATCGATCAGGCCGGCCTTTGGCTGCATCTCAGTCCCGTCGGCAGGGAATGGGAAGCGATGCTGGGCCACCTCGAGCAGAGTTACTCCAGTCGACCAGACATCGGATGTAATGGTGTAAGCTTGGCCAGTGATTCGCTCCGGAGCCATGTAGTAGCTGGTACCAATGAAAGTATTGGCCTCGCCCTTGGTGCCGAAATCTCCCGAAACACCGAAATCGCAGAGCTTGACAGACCCATCACGGCAGAGAAGAATGTTTGAGGGTTTGATGTCGCGATGAATGATGCGTCTGGTGTGGAGATATGTCAGGCCGCTCAGGACTCCTTCGGCGATCTTTCCAAGCACTTTCTCTCCTGTCCTGCCGCCAAGGCGCTTCACTTCCTTATAGATGCTGTCAAGAGAGCCTCCCTCACAGAACTCCATGGCGATGGAGATGGTGGCAGTGGCGGGATCAACGAAAGCACCGTAGTATTCACAAATGTGTTCCGAAGCGCATTCCTTGTTGAACCCCAGCTCTCGGACGATTTGTCTCTTGACATCAGGGTCCGGATTGGTAGTGATGATCTGCGACTCTTGTCAGCCTTAAATGGTCCCACAGCGAACGAGAAGTTGCCCACCTTGAGAGCAAAAACGGTCTTGCCTCCTTTCAGCTTCGCCTTTGTGACGGCACCACCAGCACCCTCGCCCAAATTACCCAACTCTTCGATACGGCCCTCCACACTGGCGATTCTCCACCCCTCATCATCGAGCTCTTCTACATCAGCTGTCCTCGCCTTGTCAATGCTGAGTTGATCGAACGCCTCCAAGCCTTGCAGACTCCCGTCTCTCTCCATGGCAACGCCCCCCTCGCTCCTCTCAGAGTACATAGAGCCAACGGCTGATACGGGATCAGGCGTTCCGTGCTGCTTGGGAACTCCAATGCCGTACTGGGAGGCGAAAGATAACGCTGAGTATTGCGACCCAGCCGAGGTTGGGTTGCTAGCCCGGCCGTCCAGCGGTCCAAAGCTTCCAGATCGAGAGTGAGCAGCGCTGCTCTCGCTGCCGCCTCCTGCAGACTGTACAGGTTGAGCTCCGAGGGATCGAGATGGTTGCTCTTGGGGGACAGACTGCGTTCCCATCGGGGTAGCGAGATGGAGGGAGGGCAGCGCAGGGCGCGACGAGCCCACAGGTTGGGGGCCATTGCTATTTGCGTTGCCGATAGGTTTCGCATTGGGGGATGGCGGAATGGCCAATCCCAATCTCGGTGTTCGAGCTCCGCCAGGACGACCGCCAACTGCTGGGCGAAGCGAAGGAGGGGCTGAGGGCAACTGGGGTATCGGGGAAGCACCAGAAGGCTGTTTCCCAATGATTAGTATAACGAAGATAATTATATGATATTTGGAACCTACTTGTTGGGGCACAGGCTGGGCCTCTTGTGATGAAGTGTTGTCGGTCATGATCAGGATTGCTCTGCTGTGAGTACAGCGATGATCAACTGGGAGGAGAAAACGAGCCCAGCTAGTAATCTAGGGTTGACCTTTGGAGCTGGAAACCGCTCCCGACTGCTGTATCCCTAAGGGAAGTTAGGCGAATGCTGGTCGTCTCGACGTCACAACAAGATCGGTTGTGTACCAGCAAAAAGAGCAGGTGGACCCATCCGAAAGCTGTTGCATGTGCTGAATAGGACGGACCAGGGAGGTGACTGATGAATGTTGCTGTTCGAGAACGAAAAGACGGTGGTAGAACGTCCGAAGGGAATCGGCGAGTGAGGCTAAGTGGGCAAAAGCGAGTGTGTTTGAAGCTCGTTACTTTTCGGTCGATGCGCGAAGGACGATGTTCGTAGAGTGTATCGAATGGAACAGGGCTGGTGTTTCGAAGTGGGTTTGTGCGGGCGTAGGCCTGAAGAGCTTTTGAACGAGGGCCGTGAAGCTGTCAAGCAGTGCTTGTACAGAAGCAAGTTCAGAGCTATGAGACAATATCTATGCTGGAGAACGTGAGCCTGTTGTTCGAGTAGCTGAGGTGGGTGGGGGGCCATAAAAGGCGATGAGAACAAGGTGGAGATGGAGAAGCGGGCGCCAAGTCACGACGCGAGAAGAGAGAGTACTACCTACCGAGAGAGCAAAAGGGAGAGAGAGTACGGACGCAACTAACGGAGGTGGTCTGCTGAGGACACAAGGAAAACCAGTAGCTGCAGCAGTCGACGGGGCAAATCAAGAGTGATCATAAGGCATTCGTAGAAGGTGGAGGAGGGGACCCGTCTGGTAGACGAGTCGGACGTTGGGCAGAGGTGGGCTTTGTGTGGTTGTGGAGACCTCTCCAAGACACTAACTTGAAGGTCACGGTAGAGGGTAGACTAGCGGTACCTCTTTCACCTCTCCAACTTCCCAGTTCAAGTTGGTTCTTGCGGAAGTGTCAAGCACCCTCCCCAATGCGGTCAATGCTTGCGACATATTGCTACCTACCTAGTATCTTAGGTAAGGTAGGTAGTAATAGTAGGCACCTTTTGTTAGGTTAGGTCGGTACGTTTCGAACCTTTTGGTACTGCGGAAGACTGGAGGTTTCTGAAGGTCTTCATACCTAAGACGGTAGGTACCTACTACTAGGTAGGCAGCCGTTGCCAGCCCTAGTGGCCACTAGGTACACCGTACATGTGGCTACCACAGGGCGCCATAGTAGAGGCTTTGGGGGGTTTGGGGGTTTGGGAGGGGCGGCTTAGTGTGGGGAGGCTACCTAAGGTACAGCTTGGATACCGCAATCAAGTCGCTACTAGTACCTTACCCACCTAAAGCACTAACCCAATCAAGGGCAACCACCGCTGTTCCAGGTCGGCAGCACAGGGCAAAGACGCGGCGTCCGCCATATGACAGGTGCCGCTGTTCGTAGTTGCTGGACCAAGTATCGGTCGACGTCCCGGGTCCAGGACGATCGTGCAGGGACAACTTCATCTTGATGATACTACTGAGTACTGTGCAACACAACATGCCTTACTGGCGTCTCTTTCCCTTGGCTTCCCCATCATTACAAGATGGCCAAATGACAAGAGCGAAAGCTGGGTAATACTGATACTAGTAGTACTATGAAACCCTTCAGCTTCAACTTGCCTGCATCATTGACCCCACCGTCACGCCAGTCGATAATCGAAACACCACCGCATCTCCGCCCTACAGTTCGGGCGCCGGCCTCCCAGAATGAGCGGGACGCGAGGCCAGAGGCCCAATGACGGGAGCGCCGCAGGGCGAGAGGTGACAGCACACCAATATGCGCGTTGACTGGTCCCTCGTGGGATATTGGCTGACAGGTCTGCAACAATATCCCCCTCACGATTGCAAGCCTCAAGTCTCAAACCAGGGCCAGAATGCTCCCATGCTCCCCAGCTTTGCTTTGTCGTGCCGCCATTTGATTTAGGCCCGACTGTCTGTGCGTTACTAGAGGCGGGATCGCGGCCTGCAAGCCTGCGAGCCTGGTCATTGCAGCCCTTGCCGGCAGCCAATAATCTCGTTCTTTGGGCACACACAGTGCACTACCTCGTTTACGAGTACTCAGGCTGCTAGTCTGGTATTTACAGAGCATCCCCGTGAACTGTAAAGTGATGAACTTGAAATCGAAGCTAATAACACTATAGTATCCGTTAGCATCGCGCAGCTGGCCTTCGGCAGGGCCTAGAAATGGCGGCCAACCATGCGCTCGAGACCCTGCAGCCCACGACCTTAGACATGGCACCAACACCCCGAAATTGCAAGTTTGAGCACATCGACATGCATCCGCGTATCACACCGTCCCTTTCCGGTCGGCAACCCATTGCTACGGGCGCCGCCTAATTCTCGCCTTGAGGACCATTTCTGTCAAGACGGCCAGCGACGCATTTCGGAGTCACCTCGGATGGAGAGCAAGAGTTGGAAGCCCACCTTCCCCGGAGGCTCGAGGAAGATGCCATAAGATTCCCTAGACGAGGCAAGACTCGCTCAACGTCGCAGTCTTCCGATGGCTTACGTGTTCATCATCACGCAGCGACGGAGCATAGGACTTATCAGTGGCTACGGAGTACCATGTACTGCGTGACCACACATACCTTACGTTGTTGCACAACGTTTGGGGGCCGATCCTCAAAGTTGCAATGCAGCTCCATGTCCCTCTTCTCCTCACCCACAAGTAATTACCCGTGAGACTAGGGGATCAGCTTTCTTGGCTGCGTGTCATTGGTGCTCTTTTTTCACTCATCCCTGACCTCGAACGTTCGTTAGGTCGACCACTGCATCTAGCGGTATTGATGGCTTGGCAATTGGTAACCTTCTTCCCTCCTGGCGCGGGTTCGTCGAGTCTTCGCCCGGCGCCTCGACCCGAGCCTGCTCTCGACGACCAAATCGCGGCCCGGTCACCCATGGCCTTTCTATGCTCCTCGAATTCCCGAAGACAGCCAACCAGGTGCCCGGAGTCATAGACACCCTCCTCATGGCCTGTCCTAGTCGAAAATCAGGGCGGAGCTCGTCTCCACTTAACGGCGGCTCGCCCCTCCGTCTCTCCCATTGGGCAATCCTCCGTCCCGGTCCAAGCGCGCGTCTACAAGCTGCAGCATATCCTTGCAAGGGCGCTAGAGTACTGCGTGTACGGATACATACGAGTAGTCTGCTCGTGTCATGGGCCTGTATACAATACAGCAAGGCATGAAGAACGGCAAGTCAGTGCGATTCCACTTGTTCCTGCGGAAGATGAGCCCACAATTATTTTTGGCATCTTTGCAAGTACGTAATAGTGAATGGTTCCGCCCCTGGATTTCGACGCACCGTTACTTTCATCTCTTCAGATGGGTAGCTATTTACAGATGCACGAGCAAGTAGAAGCGAGTTCGCGACCGCAAGAACGCACTCTGCTCACTATTCCCACTAACAAGCAAAGAAAATTAACCCAACCGAATAGCATACAAGAGTTGAGACTATGTGAATTAAGTATAACGCGCCCGTATCAGGGTCGTCACCTTATACCTTCATTAACTCGATCACGGCAATCGTCGAATCTTTTGTTCGATGTGCCTCCACAATCTTGAGGCCAGCTCCCTCGGCAACCGCCTCGAAGTTCTTCAGCGTCCGCTCCTTGCCACCGATGGATGCCATGATGACGTCTGCAGCGGCCGCCATTGGGTTGGGCGGACTACCCAGCAGTTCCTCCACGATGAGAAGTCGACTGTCTGCCGCCATGGCTTTCGAAATCTGCTCCAGAATCCCCGTCGACTCGCTGTCGCCGTAGTCATGCAGACAGCGACGGATGTAATACAAGCAGGCACCCTTGACAGGCTGTTCCTTGTGGAAGTCCATTGGCACGTACTCGACGTCAGCCAGAATGCCCTCGGCCGTCTTCTTCGCCATTTCCACTACCTCGGGTAGATCCTCAACCACACATCGCCTCGGTGGCAGTCCTGGTGTGGCTTTGATGATGGTCTCGACAGCGTGGCCCTTGCTGCCACCAACATCGACAAGGACTGTCCTGTCCTTGGACTTTTCAGACTCGGCAACGAGCCAACTAAAGTCATAAGACCCAACAACAGGTGTTCGGCTTGCTGTAGCTGCCATCATGACAGAAAACGTGGCCGTAAGTTCCGGGTCCTTGCTGATATGTTCCCAAACAGTGATGCTCGGATCACCCTTGGCGTAGGCAGATATGGTACCAAATCTGCCCACCGGCTCTTTTAGCCCGTACTCATCAAAGTAGGCGGGCATTTTTGCCATGGTATGGAGATGGTCGTCGAATCTAGAGCGTAATTATGTGTCAGCGGTTTTTGAGCCACTGGTTGAATATAGATTGGCTTACGCTAATTGCAGGAAGGCGGCTGACGAACCACCAGACGCGAAGCCTTGGGAAATTCCAGTATGCGCTACGCTGTCTTCATCGATATATTTCAGGAACCCCATTGCAAGCAGTATGCCCGCGAACCGTCCTTTATACATCTTTGTCAGCGGCCACGATCCAGCTGCTTGCTGAATTACAAGCTTGACTCACTGATCAGGTTCTCATCCGCTCCAACTTTCTCCGCAAGTTCTCGATAAGAAATGTGCCCTGAAGAAGGGATGGAAGAAAACACATTCCATTTGAGGAAGAGTCTTGCGGCAACGAATTGGGCTGAGTTGATGAACATGTCTAACATGTGCTGCTCGGGACTTTGCGAGGCTTCGCGAAGACCTCGGGATATGGAGGAAACCGTCAGCAGATCGTCCATAGTAGGCTCAGAAGTCCTATTCCTGAGCGTCTTTGCCACCTGTTGGACCTGGCTTGCCCATGAGTCTAGACGGTCGGCAAGTGGGCCGTTCGGGGAAGTGTAAGTCGACATGATGAATGAGGTAGACAAAAGACGTAACGATATTTCTAGAGAGATGAGGAGTTTCAATGTGCTTCAGCTTATTAGAGAGTGCTTTGAAGCTTTGAAGATGGGATCTCGTCGTTTAGGGCCTTTATTTATATCATTTTGCCTGTTTGCGGTTATATCCGACTAAGAATTTCCCGACTTTCTCATCCCGACCGAGTTTTCGGCTTCTCACAAGGCATGCCGGACAGGCCGATAAATTGGTTGAGAACACCGAAAAACGGGACTTTAATCTTTTTTTAACTCCACTCTCCGAAGACTGAGTTCCGTCGAATGACCCTGACAATTCTGCTTGATTCGGGTTTATGTGAACTAGCCAGGTCAGGTGGGATGCTATAGACGATAGCTAAGCTGAGGGTTGGGCTCCACGATCTCCCCGAGTTATTTCAAGGGGAAAATTTCGAATAGAAACAAATGCATACAAGACCTCGTGCTTGGAGAGCATTTGAAACTTATCTTACACTCAAACTTGTATTTGTTCTGATTTGAAAGGGCCGAGTTGTTTCATTACTATTCCCCCCAGCGCTGCGTAATCGTGTTGGTAAAACCCTTCTTTCCTTTTGAACTTCCTCAATAAACACAATTTCCTAGAGGGAAATGGTAAGTAAAGTCAAATTCTTGACCTCATTATAAGCTAGACTCAGTTTTAATATACTCGGGTTCTGAAAAAAGAAGGCTGTGATTGTGATTCCATGTGGTACCTTTGTTCGGTAAGAGCACTGGGGTGGCGTAGGGTAGGTATTGTAGCTCCACGCGACGTGAGTGAGCGTTCATTTTCTGGCTTTCATTAACTGTCTCTGGCTCAACATTGCTCTTCTCGAAATCACGATGCAAATTGATCAGCCAATTCACAAAGGCCAAAACCGAAAGACTTGCCTGCAGATCATGAGTGACGATCCGATCAATGACCACTTTAGTAGCGATGCGAATTTTCGGATGCTCAGCCTCAGCAAGGCAGGATTTCGCACTCGCTGGCCAACCAAATGCGAGCTGCCCCCATGCACGACTGCCTCACCCCACCCTGTTTTCTTTCAAGGGCTGACTGAAGGCGTGGGACTTGGGAAGCTGACAAGAGTTCTGTCTCTTCGTCCAGAAGATCCAAATCTTCTTCGCTCGTAGGCTCATGCGGCGTTGATTGTGACCCTCGCCGCTACGGTGTAATGCTGTCGCTGAGCGGAGAGACGCTCCGAGCCCTGAGCCGCCAGCCGCCATGGATCCCTTTGCGACCCTAAACGCTGTCGCTAACATTATCGACTTTGTTGTGTATACCCGGAATATCTACCATCAGGTGAGGGAGATCCGCGCTTCCGCCGCGGGCATCACAAAGAAGGATGCGGACATTGTCTGGTCGGCTACGGAGGTGGAGGGAATGGTAGAGGACATCACGGCCAGCATCAAGTCCATGGAGGAGGCTTCGAGGGGGCCCCTGTCCACTTCAGAACGCAATATACGGGACATTGGTGAGAAGTGTAGGACTCTGGCTGCAGAACTGAAGGAGAGCATCGAGGGCAAAGCCCAGAAGAACCGCTCCAACGTCTTTTCGGCCGCCAAAAGCGTCCTGCTGGGTACTTGGCGCCCAAGCGAGGTTGACCAGAAGGTTAAAGAGCTCGAAGCCCTGCAAAGCAATTTGTTCAAGCAGCTTCTGATACACATTAGGTACAGTGACAATACCTCCAGCATTTTTCTTCTCGTGAAGAATGTCAAAAAACTGACAGTGGTTGTAGCAACCAGCAGAGTGGGATTTCCATGGGCCTGTTGAGCCTCATGGAACAGAACAGACGGCTGGAGATAGCTCGCTCTGAAGAGTTAGACCAGCTGAAACGGGACATTCTCGCTGCTATTCCTGCGATTGAGGCATATCGTGAAGCTCCGAGCAGGAAAGAGGACAGAGCTGGGTTGGAAGAGCTGAGAGCCGAAATTGGTACATGGACACAGCGGGCAACGGCCTTTGCCAATGAGCAGGCTATCATTGCAAGTCTTCGTTTCGACGACATGTTGCATCGAAAAGATGACATTTCCCGGGCTCACACCAACACATTCAACTGGGTCCACGATAGGAGCATACATTTCAAGCAATGGCTGGAGGCTGACGACGGCATCTATTGGGTGTCGGGTGATCCTGGATCCGGAAAGTCGACTCTCACAAAGTACCTCAGCACAGATGCTAAAACACACCAGGCCCTTCTTCGCTGGGCAGGGAACAAGCGACTAGTGAAGGCTAGCTTCTACTTTTGGTTCTCCGGTACGCGTCTCCAAAAGTCTCAAGAAGGCCTGTTGCGCAGTCTCCTATTCGAGGTCTTCCGGCAATGCCCTTCGGCTATTCGAGATGCCTGCCCGGACCGATGGAACAATGACCCTGGCATCCCATGGAGTCGTCATGAGCTGATGGACACCTTGAAGCTCCTGAAATTGAAGTCGCCGACAACGAGGTTTTGCTTCTTCATCGATGGACTTGACGAGTACGACGGGGACTCGGATAAAGTACCAGAAGGCGGTGTTGCGGCTCATGTCTCCCAGGTTATCTCTGTGATGGACACGCTAGCAAATTTGGAGGACGTCAAGCTTTGTATATCCAGCAGACCATGGCATGCCTTTGAACAGGCGTTCGGAGCATCCAAGTCTCGGAAGCTTTATGTTAACGAGGAGAATCGAAATGACATTCGAACATATGTGCACGACAAATTTGAGAAGGCCGACGTCTTCATAAACTCATGGGCGGACACAGACGGCCTGAAGGCCCTTGTCGATGATATTGTCGAAGACTCTCGGGGCGTCTTTCTTTGGGTTGTCCTTGTTATAGACAGCTTGCTGCTGGGTCTGACAAACCAAGATCGCCTCACGGAGCTACGGAATCGATTGGAAAGAACTCCAAAGACGCTCAATGCAGTCTTTGAGAGGATGCTGGACTCTGTTGAGGACATATATCATGAGCAAGCTGCCCAAATCCTCCTGGTGGCCTTGCACACAGACTCGCCATTGCCTGTGATCCTCTATTCTTACATTGGCGATGACAACCACGATGCCTTTAATTTCCCCATAGAGCGCTGGGATGCAAAGACGTGCGACAGATTGTCGAGGGAAGCCCAGGTGAGGATCAAGGTGCGCTGCCCGGACTTGATCAAGATCAGGCACTCGACTTCGAGGCCCGAAACATCCCAAGAGATGATGGACCACGTTGACTTTCTTCATCGAACCGTGCGGGACTTTCTGTCTCTTGAAGACACTCAAAGGCAACTCAAACAACGGCTCACGAAACCATTTGATCCCTGTCTGTTCTTGTGCCACGGTCTTCTCACTCAACTCAAAGGCGCTACCGCTTCTCCCCATTCTGCGGTTTTCGATGGCAACTTTCAGCCTACACGGGGTATAATAATGCACATGTTTGTGCACGCGAAGGAGCTAGAGATGCGAACTGGCCAGCCACAGCTGGATCTGCTTGACGAGGCCCATCGCGTGTTGGCTCATCAGTTTGGATATGATGGTTTCTTCCTGGGAGGAGACTCGTTCATGAGCCTAGCTGTCGTGAACTTTCTGAATTTGTACGTGGACGCGAAGCTACCGGAGGCGCTCAAAACGTCGCAAGTATCGCTACTGAGGAGAGCTCTTCTCCTGAAGAACGGCGGCACAGCAGCTTCGAAATTACATGGACCAAGTGCAGCCAGTGACATGGTTCACTTACTACTTGAGCACGGCGCCAACCCGAACGAAATGGTCGACGCAACCCAGACCATCTGGAGCCAGTTCATAACAGACATGTACCAGGCTCGTGAGACAGCTTCAGAGACAGGGGACGCTGGATTCCGCTTGGAGCTCAAAGAGAAGCTCATTACGATTATCCAGGACATGCTCCAACACGGCGCCGATCCAACCATCACCTGCATTGTAGGACGAACCGAGGCAAAGCCTGCGGTTGGAAGAGCCAAAGGCATACAATATGCCCGGTCAAGGACCTTGCCTGAGATACTGGCAATAGTGTTTTCTCCCAGAGAGCGCGCGTACATGGAAGCTCTGATTGAAGAAAGGAGGCCTCGCGGGATCTTCAGCCGTGTCTCTCATGCCTTGGGGTGGAAACAAGTGTAGTAATCTCACCTTCCAACAGACACCTTCAAGATCCTCCCAAATTGCAAATCTTCCCGCTTCTTCCAACGTGATGAAATTAATCAAATTTGAGATTTCGGAGTTGTAGTTGCGCCTCTTGTGCCAGCTTGGTGGCTAAGGTACTGCTAGATTATAGATACCTAGTAGTTGACACCTTGTATGACCCTCGACTTTGAAGGCACCGTGACCTCAAGTTCCGGCCGGGAACTGCGATTTGCCCCACCACTTTTTCAAAGCTGCGCAGCCGATAAGGATTTTTTTTCCCGCCCGATAACAATAATTTTTCTGCTAGTCTTCCTCTACAGCAAGCAAGCAGCAATATCCTTTTACATCCAGCCAACATTGAAACGCCGCATCGTCAAAGATGTCTTCAGCGAGCTCAGATGACCTTGCCGAGGTGACTGGCAATGCTGTCGCACGACACTCCGACATGTCGTCGGACGAGTCCGACCACCTCGACAGCACCCAAGCTCGCAAGCGCCGCCGAAAGTCTCCCGACCCGGCGAAGCCGTCAGACGATAGCGAGGACGAGCCGGAACTGAAGGCCGCTATATCATCCATTCAGGCGCCCTCGAGAATAAGGAAAGCGGCTCAGAAGGCCACTAATTCAAAAGCCGGCAGCGGTAGCACCCCGCAGCAGAACCCGATTCTCGCACCCACCGACTCGAGCGCAACCTTTGCGAGCTTGAATGTTCGGCCATGGCTCGTCCAGTCGCTTGCCAACATGGCCATTCGCCGACCGACAGGCATTCAGAAGGGCTGCATACCGGAGATCCTGAAGGGCAGGGACTGCATCGGCGGCAGCCGTACTGGTTCCGGAAAGACGGTCGCCTTTGCCGTGCCGATCTTGCAGAAGTGGGCGGAGGACCCAACCGCCATCTTTGGGCTGGTGATGACGCCCACGCGTGAATTGGCCCTGCAGATATTCGAGCAGTTCAAGGCGATCTCCTCGCCGCAGGGCTTGAAGGCGATCTTGGTTACTGGAGGCGCAGACATGAGGGCGCAGGCGATTGAACTCGGCCAGCGGCCTCATGTTGTCATTGCTACGCCGGGACGGCTGGCAGATCACATCCGCTCGTCTGGCGAGGATACGATATGTGGGCTGAGAAGGGTACGGTATGTCGTGCTGGATGAGGCGGATCGACTGCTCCATGCCTCTGGGCCAGGAAGCATGCTGCCAGACGTCGAGGAGTGTCTCTCCGTGCTACCGCCAGCCACCGAGAGGCAGACCCTCCTATTCACGGCGACAATCACCCCAGAAGTCAGGGCCCTGAAGAACATGCCGCTGAAACCCGGAAAGCAGCCAGTCTTTGTTTGTGAGGTTGACACGCAGACGCTCGCAATCCCAGCCACGCTGCAGCAGATGCACGTGCAGATTCCCGTCACGCACAAGGAGCACTATCTGCACGTCTTTTTGCTCACCGAGGCCAACGTCGACAAGACTGTCATTCTCTTTGTGAATCGCACATCTACGGCGGAGTACCTGCATCATCTTCTACGTCTGCTGGACCACCGGGTCACGTCGCTGCATTCAAAGCTGCCGCAGAGGCAGCGCATCGACAACCTCGGCCGCTTCCGAGCGTCGGCGGCTCGGATCCTGGTGGCGACCGACGTTGCTGCGCGTGGTCTTGATATCCCCGAGGTCAGCCTGGTGGTCAACTACGACATCCCGCGCGACCCGGACGACTACATTCACAGGGTGGGTCGTACCGCACGTGCGGGACGGAAGGGCGAGGCCGTCACGCTGGTTGGGCAGCGCGACGTCGATCTCGTGCTGGCAATCGAGAAGCGCGTGGGCAGAGAGATGGAGGCTTGGGAGGAGGAAGGGGTTAACCTGGAGACGCGAGTGCTCCGGGATGCGCTCAAGACTGTGAGTGAGAAGAAGAGGGAGGCTCTGCTGGAGATTGAGGAGAACAGGGAGGTTGGCGGAAAGAGGAAGCGGACCAAGCAGAAGTTCCGTGCCGACTAGACGGGCCAAATGATGTCAGGCGGTGCCACAGGGTGCCACAGAGTGCCACAGAGTGCCGCGAAGACGTTAGGACCCCTGATCACGGCTCGGGCGATCCCCTCGGTTGCTGTCGTTCTACGGAGTAGAGACACGAGCAAGGGGGTCTGTCTTGCTGAGCCAGAGTTTACGAGCATGTTTGATATACCCAACTATCATAGAACTAGCGCAGCGCATCTGCCCATAACCAGCAGGATTTCTCAGCACTAATGGGCTGCTAGCAGTAGTGATCGGAAGTGGCAATGCCGTCTGCGACACTTGATGAGAGTTGAAAGAGATGGGGTTGAACCTGTAGGGCACCGCTGAGCTTAACGGGAATAATATGATACGACATTCTTCACGGAGACATTTTCGGCGTGATTCATTTCGCGGCCGCCAGCTACATTGAACTTTGTCAGATGCGAGCTTGGATACTACTAGTATTAGTTGCCGGCAGTTAAGGATAGGCCCAAGTAGCGACAACGCAACGAGCGCGCTGGCGCAATGATGGGCAACGGTTAGGACGGCGAGACTCAACGTTCTTCACGAGCATAACGGGCGCTTCAGAAAGCGCCTCGTTCACCATCTACTCGGGAAACCCTGTGGCGCGAGACTTAAGTTAGTAGCAGTAGTACGTACTAGCAGTAGCAGGGCTACCAGCATTCCGCACTCTGGGGAACGCAAGTGGCCGGCACTCGCTTGGATTAGTCGCGCCGCGCCGGCTAGAGTCATACTGGTGCCGTGATCCCGTTTCAAGCACCTCATGGGGAGAGTCAAGTCAGTCTTGCGCCCATCTTGCCTGACTGAAAGCTTGCCGCGGCCCGCTGAGTAGGTAGATCACAGGGGAGAGGGGAGAGGGGAGGGGGGTGTGAATGCTTTTGGTTTCTAAGCAAGAGAGAGATTGAGACGGCGCGGAGTTTAAGAGGTGGCCGGCCTCAAGGAGAGGAGTTGGGATCTCTCGACGCGAGAGCCGAAGCTTATTGATTTTGGGTCTTTTGCTCTCCGTAAACTTCATGTTCCTACAAACCCAAGGCAGTGTATTCCGTCTTGACTCGAGAAGAAGGTTGGGTTTTGAGTCGTACGGGTTGATAAGCAGGGACTTTATTTTTTTTCGGACGGGCGTTGTCTAATCGGAACGGCACTTCCGAAGTTGCACAAAGGGAGCATAGGGTTGAATTTGAAGAGGTAGGGAGGGAACATGGTTTTGCTCATGTTTATGTTATTGACGCCCTTGGGAAACTGGGACGGTCGTGAAGGGCAGGATAGCTTCAAGTTCGCACGCCAATTTTGACAGATGACGGGTGTGTTGCGATGGCTGATGGTGGTGGAGGCTGCAAAAGCCCCGAACGCCGCACTGTTCGGGATTCGCACTCGCTAAGGGTAGGCTCGGAGGCTTGTTTGGGTGACGGAACAAGAGGAGGGAATGTCGGAGGGAATGTCGGAGTTGCGTAAATGCCGATATCCATTTTTTTTTTCTTTTCTGATTTTGCCGGGCTGCCGAAGGATCGACTCCCGTTGCGGTCACGGTGCCTTGAACCGCGCAGGTGGGAAGTGGATACCTGCGATTGATAACCGAAAGAGCGACTCGGAGTATGTACTAACCACGAAAGGACTCGAAAGCAACATTAATGTGGAGACTGCTGATTGCCCGGATGTGTCATACCCTACAAGTACACATGTACATGTAATAAGTAAGTACATCCTCGGCCCGGGGATAAGGTAGCTCCTCTGGGTGATGATGAATTGGCATCCTAACTCCATAATGCGTAACACAGCCTGAACACTTGCATGTTGGGTTATGACGGGTCGTAGGAGTTTTCGGGATACGTGGAGGAGAAACTCGGAGAAATCACCCAATGTTTTTGTCGTCACCATAGCAGACCCAGCAAAAGCTGGTTAACCCACTCAACCTGCAATGACTTCACTTGCGATGTACCTGTAGTCTCAGCTCACAGTGCATTGCATTGGGTCATCGGCACCAATTGACCAGTTCATCGAAAAAAGCTAGTGGCTGGGTGTCGCTTATTTTCTGTAGGTTGACTACCTTGGTTTCGCATCAACTGCACCTCAGCCACTACAAGTAAATACATTCGAGCAAGTTGGCTACTACGATAAACCTCGTTCAAGTATCCGTAATATGCGCAAATCCCTTGTCAAATATGATTAACCAACTGGTAGTAGCAAGGGCTTCACGCTCCATCAGCCGTCTCGCACCTCGCATGATCCAGCCGAAGTCGGCCCCAATCCCGGCCTCGGCCTCGGCCTCGGCCTCCCGGAGGATCCAGTTTATGTCGGACCTCCATCTCGAGACGAGCCAGCAGTACCACTCCTTTGATTTCCCCGCCACGGCGCCCGACCTCATCCTGGGCGGCGATGTCGGGCGCCTCGTCGACTACGACGGCTACCTCGCGTTTCTACAGAGGCATGCTGACCGGTACAGGCGCGTATTTCTCGTGCTAGGCAACCACGAGTTCTACGGCACATCCTATCCTGGGGGTGTAGAGACGGCCCGGAGGCTGGAGAGCGAGCCGTCGCTTGGTGGGCGGGTCACTCTGCTGCATCGGGGCCGCTACGACTTGGACCTTGACAACGATTCAGATACTGTCACCATTCTAGGCTGTGTGCTCTGGTCCCGGACTGCAGAGGAGTGGTCACAGAGAATCTCCAGGGGTATCAATGACTTTCGGTGCATACGGGACTGGAACCTCGAGTCTCACAACGCCGCCCACGCCGAGGACGTCAAGTGGCTAACAGCTGAGCTTGGCCGCATCCGTAACGAGGATGCGAACAGGAAATATCCGAGAAGACTCATCATTGTCACTCACCACGCACCCCTTCTACGCGGCACCGGTTGGCCATCGCACGAGGGCTCCCCATTGCAGTCAGCTTTCGCAACGGACCTCTGCACGGGAGCAACGTGGAATTCGGCCAAGTACTGGATATTTGGCCATACTCACTGGACGACGGACTTGACTGCCCGCAACGGTGTGCGCTTGGTCAGTAACCAGCGAGGTTATGTGATGCCTGGTGACACGAGCCGACGGAAGATGATGTTGCTCCCCACAGAGCATATGTTTGATGCATTGAGATTCATCCAGTTATGAGAATGAGATGCAATACTGGTATAATACAGTCCCTCCAATATTACCCAGAACAAGGTCGAAATTGATGAAATATGATCCGTGCCTGGTGGTTATACCCCTCCTGCTGAAGCTACCAATCCAGTGGCACAACCGTGTCCGAGAATTTCGACTTTTACAAGTATTGACGTATTAACACACAGCTACTCTACGGAGTAAAGTAGCAAATGTTGTCTCCAGAGCGGCATTGCCGGGCAACAAACCCCCCTTCCCCCCTGGAGCGTCTAGAACCGGCCGCTGATTTCCACTACCCATGTCTACAACTACACTAGAAGAAATTTTGCGAAGAAGGAAGGAGAAGCCCAATCCCGGACCCTGGGTGCCTTTGCGATCCCTTGGCGGACTTGATCACTTTTGTGATAGTAGACGAATTTTGAATTTATAATCTCCGTATATTACAGGGGCAGAACTTGGGTTAAGAGTGAGTTGTCAGTAATTACGGAGTAATAGTCTAGTTGCCAGCTGGGGCGGCTTGCTATGAATGGGTCCAGTTAGTTAGCCCTCTTTGCGTCCGGGGGGAGGGCATTGAGCATGTGTGCTATTAATATACCCAAATCTCACCCAAATGAAGATGAGATTGATTGGTCCCGAGCAGCTCCCCACGAGCCACCGAACATATTCGGCAACATTACCTCGTACCTGTTCCTTGTATGTGCTGAATTAAAGGTGCAGGGTTCAAGTGCCTGATCCTGGAGATACACAAAGACTCGGACTTTCAGGCAATAATGGGCAACAATTTGCGGATGTCACACGTCCAAGTCGACTGTCAAATGGAAGGACGAGACAGCTCCCTCGTCTCAGCATTATGAACAGATTCCGGGTTGGCCGAGTCTACAGGCGGCTGCCGAGCGGTGGGCTTGGCGTAACCCGGGGCCGTGGGATTGAATTGGATTGGTTTGGATATACGGATACATGTAACTTTATCTGGCCGCGTGGGTGTGCTCACGATTATTGCGGAACAAGGAGTAAGCTTGTAAGACGCTCTGAGGGTGTCGCGACGCTGACGGGTCGGAATGGCAGGTTGGTAGGGGATGACAGAGACCGGAAAGGAGGAGAACAACGATGGGATTTTTACCTTTTCCTACGGATCTTGCTACGGAATCATAGGAAGCTCGGGAATGAAAGGTCTGTTTGGAAGCTGTGCTGCAAAAGAGAATTGCCTTTTATGAACACAATTTGAATAGAGTTCGACTTCACCATGGCGAGGTTTGGCAGTATTATTTGGTCAATCCCCCCCAACCGCGAGTGAGAGAAACAGAGCCGCGCAAGGTGCGTGAAACCGGTCTCGCCTCAGCGCAGAAGCTACCAGATCTGGAAATATGAAACCGTCAAGTTTCATTGCATAAGACTCCCGACGAATGGACTCTGTACGGAGTAGGGGGATGGGATGTGCCATGTTGCCTTGGTGATCAATTGCATGAACAAAGTTTGTACGGAGCACCACCCTGTTAGCACGGCCGGGGGGGGGGGGGGAGAGAGAGGGGGGGGGGGGGGGAAGGGGCGTGTGGGAATGAAGAGATTGCATTCTATGGGACTCATCCGTGCAGTATATCCATACAAGTACATTAGAAAATAAACAGAAATGGGAGGAATTTGGAAGAAGAGAACAAAATGAGAAGAAAGACTCCGTAAGTAAAAAAAAAAAAAAAAAAAAGAAAAAAGAAAGGAGGATCATGATGCGTGGCCGCACGGCAGCGAATCAAGCCCAACGGCCTCAACGCTGCGCCGGAATCCCGTTGGTATACGTACCAATGGTAGGGAGTATCCATCACGGCAGGCATTGTCATTGACACGAAGCACGTTGTCTGACACATGGAAAGACTGAGGAGCCCTTCATAGGTGGTTTGTGTTTTGACTTACAAGCCTTGGAAGCCATGAGCTCCGAATTGAGTCCAAGTCCAAGAAAGACAAGCTAGATCGATATCGACCTGCACATGTGAGTTCCTCATTATGAGAGGCTGTGGAGTCAAGGTTGGCAAAGATGACTTTGGGAGACGTAACTTTTTTCAGGCCGGGATTCGTGCTAGTCGCGCCGCACAGGGCGGAATTTGAAGGGGGGAGGGGGGGGGGGGGAGGAGCTCGGACAGCCTGACTCATCATTCGTCGAACCCAACTGTCTGGGAAGGCCACTCCCAGCAGACTAGGGGCAATTTAGCGGCTGATTTGCAGGTGGGCTCAGGCTCTTTCAGCCCTATAGGCACAAATACTCGTATGTACGACTTGTGGTTCCGCTCGGGGTTTTCCCACGCTCCGTGATTAGGAAGGGGGGTACGGAGTACAGTGGGGCTCAGGTAATTTCGAGCCCGCCCAAACATCGTGAAGTCATAGTTACCTACATAGATTCACCTAATATAGTAAAATAGCTTTATATAGTAATTAAATAAAAAAAATTATAAGTATTATATTCTTTATTCAATTCTAACTATCTTAATGTAATTAGTATTTTATATACTATCTATTTATAGCTATAATAGCCTTAAGTTTATGAAGTATTAAATTAATAAGTATAAGTAATATTTTATTTAAGTTCTTTTATTTATCTATAATAGTAGTTTCTAAAGAATCTAATAATACCTATATATTAGGTAATTCTTATAAATACTTATAATTATTAATAATATTTTCTTTAACTAATTTCTAGATATTTTCTTTAAAATTTAGATTAAGTAAGTATAATAGTTAGTTTAGTAACTTAATATTATTTTTAATAACCTATTCTTTTAGCTAATTTTATACTATATAAGCCTTATAAATAAGTATATTATTTTATATAAATACACTATTAAGCTTATATATTGTAAATAAGTTTTCTTAAAGTATGTATAATAAAATATAGTTAGTAACACTATTCTTATTAAAGGATAGATTATTAAGAAGTATATATATTATAGTATAATATTAAGTGCTAAATATTACCTAAAAAATCTAAGTTTTAGACTTATAGTTATTTTACTCTTAAACTTTATTCTTATACAATTTCTTACTTTAATTATTTATTAATATTATATAATTAATATAATATATTAAATATACTTTAACTTATATAATAATAATATACTTATTATTATTATTTATTTATATATAACTAAATTAAAGTCTTATTTAATTAAATAACTTTTTTTTACTATAAAATTAAGTATAAAATATATTATAAAATAAATTTTAAGTATTATATAGCTTTTCTAAATATTAATTTTAAATACTAAAAAGTATAGGTATATTATATTTTTTTTAAATAAAGGTATTATATAAAAGTTAAAATTGTATAGCTTAAATCATAGTTCTTAATAAGATTATAGTTAAAAATAAAAGGGTTATGCTTAATCTCTTATATAATAGCTTATTTATTATAATTAATTAATTTTAGTAATTATCCTAAGTATAGAAGTAAGTAGCTAAATATTTAGTATAAATAGTGTATTATAATATTATAAACATTACCTTTTAAAACTTTTTTAAGATAGGTAATATTAATTTTACTATAACTATTTTCATATAGTATTTAAATTCTTGTCCTTTTGTAAAGATTCTAATGCTTTTTTTCCATATGTTAAAGTATTATAATTAAAGTAATTATATCTTGAATAAAAAAGGTTTATTATTACTATAAACGTGCTACGTATATCTAAGCTAGCTAGTTTGGGCGGGCTCGAAATTACCTTTGACCCACTGTACATATACGAGCGAGGGAAGAAAAGACCAGGGCAGGATAGGGCAGGGGGTTCGTCCGCGGACACCGACGAGGCGGTACCGTGCCTGGCCCTGAGATGGGGTATCTGTACAATAATAACTACTCCGTAGGACTCAACAAAGAGCGGCAGCAGCAGGAGGGATTCGCAAGACCCCTGCTGGCTGAGCAACGTGGACACGTATGCGCCGTACAAGTATCACTGCCAACGACCCGATCCGTGATAACGAGCTGGCCAGTCACCGGCGTCAGCCCCAATTGCGCACGCAAGCATGCATGGTTCTAGCAGCATGCACGGTGGTTTCGAAGGCCAGCCAACCGAGTTTTGGATGCCTACATAGTACAAGACTCTCGAACGAGAAAAATGACAAATTAGGTAACACTATTGATCGGGCTAAGCGATTGCCTGATCATGTCTTGGTGTCGCGGCTACCCGTATTGCGGGTAGTCACAGGTGGCTTGCCGAGTTACCGTAGGCATAGTATGGTGTCAATTGTACGAGCCGATCCAGGAGGATGGTAATTGTAATCACAATAAGCAGCCAGCCATTGTGTAAGATTGGAGGGCAATTACTAGGCAGTGATGACGAAGAGCGTTCCGAAATAGTGGTAAGTCATGCGAGATTGTCCAATCTAGGGAAAAGAAACTCAAAAGAGAAAAAAAAAGTCGCCGGCGTGCAAGGTAACCCACTCCGCTCCTGCTGAGAAATAATGTAATTGTGCAATTACAATCCGTTATGGTACTGGCTGTAAAACAAGGTAAGGGTAGGCTCGTAGCTAGACGATGACTGTGCAACCTTATCCCCGAACGAGCCCGGAAATATGGTGTGTCGCATACCGTACACTGTAAGGTAAGTAGCGCCCTGAAAACCGTGCGGCGTTATGAACAGTCCGTGGTAATAAGCGGGGAGATTGCTCATCCAAGCATATTTTGAGTGTGAGCCAAAGGGCGTAGGGCAGACAGAGGGACAGGGTAGTAAGTACTACTCTTTAGGTAGTGGTCAGAAAAGAAAAAACCTTCCTCACGATGGAATCACTCAGAAGGACTCATAGTGGACTTTAGTGGATATTTGATTAGGAATCGGTCCCAGTTCTGGTTCGTCGGATTCGGATTTGGGGGAGCGAGTGCCGCGGAAGGGGATGGGATGACTGTGTTTTCTTGGTGCAAAAGCTTCTTTTCCTTTCCTTCGGTGGGCGACGGTTCACGGTGGAAGCGCGAAGAAGCGAGCCTACTACTACTGAGGTACTACAGAGTTGGTGAGATAGGTACCTAACGCCCTGAAGTCCCTGCCCTACCAGTGCAGTTAGTGAAAAAGTGTAGGGCAGCTAGTGCCTGCGGACTCGCGGAACAGGAGGCCAAGGGAAGGGAATGGGTTTGGGCTCAAGGAGTCATACAGGACTCCGTAGCCCCGCTGGCTCAGAGCAAGGCCTCCGAGCCTGGCAGATGGATGCCCGGGAATTTAGCTGCTAAATCCTGGTATCTTAACCCCGAAGGTACCTGGCCAAGACACCACATGACACGCCAAGGTGCAGGTACCACGGGGTGCGAGGAGACCTGGAATTTAGAGAAGGGGGATGGTGAGGGGGGGGGGGTAAACAAGCGGTCATTCGGATTTTGTCAGCGGACCCAAGAGCAGGGCGGGATTCGCTGAGAAATACACTCTGGAGAGCGGCCTCGCTTTCTCTCTCTCTCTTTTTGGCGGCAGGGTGTACACACACCCCCCTCTCTTTGGTTTTTTTTCATGGACATGCTGCATGCCTCACCCCCCTCCCTTGGGGCGTCCTCGCTATTTCCTAGCACCGAGCTTACCTAGCATCCAGCCTGACAAACTCAACACTCGGAGCCCGTAGCAAACTCCGCCAGCTCCAGCCCGGGGCTTAGAAACACACGCGGGTCTCACCACCCTGCCTTACATCTCGCGCCCGTTATGTCCTCCGAGTCCACACCTTCGGTCACTGGTTACAAAAGAATCCTGATCCCCCTTCATCCCCGACTTCCTTCCGACTTGGCTATTCACACTACTATACCATCCAGATCACCAGCTTCATCCGAACTCTTCCAAGAAGCAAACAACTACCACCTTCGCCTGGAAAAGCATTATCCACCTGCCAAGGCTTCCAACTGATCTGCACAACTCAAACAGAGTACTACTACAAGTACTACTTTGACTCGCACTACCAACACTATACCATACTACCACCACCGCACACCACTACCCCTGCCGCTACATCCCGGCACCGGCCCTCACCTTGTTGCCTTGACTCATCTATCGGCAAAAGCAACTCACCAGTCCATACCCACACACCAACAACTTGCACCGAACCAGTATATGACTAGCGAAGAGCCTCCCTCTTCCATAAATACTTTGTTCACCATGTCTGCCACAACCGCACACCGACCACAACGCATCTCCTTCCAGTCACCATCCGACTCTCTCCGCCAGGGCGCCCTCAAGAAGAACATGTCCATCACACAGACCTACTACCTGGCTCACAAGGCCCGCGGCAAGCTGTCCCGCGAGGCTGCCCAGCCCGATCACGACCTCCGCCTGCTTGTCGGACACGCTAACCTCCTCGACAACTTGATGCTCGAGCTTGCCGATGCCGAGCGTGAGCAGGAGCGCTGGTTCAACCAGTCCGTCCGCGGTGCCAACAGCACCCCCCAGAAGCAGGACCGCCGTGTCCAGTGGGCCGAGAACATCGCCGAGGTCCACGAGGAGGAGTCCAGCTCCGAGGATGAGGTCTACGACTCCGACTCTTCGGATGATGACTACGAGGAGGACGACCTTGTCATGACCTCCGCCCTCCGCCCGGCTCCCGGCAAGGCTTCCGTCTCCGTTCCCGCCATCACCGTTCAGACCCGCGAGGTCCACCCCGAGGATGACGAGGACGAGGTGATGCACGACGATCTCGAGGAGGACTACGCCCAGCTCGAGCTTGTCCGCACACCCTCGCACTCCAACAGCCCGCCGCCTGAGCTCGTCGACGAGTCCGACTCGTCTGACGACGACTCCTCCATGCCGCCATCGCCGCCTGAGGCTATCCTGACCATCTCTGGCAAGGGAGCCAAGGCATCCCCATCCACAGCAGCAGCACAGGACGAGGAATCACCATTGTACGATGAGGACTACTACCTACCGCGGAGAAGCACTCCGCTCGGGTCTGTGTCGGCCATCTCGGTCTACTAGGCACACACTCACCCGCTTAACACACCAATCCTCACGACAATGATGTAACGATTCACTCTCAACTTGTACTGTACTTTTCCAGCGAAGCGATGGCATTCTCAGCGGCGGCGTTTATTTGTTCAATTGAAACAAAGGCACATATACATATACACCGGATACCACCATATTAGAGGGCAACCTCATCAGAGCTACGGAAGCAGCATTTCATTCAAAAGCGACTACTATGTCATTTTTTTCTTTTTTCATTTGCACGGGATACAAAATCATGGAGCACAAACACCACTCATGGAAAGGAAGGAGAACAAGGATTCTCATTTTGTTATTTTTTTATGTTGTTACTGGTTGGGAAGAATAATTCTGGGTGATCGATCGATCAATCTTACCGCTCCCTCCCGATGATCGAGGTTTGAGTGGCAACTGGACCTTGCTACTGCTGCAGGTCTTAGATAGTCCAAAAAACTTTACAAAAAGCAACATTCAAAAAAAGATTAAAATTTTTATCATACCTCGGCTTGTCCCCATCTCTCACATTACTCGTGATCTCATCCAATCGATTAATTAATCAAGAAGAAGAACTCATACCTTGTAGTCCTTAGCTAAGAGAATCTAAACAGGCTCCAGATGGTGCCTGATTCTAGGCCTCCATCACATACCGGCCGCGACAGCAGGCTTCGTACTCACCTTAGGCAGAGAATGACAAGGCACGCCGGCGTAAGATTTCTCCACTATTTAATGGGGAATGGAAGGCTATCCAGGTACACTGACTGGCAGGCAGCTCACTAAGGTACCTACCACCGTGACTGGACTACTCGTACAACCAGTTGAACCATCAACTTGAAGTCCGCGGCATGCCGACCCGGTGGGGTTCACGGACTCGTGAATCACACGTCTTTGACTTCATGAGTGGATTCCATCGTCCGATGTGGGCGGGCCTCTAACAAAGAAATTTTTTCTTTTCTTTCGATTTTTCTCTTTATTCTGAATCTACCTAATTATTACGAGATGGATTGGGCCAAGACCTGTGGACCCCGATTTAAAAGTCCGACATATACGTGTATAATGGAGTCAAGACAAAATGTCGGATTGACAGAGACTACGGAGTACTAATAAGGCAGAAGGACCGCAAAGGAAAATTTTCGGAGTCAGAATTCATTACCGGAGTCGGGATGGCGGTGGGCAGAACGAAGAGGCAGGATGTATCCTGCGCTTGGTTCGCGCGCCCTGCTTGTACTAGCACTGGCAGCAGCAGTAGTATTGCTAGTATTGCTAGTACCTTACTTATTGGGCAACTTGTCGGTGACGGGTTACTTTCATTTTTCATGAGGGGCACAAAACGATATGCTCATGCGCTGTTCAAATGCGACAGGCACGACAGACCGCCCTGCGGTCGCAGATAGCGTGCATGACTCTTCGGCACGGCATGATTCACCAGATCCCCGCGTATCGAGTCCAGCAGCAACTACTCCTGCTACTGCTACTACTACTACTACTACTACTGTACTGCTCAGGCACAATGGTCGCAAGGGAAGCCGGGAAAAAGGCAATAACGGAGTCCAGTAGAGTTTAAACCCGGGCGGACCTGTCTCTAGGTAGGTACTTGCATTCTGTAAAGTAAAAGTTGGGGGAGCGGAGTAGGGCCATCGGGAATGGCAGCACTAGAAAAACAGGGTTTCACATAAGCAACTTTTACTTTTTTCCCTGGGCTCGGTGAATTGCTCAGCGCCCGTAGGCATTTCTCAGCAGCGCGACTCCGAGAGCCCACCGCCCCAGTAATCAGTCTCGGAGACAATTTTTGGGGGGGTGGTGGGTGTGGTTTTGTCAGCAAAAGCGACCACTGTGAATCCTCTTACCGCCCTAGTACAGCTTGCCAGTGGTCTTGCTAATCTGATAACCATATCACACATGCAAACGCACCGCACCCCCCACCTTCCCAGCCGATTGCGAAACTCTGTCTGATCTTTCGTTAGCTAGCAACACATCGGACGCAACACGGATGTGAAAGCACGCAATTATGAGTTATGTGATTTGTTTTGAGGGGTTCCGGCAATCGCATTGAAGATCTGTCATTACCATGCGGTTGCGATTGCGAAGATTTGGCGGCTGTTCGCAGGTGGAGCGCGCTTATCTGATCACAAGGCTTAATACATACATGTTCATCATCTCAATAGATTGGGCGTTGGTCCGATGACCGGATTGCCTGAGTTTTCTCTCTTGGGAAGGAGACCAGCTAGACAGCTGCAGTAGAAGACTTCAATATTTTTTGCCTACTCTCTGTTCACTTATGACATTTCGTCATCAAGTTGACCTCGAAAACTTTTCGTCCTACTCCAGTCATGCTCGATGCTCATAACAAGACGTTGTTTTACCATCGTCGGCGTGTTTTCTCGGGGCGGAGTATGACCTCGAATGGAGCTACGGACGGGGACGGATTTCGGGTTGCTCGTAAGAGCCGTGCCGCGACCTATAAGACAAGGGGGTGTGTGATTATGGCTACTACTACAGCAGTGGGGAGGGGGTGGGCGTGTGGCATCGGGATTCAGGGCGCAGGTTGGACCCCGGGCCAGTCGTGCCGCCCTCGTCCACGTGTCCTACCGCGATGACAGGGAAACGCGATAAGATAAGGTAGGATCAGTGCACACTGGGATCTATCCCCCCTCCAAGCTCTCCAGCTTGGGGGATGTTGCTGCAAGGTACAAGATACGAGGCAGAGCACAGCGGCCCTGCAACGGCCCTACCAACTGCACAACACTAACCAATCTTTTTCCTCATCCTAATGATCGCGATCTCGTACAATATTCTCTGTTAGTCTACTTGCATCTTAGAAATGGAGTTTTCTTGTTGAGTCTCATGCTGAGCTCGGTGTTTCTGCACCTGCACTGTGATCTTTGATATGATCGATGACCACGTTGGTGACGTAGCCACATAATGGGCGATCATGGCAGTGCCCTGATCGCCAGCAACCACAACCATTGGCCTGGCTATGATCAGCACGTCTATTCACAACGCCAAACGAGCACTGCCAAGTGGTGACGACGGCCTACATGATTCCGTCGTACAGCTCGTATGCCCCCATTTGGGGGCCGTGGTCCACCTTCTATCTCGCCTAGCAATTAGACTTCAGGAATACGCGGCTTCTGCGGCGTCTGACTGGGCGGCTTTTCTCGTGATGGCAGGGAGCTGTTGTCCAAATCGAGGTGTATACCCCGACAGATTGTTGAAAAATTAAAAATTGAAAAAATTGAATCGTATGAAAACGCGTGAGCCAAGAAACAAGTGTTGCTTGGCAGGATGCCTGTCGTGCCGCCAGAGGCACCGTGCCGCCGCTCGAATCCCGCCGACTCCTGCCTTTGGGTCGCACCGCATAATAATGCAAAGTACGGCTCATTCTGCAACCATGGTCTTATCCATCAAGGTCCTCCCTCCACTCTCTTCCATCCGCCGGGGACCAAACCTGTTGCCAGGCGGGATTCCCTAAGCGGACGGGGGTGGAGGAGTGTCAAAGCCACTGTGCCGCCGATTGCACGGAGGTGAATGGCCGGGGATCGACATGTATACCCCCAATCGATGTACAACTACATACCTAGTAGATAATTGCAGCATGAATATCAGTTCCAAGGATGGGGCGATGTCCAACTGCCAATCGCGACGCCTAGGACGCTGGGGTTTCATTTGCTACACGTGCAAGCGTCATCGAGAAGCCTCGCGTTTGGCATTGTCGATGGTTTCTTGTTTTCTTGTCTCATTTCTTTGAACTCGTTCCTTGGTTCCTGGCTCTGCCAAGCTAAAGAGGGAGACCCCCAATCCGGACTTGCGGACTGGAGCCGCGCACGACTCGGGAGTACTGTTCGACTAGACTAGTTACTGACTACTCGACCATCTCGATTCGGAGTCACTCGCCGCCGGGGCCCCACGCGGACGGCCTGGGCCTAGGCCGGTCAGGCGACGAACCTCAAGGACGGAAGACCCTTTATCACTTGCTTGCAGCATAACATTGATTGCGACAACGCAGCTGACTCGAGAAATGATCAACTGGAACATGGCATTTAGGGTGAGACATATGGACTTCCTAGGGCATCTCCATCCATCTCCATGTCATCACTTGCCTGGATGTAGCATCCTTACACCGGGTTTCACAACTTTGCGGTAAAAAGAAATGCCATGTGTGCATTCGTCTAATGTACCCAGGTAAGTACTAGGTGCGGTATCTATATAAATTAGTAGCTAAATATGTGTATGTTGCGTCTATTGAGGTTCTCGCGGTCTTATTGCAAATGCGGAAGCAATCCTCGTCTCTTCTTGATTGTTTAGCCAATCCCATGGCCTCATCCTCGTGGCGATGAAAGCCACTCTGGGACCACCCTGTTGCAGAACTTCATAAACTTGAAGAAGCCAACGGCGTGCTCCACGTTCCCCGCGGGATCTGTCACGCGCTCTGGGAAGGCGATGCCCGCCCCGAACAGGCCCGGCACATACTTGCGCCTGCCTGAGGGACAGAAGAAGCGGCCGCTGAGGCCATCGTGAGCCAGCTCCAGAGGCGCCGCCCCGGGGTCACTGCCGACGGTGAGTTTCGGGACGGGATCGCGCTTGAAACCGATGGCCTGCACCGCACGAGTGCAGCTGGGGAGCTCCGCGCGGTACAAATCCTCCTCGGTGCCGGGTGGCGTTGGCACTTTGGTGATGATGTCGCGCGTGGGGCTCGAGTCGAAGACGTTCTTGTCAATGTTCTCACGTGCCCACCGCGCCGCCTCGCCCTTGAGGCCCGTATTGTCGTAGAGCACCCAGCCGTCCCTCTCTTCGGCGTAGCGCAGCTCCTCATGGCGGGTGAACCACTTGATGCGCAAGTTCGGGTGCGAGGTGCGGGCCAGCCTCACGAGGTTCATGAGCACCAAGATGGCGGAGTGGGACGCGCCAATGACGGCGACCGTCTCCGTGGTGTCCTTCTGCAGCAGTGAGGATAGGACAGGAGGGTTCAGAGCCGTGTCTAGGTTGATGTTTTGAACCCCTGGCGCGATGGAGGAGAACAGCGGGGAGAGAGTGTCGATGGGACTGGCGCCTGTGCATAGGATTAGGCGCTCTGTTTCTACCTGCTGCTCCCCATCCAGATTGACTTTCCACCTGTTCTCAGTCTATAGATCCTCTGTTAGTTTCCCATGTAAACATAGCTCAGTCATGGCTCAGTCCCCAGCCAGCTATGGACGGCTTATGGACAGCTCACCTGGTCGTAGT
Source organism: Ramularia coccinea (assembly GCA_013461505.1). Classification (NCBI taxonomy): domain Eukaryota; kingdom Fungi; phylum Ascomycota; class Dothideomycetes; order Mycosphaerellales; family Mycosphaerellaceae; genus Ramularia; species Ramularia coccinea. The sequence goes on along the minus strand of JABNMW010000001.1, from coordinate 4,234,939 downwards.
TGGCGGCGGTCACCTGCCCTTGATGCGGAGTAACGCCATGCTGCTTCATCAACCCCTCCGTGAGCAACAGACACATGTCCGCGCCCTTGGCAAGCTCGCAGGTCTCCTGGCCCGGTAGAGACGCAATGGTCGTCAAGGCATTGGGCACCGGCGCCTGGTCGACAATGCGGCGGAAGGGCGTCAGGAACGTGGCAAACTTGGTAAACAACTCGGCTTTGGTGTTGCTGGGGACCTGGCGGTACCGGACATTGACACGGCCGGCGCGGAACAGGGGATCGACCCAGAGCCCGGTCTGGTGGGAGGCGCCGTGCTCGAGGAGGTTGCCCAGCACCGCGATGCCAGCTGGTCCTCCGCCCACGACGAGGGAGTCGACCGACCTGGTGGCCTTGCGACCAGCCCCGCGTAGCATTCTGCGCTTCTTTTGGAATCAGAGAACACTTAAAAAAAGAGTGATGAGTGAGTGAGTGAACGTGTTGTAATTCGACTTCTTTCTTGTTCGTGACGGAATTCGAGGTTTCACCTCCGGCTCCGATGCCGCGCCCGATGCTCCACCGACATGTGGAAGTTTACAGTATCTGTAGTGACTTGGAGGGTGTAGAAAAAAAATTGGGTGCACGTCCCACCCTTTTTTACGTCGGCGTTCCATGGCAATGACAAATCCACCTTCTCTTCGACCTCTACTTGAAACCAGCCATAACCCGCATCCGACAACCTCGCGCACATCATGAGACCTGCCGCCAGGCGCATTCTCGCGCACGTCAATACGACGAGAGCACCGAATCGGGTGTGCTTCAGCTGCCGCCTTCACCAGCGGCAGCATCTACAGCAGCAGCAGCAGCAGCAGCAGCAACAGCGTCGAGCTCTGACCACCTCCTCCTCAACCGCACCTCCGAAGCCGCCCCCCTCAGGTATTGCGCCATTGCCCTCGCGCCGCCTCATCTCCGTCGCCGGCCCCGACGCCGCCAAGTTCCTCCAAGGCATCGTCACCTCCAACGTCGCCGGCAGGGGAGATGGCTGCTACGCTGCCTTTCTGACGGCAACCGGCCGCGTCCTGCACGATGTCTTCATCTACCCTGCCAAGCTTAGCGGGTACGGCGCCGAGGACGGATCGAGCCCCGCGTTCCTCATCGAGGGCGACGCCGCCCAGATCGACTCCCTGGCCAAATATATCAAGAGATACAAGCTGAGGGCAAAGGTTAAAGTGCGCACCCTGGACCCGGGCGAGGTCACCGTCTGGCAGGCCTGGGACAACGCCGAGCCGTCTCTCATGGTGCCTACCAGCAACGAGACCAGTCTGCTGCTCAAAGACCCGCGCACACCGGACATGGGATATCGGATACTACAACTGGGCGACGGGGCGCCCCGGGCTGACCTGGACGAGACGACGGAAGACGCGTATACGGTCCGCCGGTACCTACGCGGTGTAGCTGAGGGCCAGGACGAGCTGATCAAGGAGCATTCGCTCCCGCAAGAGAGCAACATGGACTTTATGGGCGGCATCGACTATCACAAGGGGTGCTACGTCGGCCAGGAGCTCACCATCCGCACCAAGCACAGAGGTGTTGTCCGCAAGCGCATCCTGCCCTGCATCATCTACGACAGGGAGCACGCTCCGCCCTCAGCGCTGCAGTACGAGCCCGCGGGAGCTGCTTCGCCCTCGTCGCCGGTGGGGTCCATCTCCGCCGACGCCATCCCCCAGGAGACGAGCATCGGCCGCTTCGAAAAGCGAGGCCGCAGCGCCGGCAAATGGCTCCGCGGGGTGGGGAATATCGGGCTCGGCCTGTGCCGGCTCGAGATCATGACCGGAGTCACCCACCCCGGTGAGACGGCCGCCACGGGATTCAGCCCGGATCACGAGTTCATCCTCGAATGGGGGGAGGAGGACGCCCGCAGTGGTGTCAAGGTCAAGGCGTTTGTGCCGGACTGGGTTCAGCAGGGCCTGGATGCCGCCACGCGGTGAAATGGGCAGCGGGTATTGAGATAGACCAGCTTAGAGTGCTGGGGGGGGGGGTGTGTACTGTAGAACATCCAAAATGTATTACTACTAGCGGTTTTTGCTTCACGAAACACCACGCAGCAGAGGCTCCCACGGTGTGCATGCTGTGGCGGGACCAGGGCACTATTCCCAAGGCATGACCCGTATCCAGTCACACAGCTTTCTGCATGTTTCTTATCACGACTATCGTCCGCACCTCCCCCCGCCTTACGCTGGAGCGGGCTAGACGCTAAACTCAAAACACCAGACACATGAATAGGGCCTAGACAGAGTCCCCCCTCCCCCCGGGGGTGCAGGTCGTTTATCCCGCCCTGGGCGGCTGAAGCTTGAAGCATGATCTACGTCCTCGTGGCTTGCACCGGGACCGAGAGGGCGGTTATGCGCAGAAGGAATGCCACAAGAGAAACGGCGTCGAGGTTTAGCATTCAACATCGAAATGAAGCCATCAGCTATCGACATCATGCCTTGTCCCAAAGCCTAAAGACGTTAGAGCGAGCCTATAGAGCACGCCCATAAATTTAGCGTCCAGGCCTCGAACGCTTTCCATTGCAGCTGAACACTTTCGACTAGTTATGTCGGTGAAGCAGTGCACTGCAAGGAGCGGGGGAAAACCAGAGAAAGCAAAGTTGTGAGACACGGCACGACATGTGCGTTCCACTTCGAGAGGTCCAGACTATGGAATGCTTGTCTCTGTATATCACAAACCCCCCCTTAGCAGTAGCGCCCGACTTTATTGGTAGAACAGATAGGACTATAGCCAGTGGTCCCATCCATTGGTAAGGTTTGCCTGAATTATAGTTCCCAGGCAATCTTGATAGCTCCTGAATGAATTGGGTTTTTGATAACCTGGGGTAAGGGAGTGAGTTGAGTGTATGCTTCAACCGGCAATTTTGGTCCGCCTTACTTTTGATCCTCACACGCCTGGAAAGGTTCCACGAGCTGATTCTTACAGAACGGCAACATCGTCTCTCGGGCTGCGATGGGGAATGTGTTCTCGGCCGACGAAATGGCGCCACGCTTGCATTCAGATGTCTCAAAGCGCAGACCGGGATTCGGGATACTCCACCTCGTATACACATGCATCTTCAACACATCTCAAGATACGCCGCTGCCAATGGGCACGACAGGTGGATATGAAAGAAAGTACGTGGTAAGTCCCATAGGCTCTGTTCTGATCGATTGGACAGGCCGTGTTACTAGTCGTTGTCGTACGGGCGGACTGTTGACACGGCTTTCGCTATGAGCAATGTATGCCTTGATCGTACCGCCGGAGGGTCGTTGCGTGTCAATGGAGTGTCGGCAATGCAGAGTTGGAACAAGCGTCGAAGCTACAGGTCCTGTATCCCTTTAGCTCTCCTTTTTCTCACGTCGCGCATGACACCGCGTTGAGCGTATTTTCATCGTGTAATAGACACAGCGTAGACATTGTACGTTTCCGCGCCCGAAAGTAATGACAGTGTTGTTGAATGAGGAGACTTAGGACCACTGGATTCCTAACATGAGCACCCAAGTATCAATGAAAGTAAATTTTGTCTTTCGAAAGACAAAGAAGAGCGAAACCGGCGTTGCCATGGCTTCGCCCAAGAGATTGATCCTATGTCTTGATGGCACGTGGATGGACAGCGACAATGGATATGAGAAAGCCAGTATTCTCTCCAAAGGCACCTTGCAAGTGCCCTCCAACGTGACCAGAATCTCCCGATGCTTCAAAAGGCGTGCATCAGACGGGAAGCTCCAAATCATCTCCTACGAATCGGGCGTCGGGACCGGTAGCAACGCTCTCGACTCCATCACAGGAGGTGCTTTTGGCTTAGGCCTCTCGGAGGTAACCTCGCCACCTAACCTACGATAAGTGTAGATGGAACAGCTAATTGGCTCTCGAACCAGCGCGTTCGCGAAGCATACTCCTACCTATGTGCCAACTACATTGACGGCGACGAAATAGTCCTCGTTGGCTTCTCTCGCGGAGCTTTCACGGCAAGATCTGTTGCGGGTATGGTTAGCCAACTTGGCTTGCTCACACGAGAGGGCGTGGAGCAGTTCTACAACATCTTCACTGATATGCAGCATTGGATGGATGATGATTACCGAGACCCCTTTCCCGAGATGCCTTTCCCTCGCAAGCCAAAGGGACCGCGGGCGGCCGAGGAGTACCGCGCGAGACTGGAGAAGCTGGGGCTTACGAGGTCCACGCAGGCCAACGAGGAGCTCATCAAGATCAAAGCAGTCTGTGTTTGGGATACCGTGGGTAGCCTTGGCATACCAAACATAGCCTGGCTTGACAAGATTGGAATCCGTGCTTCTAACAACGAATAAGTCCCACCCCAACCCAGCCCAGCAATAGTATCGGAAGATATTGACATACGTAGCACGTACAAGTGGCATGACACGTCGCTCACTAGCTGTATCGAACATGCCTTCCAGGCTTTAGCACTGGACGAGAGCCGGCCGCCGTTCTGTCCAGCCGTATGGGAGCGCCCAGAAGGGATCAGGGCCGACACCGATTTGCGCCAGGTATGGTTCCCTGGGAATCACGCCAACTGCGGAGGAGGCTGGCCAGACCAGGGCGTAGCCAACAGCACGCTCGCATGTACGTATAGACGAAACAGTGTCCGACTACCTCGAACTCGTGAGAAAGCGTGCTCATGCTCCTAGGGATGATGGACCAAATGGCTTCTGTTGGCGTCGAATTTGACGCACCGTCCCTGCAACGAGTCTTTCAGCAGAGTGTGGAGTTCTACCAATCCGCACATGATCCTTCACGTAAAGGCTCAGCAAAGTTGGTACCATGGGCCGTAAGCCCCATCTACGATAACAACAAGCCGATCCGCCCGTGGGGGCTGGGCGAGATCTGCAAACAGCCAAGCCTACTGTATCGACTTTCGGGAACAACAACTCGGACCCCGGGGATGTACAAGCAAGTCGACCCCAAGACCCAGCGGGAGAGCTCGACATTTCTCAAGGACACGAATGAGCGTGTCCACAGTTCGGTTCGGGTTCGGCTGGCTTGTGGGGGCCTTGACCTCAACGATGCCGCGGTCTGGAAGTGCCCTTCGCTCGGTAACTGGCGACTAGCCAAGACGACAAAGAAGTATGACGACCCTGTTCCCCGTCACCCCAGCTGGGAGCCCGAAGGGAATGAGACGGCCTTCATTGAACATCCAGATGACTCCGCAGCGGGCAGGTGGGTTTGGGAGTATGTAGGCGATGCAAGTAAGGGTAATCCTAATGAGAAGCAGAGGGTGATGATTGAAGAGCCTTTGGGACCTTATGAGAGATACTTGTTGAAGTTCTCGGGAGGCACTCCGAACGTCTATCTATTCGCCAATGACAAGGACAACGGCGCTGAGAATTGATCATTCGAGCGCAGCAGTATAAAACATGCACATGCCATTTCGATACATAAAATGTCAGATATCCCAATAGTTGCGCTTCACCATGTTATTCCAGATGGCGAATAGAGAGCAAGCAATTTCTAGACAGTAGTGACGTGGATGCAGGACGTTGGTAATTAACTGCCGTGATTATGGTAGGTATTGAGGACTCGACCAATCACGTGACGGACTTCACTCGCATCTGTTCTCAGCATCTCAAGAAAACAACCACCACCAGCTAAGACTTTGAATATCAAAACGCCACATGTGAACGAATCCCCAAATCCCCCAGAAGGATTATAAACACTTCCAGGGTATTAGATTCAGCCCCTTGTTCACTTGATTCGTGGATCGACACAAGGCTTTCTCCGGAATCATCACCAGCCGGCCAAACACCCATTCCACAGTGAAGAACTAAAGCTCATTCACCATCTGCATCTACAAAGGGCTATCTTTAAAGGGCGCCATTCTGAAATTCTACCATGGGGGACGACAACAAGGCGGACCTCTTGCGGTTCGCCAACGAGTACGCGGAGAAAGATGTCGATCTCTTCGAGCTCTTGGGTGTCGATGCCCTCACACCCAAGGAAGATATTCATCGCGCCTGGCGTAAACGCTCGCTAAAGTACCATCCTGACAAGGCCGGTGAAAATTTTGACGCCTCCAAATGGGAGCTCTTTGAGAGGGCGCGTGACATTCTGTCCAGCGCAGAAGTTCGCGCCGCCTACGAGCAGTCGATGAAGGCCAAGCTGCTGCGTCGGCAGGAGCGTGAAGCCTTTGATCGCGAGCGCAGAAAGTTTGCGGATGATCTCGAGGCAAGGGAGAATGCCGCCAAAGCACAGCGCGAGGAGAAGGTTGAGAAGGACCGGGAGGCCATGCAGAAGGAGAGGGCTCGGCTTGCAGAGGCACAACGCATGCGGGACGAGGAACTCAAGAGGCAGGCGGACGCAGAGCAAGAGAATGACATGATTGCCGAGGCAAAGCGACGTCTAAAGGAAAAGAAGGAGGAGAAGGCCAGGAGGAAATTGGCCAAGGAATCGAGCAAAGCAGCTGGAAAGGCAACTGGAAAGGCAACTGGGCCCCTCAACGGCGTGGTCCTTGTTCCAGGCGACTACGTGGTTGATCTTGGTACCACTCAAAAGCCATACTGGGAACTTGTCTGCGACAAATTGAAAGCCATACAAGCAGCTCGCAATCTTAGCAAGGCAGAGGCCAGTGCTGAAGAGGTTCAGCAAGCAGAACAAGGCGTAATGGAAGCCAGACGAAGGATAGCCGACGCAGAGTCCAAATTCCGACAAGAAACCGCGGCAGCATAATTACGATTGTACAAGTGGAAGGTATGAAATGTGGATTGCTCCACCAACGATTATGCTGCTTCTGGTCTGAGGCCGAGCAGTTCTCTTGGCTTTATTATTCCTCATCAAGTCGGAGCACGCTTATGGCGTTGCCTCCCATGATAGCCTTGGCTTCTACTGAGCCCTCGCCGACGGCTTTGGTCACCGCTTCAGCATTGATGCCGACACTCGCCCACTCGCCTTGTTCATCAGTCTGGAGTGGCGGGAAGAAAGGATGATCGGTTCCAAACATGAGTCTGTCTGACCCGCTAGCATCGATCGCGGCCTTGAGTCCCACCTCGGAGTAGATTACGGCGTCCAGGTATATCTGCTCTTTTAGCACATCCCACACTGTTCGCCGACCACTTGCGACTTTGCCTTCCCTTACGAGTTGTCCGTCGTGGAAGATGCAGCTCTCTATCCTCCCAGCCAAGAAAGGGAGTGTGCCTCCACTGTGGGCCAGTATCATTCGGAGACCTCTGACCTTATCGAAGACGCCAGATAGATACATACGTGTCACGGCGATGGTGGTCTCCATGGGGAAGCCGAGTGCTAATGGAAGCACGTGCCCGTACTCTGCGCTGGCTCGCGGACCCCAAACCTGATTGGGTAGACCATAGTGAGGATGCAGGAATACAGGAAGTTGCGCGTCTGCAAGGGCTTCGAATATCGGTACCAGATTAGGATCGTCGAGTCCCTGACCTAGTCCTGACGTCCCAAGAATGACGCCCCGGCAATACTTCAGAGCTTTCACGTGGGCGACTGATTCAAGGACTGCCTCTAGTGGAGCTGTCAGGGGCAGAGCCGCAAAGAAGAAGAGGCGTCCAGGATGCTTGGCGCACATGTTCGAAAACTCTTCGTTGACGGACGTGGCGATCGGACCGGACTCCTGGGCACTAAGGAAGTCGAGCCATGGATTTGCTAGCGAGACCACCGAGGTGTCGATCCTGTGGGTGTCCATAAAGTGAATCTTTTGCTCAAGGGAGGCATAGTGTGAGGTCAGGGGCCGTCCTGGAGGCTTGGCTGAAGGATTGCTGGTTGCTTCCTCGAGTGATCTGACCTCGGCCTCTAGCAAAATGAGACGGGGATCCGGAGATTGAGGAAAAGAGCGCACAAGGGGAATAGTATCCCGGGACTCGAGGATTTTGATGTATGAAGGAGGGTACATGTGCGTGTGGATATCCACCGTCCGAGCCTTGGAAGCCGCCATTCTGTGCTGTCGAAACTCGACTAGGCGCCTCTCTTCGTTACGGAGGGTGAGGGCGAGGGTGAGGGTGAGGGTTTCTTGGGTGTTGAGCTGGCTTGCACTCTATCAACGCTGGGGTCCGACTAGGATCCTGTTAGAGTTTCCCCTGGTCACAAGTTGAAAGCTTAGACTGGCCACCTACGTTCCAACATGGAGGACTCGGATGTTATTGGTAGCACAGGCAGTAAAGGGTAACCCCGCCTTGCTGCCAATGTATCAGTGGTTAATCAGTGAAGACAATTATCTAGTCTCAACCATGCCAGTGTCTTATCTCTGATGATGGCGGGGTACTGGAACATGCATGCGAGATGCAACCTACCTTACCTACTACTAGGCCTAGGTGCTAGTACTACCTGACCTGCCTATCAACAGTAGCCCCTGCCTTGATTCCTGGGGCAGGCGTGGTCGTGGAATATTGAGGCAGTGGCTTCAATTCGCAGATGACTTGGCTCTCTGCTATTTGTCTGACTAGTCTAGTACCTTCGCATCCCGATGTTTAGCGATGCAAACTCTATAAGTCCTCTCTACACTCAAGATACACCACGCAACACCTTCTCCCTACCACTGCTCTCAATCAGCCTGGACTGATAGCGACCTGTGCTATCATCGTTCTTTTTTTAACCAGAGAGGCACAGCGAAGCGATTGCAGCAATGGCGGGGGACAATGCGGCCGTCCAGAAGGCGGGACTCTTGATTCCCGTGGGTCACCCATGGTCTATATGACAGCACCCATTGCGAACTAATGAGGGATCCTAGTTGATCGACTTCTCCAAATTCCTGAGTGGAACGCCTGAGGAGCGCAAGTCCACTGCCGATGCAATCCTGGCCGGCTTTCAGACAGCTGGTTTCATCTACCTCAAGAACCACGCTATACCCGCCGACGCTGTCGGTCGTACCTTTTCGCGATCCGCCGACTTTTTCGCGCAGTCGGAAGATGACAAGATGCAAGTTGTGTGGACCACGCCCGAAGCCAATCGTGGCTATTCCGCTCCAGGGCGCGAGAAAGTGTCCCAGCTGAAGGAGCTGAGCGACGTCGACAAGGTACGCCAGGCCGCCCCTGATCTCAAAGAGAGCTACGAGGTAGGCCGCGAGGGCGAGCCCGATCATCCAAATCAGTGGCCGGACGAAAAGGGGTCGATCCTAGGTTTCAAGGACGACATGCTGGGCTTCTTTGACATGTGCAAGAACATGCACGTGGAGGTGATGCGCGCGATTGCTGTCGGCATGGGACTGGACGAGACCTTCTTTGACGGGTTCGTGGACGTCGGGGACAACACACTGCGACTTCTACACTACCCATCGGTGAACACTGATGTGTTTACAGCTAACCCGAACGCTGTGAGAGCGGGAGCGCATAGTGTAAGTTCCTTGGCTGCCTACATCTAGACCGAGTTGTAGCAGAGGTTCTCTGACCTAGCATAGGACTACGGCTCGATCACGCTCTTGTTCCAAGACGGCCGAGGCGGGCTGCAGGTACAGAGTCCCACTGGTCAATTTGTCGACGCGACGCCAATTGAGGGTACCATCGTTGTCAACGCTGGCGACCTCCTGGCAAGGTGGAGCAACGACACCATCAAGAGTACTATACACAGAGTGGTTGAGCCCCCACGCAAGGAGGACACGACATATCCTCCACGATACAGTATTGCGTATGTCTATCTCCATCGTATACTTCAATGGATGCGAATAGCTGACGGATTGGGCAGGTATTTTTGCAATCCTAATTTCAAGGACTTTATCGAGGTGCTTCCGGGGACGTATTCCACTGAACAGGACAAGAAGTATGAGGGCATCTCAAGCGGTGATTATCTTGTCCAAAGACTCACGGCCACATATTGATAGGTCGGGCGCTGGGCGGTCCTCATGTCCCATATCTTTCCTTGGCCAGCAACCTGTGAATATAATGCAATGTCCACTGAGGCGCACCATTCAAGGCCATCTCGTCGACAATGATAGCAAATGTCGCGGGATTTACCTCACCGGCTGCAGGCTTCTCAGATGGGAAGCCAGGCTTTGTCACAGGTGACGAGCGGCAGAAGCGAGATGAGGGGTTCATCCCATGCATATGTATTGCGAGGCAACAGAATCACGCGCCTGTAAGACCCTGCTAACGAGCGCCCACCTGCATGCCTTCTGTGCGTGGGGTTGCGAATGATGCATGATTATATACACACTCGTTGCCGGCCTTGGGTTGTCGATACTCTGTTCTGTCATCCCCTTTATTTATTTACACCATCAATCCCGTCTCCAAACGCCCATCTCCTTGGCCTTGAAGGTCAATAATGCCTCTGCCGCCTAAGACAGGAGATGATAACCCCAACTACGTCGGGTCCGATAATACTCTAGACTTGGAGGTAGATGAGTTCTTCCGACGAAATGGTTTCTACCCGTCCATGAGATTGATATGCGACACGCTGGCCAAGGCAAGATTCCCGCATGCTCCAGTAAAGCCGGCCAAAAATCAAGGATATTGCTCCTACACGGTGGCGATAGCCGATAGCTACATTTTGCAGTTTCGACCCGACAAGTTCAAGCTCGACATGCGAGTCTGCCACCAAGCCAAAGTACTTCATCCGTCGTTGGCGCCTGCAACTGCTTACCTGGGAAGCTTCGTTGGCAGTGATATAGGAGAGCTTTGCGCATCCGAAAAAGCCCCGGCACGTTTGCACCTATTTATCCAGAAGAAGACTCCGGGTATCAGTCTCTCCGAGTTCCGAAGCAGCCAAGGAAGCAGCGAGGCAGCGTTGACAAAGGATAGGGCGCAGCGGAGACGGCTTGTCGATGATCTTGCAGACGTGGTTGCCACTAGCTATCGGCATCGCCAGTACCCTTGCAAGGCTAACAATCAAGTCTTTTATAAGTCAAGGGTGGGGAGAAGCTTGAGGCACCAGTTGGAGCTCACAAGAGCCATCCCATCGCCGTGCGTGAGGCGCCATGTCGACGCCATGCTGGGTCTTTTGGATGCTATCGAACTGGACGCGCCGTGGTGTCTCACTCACGGAGACCTGATACCAAGTAACATCATGGTCGATCCAGATACAGGGCGGCTCACGGGCCTAGTAGACTGGGCAGAAGGTGAGTGGCTGCCGTTTGGTGTTGGGTTATACGGCTTGGAAGAGGTGATGGGCGAAGAGCAAAATGGCGTCTTCCGGTTCTATCCCGAGCATGAGGAGCTCCGCATGCTATTCTGGAGAAGATTTCTTGAAAAGACCGACGCGAGTCTCCCCACGCTGCTATCAAATGTGTGGTGGAGGAGACTGGAGCTCTGCCGGCAACTTGGCATCCTGCTTTGGCGTGGCATTGCCTTTGACGGGGGGAGACTGGACAGAGCTGTTGACATGGAGAAGGATAGGCTTGAGTTCCAGAAGTTGGAGCTCTTCCTGCAGACTCCGGGACCGCTGGGGGATACAAGCAGTCGTACAAGGTGGTTGCTCGTTGTCCAATCACGGCTCCGAGCTCGTGGGCTCCGGAACTGCTGTCTAGGTACTTCCCGTTCTTCTTATTTAGACCGTGATGATGAGGAGGGATTCTCAGCCATCGCAGAAGGAAGACTCGGCAAATGAAGGTCGATGTGTGTTATCATCCAACCAGGCGTTATATAGCGGTTTCTTGAGTATATACATGTAGTAGCTGTAATTGATCAACGACAGTATCCATGTACTTACTTGCTGGTTATGAAATCTGTTGATCAGTCGACTGGACATCGCCTTCTGTTGGGTACTCCCTACCAACTGAAAACCTTACCTACGCGTATTCACTTACCAGTAGCAGGCGCCGAATAGTGAATGGGAAGGAGCACTAACACGGCTGTGGGGGGCCTGTAATCCCCAATCACTTCCCGGCACCAGAAGCGTAGAGCCCCTACTCTAGCGCTGAGTAGCACTTCTCTACCTCAAGGTACCCACTCCATACACCTTGATTGGATTCCCTTAATAGTCCTGCTAAGTACGGAGTACCTTGGCATCTTATAACCCCTGCCGAGGCACCGTGAATGCGACTGAGACGCTGTAAAGTTTCCTTACTGCGTCGGCCATTCTTGTTCTACTCCGTAGTCTAGATAGCTCTTCCTCTACTTTCCCACCAACCGCCATTGGACGTCATTTTGAAATTAGCCGGACAACTTGACCGTCAATTAAACTGCCATGGCATCGCAACAAAAGGCGGGCAGCAAGCCCAAGCCCAAGCCCACAGCCTCGCCTGTCAAGACCGCCTACCTCGTGCTCTACAATGCCCTGTCAGCCTTGGCTTGGAGCGTCGTCCTTGTGCGAACCGTCTCCATTGCCTCCAAGCATGGCCCTCAGGCTGTCGTCCTCGGGGCGGGAGAGTGGACGCAATGGACACAGACAATGGCCTGTCTTGAGATTGCCCACTCATTGCTAGGTAAATACATTACGAAATCTACTACACTCAGAACAACACTCCCTCCCCCCCTCCTCAAATTCATGATCATGATCATCGAGTGAAGAATCGTCAAGAAACTAATCCGTGTGCTCAAACCCTCTCCACAGGCGTCGTCCGCGCTCCCCTCTTGACGACTCTCATGCAAGTCGCATCCCGCCTCCTCCTCGTCTGGGGCATCGTCCACCCTTTCCCCGGCGTCGCCCTCGTCTCCCCCTTCTACACCTCCATGCTCGTCGCCTGGTCCGTCACCGAGGTCATCCGCTACTCCTTCTTCGCCACCTCCCTGAGCGGCTATCAGCCCGCCTTCCTCACCTGGCTGCGCTACAACACCTTCTTCGTCCTTTACCCGCTCGGAATCACCAGCGAGTGCGCCCTCATATACAAGGCCGCCTCCGGCCCGGCCGCCGAGGTCCGACCAGATTACGCCTGGGTGTTGTATGCCGTACTGGCCATCTACGTCCCTGGGTCGTACACGCTGTATACGTACATGATGAAGCAGCGCAGGAAGGTCATGCGCGATCTCAAGTCTAAGGATCAGCGGGTCAGCAAGTAGGACATTTGTCGCTTATCTCGGCGCTTGCGGGGGCGACGTGATGGGCACGGAAATCGAAAATCAGCAGCTGCGCCATGTGCCCAACGAAAAATTGTGTTTGACTCGGAGAATACATCTGGATGATATACGGCAAAGAATAGAGAGCGCTTGGGGAGGTCTACTTGTATAGCGCTATATAGAAGGAAAGACAGGGCACCATTGGTTGGTTTTCATCAGTTTATACATTTCTACGCACTGCGTACTATTATAGGTTCTTAATGATAATCAAACTTGAGGGAAAGAAAGTCCCGTATAGCCTTGTTCTAGAAGTAAAAGTTAACTCCCCCCAGTCCTCATTAATCTAGAGCTCTGCATGCGATGGACCATCATCGCCCTCGCTCTGGGGTTTCTCCTTCAGCATCGGCTTCGATTCCGCACTGGTCTCGTACCAGTCATTCTGTAGCCACTCAACCACGAAACCTGTGGCATCCCTTGCCAGCCTCTCGTAGCCTGGGTTGTCACTCTTCTCAAACATGGCTAAACCAGGAAAAAAAACATCAAGAGTCAGCAATGGCAGGGTCAGTTTGAGTATGGGGGGGAAGGGGGATGGGGAGGAAAGGGAAGGGTTCCTCTAGTATGCCAACTCACCCATATGTGCGCCAGTCTCCTCCTTGGCCTTGTCATTCACAGCCTCTCTCCACACTCCCGCTGTCTCCCTGTTGGGCAGGTTGCAGAACGTCCGCTCTCGGCCAAGCACCGTACCAACCATGCTCACCTCCTTGTTCCCAGCCGCGCGCCCTAGTCGTGTGTACAAGTTGGCGAACCCAACGCCCACCTCCTCGCGAACCTGAGACATGTACCGCATCCGCTTCTTGAGCTCCTCTGCTCGCGCCAGACAGCCCACAAACTCGAGGTGTGACGATACCCAGCTCCAGCCCGATGTGATCTGGTCGCGGTTCAACCATGCCGCTGCGCCGCCGGCGGCTACGGCACCTGCGGCCCCAGCGGCCAGAGCTACCTTGCTCCATGTCGACCACTGATTGTTGTTCTTGTTGTTATCGTTATTAGTGTTGCTGCTGCTGCCGCCGCCAGAAGACTTGACATTTTGCGCCGGAGGAAGAGCCCCGGCTGACCTGGAAGGGCCTTGCGCAGCCTTATTGGCGCCCCAGAGCGTAGTACCTAATCCACTGAGTTGCGAGAGGGCCGTGGCCGCATTCTGATAATGGCCCTCTGCGCCGTGGGCGACGACGCCTGGGGAGATGCCCAGGAAGGGCGTGTCAAAGGCCAGCACGCCCTGGATGTAGGGGAACATGAGGGTGTTGAAGGACGACGGCGAGTCCGGCTTCTCTATGCCGTCCTCGGAGTAGATTGGCTTCTCCGAAGTGAGCGCAATGACCGTCTCGGCCGCGACGATGCCGCCCATTGAGTGGCCGATGAGGACGGTGCGCACCGAGGGTTCTACGGTCGGCGAGGGCGTCCCCGCATCGACCTCGATGTCTATGACCTTCTCCTCCAGCCTAGATGTAGAGTGGTTAGCCTGATCATGTTGGACTGTCTTCTGATGATGATGCTGCTAATGCTGCTGCGTATGGGCATCGCTTTCAACCGGGAGGGCTCGAGCTCCACATACCAGCTGCGAAACCGGCTCACTGTCTCGCCCAAATCGCCCCTCGTCTCATACTTGGGATACACGAGCACTTTAACATTCACCTTGGGCAGATCGTGAGCCACCAGATTGCGAAGGTGCTCAGCGAATCCATAGTTGGCCCCAAAGGTGTCCTCTCCTCCCTAGGCAAAAGGTGTCAGTGAAGAGGCCGGGCAAAGACGGTTGGTTTCCAAACTTAGGTGTGGGCGTACCTTGAAGCCGTGAATTAAACATAGTATCAACGTCTTCTTCATGCTGGAAACAATGCCATCGATTTCCTGTTCTTTATTTTTTTGGAGTCAGTTGGGGTTGTTGAAAGATGGTTGGTTGTAATGTATGGATAAGCCTTAGTTAGGGTGGCGACGTCAGTTTCGCAGGCTGTACGGAGTACTAAGAGCGATTACTAGGTGGTGGTAGCTGCTGTGGTAGCACTTGGGGCGCACGACTGTCAACCACATTCTAATACTACAGTCATAAACCCCTTGCGCCGGTGTTTCTACTATCAAGTTATGACCCATAGTACTGCTACTTCTACGTTATGAGAACTACTATCATAGCTAGTATCGTTGCAAATTCAACGGTCACGCACAGCAATTTGTCTGACTGGCAATCAGGTTCTCTGGTTCGCCTTGGACTCTATTAGTAGAATACATCCTTTTTTCTTCTTTCGCACTATTCTAGACACAAAAGGGCGACTCCATCCCATTCCTCGCCCTCCTTACAGCTTCTCCTGCGCCCCCCTGTCTGATTCGCTCTGCTCATCTCTGCTCCTCTCCCATCCATCTTCCCCCTAAAAACGCAGTAATGCGATGGTATTTGAATCCTCAGTGCCTTGGTTTCCTTTGAAATACAACATGTATAAGCCACCGTCCCACGAAACGCCGATGAATAAAGAAAAGAAAAGAAAAGAAAAGGCAACACCCGCCGAAAGTCTCCCGCGGACTCGCCCACCGCCTCGGATCTTGTCTACCACAGCGCGGCAGGGCTCCGTCGAGGTTTGACAGAGCTGCACAACCCCCATTCGCACCTGCGCTAAGCGTCTCAAAGGTCATAAATGTCGGGCATTGGGTCTATTCCTCGTCACTTGGCTGGGCCGTGCTTGTGTTGTTTTCAGCACGCGAACTGCTCGAGATCAACTTGATACGGGTTCCGCTGGGCTGCGGCGTATCCCCAGTGCCAGACGGTGCGACCGACCCAGCTTTGCTTCCACCTTCGAGCTCTTGTAGCTCAGGATGGGCATCCAATTCTTCTTGATACTTGGTCTTGAAGAACTCCTATTCATATTGGTCAGTACCGTAGACAGACGATAGATTGTACTCCGACATGTCCAACTTACCTCAATGGTATTAGCATCTTGGTAAAGAATGCTACCATCCTCGTTGAAGGTTCGGCAATTTGAAAGCATCAGGTCAATATCCTTGCGCATATCGCTCAGGCTATTGTATTGCTCCTTCTTGATCCTTGTCTGGATGTGATTCATACAGATGGGGGTTTGAATCATCACGTAGTAGCTGGGGAAGTCTCGCTTTGGAGGAAGCTTGATAAAGGGACCGATGATCAGGCGCTTGCCAGCATCCGAGTCGTCGTCATCCTCTGGAGGCTCAATATCGTCAACCTCGAATTTCATCAAAGAGTCGTACAAGAGTCGCAGGCTTGCTTGGAGCACCTCGCGTTGTTGTGGGCTGACTCGAGAGTCGCCGCCGTTCAGACCAACTTTGCTGGGCCTTCCCTGTGGGCCACGTCGCTTCTTGGCGGGCGGCTCCTCGTCCACGTCCTCAGCCTTGCGCTTCTCGATCTTGCCTGTAGACTTGCGACTCCGCTTCTTTGGTGTCTCAACCTCAACCTCGGCCTCGACCTCCTCCGTGCTAGCGCGACTGGCCGGCGGGGACTCGTCGCCACCCTCCCTCTTGGACCTGTTAGTCTCGCGCTTGTCCTTCCTGGCTTGCTTTCTCGCGGCAGCAGCTTCTGGGGAGTCGTCGTCATCGTCGACGGCCATCAGCCACTGCTCCTCCGTGAGCCCATCATCGTACTTGACCTTGGTACGCTCTCGCGCACCGCGACCGAGCACGACATCTTCGGTTTCATCGACCGGGTCTGGGCCTTCTTGGAGATAGATGTCAGGCAGCTCTTCATCCTGGATTAGACGAGACTTGGGTTTCCCGGTAGCCTTGCGGCCGTACGTTGGGTCCCGTGACCTCTCCTCATCCATTTGAGAAAAGAGGACAAGTTCGTTATCGTTTCGAGCAAGCATCATGTTGAGCTCTTCGTCTTCCAAATCCTCTTGCTCCGCGGTGTCGGCCATCTCGGCAGATTCCAGGAGAGTACGCAACATCGCGTCACGATCCGTCTCGGAAGATTTGTTGTCGAACCGACCAGCCTGGATGACCTTGCTATCCATCGCAAGCTTGAATCTGGCTCTCTCGAGAATCTTCTCTTCGACTGAGTTCGACGTGATGAGTCGCAAGATACGCACCTCGTTCTTCTGACCGATACGGTGGGCACGATCCTGAGCCTGCAGATCCTGATGAGGGTTCCAATCTGAGTCGTAGATGATAACGGTGTCTGCAGTCTGCAAGTTGAGACCAAGACCGCCTGCACGAGTGGACAGCAAGAACATGAAGTACTTGGAGTCAGGGGCGTTGAATTCCCGTAGAAGGTCAGATCGCTCATCTGATTTAGTGGTACCATCGAGGCGGAGGTACTCGAGCTGGCGGTACCGTAGATAATCTTCCATGATGTCCATAATGGCTGTCATCTGGAAGAACATCAACACGCGGTGACCACTGGCCTTGTACTTCGGCAGGATTCTGTCAAGCAGCTCGAATTTACCGGCTGTGCGCCAGAGCAGATCATTGCTCACGTTCATGGGATTCATGACATTCTCAACCTCGTCGAAAACAAAAGGATGATTGCAAAGCTTCCTCAGTTGCATGATCATGTTGCTCAGACCACGTGCAGTCGTCTTGCCGCCCTTGCCGTCGCTAACAACAAGTCGGTTGTGTTGCGACATTTGCTTGTGAAGCTTAGCTTGCAGTGCAGAGAACTTGCATCGAATGACCTTTTCGGTCTTGTCCGGAAGATCCTTCTCGACATCCTTCTTGAGACGACGCAACAAGAAGGGCCGCAGCACCTTGTGCAAACGTCGAATGACGAGAATTTGTTCTTCTTCTGTGAGCTCCATCTTGTCTTGGCCTCCAGTGTTGGCAAAAGGTGTGTTGAACCATTCGTCAAAGGTCTTAACCGACTTGAAAATGTTTGGCAACACGAAATTGAGCATAGCCCAGAGTTCGCCGAGGTTGTTCTGCAGAGGGGTACCAGTAAGGATCAATCGGAATCGCGTGTTGTAATACTGCGAAATGGTGGCACTGAGCTTGGAGTTGGCGTTCTTCATGCGGTGACCTTCGTCGATAATCATGTGGAACCACTTGATCTTACTCAGAATCGGTCGATCCTTGATGATGTACTCGTATGTCGTTAGCAGCACCTGGAAACGTCCCTGTCGAATCTTCTCTTGCTGCGTTTTACGAGCATTTGGCGGTCCCTTGTAAACCACACGGCTAATCGAAGGTGCCCACTTCTCAAACTCTAGATTCCAATTTGTGAGCGTACTGAGGGGAACGATGACCAAATAAGGGCCAGGCTGCTGCTTGCGCTCAATGAGATAAGTGATCAGACTGATGGTCTGAATAGTCTTTCCAAGACCCATCTCGTCGGCCAGAATACCATTCAGGTTGTTGTTGTAGAGGGAAATCATCCACTGAAGACCCTTGATCTGATATTCCTTGAGTTTACCACCCACCAGCATGTTGGCCTGTTCTGTGACTTCTTCACGAACACGGTGAGCGACAGCGTAATAGTCGATCTTCTTGCTGGTACCCGCTTCCTCCTCTTCTTCTTCTGGCTCACTCTCTTCCGGCTCGAAGGCCTCGGGGTCGTCACCATACCTCTCGGCTGCCTGTCGCTGCTGACTTTTAACAGAAGATGCGAGTTGATGCAGGAAGCCGTCGGTCTGCTTAAGCAAGTGGGTGATACGAGTATCCTTTGCTTGGTCAAGCAGCTTGAGGTATGCCTCCTCATCATCAGCCTTGAGGGCTTGGAGACGCTGCTTGGCGGTTCTTTCGATACGCTTCTGTTCTTCCTTCTCGATATTGAAGTGTTGGGTGTACATGAGTCGGCTGAGCTTGTGATGCTTTGTCTTCTGGGAGTTGGCAGCCTCGTGGATCTCGGCTCGGTGGTTCGTAATGGCATGCAGGAAATCGATGTGCTTCTTCTTCTCGCGGTTCTCCCGAGCATCGCGTTGCTGCTTCTCCAGCTTCTCAGTGATGCGGGCTTCGCGAACATTCTGCTTCTTCATGCGTCGGTAGTTTGTGCGATTTGTCGTCATCGCCAGATTGTCGTAATGCATCATCTGGCGACCGATTTTCTCGCGCAGAGCTCTTTGCTTTGCATACAGCCCAAGACTCTTCATCTCAATGATCGCCTTCCTCTTGAGCGTATCATCGACTTCGAGATTCTCTTTCGTCGCATCCCAGTGAGCAATATTTGCTGGCAGATTCTTGAGCTCGCTGTAGCGCTGGCTCATCCTGTTGAAAACAACGACCTCTCTCTCATAACGCAAGTGTTCGAAGTCGATCCCGGTAGGGAAAACGCCAGGAATGAACCATCGGTTCTTGCGCTGGGAATGTTCTAGATATTTGATCGAGGGACGGATCATGCTACCATAGGGTGACTTGACCGTCTTGTAGGTATGCGGCTTAGACGTCGACGTCGCATCATCTTGAACAGAAGTCTCGGCATCAGGCCCGGCGCTCTTGTCGCCATCTTGACCGGAAGAGGTAGGCTTAGCAGCCGCCGCTGATGCGGACTCGATAGCAGCAGCTTGCCGCTTCTGACGCTGATTGAAAATCGCCTGCTGCAACTGAGCAGACACACCAGCGTTCTTTCCAAGCAGCTTGAACGCGTGGATCTGTTGTCTTAGCAGGCCCAACTGCTGTGGAGAGAAGTGGCTAGATGTGGAAGCAGTGGAAGACGCGCCCGCTTGCTGCGAAGCACTCTGATTCGATGTCGATGCGTTGGCTTGATTCTGTGTCGGCGGAGGCGCTCCTTGTGTCGGCTGAGGAGTGCCATTCACAGCACCATTGGCATGAGCGCTAGCATTATTCTGTTGTTGTAGCTGTTGCTGCTGCTGTTGTTGTTGTTGCTGCTGCATATATTGTTGCTGCTTCGTCCGCATCTGGTGTTGTTGTTGAAAGCTCATCAAGAAATGAGAAGCTTTGATGTATTCTGGATCGTTTGGTGGAACACCTTGCTCCTTCATCTGCTTCAGTTTCTGCGAGCCCATGTCAGTACTTGGAAGCGACCGCGCGAAACAATTTCGGGACGGGTCAATGATGGAAGTCGTCTCGAGTAGGAGTCTGGGGCATAAGCTTTCAGGCGACGATGATTTTGACCTACCTTGAAAACTTCTTCTGCCTGCTGCTTGGTCGCCCCAGCCGGCATAGGTGCCGCGCCGGGGTGCTGGGCCGAAGGAGCAGCTTGCACCGAAGTCATCTTGATGATTGAAGGGATGACGGCCCTCTCCTATTTACAACCCAATGATATTCCCAGGTCGTATCAGTTACAGAAGGCGCATGTCGAGAAGACGATTTCGTTATCGTACTGGATGGGGGGCGCGCGCGTGGTGCGATGTGCCGGGGATTGCAGAGTGAGTCCGAAAAAAAATTAAATCCAGAGGCAGGGAGAATCCAAGGAAAGTGAGGACAACAAGGATCGCGTCGTCAAAGGTTGAGCCAGGTAAAAGCGAGGGAAGTCGTCAGGAAGAGCAATGTCACGTCGTGCGGGCGCGTTGAAACGGCGTTGAAAGTCGTTCCGGACCACAGTCGCGAAGATCGCGGTGCTGGGGAAGCACAGGTAAGCCTGGCGAGGCGTGGGGGTTTGGCACTTGGTAAGAGAGTGAGGAGGGTAGGTCAAAAAAGTGCGAATTTGGCGTTGAGGCGCGTTGGGGATGATATCGCGGGGAGGGAAGGGGTGCAAATCGCGTGCAACACCAAGTTCGCGAGGCTTGGAGATGGTCGCCGATGGTTTGAGAGGGGACCAGGCGATTTTTCGGATGCGCGCGCGCTTCACCGGATTGCCTTGATGATGGGGAGTGGTGAAGACAAACGGACAACTCTCGCCGTGACGGCTGGTGCAGTCTTGATGGGTCGACCCACGGTAAATTTCAGCACGCCCCCTGCGAAAACAGAAGACCGCGCCTCAGGCAAAGGGCCGCACGCAGAGATTACGTAAAGCTAATGTACACCGTCTACCCTTACATTACTTGGCGCTAGCATCACGTGATAGCCTTTGCCGCTCTCGGCAGTCGACACCCACTGCCAAATTCGCCCAATGCCAGCCAATAGAGGACCGTAGCGTTGTGATGAACGTAGAGCTCGTCTTGATAGAGAAGCGCCTTTCGTATGGGAGAAATATTGAGAGACTTAGCCTTTGAGCACAAATCATGAGGCGTCGGTGGGACGCATGATATGTGGTTGTATCAAGTAGAGGGATGCTCCAACCCTCATAAGGTACTATTAGTAGTAGTACGGTAGCAACAGTGACTACTACCTAGCACGGACACAATGATGCTCATACTAACTTCTCACCTCTTAACCTTTTTCTTGTCAGGCCCGGCTTCTTCCTCGTCGCTGAGTTCGGCATACTGGGTTTCGGGCTGTGTTTTGCTCCACGCCTGGGTGAACATGGGGTCACTTTGAGCCTTGTCAGCGTACTTCAGAAGAGCCTCGCGAGGATCCTCGTGGAGCATCCGAGCAAGAGGAATGTTCTCGGCGATGTGCTTTTCGTCTGGCTGCGATTTCTGAAACGCCGTCTGCGCTGGCTGGTCGGGCCTGCGGGGGTCTTTGATCCGTCCGGAACCTGCCGCGCCTTTGTTCTTCGATCCGGGCATTGCTCCTGGTGTCACGATAGAGTCGCCCGACATGCCGAGTGTCTGGTCCATGGTCAACTCCGGATTATCGTCGATATGGCGTTTCTTCGGCGCTCGTGACAGGACCTCTACCGCACCACGAATCGACTTTTCAGGGTTGAAAAGCACGCGTGTCTCGCCGTTTGCTGATCCTGCAATTACCTGGTTAATCTTAGGATGCCAATCTACTGTGATCAATGGCGATCCTGAAGTGACTGGCGTGACATGCTCAGGCCGTAGGTTCCCGGGGTTCAAGACATGCAGATGCCCCGTAGCCGAGCCGGTAATGATGCTCGTTCCGTTGGGCGCGTAGCGAATGTTGCTGGTAGGGTAATGGTCCGAAGTTGAAAGATGAGATACGGTGACCAGCGGCTTCGTAAATTTGCGGGTGTCCCATAGCTTGATCATGTCATCACCCCCTCTTGTGACCAGCATTCGCCCGTCCGGGGAAATATCCATGCCGCCGGTCCATGTTTGCGGTCTATGAGCGTCCCGAACTTCGCCAGCAGGTCGGTTGAAGGGTCCTTTGCCGCTATACATGACTAGCGAACCGTCCAAAGCTGCGCCGATCAGCAGATTCGCTGCCTGGCTGCCGCCGCTCCAAGCCACGGTCGTCATCTTTGTGCGTCCAGCCGAGCCAGCAGCTCTGGACTTGAAGACGACGACCTCCTTCTGAGACCGCTTATTATTAATGTCCCATATCCGCAGCGTGCTGTCGGTTCCAGACGTCACGCATACGTTCTTGTCTTCGGGATGCCATGCGCCTCCAGTGATCTCGGAAATGTGACCTTTGGTGTTGTTCATGTCCCGCAGGTACATGTCGCCCTTGACGAACTCGGTCAAGATGTCGCCGTCTCGAGAGATGATCCTGGCCTGCGGATGAGCCGCCACACAGAGGAAGACGCTGCCCGAAAGAGGGTTGAATTCCACCTTGTATATAGGGTGCGTTTCGGCAGTGGCAGCAGACCTGCCTGCAAAAGGATCGACTGATCGGAAAGCTCGTAGAGTTGTCGGCGTCATGGATGCGAAATCGTGGAGATTTGCTTTCCCATCTAGACCCGCGGAGACCAATCTCCCGCCAGCTGGGTCAATAGACGTAGTGGTGACTGCCCGCTCGTGAGTCTTCAGAACGAGCTCGTGCGATACTGGATATTCGTCTCCGGCGTCCGAATCGTCGGAATCATCGCTGTCGTCATCGGAGTCGTCGGAACTGCTGGCGGGTTTCTGCTTTTTGGGTTCCGTCGGCACAGCCCTGCGACTTCTCTCGATCTGCGCTGCAATGTCGGCGCCTTGCGTTTTTTTGCCAAAAGACATTGGAAGGAAGCCCTTCATGGGATCCTCATCGCCCAGTTCGGGCACCTCAACTTCGAAGTCATCGTCGGCGTTCATGATTCCAACCAGCCGCACAAAGGCGGTAGGAGAAAGCTGGCGGTGAAGGAAAAACAAACAAGAAGAGGGGTGTTTAGACTTGGGAGGGGAGGGAAAAAAAACTCTGGTCAGTTGAGGTGGCTGATCAGTCACGGTGTGATGTGTTGTCTGTGGACCCTGTTCATCAACCATCCGAAATAGACCTAGACCTTACATTCAGGTACGGGCAGCAGCTGGGCAAGGCAAGGTAGCAAAGGTACCCCAAGTACCTAACCTTTCACCATTGCGCCGCCACACCCATTCCAAGCCCATCAATTCAGATGGGTCACAATCCGACTTGATGCCGTTCACTCGCCGCCGACATTGAGGCTATTACGTATCTCGCTCTCCAGATGGGAAGCTACAAGGAAGCAACGGGGATATTCAACGGTCGCTTCACCGACGACGATGATGACGATTGAAACGGAAGCCTGAACCGTTTTTATCTAAACGTCTAGACTTCTACCAATCGTCTCGACTCAAGCTACAGTGCTGACATCGCCATCTGTGCCCGCAAGCCTTCTCAGCTCTTCCTCCTTCATCTTGTTTGCCGCTTTCATTCTCTCCGGTACGATGGTTTCCCGTGGCGCCGTTATGGCCCAGTCTCCCAATGATGCCTTGCCAAGCGCTCTTAGCGTCGTCTGCTCCACCAAGCTGTAGCTACCAATGGGTTTGTTGAACTCGAAAGGCTCCTTCAGCGAAACAGGCGGGTTCGTGATGATGCGAACCTGGCGTAGCGGGTTCGTGGTAGCGCTGTGTAGCATGAGGGGGTGCAACAAGAACACATCACCACACTTGCCCGTGACCTCGACAAAGTCTGAGCAGGATCGCGCAATGTCGCAGAAGAACCGGAGGTCCTTCTCTCGCTTGAAATCGTCGTGGCCCCTGGGCCTCATGCGAGGCGAGACGCCCTCTGGGTGGTCATAGAGATGCTGCGCAACTTTAGGGATAGCTTCCGGGCAGATCATGGTCCCCCCACCTCCCGGGCCAATGTCTGTGAACAAGGGTATGACAAGCAGAGCTTGCTCTGGACTGTCAAGGTAGTGCACGAAGAAGTCACCATCCACGTGCCAATTGTCCAGGTCTTGAGGATTTACCTTCTGACCCTCCTTCTCAGGACTGCCCAAGTTGACGATGAAGCCATCTCTCCACTCACTGCTCTTTGGGGCAATGCGATCCCCCCCGCCACAGAGCTCGCATATTGCAGCCCAGGCTCTGGGCGCGAATTTGGCGGCGCTGAAAGTGTTGTGGTTGGGCATGTTGGTCTTTGAGGCAGTCCAGGTAGACTTATCAGCTGGGTCCATACCCAGCCGCATCCAGACATCTTTCGTGATAGACTCGGCTTGCTCGCGTGTGAAGCAGGTCTTGAGATGAACGAAACCCCGTTGCCGAAAGTGCTCCTTCTCGGACTCTGTCAAGGGGGCCGGAGCCGAAGCCATGCTGAAAACGAAACAGAAGCTCTCGCTCGTGCTAGGTTCTGCTACTGCTATACCTCTTCTTGACCGGTCTCTCTCCCATAGGTATATGCCACGAGGTATTCGTTTCAGTATGTACGAAGGGGACAGCTTTGAGGTTTGAGCCAGTGGGTGATCACTTCCTCTTATCTTGCCGATGCGGACAAAGCTCGATGCCTTACCGAGAGCTCGTAGTGACCTTGAATGACGATTATCCACGATCGTACGAACATCAACCTGATCCACTGCTAACCACGAGATCACAAGTTTGCCCGGACTTAGCCAATCACACCAAAAATGGGTGTTCCGGATAAGACGCCGGCAAAATACAACGTCAACTGGAGGCCCCGCCTCCACTTCGGTGTTCGTTAGTATGATGAACTATGCAGCTATGGATACCAGGGATATTCTCAGATGTAGGAAATGCTTTCCCATATGTTCGGTCCTGGTCTGCATGTACTTCCGCTTCTCTTTGGACCAATCGCCAGACAAATCAAATAGACAAAGGTAAAACTTGAGCCATCAATTTCAAGCGACCTTCAAGGACTGATTCATCAGACTGACACCTGAATTTACTTGTAAGCCTGACTTGATTGCGTCCATGTCTTGTGGAAGCAAATCTCAAGCTTTTCACGCTACGTTGACAGCTGCCACATAACAGGGAAAGACAATCGCTAAGTACTGGTCAAGTAGGCGACCGTAGAAGATAAATGCTTAGGATCATCAGCTAAGGCTTGTTACTCATTCCATCAGACCGGCATGACATGTGGACTGACAGACATGATTCCATTAAGTATACTCAAAACAGTGACACATCACAATGCCCTCGTATGTAGTGTAGGGTTATCGGCTACACTATTGGCACTTATGAGCTTGATGATGTGGGAAGAGGGTGAGGAATATCAAGGGAAGATCATGATGTGGTGAGAAAAATTTAAAGCATCCCATAAAGTTTACGAAAGTTATCTTCTTATGGAGGGAGTTTGATCGCATGGACATTTTGAAGATGGGGTGAAGGCGTGTGGTCTGGCGCACTTACATGCCGCTACCCTAGAGCTATCTCAAGTCAGGTTCCTATTGATAGCCTTCCCAAGCCCAACTTCTCCATCATTCCTACAACTTCACCAGGCACACTGAAATCCGGCTGTCACAATGGCAGAATTGCTGATGGAAGATGAGCAGTATGCCTCATCCGAGGATTCAGATTTCGCACCGGACGCAGCGCCAGCTCAAGAAGGCGAGTCCGACCAGTCCGACTCCGAAGCAGAAGCCGACGACCGCCCAAGCAAACGGCGGCGCACGGCAGCCGAGACCAATGGCAGTGGTAACGCAGGCGGCGGGGAGGACCTGGGATACGACAATTCGGGAGACGAAGCCATCATCAAGAAGGGCGAGAAGAAGAGCAAGAAGCGCAAGGACAAATCCGGGCAGCGTACGGACAAGGACGACGATGACGATGAAGGGGGCGAGGGAGGTCTGATCAAGACGCGCCGGCAACGCGCTGCAGAGTACGGGTTCTCGTATGTAGCAGCGTCAAACATCTCGCTGACTGCGTCCACAGGAAAGAAGAGCGCAAGATAGCGGCTAGCACGGGGCCCGTGACGATCGACGTTGACGCCGTTTGGGCGCAAATGTTGGCTGGCAAGCCAAGCAAATCAGCCGGTGACGAACCCGACCAAGCGACGGCCACGACAACGAGCAATAACATCCCAGATGAGGGCGATCCAAAGACACAGAGCACAGAATCCGATGCATCCAATCTAGTCCGCATCAAGCGCACCTACAACTTCGCCGGCAAAGTTCACACAGAGGAAAAGCTCGTACCCCGCGACTCGGCCGAAGCTAAGCTCTTCTTCGCATCCCAGGGCGACGCGCCCCCGCTGCCCGACGAGCAGCTCCCAACCAAGAGGGCGGCGAAGAAGGCCTTCCGTTCCGCATTCGAGCCTCTTTCTGACCCGCTACCCCAGCGTGCCGACCTCAACCTGGGCGTTGCGGCTCGAATGCAGGCCGGGCGCGATGCTCAGGCCAAGAAGCTCAACACGGTAGAAAAGAGTCGCATGGACTGGGCTGGCTTCGTGGACAAGGAGGGCATCAAGGATGAGCTGGAGTTGGCTGGGCGGTCCAAGGATTCGTACGCAGCGAGGGAGGACTTCCTCGCCCGCAGCGAAGCTCGGCGGGACGACGACGCCAGGCGGGCGAGGCTGGCGGGCAAGGTTTAACATGTTAGGAGGCATAGGTTTAGGCGTTTGGGATAGATACCACATGCGGGCATTTTGAAATAAGAATTATTAACTACTAAGACTATGAAGCATTTACCTTTGTAACGAGAAGAGGCAAATAGGAATAAACTACATTCTTGGCGCAACGTGCAATCCTCCACCAACAAAGCAACTTAGCAAAAGTCGATCGCCAGACGTAGAAGTCGACTATCGATAGCGAAAGTCTGCCCAAAAAAAAGTTCCCTGAACCACCCCTCCAAACTGCCGACTTGACAACCTGCAGCAGGTAGGATACAACCAACAAAAGATTACACAATGGCCGTCTTGGGGAAACGGAAGGCTGCAGAGCCAGCAATATCACAGGAGGAGGCGGACGCCATTTTCCGCAAGCATTTCGAGGCTCAGTTCGCGCCCCTCGACTCTGAGCCCTCAGCGGCGGCCAAGAAGAAGAAAAGCAGGCAACCGACCGCCTCGGGCGCAGATTCCGACAAAAGCGACGACGACGCAGCTAAACAGAGCAGCGACAACGACGAGAACGCAGAGTCAGAATGGGGCGGCCTTTCCGATGACGAGGGAAGCGATGATGTTAGCGACGGCGACGAAGACGACGAAGAGGTCCCCGTGGTGGAGGTGATTGACCACTCTGCTTCACAAACCTCAAAGCCGGAAGCCATGTCCAAACGAGAACTCAAGGCATTTATGGTATGCCCTCCTTCCCTTGTTCTGTCTGTCGTTCGAATCGTTCCTTTTTTACTGACACAAGGGCCATAGTCATCCCGACCACCAGATCAGAATTCAAAGACCGATCCTCAACCACAACCCACCACCGCCTCCTCCAAGTCCAACACTCTCCCGGAAGATGCGCCCTCCCTCCTGGCCAACGACCTTGAACTCCGTCGGCTCCTTTCCGAATCCCACCTACTATCCTCCCCAGCCCTCACATCTGGCTCAGGTGGTGTTGAGCCTAGACCCTTCGCCTCCGGCCGCGTGCGCCAAAGGACCACCGATCTGCGCACTCAGTCCCTCGGGTCCAAGTCGTCCATTCTTAAGCAGGAGAATATGCCCATGTACATGCGCAAGGGAATCAATGCCGCCGCTGAGGCTCGAGAGTCTAAGCGCCGACGTGAAGCCAAGGAGAACGGCATCATTCTGGAGCGTCCAGCAGCGGCGAACGGGAAAAGAAAAGGCAGCAAAGGCCGAGATTTCGGCTTAGATCGACCAGGGGTGGGAAGACTCAAGGGTGCAGAGCTCAGACTAAGCGATCGTGATGTGAAAAGTATCGAGAATTCAAGAGACACATTTGGGCGGAAGGGACGCGGAGGCAAGAGGCGGTAACATTCATCAAGCCACAGGTACGATGGAGAGCACTCATAAGCGAGCATCTGACCTCACACATCAATCAAATAATAGCGATAGAGCCGGAATATGATTTCCAATAAAATCTTTTCATCACTATGGCTTCCCCTAGCCCACGCCGTAATGTCTTCCCACCCAAAATGGCCTTCTACCATCGAAGAAAAAAGCGTGGTATATACAAGTAGAAACTTCAACTCCGTTTTTGATATTCCAGAAACTCACTCTTGCCGAGCTAAGAGCAGACTGCAAGGGGTCTGCCTAGTTTCGTCCTGTATTCGTGAGACATCTTAATCCCCCAGCACAAATAGCTCCGCCCAAGAAAATAAAGCCGTAAAATAAAGACATATAGGAAAAAATGGTAGCAACAAAGCAACTTTGGTAAGAAAAGAAATGGAGAAAAAAATGAGCGCTCTGCACAGAGCAGTAGATGCATCGTGACTGGTAAGCCGTAAGATGGATGTGGTTTGACAGAAAAACAAATTGGTAAAATTCATCAGATGCCTCCAGCATTGATAGCGCCTGGCTGGCTAACAGTCATGGGCATGCTCAGCGTCTGTAGACTGTTGCTGTTGTTGAACGCTTGGCTTGGGGTAATGGTGGCCGGATTAGCCAGGCCACCCTGGTTGGCAATCGAGTTCAACGAGCCAGTGACAAACGCATTCTCGGAGGCAGGAGAAGCTTCCTCAAGAGATCCGAGTTGATCCTCTCCAGAGAAATCCTCGTCCTCTTCGCCAGACATGTTGAAGGGACCCTCGCCGCCATCTTCACGCTCGTGCGTGCGCTTGTGTCTGTGTGATTGGTTAGAGATACTCGTTTCCCAGTTGCAGAGCTGTAGAACTTACTGGGCAAGATTATCTGACCTAGAGAAGGCCTTATTGCAAGAAGGGCAGACGTACGGCCTTTCTTGTGTGTGTGTTCGGACATGACTGAATGAAGCATTAGCACGCGTCTATTAAGAGTCATGGTAAAAACCGGTGACTTACCGCTTGAGGTGCTCTAATCTCTTGAAGAGACGACCACAGCTGGGAATGGGACAGGAGTGCGACTTTGTGGGATATGGCCCAAGCTCCATGACCGTGGCGGAACGAGCCCGGCGGGCAGCGCCGTGGACACCGGGACCTGGCCTGCGGGGCTCGCCCTGGCTGTGGTCATCCTCGTTTCCATAGTCACGCTGAAGGGTCATCGGGTTCAGTGCCGGGCTACCCTCAACAGTTGAGAGTGGGGTCCCGTGTCTGGACATATCCATCGACTCCTTGTTCTGGCTATTCAGCGACATGCCGGAAGCACTGTAGGAAAGACCAGGTGGTGAGTTCTCGGCAGACTCATCGCCCTCAGCCACCGGACCAACAGAGGTAGAGATAGACCGTCTGAGATCGGATGGCCTATGAGCGTGTGTGGTAGCCGGATTAGACCCGGTTGCGATGGCCGACATGGACGTGGGAATAGATGAGCGCCGCCGCCTCTGCTTGTATGTGGGGGAACCCTCAATGACATTGTAGACGTTGGCGGCACCATATTGGCGGTTGAAGGGAGCGCCGCCCATGTTGGACGGTGGCAATTGAACCATACCGTTCATGCCGTTCATGCCATTAACGTGGTCAGGGATGGCCGAGTAAAGACCGGTTTCCTCATTGGCAATGTACGCAGGCTCAGCAGAGATGCCCAGAGCGTGTTGTGGGGGGGTGATTGGCTCAAAAGACATTCCGCGCGTGCTGTAGTCCTCGTATTGAGAGGACACGAACGAGGGTGCCGGCGAATACTCTAAAGCATAAGCGGGCATCGAAGAATGACGCTGGTGTCCTTGAGTGATGGGCACGCCGTTTTGGTTGTACTGGACGCGGGTGAAGTCTGGCTCTCCCTTCACAGTAGGGGCGTTGGGTGTCATGGTGTTGGCCATTGACATTGAGCCGTAAGGAGCCATCGATTCCATGCCCTCATTCAGAGGAGGCATCGTTTGAGGCATCGTCTGGGCCATGGTCTGAGGCATCGACTGAGGCATTGTCTGCGGCATCGTCTGGGGTAGAGCTGTCGGGTTGCCTTGAGGCATCATGTTCGGAGGCGGCATAGAGTCCATGGCGCGCAAGACAGGTGACGAGGTCCCGCTTTGAGGGAAGCCTGGTTGCTGTGCGTTGAAAGACGAAGAGTTGGCTTGTTGAGCCTTGGTCAGCTGCTCGTACAATGATTGAGACGAGTCGTACTGGAAGGACAGAGCAGGCTCGCTAACAGCGACAGTCGTAGCCTCCTGACCCATCTTCTCCCTCTTCAGATCGCGTTCCAGAGCATCGAGGAACAGGCGATCATGCGGCACGCTGTACCAGTAGAAGACCTTCTGCTTCTTTTGTGTGCGGATGCAGTTGTTCTTGTACAGGAAGTCGAGGAATGGACTCTTGGGCTCTTCCAATGAGGCGTCGGTGCCGGACTTCAGGTTTCGCAGATCCGAGAAGATACCCTCCTCGAACTTCTTGGAGTTCTTCACAGGGCGGCCGAAAGCCTGGAATCGGAATGAGAGACATCGGACAATGTCAGTGCCGGAGATGTGGAACAGGTTATTCCTATTATCTAGGTCAGTTTACCGCGCACGGTTCGAAGCAAACATGAGGAATTAATCACCATAGAACGCAGGAGACATATTCTCCCGTGGGGAGTAGGAATCGACGGATGTACTGGTCGGGAGACCAGTCAACGGGGGCTGAGATGAGGAAATATTTGACTGGGACGAGATTTGTTAGCCCTCGATTCGGGAATAGAGCACCATCATTTCCGTTCTTTAAAACTTACGGTTGTCCACCTGGTTAAGGGCCACCTGGGCATCGTGTGGCAGAGCCTGCTGAGCCTCGGTGCTCAGCATGAAGGTCTCTGGTTTTTGGCCCGCCATGGCGGCATTTTGTGAATACATGCCTCCTTCTGGCCTCGATTGGCGAGTAGAATCTGTGGGAATCTCCGAGGGTGTCGAGGTGCTGATGGTTGTCGACCAGCTCAAGCTTTCGCAACTCGGCTGTCAAGTTTGTCGCGAACTTTTATTCGTCTTCGACATTCAAGTGTATTAATATGTTTGTTTGAGCGATTGACTATGCGCCGTCTCGTTGAGCGTCGCGGGTGAGTGGTGAGGAAAGGATTGGAGGCGCAGCCTTCCGATATCCTTGAGGACGATGATTGATTCGAGTCCAGCCCGAAATAAACAAGCCCGTCCGAGTGATACAGCGGTCTGCCGGTAACGATCCAGGAACTGCGTCAAGCAAGAAATCCGGAGTCGTGGTGGGCAAGTACCTTCAAGGTGCTGCGGGTTGGCTTCAAGTAAGCCGAGGTGAGAGGCCGACGATGCGCTGATCGACGACGTCGGATTAGGCGTTTCGAAGTAAACAAGACGAGAAACAAAAGATATCAATAACTGTCGACGACCCTGAGAAGTCGTTTTTCACCAGACAGCCAAGCGTGGGCCAGCAAATGTATGAATGGAAGATGTGCGACAAGTTGTGTCTGGTATGGGTACAACTGGGCGGCAGCGTCTTTTTGAGGGGCTAAGCTGGGGGGAATTCTGATGCGAGTTTCGAGAGAGAAACGACAAGACCCAGGGGGCGGGACTTAAAAAAGGGTTGAAAAGAAAGAAAATAGAGCACGCCTAATAAGCAAAAGCTCTAAAGCAACAGAGGGAAAGAGGCGAGAGAGGCGATAGGGGAGAAGTGAAGTGAAGAACAGAGAGACGTTTTGCGAGAAGAAGAAGGAAATCGGGAAGCAACAAGTGAGATCGGACGGGAGGGAGACGCTGGCAGATATTGGGTTTAATGAAGACCTTGGCCAGGGCAGCCGGGCAGCTCCCAGAGGGGATACGCTGAGGTACCTACAGGACTTTGGGGGCGACGACTTGCTGCGAGTAGCCACATGTACCGATGGGGCGACCCCCTTCCACCGCACCATGGCCGCCAGGACGCCAGCGAGCAACCCGGATCTACAGTGGGAACTGCTGGTGACCGCTGACAGTGGTGGGCTCCCATCCAGCGAGTCAGAGCACGGCGGCGTTGTGGGCACCTCATCTCTTACCCGTCGATACCTTAAGTTTCTTATTATCATTGGTATTACCATTATGTACCACCAGGTGGTTGTCTTTTTACCCTTTTTCATGTTTGGTGAGCGTTTTTGTTTACGCTCAATTGCATGTATTTTCTGCTCATACTGTATTAAAAGGTAGCATTCACCACGTCCCGGGCAAATGGTCTGGTAGTCAGTCCCCGGCGTCCACCGTCATGATGCGCCATGGCAGGCACCAGCCCTCCCAGCACTAGCATAACCACTACTGAGACTGTGACTGCTGGAGGAGCTGGAAAAGGTGGCGGACAGTATGGATGCTACTAGTAGTACTACTGCTAGAATTAGTAGTAATGTGTCCACACAACTCTACGCTTGTCCAGAGTACCTGCGCCTGTGCCTGAGCCCGGAGACACACAACGTATGCAGCCGTAAAAGGGCGCGTCCTCGTAACCTGTGGCTGGCATCATGGGCTGCCAATGGTAAGCTAAAGCCCGATCAAGGCCGCCGACCATTCCTACACCCTGGCCACATAAGAATGGGTCCTTTCTGGCCCCTGCACACACCAGCACACCAGCACACCAGGGCACCAGGCCCAGGGGCAGGGGCAGGGGGATGGCGAGGATGGTTGACACTTGCCGATGGCGTTGCTGCTGGGAGGGAACAGAAGGGTGTCATCACCGTACATACATAGGTACTGGTACGAGCTTCGCGAGTGTGTACCTCACTGTACGGAGCGGAGTAGTGTAGAGTACAAACAGCGAGCGCCTTTTTTCCTTCTTCACTCTTCCTCTTCCCACTCCGTCCTCGCCGTCGCCCTGGCCATGGTCATCATGCGAAGTACATACCTTACGCAAGCACCCCTGCTCAGCCTGCCCACCAGGTT
This sequence comes from Ramularia coccinea, assembly GCA_013461505.1. NCBI lineage: Eukaryota > Fungi > Ascomycota > Dothideomycetes > Mycosphaerellales > Mycosphaerellaceae > Ramularia > Ramularia coccinea. Next base: position 4,202,102 of record JABNMW010000001.1, on the reverse strand, counting down.
GCCCACCATATTGCCCACCATATTGTGCGCAGGCACCGCATGTACGCAGCCTGTGTTGCCCACAACCACATGCTTCTCGGAACGGATGGGTCTGGGTCCAGTGCTGGTCAACAGTCCAGCATGCCTGCTTCCTGTCCGTTTACGCCGTTTCCTGCGCGATGGGCCCTTACGATGACGCTCCCGCTTTCAACTACGGAGGCGGCCAATATAGCATGGAGCACAGTTAGACTATTTTATTGTACAGATATACAGGGGAAACAAGAGATAAAATCGCAGGGCTCAGGCTCATCAGCGCTAGAATCGAGCATTGTTGCTGCTGGTGGGCCCGCGTCCGCCCCCGCGGGTAGCGCCTTCTGGAGCTGCTGGACAATCCGGCCCAAGTAGCGAGGCCCAGCGTCTTGGAGCTGGGAACAGACTTCTCGCAGTGGCGAGCGCACAATTCGATGTCCCGCCGCTTGCCTGTCCAGTTCAAATGGCAGCCGCCACTTCTTGCCCCGCTGAAGATCTTGGCCGTTTCTCGGTCGACCGTATGTAGTCTTGGATGCCGTGGGCGGCTCATGACACGGCCAGGTGGCCGCCTGTGCTACGTTTACCTTTCCCCTTGGCGATTGTTGATTACTTGGGGATATTTCCTTGACGACTCGGAGAAGGCCCAGGCAGAGCGGCACCATAATGACATCGCGCGAGTGTGCGTGTGTATGTGAGTGTGTGTGGTGTGGATGTGGGTGTGAGCGCGCGGGCGAGCGACGGCATACAGTACATCCTCGACACCTAGCCAGAAGAATTGTTGCCGCAACAGGGTTGAGCTGATGACTAGCATGAAGCCCACACTCCACGCTGCTCCGGGGAAGGTTGCCCAAACCCCCTGCCTGGTTCAGTTCGGTTCTGGCCCTGCTTTGGCGACTTGAAGTTGCAAGCCACGTAAAGAAAAGTGGCGCTGCGGTCGAGCTGCGCTTTAAACCGGTCGAGGGAGACCAAACGACCACTGCAGTCACGTTCTACTCCGTACTCCGTAAATGTACTACAGATTCATTTTTTGTTATCAACTGTAGGGAGGTGGAAGAAGGATCATGAGCCGCGGAATATTGGCCATTGACCCTGCCTTGGACCGTTAGAACGTTGAGGGAGAAGCAATAAAGAGAAAGAGGGTACTCCCCTATATGTGCCGCTCTTATTATGTCCACCCAGGGTCGACACGTCTGTTCAGGGGATGCCACCAAATTTCCCCAACCGTGGGTAGCCAGGCCTGACAACGGTTCGGATTACAAGTCGAATCGGAAAGTTGACAACTTGACGGCCACTTTCGAAATTCATTAGCTTGGTCAATTTGGTTCATTACGGAGTAATAGACTAAGTAATTGATCTGCGGAGTTGAGCGCATGCGCGCGCGCGTCGACTACCTACCTGTACCTAGGTTCACCGCTAAGGTAGGCAAGTAATTACACTGAGTCCAAATGGAACCATCTAGCGCATTGACCCGGTGTGAGCCAAGATCTGCAGGGCACGAGCACTAAATAGTAGTCGAATAAGGGCTCTTGGTTGTGGTTACGTCCGACTCTATTACTCCTACCAGATAGGGAGGTGCCTGGCAGGTCCTGCCCTCGACCCGCAGTCGTGCGTGCAAGCCCACAGCAACAGTGGCTAGTATTAGGTAGCCTATCAGGCCAGAATGGCACGCGAAAAGGATTCAGTTCGTGTGCCACTCGGGCTCCTACCGGCCACTGGCGCAAGATTGGCCGAGATGAGGAGATGGTCAGCTGACGGTTACCCAAAAAAAGAATGGAAAAAAAATTGGCGCTTCTCAGATTTTGGGAGCTCTTGGGAAACCCGAATTTGAGTGCAAGCGAGTTGGATGTGGGTGGATGGAGTCGAAAATCAAAGCTAGCATAGCGGCACTGGGGAAAAGGGGCGCATGAATATTCGATTGTCTAGCCCAACCGGCCGCTGCTAGTCGAGAATCAAAGACAAGACACGAGAACAGAGGACAGGACAGGACAGGGCCAGACAGACAATCCAGCCTGGATCGAACTTTTCCCGCAGGCGCATTGTTCGCTGTCACTTACTCCGTACCTAGGGTGCACCACCGTTCCGCGGAGCCAATCATTGTTCTCGTGCCCATGTGGCTTGCTGGATCCTTTCTAGCGTCTCCGACTCGATGTACGGAGTATGTAGTACCAGACGCGCAGCGAAGGCGGGACGATGCCACCCTGTCGACGTGAAACATGCCTGCTGCACTGCTTCAGATGGCTGACCAGGTTTCGGCGCTAACAGACACTCCTCAGCTTCGGTGCCTGCCCACCAGCAGAGAAATTTAGTTTTCATTCTTCTCATTTTTCGCGGCACACTTGGTCGTTCTGTCTTCCACTACCCTCCATCTCGCCGTGTGCAGTGGTGGCAGAGCAACATCAGCCATCCAGGTACCCGCACATCTTTGCGCCACAAGAGCGCCATTGGCCACATGTCAGGGTTTGCTGAGCGCCGTCGATGCCATGGGGACTCAGGGTTTTTCGGCACCTAGGTCCGCTGGCTGGGGGGATTCCCTGTTGAACCTCGGGCGCATGACGAACATTGGTGCAAGAGCCCTCACTCGGGACAGAATATTCAGACATATCGCGACCACTATTATACGTCAATTACGTCAGGACAAGGGCAAGTTCCCGAAACCCTGTGGTCAGGACCTTGCAGTCGAAGAAGGATTTTTGCTTTATCTTTGCTCGGTCATGCTGGCAGCATTTCATATTCAAGCTTGGGTCCGTGTTGTTGTGCTCTGTTCTGTTGTTTGACAGACTCAGGCTTCACTTTAACCGGTGGGCCTAGACCGACACAGTACGTAATAATTAGCATCTTTGCCCGCCGTGTGGAAGTACGGATTATGCACTTTCGGCCATACGCCGTAAACATCAGCAGCCTCTTTTCTCAATGCAACGCACGGAGTTCAAAGCTAGAGCATCGTGGTGAACTTGGCCTCTTGTTTGATCACCATCTCTCCGTCTCAGATGTACTAGGGTCAAACACTGATCTCAGGTTTCAAAATGGACTGGTCAAGGCAGCGAAGAGTAGAGAATCACACTCAGAACTTCTAGATCTTACGCTACCCATAGCTACGGTCGCCTCCCCGAGCTGACCGCCTCTAGGGCACTAGTCTCCAAGACTAGTGCTCTCTACAGAGTACTCGTAGGGGTCTTCATATGACTGCTGTCTTCCACGCCTACGGATACCTGTACGTGCTTTTCCACAACGGTGCAGCGTGTTACAGATAGTGCCGGGATCACCATCTGCATAAGTCCTTTGCAATCTTAGATGTTCACCGTTCGACCGCCTGCGCTCGCCTTATCACGGCAAATACAGGGTGCATTTCGGCTTTGCGCCGAAAACGGAACTACGGCGGATCGATCAATCAATCAGTGCAGTCAGTCAATCAGTGAGCCACCCAGTCAAGCGAATCAAGGCACTGTCGAGTCCGTGTGATCTGATAACCAAGGTCACTGGTTCTTCGAGGCGCCCTCGCTCAGATCAAAGCACGTTGGGCGTAACGCTTTGGCATATAACAGGTCCATTTCTGGTTCTACACCGCGGAAAGGGCCGCTTCCCCTGCGGCCAGATACTATTTTCGAGACGGAAACTTGTCCATCTCCATCCCAAGATGCTTCTGTTATTAGCCATCAGCATCGTTTCGCGATGTTCCACGCGCCACAGTAAGGCCTTGATGCAGCGCGAGCGGCGGCCTACTCTGGCCCTCTTCGGCCTTTGTATTAGGCCTTCTGACCACAAATTCCCAACACGCGGGTGGCAGATGGACTACTACCTGTAGGTATGGGGAAGGGCCGGTTCACTATTATCTGTACAAGTCCTAAATTTAGGTGAAGTTAGCTTGACTTCATCTCCCTTAGCTCTTTTGGCGTTGTACCTGTACAAGCACATACTAACGTTTAATGCTGATTATATGTAGCGCTACTCGTGCTTCATCGCGCCTGTCTTCTCCGTATTGGGATATCCAATCATCGTTGGAAGGAACAACTTCAGTGTGTCCGCGTATCGCTCACCCAAATCTGATAAAGCGGGGATTTGATTGGCTGCGTAAGACCCATTCCAGATCAAGGCTCTGGGAATTTTTACAGGGACTCATCCTTCGAGTCGATAGTGTTGTTCCGTCGCGCCTTCTTCATTATTACCGTACGAGTACTCGCGCTGAACTCGGCCGCAAGCTGAGCACGAATCCGAGGCGACATTTCTGAATGAACAGCAGTCAACGCCACTTGTGTATGGATTGCTCTTATTGTGGGCATCATCCGCCATCGTACGCGTCTATCATGACGGATGTATCATCATCTTCCTTACCTTTACCATGGGATTCTCAAGAATTTGCATGTTTCAAGCATTCGCCATTCCGGCTTCACACGAAGACTCGCCACGCACGCCGCCGCTCTGAGCCCCAATGAAGCCACCATCTACTATGGAGTACGCTCTACTAGCGGACCCTTCCTCAAGGGTCTTTGCCTCCAGGCTCGGCATTTAGTTGTGCTACTCTAGGACAACATCTCGCGCTTGCGTCTCCGGAATGCATAGCAGATCCGAAGGCATTGACGGGCTATAGCCCGTCGTCATGCGATTGTCAACTAGACTAACTCACTCTGTACGGAGTAGTCCCTGCCTATCCACCACGGGAGGCGTCCCGGTCTGGCAAACAATCCAGAATCCGGGTTTGTTCACCTCGCTTCCCATGCCCTCATTCCCTGTCATCTCAAAGCGTGGGTTTGCCATTCGGCGGACGGGGGGGCCCTCAAGGAACTGCCGCGTCCACGCTCTGAATGCGCCATCGAGGGAAGGTTCGGTCAACCGTCATGAACCAACTGCAGGGCCTATCGCCCACTATGGTAATGCTCAGCACAGCACTGTCGTCTTTCCACGAGCTCAGCTTATATCGTCCCATGTCCAACTCGAACTTCAGTGGGGCCATGACCAATGGTACCATCAGTCAAGTTCGCATCCAAAGACCGCAAGCATACAACTTACAAGTGTACTTGTATGCAGGTATCCTTGCCCGCCATCTGGCTTCAGTAACCTGAAACGCGCGTTGCCTGCAGCGGCCCCGCCACGCCAAAAAAGAGTTAAGCAGAGATTCAAGCGCCACAGCTATCTCACCTCATCGCGGCGCCCTCCACACAGCGGCGCAGGCTCAGCGATTATCCATCACTGACGAAGATGGCAAGCCTTCTCAAGCCCCACGGTAGCCATCCTCCGAGTTGCGGGTACACTGTGCGCTGTGGTCTTCCCCATTGGCTTACCTCGCACTCGAGTGCAGCCGACCGCTGATCACCGCCCGTCATGGTTTTACCTACCCTATTTATGGTCCGTGCGCAGCCGCGCGAGAGCCCTGCCCGGTCGAGTCCACTGCCGATCTCCAGTTTCACGTGTCTGGAAGCGGTTCTCATCGAGGTTCTCATCGCACTTACTTGTACTAGTTTTATGCATGAATTCGAAAGGACTACGTGCAGGTACTGCTGCACTCTGGCATACTCTCAGATCTAGCATTCACATCCGTCCACGACCAGCTTAAGTCAGAAGGTCCTGGCGCAGGCTGGTGAAACTAGCCCAAAAGCCTTTCTGGGGGACTTGAAACTCGCGGACTACGTGTCTCAGAGTCTTCTCCAGGCTGCTCCTTGATCTGACGTTAAGCACATCCGTGAGCTCCGATAGAAGCAGCAATGGCTTGACAAAATGGCTGCAGCGGCTGCTGTGGGAAGGCGAACGCCGCCGTGCCGTTACGACATCCCTTCCAACCTTGGCTGCAGTTGACGACGGAAGGTTCCTTTCACGAAGGATTCAGGGTCTTCGAGGGTCTCGGTTACGATCACACATTCTGAGCCGTCGACTTGCACCGAAACCTCTCGATTCCCGGCCTTCAACACGTCTGGTGGATGAGCCCCAAGTCGGCAGCTCGCTCCCAGAACCCTGGACGACAGCAACCCCCGTCTCTTCTGAGAGTGTTGACCTCAAAACAACAAGGCATACCCCGCAAGTCAACATCAAAGACTTCGTCATCATCCTATAATCCTACGCTGTGGTCTTCAGGGTATCAATTCGAGGACTGGCTATGCAGAGAGGATCTTGGCTGCCATTCGGGACGTCAAGCCTCCTTCGGACCCGGCCCCAGTGACATACATCGTCCAGTGTCTTCGACGTCTTCCCGCACTCGTCATCCAGCCACTAATGACAAGTCTTTCCAGCCTTTTTGCAGATAGCCTGAGGTTTATTTCACGTACAGCTTCTAGCCTCTACGCTAGAGCCCAGGTGGTTGCCGGGGCCATTTGCCCCATTGCCGTCGCTTTGCGGTAGTTTGGCGAGCACCGAGTTACCATCTTCTACTAGTGTCAATTTGGCAGCCAGAACTCTTAATCTGTGACTTCAAGATTGTAGGTGGCCGTTGCCTTTTCCTCATCTTTTCAACTCTCATGTCTTCTATTTTCTGAAGTGATCTTCCGTCAATTCCGGGACCCTGATGCAAGGCCGAAACGTATCCCAATAACCTCCGCATGCAGGGCACTCGGACGACTTGCTAGCTCACTACCTCGACGCAGACTAGCCTGGGGCGGTGCGTACATCATGATATCGCTACGAGTGGCTTACCACATTAGCTTCGCCGTACTATCTCGCATGCGAGCCTGATCGAGACATGGTATGGTGGCCTGTATGTCACTGTTGTTCTTGCCACACGTGGCGACATATGTGTCTGTCCCTTCGTGCAGATGAACATCACCTATAAGTGTGCGCAAAACGGACTTGCTTGCAGAATATCTGGGAGCTCCCCTGTTGCCCATTGTTGCGCATGCCGTCACAGATGTTAACTACCGATGAACCTGCATAGCGCCACTCTTTTACTGTTATGGTTATGCATATCTGATGGTGTCGTGATCACCCCATCCTTCTCGCCTACATGAAAGTCCAGCCTTGTGGAGGATCAGCAGAACGGCAAGCATACTTGTAGAGCGCGCAAGCACTCGGAAGCGAGGATAGGCTATGTAATTTGGCAGGTATGGGGTTCGCCTTCGCTCGTTCGACTACACAGCGGGACGGACGAGTTGCAGCATTGGGGCTTGTCGGTGCCATCTGTGGATCACCGGATATCGCACTTCTGGTTAGGAGGCAGGCTCATGGACCTCAACACTGATATTGTTGGTGCTGGTGTGGTGGTGGCTACCCACATACGCACACTATTGACAATCCTCACGATTTACTGGTAGTATAATCAACTCACGAGCGATCATTTGAACTCATCGAGTGCCGAACCCGCACCTCCTTCTTCCCTTCTCAGCCCGCGCAAGAACGCTTCCAACGAACTCCCCCCTTCCCCCCATGTTATCTGTAGCCTGACGTCGTCGGCGCAAGACATTCTCGATACGACGTTGGTAGCTTCGAAGGAATCGACCAGGTTACTATCTGGTGTAAGCCCAGCCCCCCACCACCCCAGTTAGGCTTGGCGTCCTTTGACGGACTTCATCCTCCCACAAGCACTACCCATGCAGTAGTTTGCAGTTTGGTCGTATTAGTGTTGAATTGGTGGCAGGGGGGAGCGGGCTGGGTCGAATCCTTCTGGAGCGCCTTCTTCAGGTGATGGATGGGATGGATGCGGTGGGCTACGTCGATGTATCGACCTTGTATTGTTGCAACCCCCTCCTCCTTTTCGTTCGCATCCTGTAGATCGGGAGCTGGGGTTTGATGTCTAGGGTAAGTCGTACCAATGCATGCAGTCTATCCTTTCCCTTTGACGTAGAAGCATCCGGGGTGAAGTGAAGCGGGAGAGGAGAGGGGGGGGTTGAGACAAACGAGCTCCCAATGCAGCACATCGTGATTGGACTTTGTAACTGGCATTGACGTTTGGATTATTCTCTGCTCTTTGAGTTTCTCAACGTCCTGCGGCGGAGCTTCTTTGCCGCGCGGGTCTTCTTTTTTAGTAGACGACGGCTCAATCGTTAGCTGGATTTTGTGCGGGAGGGGTGGTGTAGATGAGCAATGATAGTGTGGTGAGGTGATAAAATCTCGTCATGATAATCTGCACTTATGACGTCCACCACAGCAGCACAACATCAACTGACGTAGGCTGGTTGGTCAGTTCGCACTCGTGAATGTTGGACCACTGAGAACATATCATTTCAGACGTATTCATTGCCTGTCTATTGGAAGGCGATATGGGGGATATGATGTTGAGATGGATGTAGGGTAGGTATCTGCGTCCATTGACACGCAGCAGCACCCCTTTTCCACCCTCACATGCTGCAAGTATAGTCTCGTAGAACAGCGGCCCATTGGGTGGGTATATGAGTATGGCCGCATGTGATGATTTGGACAAATGGTCTTGGCCTCGAAAACACCAACTTTTTGTTTGATACATCTACTTATTTGGCTGGCTCATCACCTCGTTTCCAAGACATCGCCCAAACTAATGACATTTACAGAGATAATTCGTCACATGCCCTTCTTGGACCCTTCTAACCACACCGTATAATGCATTGAGGACTTGTAAAACCTCCCAGATGCATATACCACCACCCTTCTTCTCCAAATGAGAGAATAAAAAAAAATAGAGAAGATGACCATCTCCTAGCCACGAGCTTCCTCGAGCTCCAACTCCAGCTGCCTGATGCGCTCACTCTGATCCTGGGAACCAGAGCCAACCTTCTTCTTGAGCGAGTCCACCTCGACAACTAGCTGGCCAATCTTGTCGTTTTGCGCGCTGATGAGCTTCGTCTGGTTCTCGATCAGCTGCTTGATGTGGTCCAGAGAAGACTCGGCGCCACCAGCGCCGGCTGCCCCTGAGGACGAGGCCACGGGGGTCTTTATAGGCGACGAGACGCTTGGCGATGGGGCGGCGGCGGGCGTCGTCTGCACCTTGCTGGGGAAAGCCGGCTTGTTCTCGACCGGCGCCGGCTGCTGCAGGGCGCGCTGAGGGGGTTTGGCAATCTCCTCAAAGCTCGAGTCGTCGTCTTCCTCGCCATCGTCCGCCTCCTCGTTGTCCTGGTATCTGTTGGCCATGGCGGCAATTGATCCCTTCTGCTCCTTCACCGTTGGTGGCGGCGAACGCAAGACGGGGCTGGGCTTTGGCTCCTCTCTCTTGGGCTCCTCCCTAGGCGTAGGCGCGGCCTTGGGAGTGGCGACAGGTTCCGGCCTTGGGGTGGGCTTGAAATCGGACGGCACCTCCTTAGGGGCCTGCCCCTCGTAGATGCTCTCCAGGTCGATCTTGGCGGGAACGGCCGTCTTGCCCTGAAGCCACTCCTGGGCTGTCACAGCGGGCTTATTGCCCACGGCCGGAGGGAAGATATCCGCCTGGAAGGTCTCTGCGCGGCGGGGAACAGTAAAGGAGATGGGCTCAATGTAGGCATCATTGACAGTCTTGTAAGCCCTCATGATCTCATTTTCGTGAACCTTGTATGCAGGGTCAGCGTCAAGTAGAAAGACTGTGACTCGGGGGGGTGGACTAACATTAATGCCCCGGCGCGGCATAAAGGCCAGACCACGCTGGGGGTCAGGGGACTTGTACTCGCTCAGGTACTCAAACTTGTCATTCTCGTACTCATAGTAACGGATGTTACCGTCACTGCGAATATTAGCCACCGAACATTGTGCATCATCGTACATTTCCACGAATGGACCAACTTACCCCTTGCCAGCGAGGTACAGGCAGTTAGAGCCGTCATCTACATGAGAACGTTAGAATTTCACTGAACACCCAACCAAGAGACACCGTCGAAATCAGTCGACCGGGAAAAGGGGACGTTAGGTTCAGCTTACCCCAGAATGGCATACAGACACCCGAGATCGAATCGATCATGATGAACCCGCCAATGGGCTCTGGCTTCCCTGGCTCCCAGAGCGCAATCTGCCTCTCACTCATGCGCGAGAAACCAGTCGTCGCGAAGCGATTATGCTCGCCCATCCAGACAGCTCTGCTGTTCTTGGCACCCGCGTGGCCTGGCGACTCATGAATGGGCGTCTCCTGGCGTACGTCCCAGACGCGGATCTTCTTGTCGCGGGATGTGGTGACGAGCAGGTCGCCGCTGGCATTCCATGACAAGCTCTGCACGATATCGGTATGCTTCAGCGTGTAGTGGCATTGGCCGGTCGTAATGTCCCAGATCTTGATGGTGAAATCGCCAGAGGCAGAGGCGAGGATGTTTTCGGCCGCGGGGTTGAAGAGGACTTGTCCGACTTTCCTATTGCGGTTATTAGGATAGTGAAGCTAATGGGGGAGGCAGGTAACCAGTTAAGCTGACCTTGAGTGACCAGCAAGCTTCATCACAGGGTGAACGTCTGGGACCTCCTCAGCATCGGTATAGAGAGTGAAGTCTTCCGGCACCTCCCAGATGAAGATCTTGCCATCCTCAGAAGCGGAAGCAATGATGCGATCGTTGAACGGGTTCCTCCATGTATAGTCAGCTTTTTCCATCGTCGCAGAGAGTTGAAGAGTGCAAATCGTATGTACCAGTCGGTGTCGAGAACAGCAGCAGTGTGACCCCGGAAGAGGGGGATCTGGTCGGGAAGCTTGCCGCGCTCGTTCAAGGGGATAACAGCAAAGGCACCACCGCCTGAAGAGTCCCAATTGACTGATAGGTACTTCGGGTTGACCTGGACATCGGACTGTCGTTAGCAATTGGTCCATCTAAGCGCAACCGGTACTCCTTTAGGAGAGCAAAGTCCCGCCTCCTATAGTGGACAGGAAGGGCTGCTCATGTAGCGCAAACGAACCTTGACCAGATTGGTATCCCACGCATTGCGGCTAATGTGTAGGTTATCGTAGCAAGAGTCCTTCCTCGTGGATTTTCCGAAAACGTGTCCTGTGCGAGCACCCCGTTTGTTAGTATTGGGTCGGTCGTCGTGCTTGTTAGGCCATCTGATGCCGCCGCTCGATGTGGCGCAAGGAGGGACCACTCACGATACTTCGACGCGCGGACGAAGCGACCAGCCATCGCAGCGGTTGTTGGATGACGATGAGATGTTGTGGTGCAAGTCGATGAAGAGGAAGGTTACGGGTTGGGAACAGTTCGAGAAAGGGGGCAAAACACGAATGGCAGGATACGACACAACTCGAAAGTCGACGCAACGAGGCGCTGCTTGCTATCAACGACTCGGAGTTGTCAGTGGTGAAGCTGACACAGTTGCTGTGGTGGGTACCTGTACCTAATGGGGCGCCTTGCTGCCCGTGCGACGGGGACTACAGTGGGTGCACCACAGGTACTCGTACCTGCTTTAAGCGTCTCAAGTCAACACTGCCACTATTACCAACACCACTACCACTGCCAATGCCACTGCCACTGCCACTGCCACTGCGCGCGCCTGGGCCAGTAGCAGCCTCACGTGATGCCCTCATGACCATGAAGTCTTTCCGTAGAACATCTGGAACGAACGAGGGCATCTTTTCTGTAAGAATCTCATGTAAATGAGTCAGGAATCGACTTTGCCCGGGAGATTATGCAGAATCAAGGATTGATCTGATGAGAGCATGTCGTTCATTATGGTCCCCCTAAGGTTTACTACAAAATCGTACGTACAGCCATCCAAGGCCAGTAAACAAAGAAACAGTCTCCAGACGCCGAACCCCCCTTAGAACCGCCTCCTCTGTGCTACTCCTCCTCAACCCTCCCCTGGCCCTGAGAAAACAAAAAAGAATGGCACACAAGATATTGACATGAATATAAGAGCCCAGGAACATCGCCTTCCGTATCTCATAATGACAAGGAGAATGGCAAGAAACGTCCTCCTGGAACCGACGCCGTAAGCTCCAGGCCACGGGTCCTCGCATGGCTCATGCCGGTCGTTTCAATCATAGAGATATGTGGCAGAGTCGGCCTTTTCAAATGTACATACTCTTGGTGCGCGAGTGAACCCGGCGGCTGCCCGACGGCTCGCGGCGACCAGATGACACTCGGCGGGCTTCAGACCGGTGGCGCTGCTGCTCCTCCTTCTTAAGGACGAGCTCACACCACTTTGCGCGAGATCGCGGTCGGTTAGGCTCATCGTCATTGCCACCATCTTCGCGGCCAATGACGTCTTGAAGAATCCTCATCCACCCATCCTTGTCCTCAGCAGTGTCGGCATAAAAGTCAATGACCTCGCCGTTGTTGAAGCGGATGCGGAATCCCTCCTCGACAAACATGTAGCCTTCTTCTTCTTCAGCAAAAGCAGAACGACGTCGCCTGCCCCCCTTGCCCATCGTCTCCTTCTCTGTGAGGGCTCGGCGATCATCAATCAGACGTTTGGCATTGGAAAGGTTGATGGTAGCACGAGGCTGCCTTGTTGCTTCATGATAAGCGGTAAGCTTAGCACCAACAAGCTTGAAGTATCGACGGCGCCAGTACTGAGAAGCCATATTTAGTACATTGAAGGTAATGATCGTGTTGGGAGGGGATCTTTGTTGGATTCAACTTACAGGGCAGTCTCCACCTTGCTGGCTGAGGTGGCCTTCCCAGTTGCGGGATAGCCTCTCCTCGCTAGCTTTGAGCTCGCGAATGCACGAGTTCATGCTCTTGGGCATGTCGTCGTCGGTCGTGTTCTTGGGCCTAGGAACGAACAGCAGTTGCACCTCAAGCTTGCCAACCTGGTAAGGGGCGCGCCGGACAACAGCAGTGGTTCCGCGCTTGCTCTTGACGCTCGAGGCAAAGTCAGCCTCCTCCGTAGCCCACTCGTTAAAGCAGGCAATTTCAGCCATGTAAGGCCGGCCGAAGCAGCGGCTCTCGTGCTCCTTCAAGCAGACATAGGATCGACCGAAACTGCCATCCTCGGCCGCCAATGGAGACAACAGCTCATAAGCAGTGGGCGCAGCGTTTCGCTGCCGCGCCTGCGCGTCCCTCTGCTGAGCATCCTCCTCACGCTGGCGGATCTCAAGCTCCTTGCGCTTCTTAGGGGAAGCAAAGACCCGGCTAAAGGCCGAGGTCTTTGGCTTGTTCTTCTTGGCGTTGGCAGCATTCAGCTGGATCGGTGTGGGCTTGTCCAACTTGACATTAAGTGTAAGCTGGAACTCCAAGTCATTGGGGACCACGAGCTCGAACTCCTGTCCGATTGGCGCGTTGCGTGCCAGTTCTAGCCATGCGGTGGTGACGCAATGTACTCCGTTGTCTAAGGTCAGACTGAACCACGATCGCTCATCTAAGTTTGTAAGCTTGGTGGCTTTTGCTGTCAATTCTGGAGATATCCTACTCTTGGGAAGTGGGAGGTCAAGGTCTTTGACTCCCATCACTTTAACGAATAGGCGACCCCTCTCTCCTGTCTCGGGCAAAGCTGGTTCAACACGCTCGTCCTCCTCCTCCTGCGTGCTCTTGATGGATGTCGCGTTGCTTTGCTGACCGGGCATCGGTGGCACAGGGCCTGATGCCGGTGGAGCACCGATCGCTGACTTGCGACGCGAAGTGCTCTTGCGCGGCTTGCCATTCCATGGCTCTACAACACAGGACTGGGGTCGACCTTTGACGGGCGAGTTACCTGCTGAACGAGCCATTCGCGGCTCATCTCCCGCCTCGTCGGTGGCCGAGACAAGCTTGGTGTTTTGTCGCATGAGGTATCCGCGCTGAGGGAGGGCAAGTGAGTTAGCATCGGGATGAGTGCTGGGAGGGGAGAGGGTGAGCGAGCTTACCTTTTGTCCCTCAATGACCCTGTCGAAATCTTGATCGAGGCTAAGACCAAGATCCAGATCCAGCGTCAGGCTGCGGTTCTTGAAGCTAGGATGGCGTTCCAGAAACTCGTCTCCAGCTGGCTCGACCTGTTCTGGAAGACCCTCTCGAGATTGCCTATTGCGATGCTTCTGCGGAATGGGCGGTACGTCAGGAACCTCGAGGCTAACCTGTCGTCGAGCTTCACGCATGGCAGCCAGGTCGCTAGGAGTGTTGGAAACTCTTGTCTTGAGTTTGGAACCCGAGGCCTTAACGGTGGCGATGCGCTCCGGAATGGCGGGTGACTCCTTGGGCTCATCCTCGAAGACTTCCTCGTCTAGATCCTCGCCAGCCATAGGATGATGAATGACGGAGTCTGGTGTTCCAGGCTCATCATCAAGCTCATCGTCAGGCTCACCCCAGCCAGAGCCGTCATATTCAGGCTTGGACATTGCCTGGGTGGGGGTCGATGACTTCTGTGTCTTGGCAGCCACCTCATCTGGTTGCTCCAAGCTGTCTTCAGGCTTGGGGAGCATGTACGACTCAAAGTCGCGGGAGAATGTAGAGGCTCTTGTATTGGGGCCGAGGTCAGGGAATGTGTCGCCCATAGTCGTGATTTGAGCTGAGGTGGCAGAAGTAGGGGTCGCTGCTTGTTCCGTCTCAGCCTTTGCTTCCTGTTCATTTTGCTCCGAGTAGTGGCTGCTATCGTCGTCATTGTGAGGCTGAGGAATCTCGACATCATCCTCAATCTGCGACTGATCGTACAGGTCGTAGTCGTCATCATCATACTCGTCTTCCGGATTCCTTGTAATGATGACACTTCCGCCCTCCTCATCGTCCATGTTGTCCATCATGGAGTCTTCCGTGGACGGGATTGGTACATCGGGATCCATGGGCAAGCGCCTCTCGGGGCTCCTTGTCGGGCTTCGCTGAGGGCTGGAGCTTGGCGCCGGCGAGGAGAAGTGGTAGTCAGACTCCCTGTCTAGCGTTTTGTTACCATTAACGCGACGCATGATAGATTCCCTAGAGATACGGGTGGGCATTTCAAAGTCGCCGAGCGCGGAGATATCGCCGATAGTGTCACCTTCCTCCTCAGCTTCCAATGCGCTCGTGGTAGTCTCTGCCTCGGAAACAGGGCTGCTCAGTCTCTCGCGGCCATTAGCCCGTCGAAGTCGTCGCTCCCTCTGCTGCTCGGCGGCTGACTTGTTGGTATTATCATCAGACAGCATCATGAGTTTGAGCCTCTCCTCAAGCGTCATCTTGCCGTTGCCAATGTTCTGGATGTCTGATTTGCTGGCGGAAGCCGGCGGTGGCGAAGGCAGGCTCCTGTGAGACCCGAGCATCCTCTCCGCAGTCGCAGACAAGGCTGGCGAAGCTGGCGAGGCGGGGTTGGAACCATTGGACTGAGTCCGACTGTGCCCAGCGCCAGGTAGGGGAGGCAAAGGTCGGTGTTCCCCATTTGAATTCACAGAGTCGGAACGCCTGAGAGGTGAGCGACTGTCCCACTGACCGGGCTGTCTCGCATGAACAACAGGACTGTCGCCCCTCCAATCATCCGGCCCTACCACCGGAGTCTTATCTGTGTCCTCGAGAGAAGCATCAAAGCTGTCATCGTGGTTGTGAATACTGGCCGGGTCGTAGAGCATGCTGTCCTCCTCCTCGTCACCCAGAGACTCGTAACTGCCCTCTCGGGAGTTTGTACCGACAGAGGAAAGATCAGGTGTAGCCATTTCGTATTCGTTGATTTGAGGAGGCGCGGCATCAAAGGTGACGCTCTTTGCGTGTCGGTGCAAAGACCGCCCGCTGGGGAGCTCGTGCTCAGAGTTGGAGGTATAGCTCATCCAGAGCTTGGGCGAGGTGCCAATGGTCTCGTCATCGAAGCTGCTCCTGAACTTGGAAGGAGACATGGAAGACTTGGTTGGCGAAACCTGGTCCTTGCTAGGAGTCCGAGGCGCCTCAGCGGCCCTGGCCGTCGGCAGAGTGGCCGTGGGGCTCATGGGCGGATCGTAGTCACTGCCGCTTCTGCTGAAGTCGGAATATACGAGATCCTCGCCCTCTGATAGTCGTTGCGAGCTTGCGCTGCCTGAGAGGAAAGAGTTCCCTTGCACTTTGGAAAGGGGTCTCTCGATGTGGGGTAGCCGGGTAGGATCATATTCCTGCTTCTGTTCGAGAGCAAGAATATTGCTGTTCCTAACGCGCGACGCCTTTTGCAGGCGCTCGATAGAAGATCTTCTTGTTGGCGATGGGGATCCGGTGCGCCCGATAAGAGAGTTCTCGGTGTTGCGAGTTTGCCAAAACATACGGGGAGAGGCCGTATTCTCCAGCGGAGACGACTGGAATGGAGACGAGTCTGTGTTTAGAGCCGATTTCTAGACATTGTGTGTCAGCGCGACATAATCTGTGGGTGATCCCGCGTGGGTGAATGCATCATTCTCGACTGCATAGGAATAGAAAACAAGAGGCTTCAGCTTACCTTGGGGGATTTCGAAGGTTGATGCCAGCTCGGCGAGTTCCGCCTCTTCTCCATGGGAGAGAGTTCGGACAGAGGGCGCGCCATTTTGACAGGAGAGCCCGTACTACTTTTGTTGATACGCAATGGATGTACCTAGACATGGCAGCTTAGTTGGCTGGCCTTTGGGAAGCTCAAGCTGGAAGACAGAGCTGGGGGGCAAAGCGGAAAGGCATGCGCCAACCTACTGGTTCAGAGGCCATGCTGTGCTCGCAGCTGGATGGTCCCGTTGATGATAGCCTAATGGCAGACTCAATTCATTGGGAGGAACGCGGGGTGGGACACGCGAGACAAAGAAATGTAGACTGTGGAATGTTGGCAATGGCTATGAGGTTTGTCCTGAGGAGGATCGCGCCCGGAGGATAACAATGAAAAGAAAAGAAATGAATGTTGGGTAAATTATCTGATCAAGATCTTCTGTCTTCGCTCGCGAAGCGCTGCGCCGACTTAGAGAGCAGTCTAGTGATCAAGTCTGAGGCAACGCGACTGTGAGAGATGAAGCCGGCGATAGTCTTGGACTTGAGAAGGGATGAAGTTTGGCTGGAAGGTGCCCGCCAGGTGTGTTTAAGGCAGTCACTCCATGTATTCCACACCCCAGTTTCCCTTGGTGCAGGCCAAAACAAACACTAAAGAGGTAAAGGTAACCCCACGGCGTCGGTTGCCTAGCAACCGCCCCCCTTCGCCCGCATCTGCCAGGGCCTGAGCAGGATTCTTGCAGGGCGCTAATCTGCCTGTGACAGGCCGTTCTGCCCACCCCGCAGTGCGCTGTAACCGAGAATCCAGTATCCCCTATAACGGAGTACGAAGTCACTAAAAATCTGCCGTGACGCTAACAACATGCGATTCATAGTAATACTAGTAGTACTAGTAGTACCTAATATATAAGGTAGTGTTACTCATGCGATTGGCTCCAGCTTGTAACGACTAATGGCAGTAGCATCGCCATTCATCAGACTACCATCTGCATACTAAGCAAACATCAATGTCAGAGGAAAACGTATGATTTTGGGGATGATTACGCCTTTACAATGGATAGCAGTATGAGGAAACCACGAATTGGGTGGCATGACTCAACGACTATTACTGTATGAATATTGCCCCATTCCTTCCAACTTTGCCATCACCCAGGGTTTGTGCTCTTGTGGGTAAAAGAGCCTGCTTCTTGGTACGATAGCATTGACTCGTATCCCGTGTTGAGAGCCATGTGCTTGCACGGCCATTGGGCATGGGAGCCTGCTATAAGTCGTGATACTGTGCTATCGCTGTTGGTCGGCAGGGGTCGCCGTCTCCCAGACAACATGCATACATATATTTGTAGTTCCTAGTCAGGTGCTCATGCGACCTGCTTGCGGTTCCACGCAACGCAGTCGTCAAACTTGACACCGGAGCCTCCGAAACAGTCGAGGGCGCTTCCGATTGTGAGGTCCACTTTCCCGTGGCTTAGTCTTTGAACCATCTCGAGATCGTCCAAATTTCGCCCACCTCCCGCGTACGTGACCGGGATAGAACACCACTCTGCCAGCCGCTGCACGAGCTTCTCATCCACACCTTTCTGTAGCCCTTCGTTGTCTGCGGCGTGAATGAGAAATTCGGAGCAGTAAGGCTCTAAGGCTTTGATGGATTCTAATGAGAGGTATTAGCTACTACAACAAGAGAATAGCCATCTGGTGGCAATGTATATGGTCTTGATTCGCACTCACCCGAGTTCACCTCCATGTCTGTAATGGTCTGCCACTTGTTCATGGCGACGAACCAGCTGTCCTCTCCACGACGACGGCAGCTAAGGTCAATGACCAGCTTGCTCTTGTCCCCGCCCAGCGCTTTTAGCACACCATCGAGCCTCTCTTGACTGAACTTGCCCTCTGGGAATAGGAAGGATGTGATAATGACCTGCTCGTGTGTGCCATGATCAGCTCTGCCCAATGGCATTCAATTCTTGATTTCCATCCTTCAAGTCAGGGGAAAGTCATACCTTCTCTGCACCCGCATCTATCCATTCTTTGGCGTTCTTATCGGAAATGCCTCCTCCGACCTGCAGACCGCCCGGCCATGCCTCCAGAGCCTCCCTCGCGGCCTGGTCATTGCCAGGACCCAGCATGATTACATGCGCCCCTGACAGCCCGTTGTCCTTGTACAGATGGGCATAGTGTGCGGCAGGGAACTTGGAGACGTAGTTCGTCTTTAGTTCTTCCGAGGTACTGTCGAGGGTGCCTCCCACAATCTGCTTGACCTCACCCGCATGGAGATCAATGCAGGGCCGAAAACGAGTCATCGTGACAGCCACTCCTCCTGTGCTGCGTGGAAGAGCTGAGCAATTATCCCTAACTTCCCCGGTAAAGAAGACAAGCCTTAGTAGCAGGTAATTGTGTGTCGGATTGGTGGCTTGAGCACGGTTCGAGAACAGCACTACTGTTAGCCTTTTACCATAATTCTGGGGCTTTAGAAGTAATTGCCCACATTGGTTCTCTACAGATAATTACTAGATTCAGCGCGCCGCCCTACTCGTGCCGACAACCAGTAGGTAGGTGTCTTTCAATACAGATTTATAGTCAATTGAATCACCTCCGATCTCGCTGATAATATCCTGCAAAAATGGAAGTCTCCTCTGGGTGAGATAATAAGCTTTTTCCCTAAAAAACAAAAAAGTGCAACTACAGGATGCGAGTTTCGAACTCGCGACCTTGTCGGGGTTCAGGAAGAACTGTGAACGACACGTGATACCACTACACCAATCCTGCCGTAGCTGCTTTAGTACAAATGATGCGCAAATATCTACTATAATCCCCTCCCTGTTAGCCGCCCCTCCGTTTAGCTATGTCCCGTTCAAGTTGATGATCGTTTTACTGCCTGCTTCGACCAATTGTGCAAAGAAATGACCGTACGAACCTCCTAATATAGCTTGAGACTACTAGTACTACTAGACCCCTCTACTATGCGTCCAGCCTTTTAGGCTCTGCCATCGACTCTATCATAAATGCCTCAACATCTCCTGGGCAATGGGCGGCAGTGCGAAGAACAGCATTAGTCCTAGTACTATTACAGAGTACTACTAGTAATTAGTGCCTACTATTATCACTACCTACCTTAGGTAGTAAGGCAGGTGGTAATTGCATAGTATAGCCGTATTGTAGCGTTGGATGGCTCATAACTTGACGCTTACTTACCTTATTCACTCGATAGGGTACCTTAAGGTAGGTACTACGCGACTGCTTACTCCCCAAGCCCGGCGCCTTCCGGAAATGCGTTACACTAAAGTCGCCTAAGACTTGCGTTTGTAATGATGCAGTCGAGAAGTGGTATCTGCTAGCAGTGTTAGTAGTGAGTATTAACTGCTGTTCACTCATACGTAAGTATTATTACATTTAATTCTGACTGAACCTCCACAATTCCTACTCGTTGCTGGGTTGAGGTGCGATTTCATGTTTTCACACTCACCCTAGTCACCTTTCCCCGTACTCGTAGATCGCTGCCAGTGTCAGCTTTTTTTTATATGCCCCTCCTGCCCCTCCACCCCACTACTGACCTCATTCCCTACTAATTCCTATCGCTTTGAACACTGCGGTTTTTTGTTATATCAGCAGAGCTATTTCGAAAATGAGCAAAACCGAGACCAACGCCTGCCTCGGTAAGGACAAAAGACCCTTTGAAAGCTGTCGGTCTTCGTATACGATTCTCATACTAACTGTCCCGAACTAGTCGTCATCGATGGCTGGGGCGTTCCCACCGAGCAATCCCCCAAAGATGGCGATGCCATCACCAACGCCAATTGCCCGGTGATGGATGGTTTCGCGCAGGTAAAAGACTCCTACACCAAGCTGGAAGCTTCCTCCACAGCTGTTGGTCTGCCTGAGGGCCTAATGGGCAACTCCGAGGTCGGCCATTTGAACATTGGCGCCGGCAGAGTCGTCTATCAGGACGTTGTTCGAATTGGTCAGTCAACCGCAATGGTGGAGGGAGGAGTCGGTCGATAAGGCAAGCTGGACGTCTTTGGAATTGATTCAGTCGCTAACACATGGACTTGCAGACCAGGACATCAAGACCGGTGATTTTAAGAAGAACCAGGTCCTTGTTGATACCCTCGACCGGGCTAAGAATGGCAATGGTCGCCTTCACCTAGCTGTAGGTCGTCCCGGCTCTTTGCTTCTATCATCCGGATGCTACCCACTGCCGAGCTTACCTGATTTTTTCCACAATTACACTTATCGAGGGTGTTACTAACCGGAAGACATGGTAGGGTCTGGTGAGCCATGGCGGAGTTCACTCGAAGCAGACTCACCTGTACGCTCTCCTCAAACTCGCCAAGGAGAAGGAGATCCCCAAAGTTTTCATCCATTTCTTCGCCGATGGTCGCGACACGGATCCCAAGAGCGGCGCTGGTTATATGCAGGAGCTTGTGGACACCATGAAGGAAATTGGTATCGGTGAGATCGCCACTGTGGTCGGACGCTACTACGCCATGGACCGCGACAAGCGATGGGAACGCATCGAGATGTCAGTTCACCTCCAAACTCGATACAGATTAGCCAATCACTTTGCTGACCACCGAATAGAGCTCTCAAGGGTATGGTCCTGGGCGAGGGGACAGCTACAGACGACCCCGTGCAAGCTGTGAAGGACGTCTATGCCCAGGGTGGCCCCAAGGACGGTGACGAGTTCCTCAAGCCCATCATCGTTGGCGGCGACGAAAGGAGACTCAAAGGTAGTAGCTCTGGCTCCACTTGTCGTTGCGCCTTGACTGACAGCTCGCTAGACGATGACACTGTTCTGTTCTTCAACTACCGATCGGGTACGTATCTTCATACTCTCGTCCTCTCTACAACAACTAGCCGCTAAACGTCTACGCAGATCGTGTCCGCCAAATTACGCAAGTTCTCGGCGACGTCGACCGCTCTGTTCTTCCCGACTTCCCTTACCCTAAGCTCTCCATCACCACCATGACACAGTACAAGACTGACTACCCTTTCCCGGTCGTTTCCAAGCCTCAAGTCATGGACGATGTCCTGGCGGAATGGCTCGGCAAGCAGAAAGTGGAGCAGGTCCACGTTGCCGAGACGGAGAAGTATGCGCACGTTACTTTCTTCTTCAACGGCGGTGTTGAGAAGGTCTTCCCTCTTGAGACGCGTGATATGGAGCAGGATCTTGTGCCTTCCAACAAGTCTGTTGCCACCTATGACCAGGCACCCGAGATGTCCCAAGATGGTGTTGCCGAGCAGGTCAACAAGCGAATGGCGGAGAAGAAGTTCCCCTTCGTCATGTGTGTAAGTGTACCAGCCTGTGTTCCCCCTCCCCCCACCCCGACCCAACCGATAAACTGACGGATGATAACAGAACCTGGCTGCCCCGGATATGGTGGGACACACCGGCGTGGTAAGTTGAGCGCAAAAAGAAGTTAGTCAAACCAAGATCAAGCAAGCTACTGACACTATACCCCTAGTACGAGGCTGCCATCCCTGCCGTGGAGGCATGCGACAGGGCCATTGCCAAGATCTACGAAGGGTGCAAGAAGGAGGGCTACGTCCTCTTCATCACTGCGGACCACGGCAATGCTGAGGAGATGAAGTTCGCCGACGGAAAGCCCAAGACCAGCCACACGACGAACAAGGTGCCCTTGATCATGGCCAACGCCCCCGAGGGCTGGGGCCTGAAGGATACCAGCGAGGGTGTGCTGGGAGATGTGGCGCCAACAGTGCTGGCGGCCATGGGGCTCCCGCAGCCCGGCCCCATGACGGGCGAGAGCCTGCTGGTCAAGGGCCTCAAGCGGGGTGCCGAGAATTAGATACAAGGCTTGACTTGGTAGTCCAGGGGATACAAAAAGTTTGATAGATGGATAGCGGTATTAAAACATAGATTGGGATTGGCGGCGAATATGATGTTATACCGCTGACTCTGCATTGTTTTTCGCACATCGTACTGCTGATAATCATCGAACATGGCTGCATCAGCCCACATCTGATTGATAGCATCGTTAGCACACGATGTGAAAGCGAAGGCATCCCAAGATGGAAGTCTAGACCGCTGTTGACCAGCCAACGCTCGAAGCTTGGGCGCCGCCGTATTACCCCAGGGCCGGGAGCTTTATTCAGTTTCCTCCGCAAAACGAACTTTCGAGTCTGCGCCTCATGAGAGGCAACAATTATCATGCAATTGATGTCATCGACCGTAGAGCTGATGCAGCAGTGGAAGCAATTGTTATCACCGACAAGTCACGTAGTGTTGCGCATGAAAGAGAAGACCTCTCACTCGGGCAGTCAACTCTCTGTCTGTTAGTGAGTGTGGCCTGTTGACCTTGGGCGGGGCTTAGCGCATGGTCGTCGTCACCGCCAGCGCATCCTACGTTGGATCCCGGCGCTCTGCACCGTTGGAGTACAGCGGCCGCATGGGACCTGCAGCTAGCTCACTGTCAGGGTTAACTGTCGAAGGCTGTTACGGAGTACAGTATACCAAACGTGGAAGGCATCGATCGGGCCATAGCTCTCAGGCTAACAGCCTGATACCCAACGCTGCTGACCTGCGCGTGTACCTGTATGCAAAAACACCATCAGGCAAGCCGTGGCACTTCACATCGCAGCCTCACCAAGTAATATTATACCTTTTCATCTTTCGCCATCGCATTGCGCTACGCCGACTTGTTACTCCACGGCGGGCCACGGCGCATTTGTACATGCGCGTGAGCCTCGCATTGGGTTCTCTCTTAGACTGCTGATCCATTTTTGGTGGTAGCAGGACCCTCAGTATATGCGCCACCACGAAAGCAGTACCCAGTAGTACATCAGCTATCAGCGCAGTTCCATAGTACTAGTATATAAGGGCTTCTCATTCCATCTCCAATGACGGACCTCGGGCGGACGTCGCATCGCGACCCGGCCAAGCGCAACAGCATCACCAACCGCCTGCTTGGCTCCTTCCGCCAGGCGCGCCAGGACACGGCTGCCTCCATCCAGCGCCGCACCTCGTCGGCCACGTCCTCGCCTGCTTCCAAGCAGAAGCTCCAGCACCAGCAGAGCCCCATTTCCCGCATCCGCGAATGGCTTGACGCCTGTAATCGCGAGCACAATCACCACTGTAGCCCTGGCTCTCACGCTTCGAGCGAGGACCTCGCTACCTTCCGGCCCACCTGGCTCATTGACTCGGCGGAACGCTGTCTCGTTAGGTCTAAGCCCACTGATCGCTACGTCGCTCTGAGCTACGTCTGGGGAGGTGGCCGCGGGGCGGCGGGTAGTGGCGGAAGAGGAGGGGGAGGAGGACCTGGAGGACCTGGGGGAGATCGCAGGGACTCGGATGCCTCGCTCGACGAGCCGCCTATGCTGGTCAAGGCCAATGTGGACGTATTCGAGGATGCTTTGCCCGAAGATGACATACCGCAGACCATCCTGGATGCCATGTGGGTAGCAAGAAAGACGGGGCTCCGCTACATTTGGGTTGACAAGCTTTGTGTTGTGCAGGATGATAGGGAAGAGCTTGAATCTCATGTCCAGAATACGGCGTACATCTTTGCCAACGCATATCTGACTCTGGTAGCAGCAGGAGGCGACGTTCACACCGGCCTCGCACCGTTGAACCCGCAAAAGGCTGCTGCTGTGAAACCGCTGGGCACGGGCACCCAGGTCCACGAGGAGCTCCTGCGCAAGTCCAAGTGGAACACCCGTGGCTGGACCGTGGAGGAGAACATCTATTCCCGTCGTCGCGTCTTCTTCTTCGAAAATGCCATTACGTGGGAGTGCCATTGTGAGCTGTGGCAGGGCAGCCCCACGAGCGCGTTGAAGGTGGCCCGCGGCCGACGAGAAGGGTGCGCCAACCCGCTGTCCTCGGCGCCCTTTGCCTATCGCCACGCTCCCTGGCCAGACCTCGACGAGTACGCCCGCATAGCCATGGACTACAGCTCCCGCAGGCTGACGGTGGCGGAGGACACGCTTAGAGCCTTTGCTGGCATCACTAATGTGCTGTCCAGGATATATCCAGGTGGTTTCCTGTACGGTATGCCGCTCATGTTCCTCGACATTGCTCTTCTTTGGCGCCCGCAGGCATCTCTGCGCAGGCGGGCTGTTACTCAGCCGCCTTTTCTCCCATCTTGGTCGTGGATGGGTTGGTGGTTCGACGGAGTACCGGCTGATCTGGTCTTGTGGAGGGCGGCGGCAGACTATGTCAACGAGCAGGGTGCGGCCCGGCAGGGCGTCAAATCCAAGAGGCTCCAGTCGACCCACGCCTTCAAGATCAAGCCAACAGTCACATGGACCTTGACCGATCGCTCGGCCAGTGTCCCCGTAGCCAATACGGGCCTCCAGTTCCGCGATCTGCGGTCGCGACGGAGCTCAGCGGCAGCATACCCTCCAGGCTGGTCGCGCGAGGGTTCTGGTTTCCGGCACGACAGTGATGAAGACACCCTGTTCAAATACCCCATTCCGGTGGAAGATCCACCCGAGGAAGGCGACTATCCTCCTCCGCCGGGAGAGGCAGCGTTCCCTGGGCCGTTCCTGTCCTTCCGATCCCAGTCTGCCTTTTTCGAGGTAGACTATGAGGCTATGCTGTCACCTCGAGAGGCAGACTTGAAGCCCCCCGTGGCTGTCGGTAACATCTGGACCAAGGCAGATCGGTGGGCCGGCTCATTTCGAGCCCATGATGGGTGGCTAGGCGTTCAGTCATCCAATTACGACGGCGAGGAGGCGCTCGAGTTTGTGGCCATCTCTACCGCCACCGAGAGGAAGGGCTCTCACGTCTTCAATGACGAGCAATTCACAGCCAACCAGGACGCGGATGGGTTCATCGACATTGTCAACGTGCTTTGGCTTGAACGGATTGGTGGTGTTGCGTATCGGCGAGGTCTGGGACACATATTGCAGAAGGCGTGGGACGCGCAGCCCAAGGAGGAAGTGGACATTATGCTTGGATGAGTAACCTTAGCTAACGCGTTTCCCTCTCGATCCCCCTCGTCCTCCCTTTTTCATCATAATTTAGCGAAGCCGGGGAATGGGGTTGTTTTGTACGGATTTACTTGAGTGGCTGAGCATGACCTGTGAAGAATAGGAAAATACTTTTGTGGGCTGCAGCGATCTAAGTGAGTAGCTACTTTTCCATTCTTCAGACATTTTAAACATAATACACAACACTATACTATTGAACTCAGGTTGATTGTGATTATGAGATGTTTTATTAATTACTCTAACTTAAGCTAGATGTGACCTTGGGCCTTTCCCTCTCATATCCCAAGCGTATCTACTTGGCAGATGGTCATAATGTAGGTCTTCAGAAACCAACGGAATCAAAGTGTCCCTGACCCATTCTTCAGCGCTTCTGAAATCCCAACCTCGAATCCTTTCTAGAGCATGATTCATCTCCAAAATCTCCTTGTCCGTCCACGTTGCGGTGTCCTTATTCTGATACTGCGTATCAGCCGCACCCTCATCGTCCCAGTCTTCCGGAAGCGCCAAGTAGCTCCTCTCGTAGCTTGTGTCCAACATGCTGTGAGTAATGACCGACGAGAGATCTTAAATGGCCGCGATCCGGACATCACTCGCTTGTGGTTCTGAAGTGATGATCCGTAGGTAGGCCGCGCAAAACTGCTGTCAGGGATGGGGTTCGAATAGTGCAGGGAAGCGAAGAGTCAGTTGGAGCTACGACAGAGAGCTCATTTCGCTGGATACCGGTCCAGGAAAGAGGCGCAAGAACGAATCGAGTCTTGGGATCGTCGTAGTAATACCGAGTACCTTGCTTCGCTAACTCGGAAAGGAGGGATGAGGGGAGATCATCCTCTAACGCCCGTTGCAAGCCGCTGGCTATTGCGATCTGGTTTGCTTCTTGGATTTGATTGTCTGGGACAAGGAAAACGAGATCCTGATTCAGGATAATTTAGAATTCGTGAACAGCTTATTTGATTGCGAACTCACCGAGGTAGATACAAGCGAAAAGCCCATTCATTAAAGCAGAGGCGTCTCCCACTCCACAAGAGGGATGCCGCAGCTTTCGAATGCCTCTAGGGCTTCAAGAGCTTGATGTTTCATTTCTCTTGGCACAATACAATAGCGATAGGGCAGAAGATAGAGTTAATATATGTAGTATAAGACAATGTATCCGTAAGTAAGGGGAGTTCAAAAGATAGGTCGAGAAGTGCGGGCCAAGGTAATAGCAGAGGCAATACACAGGTAGTTGTGCGAATTACGTTGTTGGGAAAAGGTTGATCTGATACCTCATTAGGCTTCTTGAATGAAATGAATGAGAGCATGTTCCCTACGAGACAGGTAAGTAGAGCTTTGGAATTTATAGTGTTGCAAAGATTTTGAGGCGGTCTCTAAAAGAATTCATTATAGCGCTCGCGAACTTAAAACCCCCCCGTGTTACGGTTTGTTATCATTCCCTCGTGAACTGACTATGGGCCACGTCTTTGGCTGCTGGCATCAGCGCAGCGGATGGCTGCGTATAAGTCAGTCATTTACTAGCGTACGTACAAGCCAGCAATCATCTATGGTATTTGGTGGAGCACTTCCATAATTTACTCACTTTCCTGGAGTGCGGAAGGAAAAGGTAGGGAGGGGTCAGGAGAGCAAGGAAGGACAACCCAGCTTATCATTCTTGATGTAGCTACGTGGGTTATTGCGCTTCTTTTGGCACTCACGGGGTTGAATGAGATATATTGGCCGGACTGTGATACTTGATAATCGAAGCCAGGAATCGTAACTCGGAGCGAGGAGAAACGCAGATCAACGGTGCGGGCAGTAATAATGTCCATACCTCGGAGAGTCCTAATATGTCGTCCAAGTCTGCGACTTTCTCAAATATGTGGGGGCGGACGGCTCGAAATGAATTCTTGACGCGAGCTACAGGGGTAAGGTACGCTTCCTGAATAGATCATCATCAACAATGAGTCGTGTTTGATGGGAAAATTTCGTCCTTCTGCGACTAAGTGTAGTGAGGGAGCCCTCCCTGTTACATCGCAATCTATTACTGAGGGAGCGGCGAGTGCGCATTTACGGAATGCTTCTGCAGCTGCACCTCGGATCCGTTCGAGGCACCGTCTGGTTGATGGCCAAGGATAATATTTCGTGCTCGTCTTTACTTTCCTTTTCCCTAGCAAGACCCCGTTCCCGCCAAGGCCGAGGGGCTCAGGACTATCTTGTAAAGTCCGGCACTTACAACGTGGTCCGGCTAGTATGCTGACGGCAATGCAACTCTAGTAAGTTTTTGCTGTCCCACGCAGTCGACAGGAAGCATGGGTGGGAAAACCGCCGTGGTAATACAAGGTGTGGCCTTGCGGCCCACTCGATCCCGATTGAGTATGATCGAGGGATTATATGGGGTATGGTTCGTCTCGTCGAGATGAGGCATTTTCCCATCGCTCTCTGTTCTACCCATGGAGTGCCCATTTCGAAAAGTGAGCAGAGAATGTGCATCGAGTGATTAGTCCCATCATGTTGGTCGTGCCCCATCCATGGTGAATATTAATAGTACGGATATGTCGTGCACACCGCAAAAGCTAAGCGCCGACTAGAGTCACACTGGTTAGGAGGTGGGCCGGGGGAGGTGGGATTTATCCTGGTCGTCTCTTTGTAAGGCCAAAGAGCTCCGGAACCAAAGCTTGGCCCGGAATGAATGACGCGAAGGTGTACGGACTATGATTATGCCACTTTTTGCTCTTATAGGTTCGCTAAAGAGTAGTTAATCGAAGAACTTTGCTGTACTTAGGGGTCGTAAAGGTAGCGTACCTGAGATAGATAGGTAGGTAAGAACTTGAAATCACTACCAAGGTCGCGGTGGTTGTAATTACCTAGTAGCAGTAGATAAGGTAGCCTACTAAGGTGGTACCTTCCTCCAAACATATCCAGGTACTCTACCAAGGCAATTGCTGTTTGCTCGGGCACACTTGCCTTGACATAGTTGACATGACTTATTGTCAGGCTCTTTCAGGAAAGTGCGCTCCGGCGTGCAAACTTTCTGCCGTTCGGTGAACTTACGTGTCACCGACGTCGGCAGTCACGATGCCTGCCCCTTCCAAGGCTGTCCGTAGAAATGTGGCTTCTTGATAAGGAGCGCTACATTCCACACATGCACACACGCACAACGATTCGCCTTCTTCTTCCATTCATCCGAGCTGCACTTCCATTTGCATACTACCACTACAAGTACTAGTATATGTAGCAGCAGGGTCTAATGCTCATGGTTTCTATTCATAGCCTCATCACATATCTTCTCTCTGCCAAGACCATCGACTGCCGTCACAATAGACTCGACCAATAGAATGATTAGCTTGTCTCCGAGCGCCACAGCCGGCAGACGCCATTACCAGACTTGGCCTTTCGAGTCTCCACGACTTCATCTTTAGGCTGAGAGTCCCCCACCATTCGTCGGCATCGGAATGAAGGATGAATAGCCTCTAGTCGCTCTGCGGGATATGGGCCGTTAGCTTTCTCATCAGGTTGGGTAGTTGGACCTGGGCCGCGTCGGTATTCGGTAGCGTACTTTCCGGCAATGCAACTTGATGCCTGCTCCGTGTGTTACCTCTTACCCTTGCACTGCTAGCCTGGCTATTACTCCGTAGCTGCGAGAAAAGAGGGTGGCGTGTTATGTCCAAGTACAGGGCACCAATCTAGGCACATAATACTAATATAGTCACATAATAGGCACATAGGCACATAATAAACTGGATACGCAACCCCGTCGGAAAGAGATCCTTGCCAGAGCTTTACAATCGAACTCCGATACTCCAGATCCTGATTATCATCCAAGGCTCGTAATTGGACCTCCGGCTCGGTATCCAACGGTAAAGCTACAGCTGCCTAGCACATGGGGGTTTTTCCCATCAGTCTAACAACCCGGTACCCGCTCTCTCTCGGCTTTTAGAAGCGGCTTGTACGAATCACGATTGCGCGTTGGTGTGGATGACGCTGATGAAGCCTGGGCACAGGGCTCAGTACTGGTACAATCGAGAAGCCCTTCCCTGATTTGGTATTGGGTGTTTGCCAGTGGTCAACAGCATGGATGGTTCAGTGGATCTAGGATACACCGTGATAGTCACCCGCATTGATCCCATCACTACGAATTGTGGGAGGAGGGAACATCCGGAATTGGGGTTCAGACCCAGGTACCTCATCTTTCGATGTAATATCTGCCGTGTTACACTACGCAGGGTGCCTCTGGGCCCTCCCGAATAGCCCTGCCAGTGTACACCACGGGTCCCTGATGATTGGTATGTTACAGTAGGGTGTCGCAAAGCTAACCTCTAGGATCGTGTTGGAGACTCGCCCGATGGGATCCTCGAGCCATATAAGACCACAACCTCCGTCTCGTTTAGGTATATCTGGTTGCGGCGGTTCCTGCAGGTGATTGGCAATCTCGACAGGGCTACTACCTACTTATACAATTTGGTCCCAGCTGCCATACAAAAACGCTTGCCTTTCCCAAAACTTTCTCGAAGTATTTGATGATCTTCCATTCGCTCTGGTGACCAAACACACCAAGTTCTATCGCAAAACGTCAACAAGATGGGACATGCTTCCCTTTTGCTGGCGGCCACTGTGGGCTTAGCCGGCCTGGCGCAAGCTCAGTGCCCTTACGCCGATATTGGAAGTCTCGCTGCCCGGGCGGAGGGAGTCTCCCGAGACCATCTATCGGAATATGAGATTGATGACTCGGAAGGCTTCATGACCTCGGACGTTGGTGGCCCCATTGAGGAGCAGGAAATTCTCACTGCTGGGGATCGAGGCCCAACTCTGCTCGAGGACTTTATTTTCCGCCAGAAGATCACTCATTTCGATCACGAGAGGGTTGGTCCTGTCCACACGCCTGTTCTTAAGTCCCCATATGTAACTAACATCTAGCTTGCAGGTTCCCGAAAGAGCTGTACATGCCCGAGGCGCGGGAGCCCACGGTACCTTTGTAAGCTACGGTGACTACAGCAACATCACTGGGGCCTCATTC
Source organism: Ramularia coccinea (assembly GCA_013461505.1). Classification (NCBI taxonomy): domain Eukaryota; kingdom Fungi; phylum Ascomycota; class Dothideomycetes; order Mycosphaerellales; family Mycosphaerellaceae; genus Ramularia; species Ramularia coccinea. The sequence goes on along the minus strand of JABNMW010000001.1, from coordinate 4,172,051 downwards.
TTGTCAGAGGAAGGCAAGGAAACACCTGTATTTATTCGTTTCTCCACGGTCGCCGGTTCTAGAGGCAGTGCCGACACAGTTCGTGATGTCCACGGCTTTGCTACCAGATTGTAAGCGTCCCATCCGGTTGATTCAACTCTAACAAGGCAGTCTAACCGGCGATGCAGCTATACAGATGAGGGCAATTTCGATATCGTTGGGAATAACATCCCGACGTTCTTCATCCAGACGGCTGCGCAGTTTCCCGATCTGATTCACTCCGTCAAACCTCGGTCGGATCATGAGATGCCGCAAGCAGCAACGGGCCACGACACTGCGTGGGACTTCTTCAGTCAGCAGACCACTACACTGCATACCCTCTTTTGGGCCATGGCCGGATACGGTATTCCTCGAAGCTACCGTCATATGGTCGGTTGAGCACCACTGGAAATCTCACGGCCTCTATGCTGACATCTACCTGCCCAGGACGGGTTCGGTGTGCACACCTACCGACTTGTTACCGACGACGGGGAAACCAAACTTGTGAAATGGCACTTCAAGACGAGGCAAGGAAAAGCGAGCTTGGTCTGGGACGAAGCGCAGCATATCGCTGGCAAGAACGCCGACTTTCATCGTCAAGACCTGTGGGAGGCAATCGACTCTGGCAACAACCCCGAATGGGAGTTGGCTCTCCAAGTCATCGACGAGGACCAGGCTCAGGCATTCGGCTTCGACGTCTTGGATCCCACCAAATTCATCCCTGAGGAGCTCGCGCCTCTCCAACCAATCGGACTCTTGACGCTGAATGCCAATCCTGTCAACTACTTTGCAGAGGTCGAGCAGGCTATGGTAAGCAGAGAACAAGACTTCTCTGAACTGGCACGCTTTGACTGACTATGTTAGTTCCAACCGGGACATATCGTTCGCGGCATTGACTTTACTGAAGACCCTCTACTACAGGGGCGACTCTTCTCGTACTTGGATACTCAGCTCAACCGCCATGGCGGCCCCAACTTCGAGCAGCTGCCCATCAACCGTCCCGTTGTACCCATTCACAACAACAACCGAGACGGCGCTGGCCAGAACTTGATCCATAAGAACACCTCTCCTTGTAAGTCTCACATTGGCCCCAGTATATACCAGTAAAAGGACTCTAACAGCGATAGATACACCGAACTCACTCAATAAGGGGTTCCCTAAGCAAGCCAACCAGAAGCAAGGAAAGGGTTTCTTTACGGCCCCGAACCGCAAGGCGTCTGGCTCTCTGATTCGAAAGCGACCAGAGTCGTTCTCCGATCACTTCTCGCAGCCTCGCTTGTTCTACAACTCTCTCACTGAGGTTGAGCAGCAGTTCCTGATTGACGCCATTCGCTTTGAGACCAGCCAGATCAGTCCGGAGATCCAGCAGACCGTCATCAAGCAGTTGAACAAGATCAGCAACGACGTTGCCGCTCGTGTCGGTGCTGCCTTGGGCATAGAGGCTCCGCAACCTGATCCGACTTTCTATCACGATAACACGACCGCAGGTTTGAGCATCTTTGGCGAGAAGCTGCCTACTATTGCCGCCTTGCACGTTGGCGTTTTAGCCTCTTCCAAGTCCGAAGACTCCCTCTCTCAGGCTGACGCTCTGAAGAAAGCATTTGCCGAGGAGAAGGTCACGGTCACTGTTGTTGCGGAGACTCTCACCGACGGAGTCGACCGGACGTACTCAATCTCCGAAGCGACTGCATTTGACGGTATCATTGTTGCCAGTGGCGCAGAAGGTCTCTTCAATACTACGGCCAAGTCGACTCTGTTCCCGCCGGGTCGCCCTAACCAAATACTCGTTGACGGTTTCAGATGGGGCAAGCCTGTGGGTTTTGTTGGTGGTGCCAGCTCTGCTCAAAAAGCGGCATCTGTTAAGGATGGACCTGGCGTTTTCGCCTCTGACGAGGTTGATGAGATTGTGGAGGAGTTTAAGGAGGGGCTGGCCATCTTCAAATTCACCGATCGTTTCGAGCTGGACGATTAAAAGACAGCCGTGATCACTTGATTAGAGCTACCAGCCTCTCGGGCTGATGTCATCATTATGGACTCCGGCTCCTATTGTGAACTTTGGCCGCGAAGTCTTTGGCTGGGAAGTCTATTTGTTCCATAGATTATATTTCTTCGTCGTAGATTTTTTTCAACAGACAGATTAGGGTTCGCTTGATCCCATACTCCCCGATGCAACCTTCGTTTAATGTTGTACAACTCATGCCTTCACTGACCTCCCTACTGGCGGGTTTTCCACCTGTCTCATCGACTGTCTCCAAGATTAAGCATCAATATCCCCGCCATCTTTCCAGTGTTCCTTTTTACAGTGACCGAAGGAAAGGCCTCATCCGCGCATGGTCTGCTTCTTTTGAGACTTGCGCATCTCCTTCTCCTTCTCCTTCTCGAGGTATTTCTTCTGGGCCTTGGCGTCCAGGCCGGCGAGCTCGGCGTCACGCTTGGCCTTCTTGGCCTTCTCGCGCTCAAGAAGGCGCTCCTCATTCTTCTCCTCTTCAGCGGCCTTCTTGAGCTCCTTGGCCATAAGCTCACGGGTGGCGCGGATCTTCTTGGTGACTTCAGGGCGGAAGTGGGCGGACTGCGCGAGCTGGTCGGGGATGCGAAGGAAGTAGGAGAAGAGTCCGATGTGGGAGCTGTAGTCACTTCCAGAGGGGAGTCGGTACTTGAGCAGGAGTCGCTTGCTCGGGTTGGTCTCGTCGAGGGTGGCAGGCTTTTCGGTAGGCTGATCGGTGATGATGAGGTACTCAAAACTGTCGCCGGCGGCTTCGATGGCGGCGATGAGCTCAGGGGTGAGCAGGGCCTCGGTGATCTCGGCATTCTCGCTCATGACGGTGAGCCACTGAGGCAGCTTGTTGTTGTCCTTGGTGGAGGTGAGGGACAGGTCATAACGCTTGTCGCGGACGTCCTTCATGACCGACTTGTTGACAACAGCCCACACGAAGGCATCGTAGCCGCTCTTGTTGTCCTTGGCGCGGAGCTCTTCGGAGCCGGGAAGGCTGGGTACAGTCTGGCTCTCTTTGCCGTCAAAGGGGTAGAGGAAGGCCTCCATGGTGTCGCGGGGAATGTCGAAGCTGGACTCCCAAAAGAAGCCGGCAATGGTCTCGATGGCGTTGACCATGGGGTTGAACTTCTTGGTGAGGGTGAGCTTCACGTCGGCGAAGGCGATGTTCTGACGGCCGGTGGCGTAGGTAGCAAACTCGAAGAGAGACTTCTCCTTGAGGAGGTCATCGGGCCGGGCGTTCTCCTCCATGTTGGGCACGCCGCCGAAACCTACGAGGGCAAACTCGTTGTTCAGAGCGGGCGCATGGGCGCGGATCCATCCCTTGGCCTTCTGGCGGTTGGCGCGGGCGCCAAAAAGGTGGAAGATGACAATGATGAGGCCAATGACGAGAACGGTGCCCTCACCCTTGAATTCGGAGAGGGAGTGGCGCTCGTGGACATTGTACCACCTCGTCCATGGGACAGCGGTTGACGCGGCGGGAGCAACACCGGGGCCGGGAGCGGGCGCGGCCTCGGGGACGGGATCGGGAGCTCCAGCAAAGTCGGCAAAGTCTACGCGAGATACTCAGTCAGTTTCTTGATTGTCATGATAAAACATAACACTCGCGAAAGGGTTCTTTTTGTTTTGCGCGGCGTGGCTGAGACGACTTACCTGAGTCAGGCTTCGCGGCGGCCTGGCCGTCCTGGGAGCCGCCAAAAACGTTCTTCAGCAGATCGGCCATGATGAAGGGACCTTTTTATCTCCGCGCAGGCGATGTGGTGAGAGGAGGAGGGAGGAGAAGGGGAGGAAAAGGGATGGATTCCGGTTGCGTGAGGCAGAAATTTGGGCGGGCTCGGCGACGAGCGAATGATTTGGGGTTGAGGAGAAGCTGCTAGAGCCGTTTGGAGTCGCAGGGTCACGGTGTCTTTGCGCTAGGGCGAAAGTGGGGTTTCCGTAGGAGGCATTGTTGCCATTTCATTCGTCAATGGCCACGACTGAACTCTGGGGTCATCAGCGGTGCTGCAGGCTGGTGAAACCTTACAGCAGCCACTGTAACTCTGTCTTTACCTAGGTATACTTAGGGTAGTCTACGGATACTAATCATGACAATAACGATTATATAGAGGAATAGGTGATATTCAATACCTTATTATTTTTTTTTGCAATTGACATAATTAATATAAGGGTCTTGAATTCGTTGAATTCAGCCTTAATGTATTTTATTTTGGTGAGATTCTGTCGGTGGCTTGGAATTACCTGTATCCTACTGTATTTCCTTGTCCTACGTTGTACGCTAGACAAGTACTGCATGTATTACCTTAGCTTCTGGTCCTTGTCATTGCACTCAGCTTACAACGGGCGAAAGCATATGAAGAATGACTTGTTAATATATTAATTACAAGAAAAGAAGACACTACAAGGGAGATGGGCGAATCAAAACTTCACTACTTATTTGTCGTGGTCGTTATCTGACCCGGGCGTAGTAGCCAGCCAAGTCGTGGCTCTTCATCGCGGGAACGCCACAACAACGTTCCCTCCAAGGTGACCAAAAAAAGTATTGGGCCAAGTGTTAGATCTTACCTTTAGTGTCTGTTCCATAATTATCATGCTCCTTTTCCCGCCCGTTCGCGGAACCATCATCCTTCATTCTGGCGCAAGTCCTTTTGTGTAAGTCGGCGGGTCAGCGTTGCCCCGCCAACCGTGTCATTCGTTATTCGTTCATGCAGCCCAAAGCGACAGCTTCAGTCCTGAAAAGGTAGGCTTTATTTTCAAGATAGTGAAGAAACCCCAAGATCAAGGTTGAAAAAAAAGGGCAAAAAAAGGGAACCGTAATTGTGACCCATGGACAAAAAAGGATGGCACGTCCGGCAGCACCACGAAAGTATGGCAAAAAGTCAACCCGGTCAAAGGCCGAACGCCTTTTTACAGAGCTGCCTCAGAGCCCGATGAGATCACCTCCGGCTGTTGACAAGGTGTCGGTCCTGAAATGCAAGGATATTCTAGTGGACTCTTTGGTTGAAAGGGTGTCGAAGATCCAGCTACACGACGAGGGAAAATCGCAAGAATCGCAAAGGACACCAACAAAGGAGACGAAGCCCTCCAGGTCGAGCACAAGAGCTGTTTTCCCTACGCCGCCATTAATAGAGGACGATGTCAACATTTCACCTGAGGGATCAAATCAAGAACCATCAGAAGAGGAAGTAGGAGAAAGGGCGGAGTGGGAGGATGCAAAGCCAGAAACACCAGGCACCGCACCAGCAATTGAGGAGTCGATCTCTAAACCAGCACCAGCGGCGACCGCCGTCTCACTCAACGAGGCTGAGCTACGGACATTGACATGGACAGATGTATGTCCTCCCGGCGACAGCATCGTCAAGATTGCCGAGGCCTCTTACGCGGAAGTATATCGCGTTACCAATGAGCGCGGAACCAGCATCATCAAAGTCATTCGGCTCGAGTCTCCCATCAGGCCTCAGACCAAAACACAGATCAAGTTTGGCTTGGTAGACGAAGAGCCTCGCTCCGAAGGCGACGTTGGTGGCGAACTGCAAATCTCCGAATGGCTTGCGGACATTCCGGGCTTTGTTGTCTACAAGGAGCGCTACGTCGTCAAGGGGAAAGCGCCGAAGCATCTACTCGAGACCCATCAAGTCTTTCAAAAGCGCTTGAAGAGGCAGGACCCTGGGAGAGCACAGTTTTATCCTTCACCCAGCCGGTACCTAGACGACACGAAGTTCCTAGTCGTGGAACTGGGAGATGCTGGACAGGCGTTGGAGGATTGGAAGCTGAGGTCCGAGTCCGAGTTATGGGATATTTTCTTCCTCGAGGCAATTGCTTTGGCGAGGGCCGAAGAGTTGGCCATGTTCGAAGTTAGTAGTCTTGACAGTCCTCGTCCCCTCGTCAGTTGCCGTGCCGTAATTATACTGACAACTGTCTAGCATCGAGACCTTCATGAAGGCAATCTGTGCATCAAACAGACGTCACCCCCTCGAGAAAGAGAATCCAATGCCAGCGGCTACTTTGGATACTCCGGACTGGATATTACCATTCTCGACTACGGGCTCTCTAGGGCTGAGGACTTGTCCGTTGACTTCGCCAAACCTGTCGCCAACGACCTCGATAGGGACTTGAGCATCTTCACAAGCACTCATGCACCACAATGTAAAGTATATCGGCAGATGCGGTCATTCCTCCTCCGGGCTGATCGCAAGTGCCTGCTCCCCGAGGAGCATACTGTCCCTTACGCCACCGGCATCGGTGGGCCGCTCTCCTGGGAGGCATACGCACCGTACACCAATGTTTTGTGGCTCGCGTATCTGTACCAGTACCTCATTACGAACTTTGTCGGCGACAAGAAGGACGTGCTGCGCTTTAGAAAAGCGACGAGAGAGATGTGGGCGTACCTGAACCCCGATGCACCAGAGGAGGTGCCGTGCTTTGGCAGCTCGGCAGACATTGTCTGCTTTGCTGTCGAGGCAGGCTGGATCCGGGAAGATCAGCTGATGGAAGGCAGTTCAATGCTGGAGAGAGAGGACCGCGAGGACAGTATCATCCTTTCGAGAGATGAGGGGGCCGGCGATGCCGACGCGTTGTTGATGAGAAGATCGCCAAGGCGGCGACAGACGGCTGTACATTGATGTGATTTGGATGTGGATTGAATTCGGGTTTGGATTCACAAAAGGGCGTGTAAAGGGCGTATATTTGGAGCTGTGGTCTGCCCGCGCTCGAATTTTGTTGTTAGAAAGTATTCCATGGCGAAGCGGATATCCCTAAGCGTTGCTACTGCTAGATGATTTTTTGGTAGAATAATATCCCGGCTCATTGATTGTATCGGTCACAATTTGTACTGACTTTCATGTGAATCGATGTGCAAGATTACATTATGATAGACTGCAGCCCGCATGAATGGTACACGCTTGGACTTTCTTGATTGGGCGTTTCATCTCCGGCTGGTGGCATCTTGTTTTTGTAGATCAGATGTTGAGGAAAATGTCGGCTGCTAAGGGTTGTTAGTGGGTACTAGGTACCTAGGTACTTCTAATTGCCCGCTGCCAGTGACTGCCAGTGTACAACTACAGTGGTGTAGTTCAAGTTGTGCTGAAGGTCGACTCTTACACCCACTGTGATCGGATGCACCACAGCCACTGGCACGCGCTGTCTGCCCCACAGCCCACGAGCACCGGCCTCGGTCCACCTATGGGCAGGTCGGCTGGATTCAAGTTCCCCAGAAAAGGTGCCGAGGCTAAAGCAAAGCGGTGCGGCCGAGACAAGAGGGAAAAAAAAAGGTGACGGACGAGCCAGCTGCTGCTTAGGCGGCACCACACCTCGCAAAGCTGCCATACATCCATCCCTCCAAGCAAGTTGCCTCCCCCATTTGGAATCAGAATCGGAATCATGTCGCGCCTCAGCTTGTGAAGAGCCCGCGTTGCATTCCCATTTATCATCTTTAATTGACAATTGACCGGACTCCTATCTTCACTCGGTTACCACATGGGCGGTTTGTTTCAGTTCACATCCACCCCCAACCTTCCGTTTGTCCATCGTTAGCACCATCGCCATCATCAGAATATCGGCATCGGCACCGGGACCGGGCTATAACGCCATCAGTAACATCCTCACCACACGATGCCTAGTCGCCGCTCATCGACCAGCCATGGACCCAGTTCACGACGGCCGTCTGTGATGTCCAACCGAAGCTCCTACACGGCCACGACCCCCAAGGCCACGCTGCCTGCGTCGCAGTCTTTCCCGTCAAACCTTCTCGCCTCTTCCGTCTCCTCACTGTCCTCCTCCACTTCATCACGCCAACCTTCCGCCATTTCCAAAACATACCGCCAGTCGTCCACGCTCTTCCTGACGCGTCGCTTGCCCGAGGCCCTCTCGACCATCCTGCCACTGATTACCCCTCCCGAGCCCGTCGAAAATGGCGAACCGGCGCCCGTCGCGCAGGCTTCGCGGACCACTCGGATCAAGGTGTGGAGTCTATATCTTACCATTATGAATGCCATTGTGGAACTCAGCCCGGAGGAGGGCAAGGATGCCTTTGGGGGCCCGAAGTGGCGGACGCTCTCCAGCAAGATCCGTGACGGTCTGATTTGGGATGAGGTGGTTCGAAATGGCTACCACGGTGTTGAGGGCGACGTGGACGCGGATGTGGTCATTAATCTGTACGTTCCACAAAGACGGATCCCCTTTGATTGATTCTGGATCTGGCTAACACATCGGTAACAGGGCAACGCTGCTGCTCGCGCACGCACGAGATCAGATCCTCAACCAGCAAAAGCTCGAGGCCTATCTCGCCTCATGCGCCACGCCGAACCTGGATATCAGCGGACGCTTCGGGCAGTCACCCTCACCTGGGCCCCGTAATGGCTTCCGCTACCGGTCACCAGCAAAGGGCGCGAGCGGTGCCAACACACCGCGCGACCTGAATGCGAGGGTCAAGATCCTGGAGCTCTATACGCTTCACGTGTTACTCCGAAACAACGAGTGGGACTATTCGCGCGAGTTCATCACCATGAGCTCCGTGCTCGACGAAGAGCGCAGGGAGGCCTTCCTCCAAGCACTGCAGAGCTTGCAGGAGGAGCAGGAAGCCTACGAGCAGCGCGAGCGAGAGGAGACTGAGCGTCAGGAAGAAGCGCTGCGGCGCGATATTGAGGAGGCGCGCAGGCTGAGGGCCGAGAACGAGGAGCGAGAGAGGAAGCGCTTGGAGGAGGAGAGGCAGAAACGGGAGGCGAGCGAGGTGGACTACGGCGTGGAGGATACCCCGAGTCACGCTGGCTCGAGCAAGAGCCGGTCCAACCGGACAACATCAGACGTGTCGCGCTCATCGAGGCCGGCCAGGTCCTCCATGGCAAAGGCCAACGGCAAGCCGGTGGCGCCGCAGACTTTTACGGGTCAGGCAACCATAGTCATCAACAGACTGCGGGCGGTGATTGAGCAGGTCGCCACGAACCTCAACAACAACCCTGTCTTGCTGATGAGGCTCATGGCTTTCATTGTGAGCATTCTCGTCATGTTCGGCAGCAGGGCCATCAGGGAGCGCATCCAACGCGTGCTTGGGTCCTCTTGGGCCAAGGTTAAGGCCACGGCGGGTATGGGCACAAAGGTTAGCTACATATGAGGAAAGTCCCCATCCTTGCGTGTATCATCCATCACCAAAACATCTTCTTTTCTTTTCGTTTCATCGCATCAGCAGGAGTTCTTATTTTGGGTATTCTCACATCATGCTATAACGATCAACAAACCAGTCCATAGAATTAATTCATTCACATATTCTGTTTCACCTCTAATATGCTCCGTCATTCTCTTAATCTTGCAAGAGTTGTTGCGCTCCTGCAATTTTGTATATCCTGCTGTGAATATATCATTCGCTTATGAACCCCCCATATCTTCGAAATCGAAAAACGCCTTTTGACGCCCCTAAACAGCCATGGACAAGACAAGACAAGACTGTCCGTAGTAAATGTTGAAATAAGAGAACATGCCCAGACCCGGGCCTCAACTTGGCTAGTACTGTTGTGTCCGATTCGTTTTCTTTTGGTAGAACAACTATCCAAGGAAGTACTGTTAGCAAACCCAGTTCTCTTGCGAAAAGAATGTTCCCCTCGGGAGCCCAAGCTTCACAAGAGCCAAAGAGGGGCTGACCGCAAGAGGAGAGAAAAGGGGATGGAAAGGAGACGTACATCTGTCCTTGAACTTCCCAGATTTATAATCTTGGGACAGCCGTCGCGGTCCTTTTCGAGGCGCGTGCACTCGAAGCAGTAGAAGGCGTCGGAGATGCCCTCGCCGCCGCAGACGACGCACTTGTTCTGGTAGTTGCCGAAGCTGCACTCGTCGCAGATGCGCACGAGGGTCGTCGGGCGGACGTACGAGTCGCAGACGGGGCACTTGCCGTCGCACTTGTCGCAGAGGCGGCCGATGGCGATGCCGGACTGCTTGCGGCACATGACGAGATCGCTGGCAGACGGGGGGGGATTCGTTTTAGTACCAAGTAAACCGTTTCTGGGGGAGAGGGGTAATAGTTGAAGTGACTTACGGATGATGGCGCGACATGATGGGCGGTTGGAGAGGCGGGCTCTCGAAGGGCGGTTGTAGAGGTTGAGGGAGGTCAAGTTGGAGTTGACTCGACTGGGCGAAGCAGCTCTTCAGATGAGATCTCAACCCGTTGGTCCTGATTACTAGCAGTACCTAAACTAGCAGTAGCCTCTAGGGAAAAAAAGGTGGTGGATTTCTCAGCCTTGCGCTGGCCTAGCGGAAAGCCGAGGGTTTCCTGACCAATCAAGTAGCTTCTGTACGCCGCCTGCAGGTGGGGCAATAGCTCCCTGTGAATTCAAGTTGCCAGTGCCAGTAAGATCTGCAACACTCTCCAACGGCTGACACTGTAGAAGTGTACTCTTAACAAGCAAGCGAGTGTAAGGGATGAATAGTTGCTCATGCATATAGTTATCGAATCGACATCCGTCGCCATCTAAGACTCGATCCCTCCAAGTGCCTCCCATGCCGGCTTCCGCGCCACGCTGAGGCTTCTTCTGCAGCCGCCAGCCGCGGCTGCTCAACGTCGCTGCCAAGAGAACAGGCGTTTGGCCGATTCACAGGTTGGCAGACACGAAAGATGGCCTCGCCTAATGGGTTAGTATTTTTTGGAGAGGCAACATATCAAGAACGCCATGAGCTGACTAGTGAACTGGAGCAGCAGTTCCCCGGGGGAAGTATGGGACTCTAAGCCCGCCTCACCAGCTTCCATGCGCCGCGGATCGCGCGACCTGAAGCGCAAGGCTTCCCGAGACTACGAGGACGATCGCCAGGCCAGCGCCTCCCCAAAGCGCACGAGGCGTCGTCATGGCTCCTCTGATGACTACAGGCGGGCATCGCGATCTCCGTCGCCACATTCACAACGCCGACGGCCCTCAACAGATGATCGGAGACCATCCAACGATGACCATACGAACCGCAAACCGGCGACCGTGGAGGAGAAGAAAAGGGGCAAGCGCCTATTTGGCGGCCTGATGAACACCCTGAGCCAGACCAATGCCAAGCCTCAACAGAAGCGGCGGCTTGAAATTGAAAGGCGCCAGCAGGAGCGTCTTCAGCAGCAGCGGGTCGAGGACGACGCGAGGCGGCAGGAGAAGGTTGCTCATCTGACCAAGGCTCGTATGGCAGAGCAGATTGGGTTCGAGAAGCAAGTGGTGAGACTGAAACTGAGTTTCTTCCCGCTATCAGCGTTACTCCGATGCTAACGTGGGTGGTCATTAGATGCGGAACAAGCACGCCAAGATGCAATGGACTGCGAAGCACCTCAAAACGCGAGCTCGTCCTCACCTTGTACGTCCATGACCACGTTCCTTACTTGATGGAAAATAATGAGGGAGTTGGCTCCGCTAACATGAGCGCAGTACTACCGCCCGTGGAGGCTTACAGAGGAGCAAGAGAACTTGATCGATGACCAGATCAAAGACACCAAGGAGCTCATTGAACGAGAGCAGGAGGCGTTCAAGGCGCGAGAAATCAAACACGAGGAGCGCTACGGGACTCGACAGGAGAGGCAGACGGTGATGACGACGGCGCCTCGTTCTACTACTGCAGAGGCTCGACGCGATAGCAAGACATCAGACATACACCCACACCCTGCAGGAGAAGACACTGAACCGCCATCAGTAGCAGAAGCAGATCACTTGAATCATGATGATTCTCATGAGGTTGTGGTGGAGACGAATGAGGACACGGTCATCTATTGAAATTTTTCGAATCCTTTTGATAGTACGGATTTTCCGGTTCAGTTCAGAGCCATCATGTTCTTCCGAGGAACACGATCTTCTCCCATGGGTTATGAATGGGCCATGGGCAGTGTCCAGTTACCCGATTTGAGGCGATGGCTAGACGATATTTTACCAGCTACGTTTTGGGAGATATGGGGCGCAAGAGATACCATTATGCTATTTTCAAATTGAACCAGCCCGCACTCATAGCCTTCACATAATTGGGAATGCTTTTCTTGGCACCATCTAGCATTTATTGTAGGTGAACACATTGCCTACCCTGGCACAGGTTAGCCGAAGCCAGATTGAGAGGGTGGGAAACTTGTCACCGAGGCGCCTGCGCCGACTGTTCCCAGCTTCCAGCTCGCGCTGGACACGGTGGGGATTGGTAATACAATTTTTCGGAAATGGAACAGAAGCGGCACTCAGGATGTTTCATCGGGCGAGTATGTCGTCGTACATAGAAAGATCGGATCCTCGCCTGTGCAATGATGTAGGTACTTTTTGGTCAAGGATTTGAACCTCGGTTTGTGCCAGTGGCAGTGGCGAGCGAGCTTCACTCCCCCCCCCACTTCCACTTCAACGCCCACCTGCCAACTGTAACGTCAACGACACATACTAACTTACTAAGAGTACTGATATTCACACCAAGGAAATATCAACGAGAGGGAAACAAAAGTCTGGTGGATTTTCCGAATCAATCGCCACTTGATTTAGCTACCGCAACACGGACATAAGTTGGTACTAGGTACTGACTGTCAGTGCAGGTGTATATACGCCCACTTACACCAACCACGACAACCATCATCAGGTCGCGTCAGGTCGACCGCTCAGCACCTTTGATCAATTGCAAGGTTCGCCTGCAAGCTATTCGCAATGTCTGGCGTCAGTAAGCTTGTGCCGAACGACTCTAGGGTCAAGTACGCCTCGACCCAGGTCCGCGGAAAGACGTACAGCTACATGCTGGGGGAGCCCACGGGCAGTCAGTTTAAGGGCCTGATCCTGCTCGTACATGGCTTCCCCGATCTAGGCTTCGGTTGGCGATGCCAGATTCCCTTCCTCATGTCGCTTGGGTACCGTGTCCTGGTGCCCGACATGCTCGGCTTCGGCGGGACGGACGATCCCAAGGATATCGAGCTTTATGCGCAGAAGAGTCTCGCGGCCGACATGAACGACCTCGCGCGCCATTTTGTCGGCCCCGATGGTCAGATCATCCTCGGCGGTCATGACTGGGGCGGCGCCCTCGTCTGGCGCATCTGCCTGTGGCACCCGGAGCTGATCCGCGCCGTCTTCAGCGTCTGCACGCCCTACTTCCCTCCCAGCAAGCGGTACGCCTCCCTCGAGGATATTGTCGCCTCGGGCAAGGCCAAGAACTTCAGCTACCAGCTGCACTTCAAGGGACTGGAGATCGAGGAGCACTGCCAGGGCGAGGAGAAGGTGCGCCAGTTCCTCAACAGCCTGTACGGCGGCCGCACACCGGAAGGCGAGGTGGCCTTTGACGCCGGAAAGGGCGTCTTCTTTGACAAGCTGCCCCGTCTGGAGAGGTCACGGCTCGTCTCGAAGGAGGAGCTCGACTATTACGTGCAGCAGTACATGAGGCGCGGCGAGAACGGGGAGCGCCAGCTGCGGGGGCCCCTGAACTGGTACCGCATGCGAGAGGCGAACTTTAGGGATGAGGAGCCGCTCGCCAAAGCCGGGGTGAGGCTGGAGATGCCGGCGCTGTATATTGCAGCAAGTAGGGACACGGCCCTGCCGCCGGCCATGTCGGGCGGGATGGAGGCGCACATCAAGCAGCTGAGCCGAGCCGAAGTGAATGCGACGCACTGGGCGCTCACCCAGAAGCCGCAGGACGTCAATGACATTATCGGCTCGTGGCTGAAGGGCTTGGACAAGCGGCCAGGGCAAAAGTCTTCTCTATAACAGACGCATCCCATGTTGACATTCGGCAGCCTACTGCTGAGCAGCATCGCCTATGTGTGCACTTCTCACGGACATGTGCCTGGCTTAATCAAGTCTTCCCATATTCTTCGAGACACCAGGTGGTTATGTCGATTAAACAAAATGTCTAGTCTAGTCATTCTTGTTCATTTGTTCATTTTTTGAACGGCTATGCTCTAGTACTCCCCCTTGTTCACCATCTCCAAACCCGTGCTCGGAAATACACATGAGTACAGAAAGACCTTTTCAAACTACTAAATACCCACATATCAAGCACACTTTTTAAAAGATTGTGCTTATGCTTCATAAAGTGAGAAGTGCCAAGCACTAATTTTGCAAATTCCCTTTTTTTCATTACTTCTTCATCATGTTTCATCATTCGTAAAGATAGGCCTTGCTCTCCATGGCCTCAAAGCGAGTTTTCAAATACTCGGCATCCGCCATGTAGTCGGCGCCCGGGAAATCCTGCTGCAGATCAGCCATGATGGCCTCCATCTCGTCGCGGCGATAATCGTCAAACGTGGCCGTGAGAACGACCTTGATGACCTTGGACACGTAGCCGGCGCCGAGGGGCCGTACGTCGTAGCACGAGAGCGCTATGTCGATCATGTCGTCCACCATCTCATGGAGCTCGTCGACCAGCCCGGGCTCACCGTTGTAGAGCTGCAGGGCGCGGCTTATCCTTGAGGCGATGAGGATCATGACCGAGTGTCCCAGCTTGAACGCCTGCCGGCTCCGCTTGATGTGCTCCGTGGCGTCTGGCAACTTCGAGGCCGCCTCGAACTGGCCGGCTATGCGGCGGATGCTTGGTATCTCTTCGAGGGTGAGCCTGTAGGCGCACTGGAGCTGGTACAGGTAGAACTCTGGATCCCTGAGCCACACGGAGATCTCGGCCTGGGTCGAGATTTCGAGGCTGAGGAAGCTCTGCCCTTGCATGTAGACGTACGGCCGCGGGCCTCTGCACTGGCCTAGAACCTGCCAAAACCAGTCTCCGATGGTGACGTTGGGGTTGAGCCATGACTCCCAAGCCTGATTATCACCCGTAATGTTAGTCGTTTCGAGGGAAAGGCGGAAAGTCTCCGGGTTTAAGGAGAGCGATTCTTACGATGAGCTGGCAAATGGGCTGTAGGTACTTTGGGTTGACCTCGGACAGGGTGCCGTTGGCCAGAGCCTCCTGCAACAGCAAGGCCATGGTCTGACGGTGCATAGCCCATTCCCGGTTCTTATGATCGATCCAGTCCTGCAACGAAGATGTTCGCAATCAGCAAACCACCCGATTGTTTTCTGACTTTAACTTTGACTTTGACTTTGACATCTTGAGGATAAGTGTACTACTGACCTGGCAGTAACCAATGAGGATGATAGCATACAGCTTGTGAGCTACAGAACAGCTGGGGTCCAGCATGCCGACCCGCAGGTGCTCTAGGGCATTACCGTATGTGGCGAGGGTCTCGCGGTCGAGGTTATGGTGGTGGATGTAATGATAGGAGGAGACGAGGGCCTTGATGGAGGCGTCAAGCATGGGGCTGTGGCCGATGCGGGCGGGTAGATCCAGAAAGAACTGGCCGCCCGACTGAAGGACGTCGTGCTTGGAGTCCTCGAACGAGAGGACGTGGACAAGCGAGGCTGCCATGAGCGTCTTGTCGTTACTCAGAGTCCGCCGTGGCCGAGGCGCGGGGACGACCACGAGGGTGCCCGGGGAGTCGGAGGCCATCTCGGCGCTCTGGGGCATGAACTTCCATCGCTTGACGCCATTGTTGATGCATTCCAGGCCTAGACGCTTGCAGCGCTTACAGATTGGTTTGGTTTGGTCACACTGTTTGTCGGGGGTTAGAACACACAATTTTGTCGTACCACCCGGACCTTCCTTCCCTCGCTCCCTCTTCCCCTCTCTCCTTCTCTCCGAGTCTCCTGAAGTGGGGGGGGACATCCGGCCACTCACTCTTTTCTTCAGCTTCCTACAGGCATCACAGCCTTTTCCAGAAGGAACACCAGGCATGTCTTTATTCTCTACCTTAGTGAGATACACAGGTCTGTACGGATCTGGTCTGCTTCTTGCCTCTGCTCCCTTCACATCGGCGAAGAAGTTTATCAAAGGGTGAACGAATATATGTTGACGAGGGGAAATGGGGGGAAAGGGAGAGGCAGCGAGGAGGGGAGGAGGCAGTCGAAGGGTATTTATACAAAGAGCCTTGATACGACCTTGCCGCCTACCTCAGATAGAATCTGGGATTATTCGCTCTCCTTCCATGTGGCCCATGTGCGAGATCTACCCGAGCCCGAAAGATTAGCAATGGGGGAGGAGGGTCAGACGCTTGCCAAGCCAAAGGCACTCCCCATGCGTCGAGGAGCTGCGGTTCGTCTGGACCGCGTCTCGCTACTGGTACGATTATCCCAAGATAGAATTAGCCCGACGGATCAGATCAGGGCCGAAAGTGCAAGCAGTAGTAGCCCAGTAGACTACTAGTAGTAGTAGGGGGTGTTAAGGTAGGGCTGAGCCGGTGGGTGGGATTTGGGATCCATCCTCTTCGGAGCCGTTGAAGAATGCTACTGCAGGGCGATTGGGCGGGCATCAATCAAGCCGGGCATCAAGGCGGGTGGGATGCAGTCGAGGATCGAAACGGCCCCCAGCCAGGGAATAGTAGTCTAGTAGTTTAGGTAGCTGAGGTAGCTGAGGTCGCTTAGGTAGGTAGTTGCTACTCGTAGCTTTGCATATGGCTTCTCTCATTCGCTAAGGAGCTCCAATATTGCATCTCCTGCTAGTCAAGCAGTGGCTTGCCTTTTTGTTACCTCTGTTTAGGTTCCCTCAGTTCGTGGAAACAAGCTTTCGCGCGGCGGTTGTTGACGGCTGTTGGATCACACCAACATCGTACCCTAACATTCCTCGCGGGTTGTTTTTTAAGCATTGAGTAATCTGATTCACTCGGCAGTCGCTCTGATAACCTCTCAGTAACGCACAGAGGAGGGGCCCAGCACCCTCGAACCTCGAAAGGTAAAAATTGAAGGTAAGGGTATCCATCCCCCCCACTCGGGATCTGGGACGGAGGGTCGCGGGGATCGAAAATACCACGCTGTACAGGCGCTATGCAGGCGCTGTGCAGGCGACATATACGATTTGACCACTCACGTCTCACGTGGCTCCCTTGGCTGGCCGTGGCTAGACTCGGGAACGTCCCAAAGGCGGTAGTGGATTACAACTACAGAGTGCCAACTGTACTAATCAATATGTGGGATATCTAAGCCGAGAGGGTGGCCTCCCTGACGTATTACTACTCGTTGCTTTGCTCACAATTACAGATACCTTACTTACGAAGTACAGAGAGATAATCCCCCGTCTGCGTAGTCTGCCCTGTCTATCATTTACCGAGGCCATGGACGTACGGGACGGTTTTCCGCCTTTCTGCAGCGTCAGATTCTAGAATATTCACGTCCCGTCTTCAGTCTGCAGGGTCTGCAGGATCAACTTTGTTTTCCCACCCTAAAGAGTCCTGCGCAGTAATTATATAGTAATACTCCGTTGTGTACTACGTCGAAGTCTGTAGTTGAGTAATGATTGTCAATCCTGTCTGTTGCGATATCATCCCATGATTCCCATCCCTCGACCTATCCAGGAGGTAATGAAGTCCGTCGCTCAAGGGTGAACCCGTGAAGAAATCCTGGTCACTTTCCATTCCTATATAGAGGCGCAGCCCTGCCAACCATTACTGCACGTCGCCTTGACCACCAGACTGTGTGCCATCCCGGACAGCAGTAGTACTCCGTTGTCCGTACTCGTACATCGTGTACTTGTACATATACGTGTATTTAACAATGCCTTCCGCTGTGCAGCATCACTGTGCAACGGTGGGGTCGGGTACTTGGTACCGAAATCCCTCCAATCCCAAACCACCTCGAGGAAAGCGAGCAATGGGCCCGAGATGCTCCAGTCACAACGGCAACGGCAACGGCAATGATGCCGGTCAAGCTTTGCGTTCAGGAGGCCGCTTTTTGTAGCTCCGCAGTGGGAGGCCTAGGGTTCTTGCGCCATCCAGACCATGGAAAGGGAAGTGGGAAGTGGGAGCGAAGGGAAGGGTACTCCGTACCTAGGTGTGGATGGAAGCAGGCATTGAATGAACCCGCCGTGACGATATCCACCAAAGCTCAGGGGCTCTGTGGCTGGTACGCTGTCTACACCTACATGCCTGGGGGTAAACGCGTTGTCTCTGTGGCGTCAGGCTGTTCTAGGCGCGTTGACAAAAAAAAAAGCACAGACTGTGCCATTTTTTCTCTCTCTTTCATTGATTTCTAAAGTTAGATACATCACGGAGATGGTACCGTGCATTTAGATAGTGCAGTTGCAGAGCTATGGAGCAAAACAGTCCTGATTTGCAGGCTGGGACACGCCCTCGACCGTTTAGTACATATAGCCTGTCAGTCAGTCATCTTGCATTGCACATGGCTCTCGTTACCACGCTCCGATGGCTTGGTGGCCGTACTCCAAACACGACTCGGATACAATGGCGGGTGGAATAATCCAGAGTAGGTACGGAGAACTTGAACGGATTCAAAATGGAGTATTTAGTGGTGCAATGTCCAACATTAACACTAGGTACGAGTACGGAGTACGGAGTAGGTATTTGGAGACCTCTTGCGCCACCCTGTCAACGCAAGCCAGCCCCCACTTTGCCTTGTCACTAGTGGGGGCATTCGCATTTGTGGTTAGGTGCTTGTCTTCACTGAAGATTCGGCGAGCTTGCAGCTATCTGTCTCCCCTGAATAGGCAGACATTACGCTCGAGGCCCGGCCCCGCTAGCAGTCTCGGTACCTGGCAGGGGGACCAGCCCTCTCCACGCGCTGTGCTCGTACGAGGAAATTTTACCACGCTGGGGACGCACTGAGGTATTGCCTCAGGCTAGTAAGAGCGCCGTAAGCTTGGTGGCTGTCAGCAATGGCATTGCCCCTACCAAAGCAGCACCATAGCAGCACTATACCTGTGACGACTAGCAGTACCTTAGTACCTTACCTTACGTCTCGTATCAGCGCCAGCAAAGGAGCAAAGGAGCAAGCGCAACTGCACCAGAATAGCCCACGCCGAGCCTCAAACCTTGCCGCAATCCGCCGCAGGAAACAAGCAATTGTCTGCCTATCCGTCACGAGCAACTTTTGCCCAAAGCTTGTACGAAGTACTGATGCGCAATAAGCTTCCCATCATTTCTGCTTTATCGCATCCCGACACTTCGGTTCGCTGCACCTCTTTTCTTTATGGGACCCCGTCTCAAACCTGCAGAACTTGTCCCCCTACAACCGTTGCCAAGCCAAGGTCGCGCCAAAAGGAGGCTGAGCTAAGTCGACCATCAGGATTCTGACGGCCACGACAGCAAATAGCAGCCCGCCGAATCACGTTGTCAATCAATCGCCTTCGATCAGCATCAACGACAAGAATTGCCCTCCTCACTTAGCTCCCTACCCATCACAGTCGGCCTTTCCGGCAAGACGTAGGCTCCGCGACTGTCGACGTCTGTCCGTCCGTCCGTCTGTCCGTCTGTCCGTCATACGACTCTTCCTCCTCCAGATCCGACACGAATCCGCCCCGAAACCCCCGATCCCGCATGGGCTACCATCAGAGCCTCGAACTTGCTGCTTGACGACGCTCGCTGCTCGTAGTTCTCCAGCATGGCGGGACGCCAACCTGGGGGCTACCAAGGCGGGCCCTCCAGCAATCGCGATGATTTATTACTCGACATTGATAACGACCAGCCCATCTACAGCGCCGGCCAGCCACCCCCCGTAAGCGACGATGTGATGATGCGAAATTATGAACTCGACCAGGACCCCAACAGCCGCCCATCTGTGTCCTACGATGACTTTGTCGGCGCTGGCGCTTCCACCTCCTACCCGTCTCCTCCGCAGCCACAGTCCGGCGCCAACCTGAGGCCCCACGGGAACCTCAACAGACAATACAGTCAGTCATCAGAGCTGGGTAACTACCAGCGCTATGCTGACGACGACTTCGACGACGAGCCTGCCGATGGCGAGTCCTACTATCACCACGGCGGCGGCGCCTTGGCGGGGGATGACGCGACAGCGAGGAATACCGCCCGGAACCGAAATAGCGTGCTGACAATGGGCGGCGGCTTCGTCGGGCGCATGAAGAACAAGCTCGGCATGGGCCAAGGGTATTCGGAGATGGACCTGCCGCTTAGAGAGCCAGGCCAGGAACGAGGCGGTCCGGCTGCCCATCAGCCAGCTCCCAAGAGCAAAAAGTTCGACATGGGCAACTTCAAGTTTGGCTTTGGACGCAGCAAACCCGATCCCTCAACACTCGGTCCCCGGATCATCCACCTCAACAACCCTCCCGCCAACGCCGCCAACAAGTACGTCGACAACCACATCTCGACCGCCAAGTACAACGTCGTCACCTTCCTGCCCAAGTTCCTCTTTGAGCAGTTCTCCAAATACGCCAACATCTTCTTCTTGTTCACCTCGGCCCTGCAGCAGATCCCCGGCCTCTCTCCCACTAACCCGTACACCACTATTGCGCCCCTGCTCGTTGTGCTTGCCATCTCGGCTGGCAAGGAATTGGTGGAAGATTGGCGCCGAAGGCAGGCCGACAACACCCTCAACACATCCAAGGCGCAGGTCCTCCGAGGCACGAGCTTTGCCGAAGCAAAATGGATCGACATTGCCGTTGGCGACGTCGTCAGAGTCGAGTCGGAACAGCCGTTCCCCGCAGACTTGGTTCTTCTTGCCAGTTCCGAACCCGAAGGTCTCTGTTATATCGAAACAGCAAATCTCGATGGCGAAACGAACCTGAAGATCAAGCAGGCCATCCCCGAGACGGCCACCATGGTGTCGTCCAGCGAGTTGAGCAGGCTTGGTGGCAGGATCAAGTCGGAGCAGCCAAACAGCAGTCTCTACACCTACGAAGCCACCCTCACCATGCAAACGGGTGGCGGTGAAAAGGAGCTGCCCCTCAACCCGGAACAGCTTCTGCTCCGTGGTGCTACCCTCAGAAACACTCCTTGGATTCACGGCGTTGTGGTCTTCACCGGCCACGAGACGAAGCTCATGCGCAATGCCACATCGGCCCCCATCAAGCGCACAAAGGTCGAGAGGCAGCTCAACTGGCTTGTGCTGTTACTCATTGCTATCCTCTTGGTTCTCTGTGTGATCAGCACCATTGGCGACATCGTCATGCGCAGTGTCAATCGCGATTCCCTTGGCTACCTTCAACTCGAAGATATCGACGGCGCCGGCAAGGTTGCTTCTTTAATCGCCGAGGACATGGTCACTTACTTTGTGCTGTACTCATCCTTGGTTCCAATCTCTCTGTTTGTTACCGTGGACCTGGTCAAGTACTGGCATGCGCTTCTCATCAACGACGACCTGGATATCTACTACGACAAGACGGACACCCCGTCGACATGTCGAACTTCCAGTTTGGTCGAAGAACTAGGCATGGTGGAGTACGTTTTCTCGGACAAGACAGGCACGCTCACCTGCAACATGATGGAGTTCAAGCAGTGCTCCATCGCCGGGTACCAATACGCAGATGACGTTCCGGAAGATCGCCGGGCCTCTGATCAGGACAGCCCCGACATGGGCATCTACGAGTTCAAGAAGATGCAAGCCAACCTCGAGCAAGGCCATTCTACCGCCGAAGCTATCGATCAATTCCTGACCCTTTTGGCTACTTGCCACACGGTTATTCCCGAAATGGACGAGAAGGGCAAGATCAAGTATCAAGCCGCCTCTCCCGACGAGGGGGCGCTTGTTGAAGGCGTGGCTCAATTCGGCTACAGATTTGTGGCCCGTAAGCCCAAGTCCGTCATCATTGAAGCAAATGGCCAGGAGCTGGAATACGAGCTCTTGGCTGTTTGCGAGTTCAACTCCACACGAAAGAGAATGTCTACCATCTATCGTTGCCCGGATGGCAAGATCCGATGCTACTGCAAGGGTGCCGACACTGTCATTCTTGAGCGCCTCAACGACCAGAACCCCCACGTGGAGGCGACGCTGCGACATCTCGAGGAGTACGCCTCCGAGGGTTTGCGAACACTTTGCCTCGCCGTGCGAGAAATCCCCGAGCAAGAGTTCCAGGAGTGGTACCGAATCTACGATGCTGCCTCGATGGTTGTCGGAGGCAACCGTGCCGAGGAGATTGACAAGGCTTCTGAGATCATTGAACGCGACTTCTATCTTCTAGGCGCCACTGCCATCGAGGATCGCCTCCAAGATGGCGTTCCCGACACGATTCATACCCTTCAGCAGGCCAACATCAAGGTCTGGGTGCTTACGGGTGACCGACAGGAGACTGCCATCAACATTGGAATGAGTTGCAAGCTGCTTAGCGAAGATATGATGCTACTGATTGTCAACGAAGAGACAGCCGCAGCCACAAAGGACAACCTGCAAAAGAAGATAGACGCCATCAAGACGCAAAGTCACGGTACCATTGAGAGCGAGACATTGGCTCTCATCATCGATGGCAAATCTCTGACCTTTGCTCTCGAGAAGGAAATGGAAAAGCTCTTCTTGGACCTCGCCATCATGTGCAAGGCTGTCATCTGCTGTCGTGTGTCACCTCTGCAGAAGGCCTTGGTCGTGAAGCTGGTGAAGAAGTATCAGAAGCAGTCGATCCTCCTCGCTATTGGCGACGGAGCCAACGATGTCTCCATGATCCAGGCCGCTCACATTGGTGTTGGTATTAGCGGTGTCGAAGGTCTCCAGGCAGCTCGCAGCGCCGATGTTGCCATTGCTCAGTTCCGATACCTGCAAAAGCTGCTGCTCGTCCACGGTGCTTGGAGCTACCAACGCATCACCAAGACCATCCTGTTCTCCTTTTACAAGAATATCGCTCTCTACTTGACGCAGTTTTGGGTATGTTGTCCTGCCTGCCCGCTATCTGGAACGAAAATCATACTAACTCGCCTCCTACTTAGTACACTTTCCAAAATGTCTTCTCTGGACAAATTATCTTCGAATCGTGGTTGCTCTCCTTCTACAACGTCTTCTTCACATTCTTACCGCCGTTGGCTCTGGGTATTCTCGATCAGTTCATTTCGGCGCGTCTCCTTGACCGATACCCGCAGCTGTACATGCTGGGCCAGCAGAATGCCTTCTTCACTCTAAGAATCTTTATGGAGTGGATGTTGAATGCCGTCTATCACTCCCTGGTCATCTACGTCTTCTGCCAGCTGTTCTGGTACGGTGACCTGATCCAGGGCGATGGCAAAATTGCTGGCCACTGGGTCTGGGGCACGGCCATGTACGGGGCTATGTTACTGACCGTGTTGGGCAAAGCGGCGCTGGTGACCGCAAACTGGACCAAGTATCACGTCATGGCCATCCCTGGCAGCATGCTGATCTGGTGGGTGTTTGTCGTTGGTTTTGCCTACGTGGCGCCCATGACCGACAACTCAAACGAGCTGTTTGGGATTGTGCCCAGACTGTACCCGAGCCCGGTGTTCTGGCTCCAGACCTTTGTCTTGGCTGTTCTCTGCCTGCTCCGAGACTTTGCTTGGAAGTACGCCAAGCGCATGTACTTCCCCAAGACGTATCATCATATCCAGGAGATCCAGAAGTACAATATCCAGGATTACAGACCACGGTATGTTCTTGTTTGACACAGAGCATAGGTACGGGCTTTCCAGTTTGGACCGGTCGCTAACTTTTATCTCTCAGGATGGAGCAGTTCCAGAAGGCCATTCGCAAGGTACGACAGGTTCAACGCATGCGAAAGCAGCGCGGCTACGCCTTCTCCCAAGCCGACGAGAGTCAGAATCGCGTTCTCCAGGCCTACGACACCACGAAGCACCGTGGACGGTACGGAGAGATGGCCAGCTCTCGGCCCAGTGGCCACTGAGGGCCCTTCCACCTGCCTGCTTGTTTTTTTTTTCTTATCTTAAATTCTGAGATATGTCAAATGATAATGTCGTCTGTACTTGGAGCGTTGCATGAAGGGACTGATAAACACAAAAAAGAACATAAAGGGGCTCGTTCACCCCCAATATGGCACGGAGTTGGACTGTTTCACTACGCGAACATGGCCAATTGTTCAAAAAAAACCCACCCCCGGTCTTGGGCATGGGCATTGCTTCGTGGTCTTCACTTACGAGGAGCCTGTTTGAGAAGCGGCGCCTGCGCCCAATTGTACTTTACCACAAACACACCGTCACCACCACTGTTACTACCACCACCACTTTCCATCACCATTTAAGGGTATTTTCGCTGTTGTTATTATAGGAGAGGGAGTTATTTGGGTTTGATTGAGCATTTGATCTTTGCACTGATATAGCTCGGATTGGGACAGCCAGTGAGAGAGAAGAGACAAGGGAACCTCCTCTTTCAGGTTGGTCCAAGTTTCTGCAGTATAGTTTTATCTGAGAGAGAGAGAGGGAGAGAGAGAAGAAAGGAAAGAAAGAGAGCATTGACTACCTGTTGTTTCCCATTGGCCTGTGCCTGCGTTGCGTGCTCGTGTGACTTTGTGATTGTGTGACGTGGTGTCGGGCCTACGCGGAATGTCGTCCCTCCATCGTGTAATTTGGTGATATTTCTCACGATGGCGTGTCCTTCGAGGAATACGCTAGCTCATGGCTTGTACCTATTTTCATTATCATCATATGCTTCACCACATGACCGCACCTCGGCTTGGCTATCTCTGCTTGCATTGTACTTCTTAGCTCTCTTACTTCAGACTTCATCAGGAAGGAGTAGCATTGGAGGCGAAGATGATCCTCACGATGTTCAAAAAGATCGCCCCATCCCCGCCCAATCCTCAGCATATCGTCGGCCTCAACAGAATCCCAAGAGTGAGGCAAGGGGGAGGAAGGGAGGTGGGGGAGGCGACGCTAGCGATCTGCTCGACATGCCTGCATTGGACCTTGACCTCATCGTGCTTCTAACCCCCGTGTTGTTGTCCAGCATGCATTCTCGCTCATGTGTCCCACATAAATTCTTTGAATCTTTTTCTTTTCCATTCTTCTTTTCTGTCTTGTCTCATTCAGAACCTACGTGGAGGAGGGGGGGATGTTTCACCAGAGGCGCAAAGGAAGAAGAAGAAAAGAAGAAGTGGTGTTGGCTGTATACTACATGCATGTACATACTGTAGATGACGAGTTGTGTGTTGGATGGAGGCTGTAACCCTCCCCCATGCATGGGCCAAAAATTCCGGTAGGACACATATATGGGGGAGTAAGACAAGATCGGCAAAAAGTTCAGGTCCTACTACATTGAAAGCGTAACTATTTGGGGAGGCAAAGGAAGATACTTTCTCGGTCAACCAAAAGTTGTCCTCCCTTCAGGCTGAGCTCCAGGATCATTTCCAACGAACGAGAATGTGGAGGCGGACGAAGTGGACCGTGATGGGAGGATCAGACTGGGGGTGGGGAAAGAAGAGGTCTCACATGATGCGGTTAGAGCAAGTAGGCCGGTGGTCTCGGCGAGTAAGGAGGGTGCCGGTGATGACACAGAGATAGTGCTTGCTCTTCGCCTTCTTCTTTTCCTCCTGCTGGCGCGTCTCGGATAATGTGAGCAGGGTGGGGAGGGGGGTAAGGAAGGTAACTTGAAGGGAAGGGAGCATGGAGCCGATGCTCGGATGGACTCTCTTCAGATAGGGGGGGGGCTTTGTCGAATCTGGGGAAATACGCCCTCCAATCTTTGGGTCCAAGTCCTTGGCACGACCTAGTAGACTAGTTGCTACTCTGGTCCAGTCGTATACTCTTGCGAATATTCGCCCGAGTGTGATCGCGAGCTGTTTTGGTGGCGGCGGAAGATGTACGCCGTCGGGCAAAAGACGATACGCATCTACCGTGGTTGATCTCCATTTAGTTCTTTGCTCCTGTCACCCCACGACACAAATCCGCCCTGGTAATATATTCACAAGAGTCTAGAACCCCAAGAACGAGTGGCGGCTTTCACGAATCACAGTTTCTGCCAATGATGATTCCCTGGTTGGAGTTGGAATGTGTCCTATTGTGGAAGGGATCGCCTAGTCCAGCTTTCCCCCAGAAAATGCTGCTGGGCTTTGGAGTCGCCGTCCCTTCCGTCGGTTTCAACTAAGCCCGTCTATATTACATGAAATGTGACCCGGACCAATCAAGAATTTCTGGTGGTCTCTGTTCGGTACAACTCTGTTTCCCTCTCTTCTGATGCTTTGTCATATCTTTCGTTAAGGTATAATATCTTTCTAATGATGCGTAATTGAGCCCGTAAATGAGAATGAAAATGAACATGATAATGAGTAAACAAATGTACCAATGGTAGTCAAAGAGACGTGAGGACAAGGAAGCTTGTCTTCGACCGACGGGTCCAGCTCAGATGGTGGCTGCGGCGTATGACACCGCCCATGCCGATCTGGAGGCGTAATGGTAGTGCCCGTCGGTCAAAGCTAGCTCCCGCGAGCGCCTTCATGAACTTTGAAATGTGAAACAAGTAAGCGCCCAGGATGAGGAAAAAGAAATTCAACATGATATATGCCCAATCCGCCAATGTGAGTAGAACTTTTGTAAAACGCCGGATTCGTGTCCATGCATTAGGGGAATAAAATCATCGCGCGCTCGTTAAGTTGGCGGCTGTATGACAGTAAAAAGGACCCGAGATAAGGGTGTAGGAGCCAAAGTGGCTCGCCCGCGTCTGCCCCGCAAACGCCGAAACGAGCGTGGTTGACCGGAGCGCACTAACAAGACCTGCAGCGCAGCGACTTATCCCCCCACACACTCATATGGTAAGGGGGACAGCCACCGCCATGCTACTTTGGGGCAAAACTGCGTGCGTCTCGCGCCGGCCTAGTCGAAATGCCTGGCTCTGCAGTGGTCTCCAAGTATGGGAGGGCCTAGCAACTTTGGCCCGTGGCTTGCAACTCCATTGCCACCTTGTTTTCAGCGGCTGACCATAGGTGTGACGAGGTCGATGCTTTGGG
The DNA here is from genome assembly GCA_013461505.1 of Ramularia coccinea. Taxonomy (NCBI): domain Eukaryota; kingdom Fungi; phylum Ascomycota; class Dothideomycetes; order Mycosphaerellales; family Mycosphaerellaceae; genus Ramularia; species Ramularia coccinea. Next base: position 4,145,467 of record JABNMW010000001.1, on the reverse strand, counting down.
GGCGAGCGTGCATCCCTGGGTTGCGAGAGGGAAGGGGGCGAGATGGCCCTCCCGAGCTCAAGTCGTAGTAGCCGCCGTAACCGGTGTCATATGTTGAGGACAGGAACTGAGCCGGAGGCTTTGAGTAGGACGTGCTGGGGCTGGTGGCAGCACTGCGAACTGAGCCCCCGGTGGTAAACGGCCAGAAGTTGCTTGTGCCGATGCCGCTGCTCGTGGGAGAGGGTGGACTTGGGGGCCTGGCGTTCAGATTGAGAGATCGCAAAGCCGAGACGGCGGAGGAGTGATAGGCGGCGGTACCAGGTGTGGCGGGTGGTGAGCTGGCGAAGACCATGGAGGTTGGGCGAGATGGCGAGGCCTGGGGAATGATGTCTTTGGGCTCGGGCTCATCGGCGGCATAGAAGGGGTAGTTGCCCACGGCGTAGCTGCGAGGCATCGCAGAATGAGAGCCCGAGGACTGATCAATGCGTCGGCAGTTCTCAGAGCAATAGATGCCTCTATCATCATAGGGGACAAACTGCTGCTCGCAAGTCATGCTGGAGGGACGATTTAGTTAGCAAAACGATGCTCCTTTCTAGCCTTTCTAGAACGTGATCCAGAAAATAAAAAGAAGGAACAAAACTGAGATTGTGACTCACCAGAATTGAGGAAAACTCTCACCCTCGTTATCCCAGGCCTCTTGCCATTCCCTTTCACGTTCACGGTGGCTCTTGCCAAGTTTGTGTGCGCTGGAGGGGGTGTGTCGGCGCGACACGACGGGACGCTTTGGTTTGGACATGTCGGAGACTGTGACACTTTTGCGCAGGTCGGTGGTGGAATTGTGTCCCGACTTTCGTCTCTGATGAGGCATCTGGCTGGATGTCTCGTGTGTGTTGTGTACCTTAGGTATGGTGTATTGTGACCAGTGGTGACCGTTATCAAGTGTCAATGGGCAGAGACGAAGATGGTGGTGATAACGGCACTTTATTGGGTGCAGGCCGCGGCTGCCTTGTGTAAGTCACAGTGGCTTATGACTTATCAGGGACGAACGGGCGTTGGACGGAGACCGACACCGGCGCCGAGTCAAGGAAGGTGCGCGCGCACAGGGTGGGTGATGATTGCCAATCTGGGAAACGAAGGGTCCAGAGGTCTTATCAATGAAAAATTGATGCAGACTGGGCTTTTGGTCCGATGACGGATTTGTGCACCCGGTTCTTTATCTTTTCTTGTTTTTTCCGAATCCCTTTTGTCCTTTGGCCTTTGGTCTTGTAGGATGGGGCTCTCGTGGTGGTTTTTATCACCGTTGGTGGGCTGGGGTTGGGAAGAGAGTGAGCACTCGCAAGATTGCACCCTTATTGTGTGACCTGACCTAACCGGACCGAGAGCCGACGCAAGGAAGTACTTGTAGTACACGAATGTAGGCGGTACGGTACCAAGGCGAGTCTCAGGATAAGCGCTGGCGAAAGAATGGTAATCCTATGCCTTCAGATTATACCAGAAAGATGCGAATAGGTTTCAGGTAAAACGACCGTGTTTGTAGACGAGAGACAGATAGGTAGAAGTGCGCGGCTCTTGGAGGCGACGTAACGGTATTTCAATGCAGGCGGGACACAGGCATGAATGGTGGCACGCGGGTCCTGAATGCAGCATCTGGTGGTGACTTCGAGCTCTTGGTGTATAGTACAAGCATGTACCTAAAAGGTGGATGCAATTGCAAGGTGCCAGTGGGTTCGGGCTATTAGCGGAGAGGTCTCCGTAAGGTACGCCCTAACAGGTGAAAACTTGTATCGTATGTACTGGACTGGGTCCTCCAAAATGGATCTCGCAAGCTCGATGACTTGTTGGCGCGGATCGACAGGGTCCCAATACAAGGCACAAAGGACACGACGGGGGCGTGGAATGCCAGAATTTTCCAAGACAAGGAGGACCTGATTGTGCTCTAGGCTCTAGCCCGGACCTTAATCTTTGTGAACTTTGCAGCGGTATAAGCACGACCAAACGTAATCCGCGTAGTATCTTGCGCAAAAGCTTGTTCCTACACACGGGCAAAGACAAGCTTCCAGGGGGACGGAAGAGGAAGCCGAACACTTCGGTGGTGCAGACCTTCAGGACCGATTCGGCGGTGAGGCTTGGACCTGGAAAGTAGGAAGCCACAGGCGCAAAGGCAATCGAAATCCGGACAAGCTCCAATAACGGACCGGAATGGCGTCAACACTGCGCGGCAGCTAGTGTGAGTCTGGGGGAAGCCGTAGAGGAGGGTGTATGTGTAAAACAATGTAGGACCGTGTTTCTATTTTTGATATTCAAGTTTCTGTCTATGAAGGGAGACGAAGGTGAATCGAGAAGAGAATAGAATAATCTAATTCCTTGTGAGATCCAAGTCTGCAAGGAAAAGTGAACAACTCATACACGCAATGTAAGAGCAATCATGAACTGCCAGAAAATCTCATACATTATGCATGTACTGTTATCTGACACTGACACTGATATGGTACCCTCCTAAGTACTCGACTAAGGTGGTAAGGTATTTTGCGTCTGGTGCCTGGCGCTTGCGTGTTTAGGCCTCTGCGATCGTACATCGATGGCGTGTGACTGTTTTCGGTGTCGTGATTGATGGGAGGTGAGACCTGAAAGCGGAGAATGCTGTTGCGCTCCACCCATTCAGGTCCCACATCTGCCAGTGGGCAGGCACTGCAGCCAATGACTCGACGCGCACGAGGGCGTGCCCAGTGCTGTGCTGCCGACCTGGAAGAGACGAATCAGCGATAATAGCTGACTGCACCTGTAACTTCAGGCTTTAGGGTCGCCCACTGTTCTGTCGATGCAGCAGAAGGCCGCCAATGTCTTTCTCGAAGGCCCACCTGAGCAGATTTTGCAGCGCCCAGCTCATCTCTTTTTCTCAATAGTGCCTCCCATTAGTACGGCGCGTGCCTGGCAGGGAGCACTGTAACAGGTCAACAGGCTACGAGCCCACCGCCCGTACGGAGTACATGTGCCCTAAAGGCCCCCGAAACTGGAAGCGAATTCCAGCGCTATTGGACGCTGTCACAGCGAACTTGGAGTTCTGTCAGGGCAGGACTCCACCTCCACCACCACCATCACCATAACTGATACCTTCCTTCAGTTATCACGACTTACCACTGCAGAGATTACCACCACGATCATCCACTCGCACCGCTAGTAGAGTAGCAGGCGGTGGTGATGACTGGTCCCCCCCCATGGCTCAGCCCAGCTCATCATCCACCCCATTGAGCACGTTTTCCTTTCATGAGACCACGACGTCGCGCAAGTTACAGAGTCGGTGTCCACGCTCTCCATGCGATTACGTACACACACTAGGGGGCTATTGGCTTTGCCTTGCTGCCTTAGACCGACGCCAGCTTCGCGTTTTCTTGCGCAAGACTGGCGCAACCCGACGAGGCCGTGCAAAGTTACCGAGACTGGTCCCACAGCGTGTACGTGCGTACATGATCTCCATGGTGCCTTAGTGTTGAATCATCACGTAACTGTCTCTCAGGGTCGAGTTACGTTTGCTTCCCATCCATCCATCTATCCATCCACCTATCCATCCAGCCAGGCACCGTTCAACAAGGTTTCCACCCTCCAAAGCTTGGTGGACAACCCTGGATGTTACAGGATGTACAGGACAAGTACTGTACACCTTTCCACGGGATTAATCTGAAGGTGTCTTACTTGCCAATTATGACATTCATGACGGGACAGACAGGCAGGAGGTACCCTTGCTCGCTTCGCTGGCTCGGACACACAAAAACCGTTGTTACTAGCCTGTCCATCCGGGTTCAGCCCAGGCACGAATCCATCCTGGTTTGTCTTGAGAGGCTAACTTCTCATTCTGATCCGTCGTGAAGGAGTTTTGTCTCATTTTTCGTTTCTTGTTTCTTTCTCGTTTCTCAACAAGTGTATTCATTCGGACGGTACCTTTGGTCGGGTCTCCGCATGGATAAATCAATTGCTTACCTCGTAGACCACATCACATTGACAGGCCACCACCCTGACCTTGTTGAGTCGTTATCGTTGTCGATGTGTATGGACATTACTGGTCTGACGTATGCTGCTGCGGGTTCCTCACTAGACGGCTTCGTGATGGACCGGGGGCTCTGATTTTCTTCCTCGTTACTTGGTGGCTGTGAGCCAGACAAAGGGACGGAAGAGGCAAAAAAAGCTGGAATTCCCGGTTAATTGTGATAGGAAGTGTGACAATCCTACCGCTGACCACACCATACACACAGGAACGAATTGGCCCTCGTGACTCTGACACCCATTACCCATTATCCACGCGCTTGCCAGTCTTCTGGTGGGCTGCCGTCCTATCTACTCGTACACTGTGCTCCGTACATACACTGGGTCAGAAGTAATTCCGAGCCATCCCCAGTGTACTGCTAACAAGGAGATATATTAAATCATAAAAACCACTATTCATTTTTTTTTGTTAGTATTAAAACTTATAGTATAGAATAATAAGCATTAATTGATAACTTATTTACTCTTATTATTATCTATAATTGATAATCACTTAATACTAAGCCTTAATATATATAGCATGTTAGTGACATTCTGGTAGTAGCTCAAAATTGCCAATTGCACACTGTATCTGCTAGACAGGGTAGCATCATGAAAGGCAGCCTCCGTGAGTGGGCCGCAGAGATAGACAGGCTGCAGGCAGAGGAACATGACCCATTATCGACGCGACTCCAGGCCTTTGAATTTTCCCGGTTGATCTTATCTGGACCTCGCGCTGCGTCTGGGCATCTGAAATTTCTCTTCTGCCGAGCAAACACTTGGGTGGGGGTCACCAGCTTCATCCTCGACATGCAAATGAAAACCGCTGCAACGTGGAAGCTGCTCCTGCGTATCCATCAGCCCGGATAGACAAGCTCTGATGTCACCCTACTCCGTACACATTGTTGGCTGGCTCCGGCTTTATTGGATTTGAGTTGTTGTGGTCAACAACAAGCAACAAGTAGATAAAGTAGCCGTGGTATAATGCACATGGGGTTGGTTGTTTTCCAGGCTAATGTGAAAGAATAAATCAATAGCAGCCCTTGGCGCTTTGCCAGGGTTAATGCGAGGGTGTCAGCCCTCTGCTTTTTTTCTTCTATCTTCTTCTTATCTCCTGCCGCTATTGGCGCCAAAGGCCAAAGGCGAAAGCGGATCGAATGGAGAAGCGTGCTGGCTGCTGTTCGGGGAAGTCGATGGAGCAGCCTCCTGCCGATATCTTTCTCTCATTTTTGCCTCCCCGGTCTAGGGTTATCTCATGTTATCAAACACCTATTTACTCCGCTTCCGTACTTGTATATGTAGCACGGTCACGGTATGATTGTACGAGTACTCGACGATCCCCACAAAGAGGATCGGGCGCAAGGGGGCACCACGGGTTTCCCACGCACGGAGAGAGTCGCCCGCATTGGAATCCTTGGCCGACATCATGCCACAGAGTCACAGTCTGCGCTTCACCATGCAACGACCTGCGCGACCTGCGCGACCTGCAGGTCCTGCGGGCCGGACCATTGGCTGGATAGACAGTATCGACTGGGCCACGATGCCGGCAACGACTGGGTTCAGTTGGACGGGGAGGCCCGCCGCAGGCTTGCATCTTTCCCCTCCCCCCTGGCTTGCCAGTTGCCAGTTAAAGAGGGTACGAGAGAAGAGAGAGAAGAGATTTTCAGTACGATCTTTAGAACGCAATTCGTGGCTGTAGGGGCGGACAAGGACGTTTTCCAAACCGGCTTGTGGGCACGGGGGGGTAGATCTCGAGTCGCAAGTAACGAGAAAAACTTGGTAAGTCTCCAGGACATCCCCGTGTGGACTGATCCGGGCATGATTATTTTCCCACTTACCGCCGCTTGTGCCAATGGTACCAGCAGCGTTACTTCCAGCACTGATGCATAACGGAAAAGGTGACCCGGCGGCTTGAAATGTGTTGGATTGACTTTAGCATGTCAAAGTTTTTCCATATGCCAAACAAGGGTAAGACCCATTCCAGTAAGCTTCTAGGCTCTGGCAATTGAGGCTCCGTAAACTTCGAGCTGATTGCCTGTTCCGTCTTTGCTCAGACGAGCAATTTCCACGTCATCCGATGCCACTGATGGACGCCATCTTTTCATATTTAGAATGCTGTCTCGTAAGCAGGATTGTTAATTCAACATGAGAGACACGAGGATGGTAATGCCGGGAATCCTTATCGAAGTTTCTGGATGGGCGTTCCAAATGAGCGGATCAGCGGGTCACCGCACGCTGTATTCAGCTAACTCTCGACGATTGGCATAGTCTCTTGCTTGCTTCCAAGCTTCAATAACACTATTGGCATCGTGACAACGTTCCACCGATAACTTGGGGCAGGGTCGTACAAAGCATCATGATATGTTCTAGGTGCAGAGCACCGTATCTATCTATATATGCACATGCTCAAGCGCTTGCTTGCTATTTAAACGAGACAGCTCGGCCTCTTTTGGCCCGTTGCTGCCTGGGAACTCACAATCTGCTCATGAATAACAATAGTCCTCACTGCCCTTTTTGAGTCTAACTCAGTCGTCAGATACTGCATACCATGACACCTTCTTAGACGATTCCTTTGCTGGTGGCACCCGGGAGCCTATGGCCCGATAGTCTTCCATAGCACAGTCTTGTAAGCTCTTGTTCTTGACATCGTCACTGCCGTCAGACCCACCAACCACTTTCAGAGCGTCATCCAGGGCCAGATCAAAGTAGGTATGAACATCCATTGACTTGAGTGATTCAGAGAGCCAATCCCACTCCTTACGTAGCGTGTTGATTGCCCCCAGTTGGCCCAGAAGCATCAGGTATTCCCCAAATGTCTCCATGCAGGCTGGCTGTGCGTCCGGATCCTTGCTGCCTTCGGCGTATTGTATCAAACCTCGATAGGAATTTACCATCTGGTAATTGGACAGGCCCAGGCCACTGAGCGCGCGAAACAGTTGTTGTCGAGAGTCTGGCGTGTGTAGAATCGAGTTCGCCTTCAAGCCGAGAGCCCAGTACTGCATTGCAGCCTTTACATCACCAATAATGTGTACCCTCCGGGCAAAGATTTTGGGATCCGTCGCCTCAAGATGGCTGATTGTGAGATCAGTCATGCCCAGCCCGGCCAGGGACCGTAGCCGAAGACCATATATACATGCAGCCATGTCCTCCGTGGCATGCGGTAGCCTATGATGCAGGTTGTTGGCGAAGATGAGGACCTCGTAGTGTGGCGCGTGGTTGTCCGCAAAGAAGTCCAAGACCTGTGCGCAAGCGTCTCGGATCGCCAAAGGAACACTCTGCTTTGAAGCTGTAAGCCTTTTGTCGGCACCAAGGAGCGATCCAAGCGAGATGCTTCGGAAGACGACCCGGCGAACATTGTGAATGTCTCTTCGCATGGGCGCACTTTTCGGCGCCACCTTGGCGATAGCGCTTATCACACTTGCGACTGTCGGTGGCTGGTGATTACAGGTCTTCTTCACGAAAGAGTTGTTGTCATCTCGCAGCAGCAGCCATCGGATCAGCGTCTCATCCTCCTCCATGGCGGAAGACGAGATGCCATTCGAGATCCGAAGCTGTCTCATATAGTCCGGGCGTCGCCGCGGGTCCCCCCGCCCAAGGATAACCCCGAGCTTGGACCTGATGCCATCGTCTTCTACCTGCGTCGGCGGTGTGGCTATCTTGGCCGCGTCCGGAAATCGATCCTTAACAAGGTCACGATGCCGTTGGCTCAAAGCAGTAATGACCAGCCTGTTTGATGGAGCCTCCACTTCTACCTGCTGCGGCGGCCATGCTTTCTTTTCCGAATCCATGACCCCGCGAAGAGCAGCGGACATGATGTCCTGATCCGCGATGTGCATCGGGTGCGTTGGGGTCAGAGTCACTTGCAACGCGTTGGATCGCGCAAGGCCCAACGCGACCGCGAGCTGCTTCATCCTCTTCCTCACCGAGAGTTGCTTCTCAGAGGCTTTCCACTTGCTGATCTGGTGTGCCACATCCTCCTGGGTTGACTCGCGAACGTGATTGCTTCCGGCGGCGTCCAAGTCCAGCACAAGGTCCGGCATCTCAAAGAGGGTGTCCGCATCGAGCTGCTTGGGCGGCTCCCCATCCTTGGCCTTCTTTCCTAGAGTGTAATATACGTTGCCGTCCTCTTCCACGTGCTTGTCAAACATCCTAGGTCGCCTGATATAATGCTGCCCCTCGCCGAGCTGCTGCTGGGCCAAGGGCAGATGCTGCCTCCATGCCGCGGCGCGGTGCCTCATGCTTGTCAACGTTTAGCAGCCACCGCCTGTCGTCAGGCTGCGGTTGCTTCTGCTGCCGCCAATGATGCTATTGATGCCTCTGTGTATGGAGTATTGAAGGGTGTCTTAGTCCGCTGATGCGAGGAGCGGCTGATACCGAGGCGGTTTCACTCCTATGTACAAAGTACGATTAGAGGAGTATTTTCGTGACAACCGAACTTGAAGCCACGCGACAGCACAAACTCCTTTGGGTCAGTGAGTGAATAATACTCCCGTTCCGCCCAACCACCACTGCAACACAACATCTCCAATGGGCGGGCAGGCCGTTGCTCGGCGGGCCAATAGGGCTCTGGGTAGACCCGCCTTCCCCGAGCTCCCCTGAAGTCTAGCGTCTTCGAGGGGAACCGCAGCATCTGGGGAAGTGGGAACCTCAGGGCACTACAGCGACCGGGGCTACCATCAGCTCCCTTCCTTAGGTACTGCTAATAGAAGTACTCAGGGAGATACCCGGAGCGCACAGACGTGGATGGAGAGCCTTTGACAGGGCATACAGCAGTCGAAATTGCATCGAAAACTGCATGTTGAGACCAAAGATTTTATTGATTTTGACTTTTGAATGATCTTGACTTTTGAATTTGACTTCGCAATTTCTAGGTAGGGCCCCTGGGCCTTTGTTCCAGAAACCGCAAGTTCGTGGGTGATTGTAGGCCAAGAGGGCACGGTAGATCCTCCGTGTGGTGGGTGATCCGCCCAAAGTAGGAAAGTGGCCGTGCAGGCCACACCAGCCACAATCAACTTGGAGCCGACCTTGCCCATGCACACGGCGCCAGAAAGATTTCCTGCCACAGCAACCCACCCCACGTCACTCCCGCCATCGCTGCGCCCAGGAATTTCATCAACAGCGAAGAGAAGCGCACACGAGCTCCCGACGATCGCTCCGCTAGACCGGAACGTACATCAAGATATAATAATCCACAATGGCTCGTCCGGCAAAGAAGCGCAGGACTGAGGCGGCGGCCGCGGACCCAGCACCAGAGGCTCAAGAAGCCCCCATTCAAGAAATCACCAACGAGAGCCAACCACAAGAGCAGGAGGACAAGGCAAACAAGGATACTCCGGGAGAAGACGCCGAGAACTCCCAGGCAGACGGCAACAGCAAGTCCGACAACGTCGAAGACAAGGCCAAGAAGGCCAGCGACCGCATGGCCCGCTTCAAAGCCCTGCAAGCGCGAGCAAAGAACAGCTCCGAGACGAACCTCAAAGAAGCCACGCTCGAGTCGCAGCGACTGGCGACGGATCCCGCGCAGCTCAAGACGCTGCATCGGAAGCGCGACATTGCGGCCCACAAGCTAACCAAGGCCGAGGTGGAGGAGGCCGGCGGCGACTTTGAGCGCAAGCGGGCGTGGGACTGGACGATTGACGAGAGCGAGAAGTGGGACAAGAGGCTGAAGAAGAAGGACGCGGCACGGGACAACAACGCGTTCCAGGACTACGCGCAGGAGAGCAAGAAGGTCTACAAGCGGCAGCTGCAGAATATCAACCCGGACATGGAGCGGTACGAGAAGGACAAGATGGCCGCCATCGAGAAGGCCGCCGCTTCGGGCGGGCTCGACATTGTAGAGACGGAGGACGGCGAACTCATCGCCGTTGACAAGGACGGGTCCTTCTACTCGACCGCCGATTCTACGTCCTTTGCTCAGAACAAACCTGAAAAGGCAGCCGTCGATCGTCTGGTGCAAGATCTGGAAAGGGCCGAGGAGCAGAGACTCAAGAAGAGGAAGGAGAGGATGGCCAAGAACGGCGACGAGGGGGACATCACATACATCAACGAGAAGAACAAGCAGTTCAACCAGAAGCTGTCGCGGTTCTACAACAAGTATACGGAGGAGATCAGGGACAGCTTCGAGCGTGGCACGAGGATATAACGCATCTTGGCAGCCTAGTGGAATTAGGAAGAGAAGTCTCTTGCATCATCCGGTTGTGGATGGAGTATCATTATTGTACAGTCTAGCGTTTTGGTCTATTTTCCCCCGTCGTACAAATGGAAAAACGTAAATTTGGAAACTGAGGGGTTACCTCACAACATGCCCTTTCTCCATCCCTTGGAAGCCAGCTCCTCCAGCTCGGGCACTTCGATGGGTCCTGAGACATTCTCGTCCCCTAGAGCCTCGACAATCGCCTCGGCTACCGTATCAACAGGCAATGGCTTCGCCGCAGCGGCGCCGATGAAATTCTGGAAGTATCTTCCGGTCAACTGATTGAAGATGTTGCCGCCACCAGCCATGGCGGCGGTGGCCATGGTTATGGGCCGCGAAGTGTCGTACATGAGGGGAGGTCGAGGAAACAAGCCCCTCATGCGCGGGAAGCTGGAGGCAACGGTGCTCTCCGCCTCCCTCTTGGTCTTGATGTAGCGCTGCGGCAGGATGGGCGCACCACCCGCAGCAGAGACGTAGCAGAAAGAGCCGACATTCTCCTCATTCGCATGCTTAGCGAGGGCGATGGCGGTATCGCGATTCATGACCTCGTACGAGAACTGGTCGTTCTTGTTGTCCGGGGCAATGTCCTCGCCGGACTTCCTGTCCAAGGGGTTCGGGCCCCGATTCCTGGAGCCGGCGAACACCTTTTGAAATCCGGCTATGGGGGACTCCTTGCCTGATACAAGGCCCTTGTAGTCAGCCTCCATGAGGATTCCCAGGCTGTGGACAACATAGTCGGCACCCTTGAGGAGCGGCGCGTAGGTGGCCGGACGAAGCATGTCAGCGCTTTCCCAGCTAACCTGGTGAGACCAAGCTGGGGGCGAGGGGGAAGATGTGATAGCGTCCCATTTGGGCTGTCCGGATCGGCTGTGCGAGAGAGAGAGAGAGAGAGAGCCTAGAGTCAACGACAAATTCTCCTGTCATAGTTCATGCGTGGTGACCAACCTTATGGAGGTGACATCCCATCCCCGTGCGACGGCGAACTTGCAGACCCGAGAGCCTAGGAAGCCATTGCCGCCGCAGACCACCAGCTTTTTGGCAGCTTTGGACGTGGACATCTTTCAAGGTGTATGAAAAAGGGTTGTATGGGGAGAATCGGAAGTCGTGGGAAGCAGCTCGAATAAGGCAGCTCGACTAAGCTCGGATGATCTCGAGGTCGAGTCGCAAGTTAGGGTGAAGAGAACTAGAAAACCAGTAAAGAGAATGCGAATTGGCTCAGCAATTTGATCGAATCCAGTCTGGCTGAATCAATTCGGCAAACTTTAAGGTGACTGGATCGCGTTATGCTCGCGTTATGTTAGCATGTTCATCATGGCGTGAGTATGGATGAGCGCGGATCGGCGTAAATGAGCTTGTCAGTGTGAGTGGATGAGATCATGCATTTTTGGTTGCTTCCTGCAGATCGGAGCAACCTGACCCACCCACCTCCCGAAAGTACCTTATGTACCATTCATCTTTCCCAGCTGTCTGGTCAAACTTTAGTCTTGATACAATTACGTACAACTACTCCTACTACTGGTACTACTAGGTATACGTTGAGCAGAAACGTAGGAAGAACATGTCAATCATAGAGAGGCATCATAAAGCAAATGCTCGACGATTGAGTCTATCCTCGATGCCAGGCAGGGAAAGTCGCAAGTCCGGAGCCAATTGCTGTGCTGCCTTGATGCGCCTCCAGACTTCGGCAGTCGATGGTCTTACTGCCCAAAACATGGGGAAAAATGCACAGCATCGACCTTACAATAGTATTCTTTACAATACATGGGTTAGAGAGAAGTCCAGTCCGATTGTGTCGTAGGAGGTTAATGAGACTAGTACATTAATGTAAAGTAAGATGTAGTGGTAGCGTCTAGACATCAGATCAATTCCTCGAGATAAACTGGGGAAACACCAAAATCCCATGGCGGCGCGACCTCAACTTTTCCACCCGTGTGAAACTTAGTCATCCACCAGCCACCACAACACCAGACGAACCACGACGTAGCAACATTAGTGTCTCCCCATGGACACCGTCCACACATTCGACGCGCATACGACCTCATAGCCCGAGCGCGCCCGCCTCGCACATGGCACCCTCCAATCAGCTGGGGAAGCGCGTGAAGCTGACCCAAGTCCGACGACCCTTCATCGTGGGCAGCACCGCCGTGCCCTTTAACGACTCGAACCCCAAGCCCGCCGGCACCCCAGACACCCACACACACTCATGGCAGGTCTTCGTCAAGGGCGTGGAGGACACGGACATCACGTACTGGCTGCGGCGTGTTCAGTTCAAGCTTCATGACTCTATCCCAAATCATGTGCGAAGTACGTCTATTCTCTTCTCACGTCCATACCTTCCATATTATTGCCAAACTTTTGACTTTTGACTCTTGTTCTCTCTCTTTTTACCTATCAGACAATGGCTGACTCTTGTGAGCGTTGCAGTGGTCGAGGGCGAACCAGGCAAGCCTTTCCTCGTCACCGACACGGGATGGGGTGAATTCGACGTAGCGATCAAGCTCTACTACGGCCAGGAGTCGGGCGAGAAGCCCCAGACCATGTACCACTACCTGCGCCTACACCCTTACGGCCGCACCGAGGAAGAGAAGGCCGCCATGATGATGGAGAACGGCGAGGTCCGCTCCTGGAGCTACGAGGAGCAGCTGTTCAACGAGCCCTACGACGTCTTCTACCGCATCCTCACCTCCGGCGCCGTGCCCAAGGACTGGAAACCCGCCGGCGGTGGCGGCGGCGCGGGTGGGAAGGGCAAAGGCGGCAAGGGCAAGAACCGCGCGCCGCCGCCACTGCCGGCCCCCGACAGCGGCGAGGTCTGGGAGCGCACGGCAATGATCCCCAACAGCAACCGGCCGGGCCAGCCCTTCAGCCGGGAGACGGAGGCGGCGGAGATCAAGAAGCTCAAGGAGGCGCAGGCCACGGCCGAGGAGTGGACTCAGAAGGTTCTAGAGGAGCTCAAGGAGAAGGAGGAGCTGCTGGCCAAGCTCAAGTCGGAGAACAGCGCAGCCGTGCAATCTTAGGTAGATAGCATGCCGGAGCCACAGCGCATGGACGCCCTCGCCGACATTGAGGACTGCGACGCCGCCGCTGCCGCCGCCGTCGGGTACACCGGCGGTGACGGCGCTGATGAGGTGGAAAGGAGGAGGCCATCTAGGCGAAGAAAGAGGCGTTTCTAATGAGGCTGAGAGACTTGTGCGTCTCTCATTGATTCGATCCGCCTCGACAAGCTTTACACATTGCCATCCTCCGCGGATCAAACGTGCGTTTCACAACCGCAAATCATTCCTCAACCAGCTTCAGCACATTGGGAAGAGGAACCGCAAGCAAATGAGCTCCATATCGGACCATGACGGAATTTCATAAAATGATTCAAGGTCTCGCTGCTTAGCGGCCAAGAAGGCCAAAGGGCACCACCATCCCGTCTCCTTGCCATTGACTACGACGAGCAGATACGAAGCCTACAGTTATCGCGGAAACAGGGAAACCCCTGCCGCACGGCAAGCCTCGTTGGACGTCCAAATAATCAGATGATGAATACAAAACACTTCAAGCTCAAGTCCTTTTGTAATAATCTTTGTAGATTGGATTGAATTGGAGAGTTGTCGTACAATAATCTCTGGGCCCCATTCTTGACCCGACTCCAGCGCTGATAATCACACTGCCCTGCTATAATCGTCTTTTGGTTCCAAATTTCCAACAACGCCAGCCCCGGTTCATTACCTCCGTCGGTTTTCCCATTTTGTTCTTTTGTTTTCTTTTATACACATATATACTCCATGTTGCCGAGCATCCTCCCGAGACTGGCTTCATCAAACCCACGAATAGCAGTATCAAGCGCTCGCATTACCCTTGAAACCGATTCCCTCGGCTTCAAGCCTTGTACAAATTTCCCACGTTCTTCCTCAAACGCCGCGCATATGAATATACATTACCAATAAAGAGCACGCCGTGCGGCAATCTTGACGCGCTAGAAAGATGGAGAAAAATACCAGAACGCCCGTACATGCTGAAGTAGAAAGTAACAAAGAGAAGAGGGTATAGTGAGTGGCAGTAGCATGCACAGGTTCAAGTATGCTGGTGATTCAATGTTTGTGTGTGTTGTGTGTTTGTGAAAGTCACTGTGTGGCGGCTTCGTAAGCGGGCGGAGCGTCTTCGGGATCCTCCCATAAGCTGCCGCGAGAGGCAGGCATCCCGTGACGGCTCTTCTCGTCGTAAACTCGACGGGCAATTTCGCCAGCCATCTTGGAAATCCAAGCATGCTCCAAAACGTCTGAAGACGTTTCCGAGCTTGGTCCGCCAGCGCTGGCCGCGAGTTCGTGCCCTTTACCGCTTCGCGCCGACTTGTCAGTCGGCTTTGATGCAGCAGCCTTGGACTTCGTTCCCTGCGTGGCCTGAGTTACCGGGCGCGGGAGATCGGCCGCGTCATCTATCTTGAGGCTGTCTTCAGGCATCAAATGCTGTCTGGGAGAAAGACCAGGCTGCTTCCCGTCCTTGCTGAAGCGTACTTTGCCTGCCGTCACGATATCTGACAAAGAGTCAATGGCCCGGTCTTCTGGTATCGGCTCAGATCCAAGAGGTTCTGAAAAAGGGGCGTCAACCGAGGCCACATCTGAGACAAGGTCGTTTACGTCCTGTGGAACATCCACTTGTGACTTCGATCTCCTCAGGTTCACAACTCGGTTCTTCCTCTTGCGACCCGGACGAGCGCGACCACTTGTCCCCAAGGCAAGACCGGAGCCAACTGATTGCAGATTGATCGAGGACGGTCTCGATGACATGTGACCATTCGAGTTGCTCCCCGAGTCTGAGAAGGTGTACGTGGTGCTGGCGCCCGTTGGGATAGATATTGTCCTGGTGAGGCTCGGAGGCGCAAATGCTGGTGTTGTGGGATCAGATTTGTCACCTTGGGCGGACCAGGCGCGGAATACTACATCTCGGATACCAGGCGTGAAAAGAGATAAGGTCCGGTGCGAGTCGGTAAGAGTAGCAAGTCGCAGCAAGTTTCTCTGTGAAAAGAGGCTCTGGCTCTGGACGCCATCGTAGGATGTAACATCCGTGAGAGAGTTTGGATCCAGTAGGTTCCCGTTGACATCAACAGGATCTTCCGGAGGGCTCGCAAACGGATTAACACCCTGATCGTTGGTATCCTCCTCTTGAGGTGTCTCGGTGCCTTTGTTGGCTTGGTCGGGGCACCATAACTGGAGTGAAAGACGATGGATGATGGCGGGCAACTCGTCCATCATAAGATTTCGTAGTTGTTGCTCAATCGTCCTTTGTAGGTAGTCGCGGACGAACTGAATGGAGTCAAAGGTCGATGAGACCTTGAGGGATTCGAGGGGATCATTCCGGAAGACGAGGGTGAGGCCCTTTTGCTTCGAGAAGACTAGGATAATGAACGCCGATAATTTGATCTCCGATAATGTGATAGAGAGCGGAATAGTCAGTCCTGTGGCAGCTGCCAGAGGTTTCGGTGACGTGAAGCTAGGTTTAGAGTCGAGATAGGTGTTTAGGGGATTGGCCTAATTGTTTGCATATTAGCCTACTAGTCACCCCGGACAAGGATCCTTGGCAACGATAAAATTATGCGCATTGGCACGAATGTGTCGCGACAAAAGGACTCGCACCTAGCATGCCTCTACTAAGAGATCTGCTTCAGATGGATGAAAAGGACTTATAAGGCCATACGCCGCGATTCGCTGATGCAACGATAATCAATGAGAATTGCCGTGGCGCCCAGATGGCGTCAACGGCCAATCGAGGTGTAAACGGCTGGCCCAACCGTCGCAACAATGGACACAGGGAGGAGCACTTGCTCAAAGCAACGGGAATAGCTGCAAGATGTCGACGGACCCTGTGCGAGGCGAAAATGCGGTGCTTGGGGTATATTCTGCGGCGTCGACGCAACGGCAGCTTGATTCGGGTGATGTCGGGGTACTTGTTATGACATGATCTGATACGGGGCTGGCCAAGGAAGATGGAGCGAAGGCGCGAAGGACGCAACAGATACGTACTTGGACTCTGGTCTTCAATGTCAGGTAGGCGTCTCCCGAATAGCACATCTTGAAGATGCCGCGGAACCTATCCTCGGCCAGGTCGCCGATTTCGAGGATCTCCAGATCCGGGGGCACTGTGCCGAGGTTGAGCTCGCTGACGAGGATATCGTCGACGATGATGGGCGGCTTAGGTGATTTGTTGAGGGCTTTCGTCAACAAGTCACGAGCTTTGGCGTAGAACTCTTCATCGGCCGTCAGCGGCGACCAGCTGAAGTTGAAAGCCATGCTGGAATGGCTATGATTGTCGCGCAATCATGGGGGCAAGCTCTGAGTACCGACGAACAGGGCAGTCGGCAAAGGGTGTCAAACGGGCTGTAATTGGATTTCGATGGCAGTAGAAAGTGGCACGCTGTTTTCAATCGCAACGACCTCGATTTCGGTCTCGTAATGGCTTTTTCGTAGGTTTCGTGATGATTTAATACGGAGGTTAGCGACGCAGGGGAGCTGGTGTGAGCTCGAAATTGATGCTGTGCAGGGAGTTCCCGAATTTTTCCCCAAGCGTCGGATGGGAGGAACAGCGCCTCCGAGACAGCGAGCGCAGTACCTTAGCCGGGGGGGGGGGGAGATGGGATGACGGCGCCCTTGTGCCCTACACAGCATGCTCACCCGCTGTGGTCGTGTGCTCATGGTGGCGGCCAGCGGCCTGCTACTGTTCGTCACTGCCCATCACTGTCCATCAACAGGCCATTACCCCGTACCTGGTATCCACTGATGGCCCTGTGCAACTCCACTCAGAGGTCCACCACTGCCCTCGGGTCAACGACTCAAAGGGCGAATTTTTCCAAGCCCTCCCGACGGCTAGCGCGCAATTGTTGTCTAATGGACTGATGAACAATGCTATTCCCAGTTGTGATCAATGCCTCCCACCAGAGTTCGCCGGGCTGGAGATTACACCCCTCTATGCAGCATCATGCGACCACTATCTCCGGGCCATGCTCTGATGTCGCGTCGACTCGCGTCATGCGGAACCAACAAACAAACCGAGCGTGACCTGCCGGGAAGTGTAGGACAACAATGTTTATGCTCAGCCTAATATACCTACTAATACTGTATTACTTGTGCAGGCACATGCATCTGGTACTTACCACTCCGTAGGTACTAGACTAGTATAGTAGGTTTGTACCAGCCGTTCGAAGACAGCCGCTGCGATAACCAGCACTTGGTGATGTTGATGGCCACCTTACACAGATCGTCAACTTTGCGGTCCACCTAGAAAAAATCTGAGCCTGTAATACAAAAGGTAACGCGGGCTAACAGTACCTATGATGCAACCTCCGAGTCCTGTGCGCTCAGTGGGGCTGAGGTTGGGCACTAAACAACCTCTAAGGGTAGTTTGCTTAACCAGCATGCTTCTGCTGCGCGTGAGTGCACGTGCTCTACTACCAGTAGATGTAATGTTATATTACAGGTTGCTTCTGGGAATTCGTTGTAGACCGTATTACTTGTAGATAATCTGGCAGTGTTCATATATTTCGCTCAGCTGAGCCATGGGCAGGATGACTGGGGGGGTGTTGTGTCGTCCGGCGAATCCGAAGGCCTGCCGACGGCGTGATTCGCATGCGCGCGTCTTGGATTCTACAGCTACTGCGGGAAATGACGGCACCCGAGCCCAGCGACCAACAGCACGCGGGGGGTACCTTACCTGACCTTTCGGTGCGACTCCAAAAACTGCCAGTTGCTTGGCACATCCATATCGGCCTCTACTTGACCGCCATATTCCCGTCGATGGCTTCCCTTTCAAGGCCTTCCAAGGTGCCATTGTATGCGACGTTTCGGAGTCCTTTTTTCCTTTCCCGAGTATCTGCAATCTTGTTCCAGGCCACTCGCCTGTATCTTTCGGATGGGGTTTGAGAGAGACCAATGAATCACACATTGGCATGGCGAGCATGACCACAACCCGCAATCCGCAATTCTGCATGCATGTCGGCCAGTGATGTGATGACGCGCAGCTACACGGCTATTCCCTACTTGGTCAAGCCCACACGGATCCAGAGACTCAAGATTGTCGCTCAAGGCTGTGTATGTATGTACGTGTGGTTTTAAACGGAGTATCTGTACTTCATGAACCCCAAGTAGCCACGGCCCATAATTCGGGCCAGAGCAGGCCTCGCCCTACCTACCTAGGTACCTTAGGTCCTTAGCACCTTAGCTACTACTATTACTAGGAAGTGACCGGTGATGACTGACGGCACAGTCTTACACACCGAGCTCAGTCGCCATCGTAACCTTTAGGGCTACTAGTCTAGTCGTCGAGTACTAGAGTTAGTCGCCTTAGTGTCCCGTCTATTTCGGAACAGAATTGCGGCAATTATCGCCTCACTTGGTAACCTCCTCGTCTCTTATCACAGAGTAATTAGGACACGTTAGGCATCTCGCGATATTCGATATAACCCTCCGTCTACCTGCTCGGCTGATTGCTTCGAAGGGAGCCCGCATACGCGCGGGCGATGATGTACTCCGTCCGTACGCAGCCGTCGTGGACGCTGCGTTGCTCCGTACGGCCCACCAGTGATCGGGCTAGTAGGTACCACGGATAGACAATGGCAGGGTATGCCTCCCACATCCCGCACATCCTGGGCCGCGTGGTACATTGGTTAGAACGCCCTCAACCAGCGTGCTGGAACACAAGACGCATCTGTCGACTAGGTACGGAGTAGTAGTTAGGTCCTGGACTGCCAACGCAACAGCTGTGCGGAGTACGGAGTACTCTGCGGGCCTAGTCAGCCATCTGCTTTTGGCCTGGCCTGGCCTGGTTTGGTCCGGTCTGGTCCGTCCCGGTTGGTTGGCCCATGACGCGCAATCGTCCTTGTTGACGAATGATGTGCTCGTGATCGGGGTACTCGCGTCGACAGCGACATGTCACAATGGCGGTGGGTTTTGTTTGCGAACAAAGCCTGTCTCTATAATGTACTCGTACAGGAATTCTGTACTGGTCGGTACTGCTACTACTGGTACTTCTCGTACTTCAGAGGGAAGAGTACTGGTAGCACTACGTCCTGCTAGTAGAGGTATTGTGGGCTGGGCTGCAGAGTTGGTTGATGTGTCAAGTCGTCAAAACGTAATTCGCAATCTCGGTGCCGCTGGCGAGGCTGAGAAGGCGCCGTGGAAATGAGCCGGACCGGCGCCCAGACCACGTTTGACGTCGCACAACACACTCAGCAATGCAGCATGGTCATCGGCGCTGAGCCGCAATTTGACTCGTCCCTGGGCCCTGGCTGACGCAAGGACCCAGAAGGCAAACAAGCTGAAGAAACAAAGGGACAACGCTGATAAGTTATAACTTGATCTGGGGGGATGGTCAAACCACCCCCGTCTGAAACGTAGCCAGAGTCTGAGGGTTCCTTGGCCCAATCCTGCCACCAGCACCAGCACCGGCACCGGCACTGTTAGCATGGCATCGTTAATTACCGTGACCTTTATACACTCGGAAGGCGCTATTGGAAACAGCTTTAGACAGACAATAGCGCTACAACAGACCTGTACCTTAGTGGTGCTAGTAGCAGTAGTAGCAGTAGTAGCAGTAATTAGTACGACTTAGTACTAAGGTTTATAGTGGGCATGTCATATCTCTGGGAAATAACCGTGACGCCAGCGACTTGAAAGTAAGGTTAGGTACCCAGAGTACGGAGTACCTTCATGTTCAAAGGAACGGACAACGCTCCGTCAACTCCACCACTGGCAGGCTATCAAGAAATGGAGACGCAAGTCGCCCAAG
Source organism: Ramularia coccinea (assembly GCA_013461505.1). Classification (NCBI taxonomy): domain Eukaryota; kingdom Fungi; phylum Ascomycota; class Dothideomycetes; order Mycosphaerellales; family Mycosphaerellaceae; genus Ramularia; species Ramularia coccinea. Next base: position 4,125,516 of record JABNMW010000001.1, on the reverse strand, counting down.
TTAGCCTTCCTGCCCCCAACCGGCGCAGGTGCCTTGTGCGATGATATCGATCCTGGTGTCACCACTAGCCCTACTGAGGGCAAGTAGGTACGGAGGACAAGGCCCCAATACTCCGTACGGTGGGCTACGAGGGTCTAGCAACCCAAAGTTAGGCTCAGGCTACAAGCGAGCACCTGCAGGAGGCTGCGAGAGTCGTCACGCTCCACTCACTCACCATGCATAATTACGAGTTAGGTACCTACATTGCACTACTAAACTAAGGCAGTACTCCCACCACCGGCCTTGTGCTGACAGTGTACGGAGTACGGAGTTTATATATGTACTACCACTACTAACACTTGTAGTCGGTGATAGGTTGCCTTGCCTCGCCTTGCCTTACATGGTGAGCCGGGGTACTGGCAAGAGGCTAGGCATACGGAGTAAGGCCAACTGAATGCTACCAATAGAAGCTACTATTTGCTCATGCCAACCCCCGTGCCCGTGCCCGTGCCCATACCCATACCCGTACCCGTACATATACCACGCTACCGTCGACGTCGCCGTACCGTACGGTACCCAGGGTCGCTCGAAGGTACTTCCATGGCTTTGCGCTGTCCTCTGCTTTCGCCCTCCAAGGTTTTTTTTTTTTTGGATCCAGCTGTCCACATGAGGGCCAAGAGGGATCGGAATTAGAAATTAATGTTTCTGGCACCCTGAGCAGGAGTGAGAGTAAGAGTGTTGGTGAGGGGCACAACAATCTGGCCTCGCCTTAAAACTACCTATAAACCTTAAAAAGGTTTGAAGCTACTGCTCCTGCTACATATACTGTTCCTTGTACTTTTACCGAGCGGCTGGACCTGGTACCGTTTTTGCTCCCGCCGTTGCTCCTGCTGAGCTCCAAATCCAAGTTTCTTATTTGCTGCGACTACTACTCCGTATTACGACTAATTACTACGACTACGACTACGACTACGACTACTAATTACTACTACTTCTGGTAGTCTAGTCCTCAACCGGCCGGTCGCGTCGCGCGGGCCTAAGACTTTTTTTTCCCTCCCAGAGTCGCTGCTTCCTCTTGTCGGTCCGTTGTCTGATGACTCCGAAGCCTCTCTGCGTCGCATTTGCATTCGTGGCCGTACATATTGCAACGTCCTTCAAACCGTCGTCGCCGATTACTACTACTATTAGTAGTAGAAGCATTCAACGCCCAAGACCTACCTCTTCCTCCGCCTCACTCTAGGAACAGACGCTGTTTCTAGGATTTATCTTACCGAATCTGAATCTGCCTTCCGCCCTACGAGCAGGTACCTACCCGGGTTTTTGGCGTGTGTCCTACTGATTCTTACATGACGGACTCCCTCACATCATCATCCTCCGCCCCCCTCGTTGCGACGCCATTCTCAACCGTGCCCAAGAAATCAATATCGTCATTACCGCGGTCTGATCCCCGGCCTCTGCCTCATCCATCACTCATCACTGCTACTTGTTACCCGTTACCTGCTACCGGTGGCCCTGCTAGCTACGCTCTTCCCCCAAGTAATCCGGCGTTACACCAGGCGTTTTGGAATCGCCTCTCGCCCATGATTTAGGTCTTGCAGGCTCCCCCCGCTGTGCCTTGCAGATTGATGCAAGGCACCCCCTCCAATCATGGGCTCGGGGAAGTCGACACCCAGGTCGACCTCTTCCGCCATGACGGGCGCATCTCTGGATATTCGCTCACCGGTCCCCTCCCTGCCCGCAGTGCAGCGCCATGTGCCCTCCCGCTGCTCCCTGTACGCCATTTCTGGGCCTGGGCCGGAACCGTGGATTTCTAGGCAGGACACTGAAAATTCGACCCGGCTGACGGACGCAAATGATCTCGCCCGCAATGGAGACAAATCCGACAAGATCGTCAGATCATTACCCAAAGGCTGCAAATTAGGCAACATGGTTGGCGAGGGCGCTGCCAATGCCGTCTTTGAATTCCAACTCCCGGATGGATCGCATCTTTACCATGAGAATACCCGTAAGTCATGACCCTGGCACAGCAACACAGATAAACAACCTTCTCCCCCCAACCCAACCCCAATCCCCAAACCAAGATACCCGCGGGTTGTCGCGCATGATGCGCGTATGGCCCCCGGGGCTTTGATGCGGCCATGGATTTTAACCCTCTGCAGGTCTTCTACTTCGAGTTGCAAAGGAGTTTGTCGAGGACGACAGGCCTCGCTTCGACTACATTGAACAGGACCACTACTATAATACTCGCATCAAGCCTATTCTCGGGCCTCATGTCCTGCATCAAGAGCTGGTGGTGATACGGAATTCCGGCATTATCGATGCTGTCAACAGCGAACTGAGACGCAACAATGACGCGCGAAAGGACAAGTTCAAGGGTTCTTGGGTCGGTCAGAGCGAATGGGGCTTCCTGGTTGAAGATATGCGTCCGGATGGTGAGCTGACTCCCGACCCCACTCCTTCTTACCTTGCCGACTTAAGTGCTTGCGCTGACATGCTCGTCGCAGATCCAAATGGGCTGCTCGTCGAATTCAAGCCCAAGTGGCTGTCCCAGTCTCCCAGCGCTCCGGAAAATGCTATTCGCTGCAGACAATGCGCAAAGGAGCTCCACAACTACGTGATGGAACCTGACGAGGACAAGCCAATCCCTACCATGGCGAAGCCGTGTCCTCTGACTTTAGGCCGGAGGAGCAGCAACCGCGTGCGCTCCGAGAGCGCCTACAGATTGTTGCCAGAACTCGAGAGCTTTGACAATCCAGAGCATCTTAACATGACTCTCAACGCCCTAAGAGACGAAGCCGCCTTCAAGCGGCTCAGATACGCCCAGGAACACCACGATACCACTGGGCCTCTGTCCGCCGATAAGAGCGACAACAACTTCTCCCTCGCCATGACTCTCAGGGACTGCACCTGCTTCGCGCAAGTCTCGCGCCAAGCCGTCTCTGGCACAGAGACGTTAGGCCCCCTCAAGGTCAGGTTTGGGGATTTTGACATGAAGAGCCCCAGGTTTAGGCTTGATTATTGGCGTGGGCTTGAGCAGGAGCTCATTGATGGGGGGTTTTACACTGCCGAATGGATCTGGTGTGCCGGCACATACTACAAACCACCCACCAGCTGCGTGCTTGGGCTGTTCCACGAGGAGTGGCAAGGGGAACCCGAGGTGATTCGAATCTTGGAGGCTGGTTCCGAGGAGCCACCCCATATCGACACAGCAGCATCCCGGTTAAGCAAGGAGCCCATCATCCGCTGTGTGCGGACGGACGCTACAAGACTGCGTGCTTGTCTGGAGGCTCACAAGAAGGAGGCTCGTTGTCCCACTCTCGACGAGGAGAAGCGGCTCAAGGTCAGGGTGAACGGCAGCGTCACTGGCCCGGTTTGAGGACGATTGGATTGGCGGGATTTATTGATCGACTCTCTTGCATCAAGATACCAGGCGTTGGGGAGACGGCATCAATGGGGCAACTCATCATAGGCTCTACAGAACTAGCATTGGCATGGCAGGACTCACCTTGTTGTTTTTTGTTTTTCCAAATCTTTTTCCCTTCTCTGTTTTTACACGATATCATACGGAATTCTCAGGTGGTCATGGGCATCAGGGGACTCCGAGGGTTCATTTTGGAAGCATAAAGTGCTGGTGCACATCTTTTTTTGACTTCATTCTCGTTTTCATAAAGCATCACATTCAACGTTTCACGACACATCATCATGATTGTTCATCTCGAATTCGTTCATCATGGAAGTCGCTCGTATATATCTATAGCAACGTCTCTATTTCATACCATATAGAAGTGGGTCTACAATCCGGCAATGCTGAAGCTCAGTAAACTTCCCACCGTGAGACCTATGACGAGGCACAACCCCATGAAGCCGCCTGCAGCCTCACGCTCCCCGTCATCGACCCAATCACCCGAAGCAATCATGCAACTTGACCCCAGCCAGCCGTTTGTCAGCCCATACAGCAGCTGCACAATGATCAAGTAGAAAAAGTCGGACGACACGACGGCGCCTCGCCCGCCAATGTTGCAGAGAAGGTACAGGGGTATGAAAGCCGCGCGCAACGCCGTAAGGAGGAACAGCACCAAGGGGCGGTCCCGTATGGAGGAGGGCCTGCTGGCGACGACCCTGCCAGAGAGATCGCCGAGGTTCCAGAAGAAGAAGGCGAGGGGGATGAAGACGGCGGGTTTGAAGAAGGTGCCCGTGTCCTCACCATGCTGGTTGACCGAAGTGATCTTGGCGGTGAAGACGGGGAAGAACATGGTCTCGGCGAAAACGAGGGCCAGGGCGAGGCAGAGCCAGCGGAGCTTGGAGAAGAGGCGGAGGAGGGATATATTCTTGCGGGCAGCGCGCTCGGCCTCCTCGATGGAGTTGACCGACTCGGCCATCTGGGCAGCGAGGCGGTGCTCAATGATGTGGTTGTGGCGACGGACGAGGGGGATGAAGGCGACCAGGGTGACGACGGAGATGGTGACAGCGGCGAGGAAGTAGAGGAAAGCGGAGGACGAGCCGGTAGCAGGGGCGGTGCCGGAATCACCCGAGCCGTCCACGTCCCCGGAGCTCCCGTCGTCGGGGGGGAATATGATGACACTGAAGAGCTGGGCAAGAGGGGGCAAGACGCCGGCGATGCCCTGGCCAGCCATTAGGGCCTGCATGTACTCGCCACGGCCGAAGCTGGCGGCAAAGGCAAAGGCGCCGTTCTGGATGAGGCCAGTGGCCCAGGCAGCCAGGGAGACCATGGTGAGGAGGAAGGCAAAGTAGGTGCGAGGGCTGGCGTCCAGGAAGACAACGGTGGAGACGGTGAGGAGGGCGAAAGCGGCAATGTTGATGAGGAGCGCGAGGTTGATGCGGAAGGGGTAGGAGGCGGTATGCTGGATGTGCGTGAGAAGCAGCATGGCCGCAAGGTTGGTGACGGTGGACACGGCCAGAATGGAAGGCTGGAAGTTGGCATGGGCCCAGTCATCGCCGGCGAGGCGAGACGCAAAGTACGGCGCCGCGGCGAGAAACATATTCCTGGGGAGATGTGGTTAGCAGAAGGTAGGGTCATGATGCATCGCCTCAAGATGCGGTTGATGGGGGGCTGAAGGGGGGGACAGGTCCTCATACCAAGCCCATAGCATAGCAACGCCGAGGAGAACAAAGATTGTGTACTCTATCCACGAGAAGGGCGTCTCTGACGGAGGTTCCAAGATGGTCGAGTCCTCGAGCATAGCATGGTCGTCGTCCGTGGCCGTCAACGGCTCGTACTCGGCATCCCGCGCGGCGGGCTCGCGCCCAAAGTTCTTCCTTGCTCGTTCCATGACGGTCTGGTGTAGGTATAAGACTCCTCGGTGATTGGGGGAAAGTCTACCAGCGAATGTCCTTTTCCAGATAGCGAGGGGCTTCCGAGTGAGGCTCCGAGATAGCAGGAATGGGAGAACAGAATCTCTTCCTCCTTGACCTAACCAGGCGGATTGTTATCTATCCTTATCTATGACGGGCTTTCCGAGAGCCGGAGCTCGGATCGAAACGTCCGGCAGCGGTGACGCCTCAAGCCATGCAGAGCCTTGTAAGGGACGTCGAAGGAGGCACACGTGAGGGCAAGCCGAACCCGAGTTTCAATCGGATGGGTTCGTGACCTGGGCGGGTGGACAAGGCACGATGGGACGATGGCGGGTTTTGGCGCTGTGGAAGAGCGAAGCGTGACCACTGCATGATAAGGTGCCTAGAAATCAGTAGCAAGGTAGGTCATGCTGGAGCTTGGGCGCAGCTTGGCGGTTGCGGTTGCGGTTGCGGTTGGGATTGCGTGGGGGTGTGTCTCCGGAAGTACTAATTAGTACCTAGGTAAGGTACCTACCAGTAGACGACAGGGCGGGCAGTGTAGTGCTTTAGGACCCCTACAACTTGAACATGCTACTAAGGTGGGTCATAAACCTGACCACGACCGTAACGGCGCTTATCAGGCGCTCTCAGTCAATCAGTCAGTCAACAGTATGAAGTCGACCCTATCAACTCTCCAGATCCTCCAGCGGAAAATTTATGACGGACTTCGCTCTTCTGTCGAAACGAAAGAAAGAAAAAAAAAAGATACCAACGAAACGGAGGTGAGTCCAATTGAGTAAATTCATTGGCTTTCTTCCATCGTAACATGGAGCATGCCGCTACCCATCGTCTCAGACACTGGGCAGTTGGCGTTCAGACACACAAGAGGCGGTCCCCAACGACAGCCTACCGGATTCGCACCGTCCAAAACGCCAGCGTGACACAAGTGACGGGCGCACAAGTGTCATCTCCAACTACTACAACTTCCCTACGTCTGTGCTCTTTATCCTGTACGATCATTATCTGGTATTCAAAATCATCCTCTCGTCACAAGGACTATGGGAAGATGATGGCTCCCGGCTGATCCATATATATCCCGCCATAAGTATAGACTACTAGTAGCGAATAACCATGATGGATCACGACTTGTTCTCACTGAGCAAGTCTTGTACTCTCTTCACCTTTTCCTCCGCCGTCTGGCTCTTGTCCGTCCTCGTCCCCACTCTCATGGACGTCTGCACTCTCACTGTGCCATTGTCGTGCACCGCAGCCGTAGCCTTGCCAATTGCCGCAAAGACATCATCCCAGCTGCCCTCTGTCGTTTTCAATATGCTCTCCTCATCAGCATCAAAAGTCCCCATTCAAAAGATCTCGACGCCAGACAAGATGTAGTAGAGAAACAAGATGAAGAAAAACTCACCGACCGTGGTGCCCGCCGAGTGCATTGTGTACTTCAACCCGCTGGCCTGGAGGACCCTTTGCACGGCCGCAACCTCGTTAGCCACAGACACGGAACCCGTGCCGATCTTGTAAGAAACACCGTTAGCGAGAATTACAGATACAGAAGCTTTGCTTCTCAGAAAAGCAAATATTGGGCTGAGAAGTGGAGCGATATGTACCGGAACAAGGCAAAAGTCCGCGTAACAGGACGCCGGAGTCGCCATCGTCTTGTAATCCATTGCTGCCGTGGTGAAGGTCCTGATCGACCCGCGAGGTAGCTGGCGGGGAATCCTTAGCATCGGTACCTTGCCTGCTTCAGACTGCCTTTTTTTTCACAAGCTAAATTTGGAGATGAGACTTCGCAGGTTTTGGAAGGAAGGAAAGGCTCCTATATAAATTTATGATTGTACGTGATCTAGTAATGATTACGTTACAGGAAAGGGAGCTTAGGCAGGAGCTGCCCTCACGCACTTGAGCTACCCTGCAATCCACCACCTCCCGATGGTCGTAAGGCTTAGGGTTGCGGTCACAACCCAAACTAACCCTGATCATACCTGTCTACGAACCATGGGCTCTGATCAAGGCAATGACTCGAAGCCATCCTAGACCTAGTGGGCGTATGTAAATTTATGAGGGAAAGGGGCAGTCGTGCAAATTGGAGAAATTCATACCCATGATCGAACATGCTGGACGATATTTCCTTCCTTATTTGTTCGCAGATCCTCTACACATATTGAGTTTCGCGATCATCCATCGAATTCCACGCTGTTTGATTCAATTCGAGTATGTAAAATACGTTACACTAATACGCTGGGCCAGGACTATGATACGAGACTGACTCCCTCACAACATCTTCACCGACATCTTGTTGAAAGTCTGTTCCAATCACTGCCTCTCCTTCTACCAGGGGCAGGCCACGGAAGCTCCAAAGAGGGATGTATTCCTCATGGTGATCTGTCTGCCATGATCGCGTCATCATCACTCTGTGAGGTCTTGAGAAACGTGTTCCTGAAGGCCAGGCATCGAGAGTCTTGAAGGTACGCAGGTACACGCGCCCACCTGGACACACCAGGAGGGGGAGAGCTGATCTCTTCGAGACGCTTGAAATTACCCAGAAGAATGGAACCGGTACCCGGCGGTACCTCGGTACCCAGCAGGTCCTCGAACTCTTGCTTTCCAGGCGTGTTCAGGCCGATCATGGACTGAAGTATCCTGAGCGTGTCGTACTGTATGTCCATCACGCCGAGATACCCCAGCTTGCCAACGCCAACCATGGCAAGAGCAGCAGACGTCTCCAGCGTATCGTCAGTGTGGTCCAGCCACGGCGTCGCTTGGTACTTGTCAATCATATCGCTGGCCAACGTGCAGACTGCTTGCTCCGAAGGTACATCCCCGATGATCAGCGCGCGCTGCCTGACGACCAGCGGCAGCTTGTTCCACAACCTGGGGGTTATGCATATGTTTTTCCTATGGAGCCCCAACGTCGTGCTTGAGAGGTATCTGGCTGGTGACCAGGGGACCTTGGCCGTGCGAAACAGGGACGCGATGCCGTTCCTCCCCGGACGCCGGAGCAGGAACTGGCCCGCGCAAACGACCGTCCCGCCGGCGCGCATGTACTGCGCGAGCTCCTCCCAGATGGGACTCTCGGCCTCTTGTTCCGGCGACTTGTCGTCCAGAAGTATGACGGCCCTGGCTAGAGGTTTGTGTCTGATGTAGGCGCGGAGGACCAGCGAGTTTTGGATATCGACCACGTCAGCCCCAACCATTTCAAAGCATCGCATGAGCTTTTCGTAGTCTTGGCAGTACTCTGCGCTTTTTCGGAGGCAGGGCGCCAGGAAGAGGACTTGTGGCTTTGGTACGACCGCTGCCGTCATGGAGAACCGTCTAGGCTATTCGACCGGTACCCTGTGTAGTCTAGTAGTGAGTAGCGATACCCTTCGGACCCTTCTCTCGGCGTGACGAACAACCTTACGGCAGCCACTTCAAGCTCGGTGGCAGATGATGTTGATGACCAGTTGCGATGGTTGTTGGCTGACATCCTGTGGGAGGTGAGTGTCTACAGCTGAGAGACTCGATTCTTTATTGGCGTGTTGCAAACCTACGCTGCTATATAGTCTCTTAGTGTCCAAGTAGGGGAGCCCGCTGGCGAGTTAAGAGGCATTTTTGCTCCTGGTGTTCGCTGACAATAATGATGATACTTAGAAGCTCGGAATTCAAGGTAATATCGCCTGCATGGAGGAGGATAATCAGGTCGAATGGGTCTTGCAAACACGATTTGAACGGAATCGTGTATATCGTCTAGATCTTGGTGAAAACGCACTTGCCGCCTTGTTATTATACTAGATTTGCCACTTCCTTAGATAGCCGTTGAACCAGACGAGAAGGTGGGACTGACGGGCATGATAGGGGCATGATGGGGCAGTGATGAAAGTAGCAAATTAGATGAAGGCAGGCAATGGCAACTGACTGGCGTTGTTGCTTCGTCAAAGGAGCTTGCAGCAGTGTGCGAGAGACACAGTATTCAAATTCATCATCTTTAGTTGCCGTGCAACTGCTAGTAGTAGTACTACAGCAGCCCTCAAGTCTTTCACTACGTCTCGAAATTGCACGGGGAGTAGAAACTAGTTTTCCAGAACTTATGTCTTCATTTTTGTGCCGTAGAAAACGGCCTAGTCTATCCTAAATTCTAGTCCAGTCGATATGATCCATGTCATAGATTTCCCTACAGAAGTGGCTTCCTTATAGGCCATCCGTAGTCCGTTTTGTGACCAAAATGTCCAATGCATCTGATGCGGCGGCCAACCAATCTTATTGTGCCTCAAAAAATCAACGCCTCGCTATGCTTGCTATTAAAAAAGAGAATAATGATAAGATTTGAGACCCGAGAAAGAGCAAACAAATAGCAAAAGTCTACCTCCCTCGCTAGACGAGCAGCATCAGCCCAGAAATGGCGGCTACCAAAGCGCCTGCGGCCATGTTGCCACTGTTGCGACCACCGGAGTTACTGGCGGTCTCCGCAGGCGGGTCCTCGCGGCCCTCGGCACTGGAGACCTGGTTCATGCTGTCGACGGCGGCAAGGGGGTCCTCCTCGCTCCAAAAGTCAATGAGGACAAAGTTGGGCCGCTTGCTCCAATCGTCGCGGCACTCCTGCAGATGCTTGCCCAGGTTGCCGTCTTGGGAGGTTCCGGCGCTGTTGACGGTTTTGATGTTCTCGACGTCGGGAACACTGAAATCCCCGATGCCAGAGTACGCGAAGTGGTTGACCATGCTGAGGTAGCCCTCGGACAGGGCGGTGGTGCCACCGGCCATGCTGTCGGAGAAGCGAGTGGGACGATCGACGGTGCAGTTGAAGCCGGTGAGGTCCGAAACGTCAAAGTGGGTTTCGAAGACGTGGTCAAACTCGGGCAGGATGCCGGGAGCGTTGGAGTCGTTCTCGGTGTTGGTGGAGAAGGTAACGAGACGAGTGTTATCGTCAATCATCTTCTGTAGCGTCGGCCACTCGCTCCCCTCGCCAGTGCCGCTCGACTGCGGAGCGTACATCTTGTCGGCGATACCGGCAGACTCGTAGGCGGACTGGAACTCGGAGGCGGTGGCACGGCCGCCATTGACGATGATGATGGTGACAACATCATTGGGGTTATCCTCCATCCAATTGTTGATGTTCGACAGCCAGTTCTGTAGCGGACCGGCATCCAGGAGCTCGCAAGAGCTGTGACATAGTTGGATACCGCCATTCGGCCCCTCGTGGGTCTGAACTTGCAGTAAACGCAGGCCGGCATCGAGAGCGACGGTGGCGTTGAAGTACTGGTTGCCGGAGATGGAGTCGTTTGTGCTCTCGTCACGCAGGGCGTACGAGTTGTGAGCGCCTAGGTAGGTCACCTCGCTGAATTTGCGGCTGCAGAGTTTCGGAGAGTTGTTGCAAGCCGAGCCACCGCTGCCACCACTGCTGCTACCTCCGTTGCCGTTGCTATTTTGGGGCAAGGCGCTGGCAGAAGCTACCAGACCTCCCAGGAGGGCGATCGATGATCGCAGAGGTGAAGTCCACATGGTTAGAGTGTATGTCGAGTTTGGTATGTAGTGGTAGAAAGATCGATGAACGAGGTCGTGATAGTTGAAGATATGATTCCAAAAATCCCGGCTCGTCGATATCCAAAAAAAGATTGGAGCGACGCGTGGTATTCACTGTCTCAAGCGAAGGGGTCTTTTATGAGCAGACGGAATGAGGACAAAACCGATAAAACCTATCAATGTCTTATGATAACGATGACGAAAGACAAAGAGGTTGGGATAGGTTAGGTTAGTGAAGGACAAGGAAAAGGAAACCTTGGCAAGAAAATGATGAAGCGAATGAGTTAAACAGTGGAGAGGAGAAACGGGTGGAAAGGTTAGAACGAGAGAAGAGTTAAGGGCCAGCCTCGTAGTTTTTAAGAAGATGGCGATGCGATGTGATGCAAGAGGGAAAAAGAAGAAAAAAAAAGATGTGCAAGAAAGCGTGGTTGGTTGTGCGGAACATAATACACGGAGTATCAGAACAACCGTGACGCCAACGATTAGACGAAGACCGTATCCGTGGGTACTAGATTCCTACTAGTGCCTGTATGGAGTACTGTAGTTCAGGCCTGGCGGTTAGGATGGTGGACCATGAAGTGACCCGTGGGTGGTTGTGGTGGGTTGGAGGCTGCGCCTCGCTGCCGGGATGATACGTCAGGTAGTGGGTCCTAGGGGCGGTCCCCATGCTGCTCCGCTGGTCCCCTTGTTAGGTCCCCTGTATGATCTTCCGTAACGCCCTGCAGAGCCTGAAAGAACCCTTTTGGGGCTCTGCCTTTGTCCGTGGAGCGTCAATGACAGCCTATCACCACCAACCTCCTGAGGCACTCGTCCAGCCCCCTGAAACCGGTCTGCCTTCACAATCCCTCACATCCCTCACATCCCTTACAGCTCTCCCATATCCGTACCCATTCTCATCCCAGCTGATTGACAGGCGGCCTCAAGCGCTGGCGGCTGCACCTGTAGAGCACCCATCATTCCAGCGCGCACTGGCAAGTGGCCTCTGGTGACCGCTCAAACGGTCCAGGTCAGAGGACTTGGCAGCGGCTGCGTTGGGCGTCTCGCCTTGAGTCCTCCTTCGTTCATCACGGTCTATTCGGGAAGTGTTGATGCAAAGGCCTAAGATGCAAGCGGCAATGTCGCCCCTTGAATCATGGACACGTGCCAAGGCATCATGGTATCAGTCTAGACTCTGGACTGACTAGTACGAGTACTTGCACAAGTAGACGCGTACGCGTACGCATAGAATAATAGTAGACGATTCAAGTAGGGAAGGCACCGAGCACATACCTAGTACACAAGAGCTCGTATGATCATTATGACTTCAAACCGCAGCAGAATAAGGTGCTAACTATGGAGTATTAGACTAGTAGTAGATGTATTAGCAGGGGAGGTATCCATGGAAGAAAATGTGCAAAGGCTCAACAAGCTTCGCCTGGCTTCAGGGGTGTGTCCTGAGCTAGTCCGTAACAGGAAAAATGTCTTCTCGGCACGTATACGGGGGCAGTGCCGGGTGGCGATCATCCAGACTCAGAGCCTGAGTCTAACCAGAATACGAGCCCGCCCGCGCAGCCCAACAGCCCGGCGCCAGAAGCTTCTCCTACACCTTACGGAGTACAACTTACAACTAAGGTACCTTATGTACATACAGTAAGTACTCCAGAGAGGCTTCTATTTTTATCCCTGCAACTTTCTGCTTTTGCGCATCTTCTTCATTTTCCATCGATTCCCAGTGCGTTGTCGTCCACTGAGTTATGTTTCAACGCCCCGTGCCCTCTACATATACACATCAATTAATTACATGGGATGGACGCAGTCCCGTGAGTTCGAGACGTTATTGATTTATGGCACGACATACGGATACAAGTACTCACCTCCCCGTAATTGGACCGCCGGCTTCGTATTCGAGGCGGAGCCGAACAAGGTACACATGGTCTTCACTCGAGTCTGGAAATTCTCCGAGTCCATTTTCGAGTATACGTATAATACGGAGTACAAGGAAAAGTCCACAGACAACAACAAGCACCGTGACGCCGTCCACGCTGGCCAAGCGTACCGCGCCTCGCCCACCGATGCTAACCACCATGCACTCGCCTGTATACACTGGGCTCATACCTTGGGCAAAGATACATCAGTATTTACTTGTCTAGTGCTTCACCACATCAGCCTTTTCAACTTGTCGAATTGATTGACTCACAGTCTTATTCCAAAGTATCGATGACCGACTGCATCCCAGTCCCTACCCAACCGCTACTCCGTCCCATTACATCGTCATCCGGAGTAAAACTCATTACCCTCCGTCCCCTACCGCTCTGACCGTCATCACTAATCTTACCGCGGGCCTCATCCCTCCAAGCGGCCCGAGTTTGGATGAGGACCACTTTGCGTCTTTCTTTCCTGTCGTCTGTTCTCATCATCTCATGAGAAATGGGTTACCCGCGATGATCCCGTGCTTGCCACAGCGTATCTGTTGTACGAAGTAGTATCGACCGTAATTACGTGCACATTTTGCATAAGAAAAAGGCTTCGCCTCCCCGCCGATGACCGCAGTGCTCGGCAGGTTCCTAGATAGATCACGCCGGATGTAAGCCCGCATGTATCGGTTGCTGCAACACGCGTATGGTCACCAATGAGCTACGATCTACTCCGTACGAGTATGTCTAGATGCGATAAGCGTAGCATGCACAACTCCAATACTCCGACACACATATGTCCTTTCCATCAACATTGGTATCAGCGACATGGTGTCCATTTCGAAACGATATGTGCATCAAACTAAACATGCGAATCAACAAGTCGTACTTTTGAAAGTGGCAGTCACTTCTTCGCAACAGTGTTTGCAGCCGTATTCACCATTCTTGCTTATACTAGATTGATATTATTTAGGCTAATCAAGTGCCATGGCCCTGGCCCTATTCTCAGCTATAACTGCTTCTTCCCCCTGGTAAGGCAAGGACAGTAGCGTATACTGCTTGGTGGACATGATGAGTTTAATTCCTAGACTCGTCGTTCATCCCTAGAGGTTTGGGGTCATTTGAGGCTTATGATTACGGTGATTCCCTGACGGTGATGTCCTTCATTCCGGGTCTTCGGCCTTGTTCTCCTCGCCAGCCGCCTTTTCCATCTCTTTCAGCTGTTGCTGTCCTTCTTCAGTAGTCGCGTCAATGATCTGCTCCTCTAGACTAAGAATATTGGCCTAGAATGATTCATCGTTAGCGAGTTTGATCTTCAACATTGATACAATAAAGCGTAGGTTCGTCTCAGAGTCAGGGGGGTGGGTCAGAGGGAGGGGTCCATTATGGCAAAGAAAAAGAAAAAGAAACAGAAGGGAAAGGGACAGGGGGAGCACAAACCTCTCCAAACTTGTTCACGAGCTCCTCCGCATCAGGCACCTTCATGTCTCCCAGCACCTTGTTCACCTCGTCCAGATTCGCCGACTCCAGCGCCTTTCTCATCTCCGGCGCAAAGCCCTCGAATATCTCGCGCGCCTTCTTCACGTCCGCATCGTCGCTATCTGCCGGCGGGATCTGGATGTTGATGACCGTCCCCGGCTCCATGGCATGCAGCTGGATCTGCTCCACCCCGCCTTGCTCCTCCTCCTTGGCTCGCTCCGCGATGATCTCCCGCGACCGGTTGCGGATGCGCAGGTACGTGTCCTTCACGTCATTGTAGAACACCTCCTGCGCCTTGTGGTCCTTGGTCGTGATGCGCTTGAAGAAGAGTCCCACGCCGTCGCGGCCCAGCGAGCGGCAGTACTGCAGCAGCAACGCCTGGTGCACGCACTGCCGAGCGTAGTCGTCCTTCTTCTCCAGCGCCGCGTCAAACGCCATGACCAGGATGCCGTCCGTCTCGCGCTCCGACAGGATGTGCGGGTTCTGGGCGATGAACTGCGCGCTCGAGGCGTAGTCGGATGCCTTGATCTGCGCAAACTTCTTGCCCTCCGGTGACGCCTCAATCTCCTCGTCACCGCCGGTTGAAGCCGATGCCGCGGGACCCTTGCCGGTGGAGGCGTCAAAGTTGGGGTTCAGCAGCTCTACTTGCGTTGAAGGGCTCGCCTTTCCCCCCTCTTCTCCTTCCTTCTTGTCCCCAGGCGCCGACTTGGACACGTGCGAGCTGTCAAAGCCCGTGCGATACGCCTCGCTGGTAATCTTCTTGCCGCCCGCCTTCTCCAGCTCCGCCAGCTTCTTCTCCAGCTCGCCTTGTAGATCCTTCACCTTGTCCTCGTGGCCCTGCACCTCCTCCAGCATAGCCGCGTACCGGTCGTCCGGCTTCTTCTCGTCCAGCGCCTTATTGACCTGGTCCAGCAG
This sequence comes from Ramularia coccinea, assembly GCA_013461505.1. Classification (NCBI taxonomy): domain Eukaryota; kingdom Fungi; phylum Ascomycota; class Dothideomycetes; order Mycosphaerellales; family Mycosphaerellaceae; genus Ramularia; species Ramularia coccinea. The sequence continues at coordinate 4,110,451 of JABNMW010000001.1, read as the reverse complement.
CGTGGCCATCATCTTGGAGTACGTCGGCATGTCGTCCGTCTCGGCCCCGTGGACGCCTTCGGGCCTCGGCGGCGGCTTGTCGTTCTCCGGTCGTCCCGCCGACTCCATGACGGCCTGGAAAGCCACCTCGCCCGGGTTGCGGCTGGCCGCCTCATGCTGGTGGGATCGGAGGGCGGCGAGGAGGGACGAGATGCGCTTCAGCAAGCCGTCGTTGATGATGCGCTCGTACTTGAGGGTTTCGATGTGCTGTTTGCGCTGCTCGCGCTCCTGGTGGATCTGGTTCTGCTTTGCGCGGATAAAGGAGCGTTTGTCGACGTTGGGATGGACCTCGATATCGGAGTCATCGCTGAGCTCCAGGTTGTCCTACACGGTGATAATGAGACATATATGTTAGTTGCGTCTTTGGACATTATCGTCTCTGCAGAGGATGCCGAGCTGGAATGTTGTTTTGCGATTCGTCACATACCCATTTGCTGTAGTCGACCGGCATATTGAATCGAGATTCGAGCAGCTCAGCTGCCGGTGGACTTGATGGTCGAGCTTCGAATTTCGAGTTTAAGCAAGAATGTCAAGATGGGGGAATTATGGCTTGCTAGTGTTTGCTAGGTGTTGAATGAGAGAAGAAAGTCTTTGAACCTTTTGTTAAAATACCCCGACCTGTTGGATATGCAGATCTGTTGGCTTTCAGCTCGAGTTGAAGGGATTAAATTACATGGAATCTTCTGGATCAGAGCTTTGGCTGGGTCGCGGTTTGCTTTGGAGTTGCTCGGATTGGCGGGGTATATTTATTTCACTGTGCTGCTGCTGCGCTGCTGTTGTCTGTACCCCACCCACGTCACCGTTAACGTTTGTCACAGTCAACGCTGACCCTAACCCTGACCCGGGGTAGAACGAGTCTGCTTTACAACGTAGTCGATGATGAGTTGATATCTCACCATCTGCCTGTGATAGAAGAAAGGTTGGCTTAAGGGGGAGACCACCACCGTGCATGAGCATCAATATTTCAGCCATATATAACAAGGTATGAAACAAACGATCGCAGCCAAACCACGTTTCCATTTGCTAATAATGCTCTTAAGTCTGTTCAAGCCTCCACCGGAACGCCCCAAATTGATTCATTCCTTCACTCCTATTTTCCAATAAGGTATTCGTGATCAAATATTGTACAACCAGATCTCATGAGTATTCTGTTCCCATATCGTCTGGGCTAATCCCAACCATCGTACATGAAATTGGCCCTCCATGTGTCCCTTCCAAGGAACCACACGAGGCCAATGAATAAGACAAATAATCCCTGACCTTGCGCTCCTATACTATATAATACCCTTGGGTTTATGTCTTTTGTTTCCAATTTTCTGTTCCCTAACCATCTCCTCTTGTTGTCTTAGGTGATGGTTTTCATGAAGTCATCCAAGTCGAAGCTCTCCTCGTATTGTTTGTTATCCCAGAGCTCACCGAGGTCGTCAAGCCAGGGCTTCTTACCCGGCTGCTTCAGAACGTCTCCGGTCTCAAGATCAACCATGTCCTCTTCTCGCCCGTCAATGTCGCCATCCTTCTTGGGCTTATCTGTTATGAGGTTGGGACCAGTGTCGCCTAGGCTGAATAAGTCGAGGATTTGATCAGTGTCCATTGTTGATAGACCTGCATTCTGCTGGTTGACGACAGTGGAAGCGACGTCAATCTTGAATCGCTGCAGGTTGAGAATCTTCTCCTCCAGCGTTCCGCGGGTGATGAGGCGGTAGACATTGACCACCTTCTTCTGTCCAATACGGTGAGCACGGTCCATAGCTTGCATGTCTCGCTGGGGATTCCAATCGTGCTCCACGAAAATGACCGTGTCCGCACCCGTCAAGTTGAGCCCCAGACCTCCCACACTGGTGGTAAGAAGCAACACATCGTACGAGGGATCGCTGTTGAACTTGTTGACAATGTCTTGTCTCTTATTCGCCTCGACCGAACCATCAAGTCGAAGATGCGACACCGACGGCAGCAGGTTCTTGAGCACCGTGTTCTGCACCATATCCAACATCTCCTTCATCTGGCAGAAAATCAGAGCTCGATGGGGCTTGATAGGCTGATAAAGGGGGTCGTTGGAATCACCCCCCTCTACACCTATACCGCAGTCCACTAACAGGTCCCTCAGCGCCGTGAGCTTCGGCGCGTGCGCGGGATCCTCAATGGAAGTGCCTTCTTTCTGGAGGATGCGCTGCGTTTGCTCATACATTCCGTTATCTGGCTTCATGACAAGCGCAGGAGAGTTGCACAGCTTGCGCATGTATTGCAGGGCCTGGAAGATATGCTGCTTCGCCGCCTTGTCCTCGCGGCCCGCCTCATCCTGGATCTGCTTGCCCTGCTTCTTCGTGAAGTCGTCGAACAACTTCTTCTGAAGGTCACTCAAGTCGCAGTAGTAGTTCTGCAAGATCTTTGGCGGGAGGTCGTTGAGAACCTCCTCCTTCAGGCGACGCAGCAAGAACGGCAGGACTTGTTTATGCAGAGCTTCGATGGCAATCGCACCAGCCTCCTGCTCCTTCGAGGACGCCTTGCCAAATCGGCTGGCGGCGATGGGCTTTGCAAAACGGTCCAAGAACACCTTTTCAGCCCCCAAGAAGCCTGGCATCAGGAAGTCGAACAAAGACCAGAGCTCCAGCACATTGTTTTGAATCGGCGTGCCGGTGAGGATCAATCGGTGGTTACTGGCTAGGGACTTTACAGCTTGCGTGATTTTCGCCTTTGGATTCTTGATCAGGTGGCCCTCATCAAGCACAATATAGTTCCAATTGTGCTGGCTCAGAATTGCTCCATCGTTCCGGCAAACATCGTAAGAAGTCACCACAATATCCGTTTCCCCTAGCTTCTCTCGCATGAGCTTGCGTTCGTTGGGCGGGCCAACATAGGCCGTCACACTGAGGAATGGGGCGTAGGTCTTAATCTCTTGCTGCCAGTGACCCGACAGTGTCGGCGGACAGACAATCAGAGACGGCAGTCTCCGGGAGTCGGGAGCTTTGGTCTTGGCAAATTCTTCTGCTCTGTTGTGATGGTCACTGGCGACAATGCAAATCGTCTGCAACGTCTTACCCAAGCCCATGTCGTCGCAAAGAATGCCATGAAGGTGGTATTTGTTGAGGAAGTTCAGCCAATTCACGCCATCTTGCTGGTACGATCGGAGTTCTGCCTTGATAGCAACGGGGATTTCGAATGGCTCAATCTTCTTGGGATCGAGCAGTTGGCCAATGAACGCCCTTTCGCGGTCTCGTCCCTTCAGAAGCTCTTCGGAGAGACCAGGTGGGTCGGGGATGCCAGCTTCCAAAGGCACCAATTTGACCAGAGTGGCAAAGGATGTTGTGGAGATGAGGCGGATGTCGTTGTCAGAGTCACTCATTCGCCCAAGGACGGGGACGATGAGGAAGATGACATAAGGCAGTATGCCGTCTCCCATTACTGAAATCAAATGGTAGATGGCCTCGATTACGCCCTGGCGGTGATGGAGATCCACGGGATTGCTGATCGATGGGAGCACCTTCTCCACCAGAGCCGTCATGCCCTCCACGGTGATGACACTACAGATTGTTGCCAGGCACTTGGCTGCCATATAGCGAAAGACAGATAGCTCCGAGAGCAAGGCTTTGATCACTATGGGCAACATCCGCATGACAAATGAATGCAGCGCAGGATCCAGCGTCGGGGTCATAGTCCTGATGACGGACATGGCATCAATGATTTCCTGTCCCAAAGGTTGCCCACCATCCTTGGCTTCGGCGGGTAGGGTGTCACCGCTGAAAGCCTTGACGAGAGGCTCCTCCATAAATGTCTGCAGCTTGGGCACCTTTTCCAAGAGCTTGTCGCCGTAAATCTTGGAGAGGATTTCGAGGGCCTCCTTGGCGCCTCGGCGAGTCACACGAGCTGCCTTGCTTTTCCGAGCCCACTCGGCGGGGTCGCCGTGATCACGTCGGTCCTCTTCGTTCTGCATAGAAAGAATACAGTCCGTTTTCTTGAAGTTGTCAGGGAATTCCGGCGTCTCCGCAATTTCAACACACGAGAATTTGACCAGGTTAGCAACCACTTTATCGGCAGGGCCTCGCTTCCCAAGTTCGGTGTACAACTGGACCAGTTTTGCAATTGTGGTGGCCGAACGACTTTGGAGCTCTTGATTTTCCTCCAGCTTCACAGAATCCATGACACTCTTGATGAGAGGACTCGGCTTCTTTGGCAACTGCTCCATGCTGATCAAAGCACAAGCCGCACCAGCCTTGACACGAACATCTCGCGTGAGTTTGACAGTCTCGGCATCTTTAATGGCTGCCCTGGCGGCGCGACGAGCTTCATCTAGCTGATCTGTCGCAATGAGACGCTGCCCTGGCGGCATGGCACTCTTCAACTTGTCGAAATCTCCCTCAACGCATTTCTCAGCTGTGGCGATAGAGAATGCGCTTGGTCCCGCCTCGGGTTCTCCCTGGACCACCACTGGAAGGACCGGAAGCTTACTTTGAGATACCTTGCCATGGTCACGGAAGAGGTTGAGGAGCTGCTGACATTGAGTTCTGGCTCGCTGCACGTAGCTGACGAGGTCTCTGTAGGCTGAGGGTCTTTCGCCCTCGGTGATGCTTTGCAGCTGCTCCAGGTAGCGAGTGGGGTCCCCTGAGCCTTGACTTCGACCGGCGTACTCGTCGACAACCATACACGCGCTAAGCTGAGAAGAGGAGAACCCGGACGAAAAGCCAGGAATAAGAACAGCATCGTATTGATCGAGTGTGTCTTTCGGAACCGAAGCCATGATAAAGCCCATGGCCTTGGCTGCGGCAACGCGCGAACGGATAAGGACATCCATACCCACAAGATCAACATCGCCTTGCATCATATGACCATCAACATCGTGCGTCAGGCTCGTGGTTGGCGCGTCCTCTATCTTAGCTGACTTGCGCCGGCGCTTCGGTGCCCTATTATCGGCGATATCGGGGGATGAGGCCTTTCGCGGAGTGTGCTGGACAACACCCGGCATCGAATATGTACCGCCCGACGGCTTCTGGAAAAGGGCTGGGTTCATCGGTATCGGGTTGCGTGAGATACCGATCGGGTGTAAAGTGAGCTGCATAAGCGGCTCGACATGGGCCGCAAACTCATCCGCCAAGACGACTGGGTCCTTGCTCAAGTTCCGAACGAGAGCTTCCCACAGTTCCAACGACGTTGCGAGGGTCTCCCTGTCGCGCTCGACGAGGATGTTCTGGAACACGAGTCGTAGGATCCTGCCATTTAGCCAACCCTGCGAGGTACTGCCATCGAGCTTGGCAAATGTCGACAGGGCTTTCAGGACGGCAAGACGGACGGATGTAATAGTGTGTCGTAAGAATGGGTAGAGGCGGGGGACCAGAAGTGTGAACGAGCGTTGGTCGTCCTGAGCTGCCGTTGCCTTCATAGCCTCGAGTACTTCAGGGAAGCTGCACAAAGTAGCTAGAAGATCCATAATCCGACCAGTACTCGCACTAAGGTCGTCGCCCAGATTCAGTAGACTCTCCCAAACAATGTGAATGAGCCCTTCCAGTGCGTTCGGCCGCATGGTGATAAACTCCTTGGCCATAGGGATAAGTGTGGCGGCGCTGACGGAGCGTACATCATCATCAAAGTCGCCGAGTCCCTTCATAACGCCTTTCACCACCCCATCGATCATATCGTTATCTTCCAGGAGGAGGTCTTTCCGCACCGCAACGACATACCGCAGACCGACCATGCCACCATGTCCAACAGCCCAAACAGGTCTTTCCAGGGTCAGGTCATCCTGCATGACCATGCGGTATAGAACGCGGTAGACTTTGTGCACCGACTGCGGCGACAGATGGATGAGGACTGAGCCAAGCGACTGTCCAATAGTCTCTCTGATAGGTGCGACTGAAGTGTCTGAGCTGTAGTCGGTGAAGCGGTCCAGCATGAGAACACAGCAAAGCCGACAAGCGAGATCATCCAGCCACGCTCGGTTGAGAGTGTTGTTCTCTGCATAAGTCTTGTTCGACATCCTGCCGGCACCTGCGCCATGAACCCTGATCAGCTCTCTCAAGCCCATCGCGGCTCCGTGGCGAGTTTCCCATGCCGGATCGAAAAGATCGACCTTGAGGAAATCACAGAGGCGCTCGTAGGGCCATTCTTGTCCATCTTTGGTGTCGTCTCCAGCCTCCAGCTCGGACTTTATCGGAATGATGGGGCCTTTAAATTCGCTGACAACTTTCGAGTCCTCGTCGACATCAGTAGGGCGGTCCAGGTTGAAATAGTCGTTCACCTTGCCGTTCTTTTTAGAGTCGGTCTCGGTCATCTGAGTGTCCTCTCCACCCAGACCTTCTGAGCCGGCCGTGCCGGAGCGTCTCAGTGACAGATCGCCGAATCCGCTTTTACCCTGAGAAGCCTTCATTGCTTCTCTTTTCCGCTTGCGCCGGAGGACATTAAGTACTCTTGAGCTCACCTGCGACTCCTCGCCCGTCTGTTTACTTGACAAGCTGTCGCTGCGCTCCAAGCCATTGCCACCATTGTTCGCATCGTGCGGTGTCATGGGGTCCGCCTGAGATTCGCTGACAATGGGCACCTCTTCATCCTCGAACTTGCGGCCAAGAAAGCCGAGTCTTCCCTTCAAAGTCTTCTTCTGATGATCCAGGCGCGCTTGAGGATCCAAAGCAGCTAGGCTGTATTCGATGTTCCCACCACGTAGCAGCTCGCGGCCATAATTGAGAACCAAGTCGACATCGAGGGCGTCAAGCTTGAAGATGTCATCCTCAGGAAGAGCAACTTCCTGATCCTCTTCCTTCTTGACATCGCCATTTTCTGTCTCGGTCTTCTCCTTCTCTAGCGCCTCGGCATTTGTGTCTATTGACTCAGTCTTCGCAGCTTCAGCGGCCTCGGCATTTGGTTCATGCAAGGGAGCATTTTCCGCAATCTTCCCGATTGCTTTCGCAGCTGTACTCCGTGTCTCCCAATCTTTGTGACGTAGATAAGGAACGACGCGGGACAACAGGTTGAATAATTCATCTGGATGTTGCTTTTGCCAGTCGGCGAGCTGTTGGACAGCAGTATCGCGAATGAGACGCGTGCTTCCAGTTTCCAAGATCCTAAACCACGCGTCAGAATTTAAAAAAAAAAAAAAAAAAAAAAAAATTTAAGGTGGAAAGTCGAGGTTAAAAGTCAAAAGTGACAGAAAGCTCTCATAAAATTTCAGGAGGCCACGACCGTAAAATTCAGCTCGGCTTCGTGGTTTGCAAAGCTCAGTGAGGCCAGGGGATGGATGAGCTACTTACGTCACTAGACGATCGAGTCTGCCCGGTCGTTGGTTAGCAAAAGGTTCCCATAAAGTGCGTATCAAGGAAGATAGAAGTAATTACCGGGAAGCCATTGTGATATTATGATGATAGCATCCGCCTGAAGAATGACCTTGACATGACCGTCATCCGCACTGCCATAGTTAGCAACCGTTGAGCTTCAAGTTAAGGTGCAAAGGTACGAATGTCTGCCGTGTGAGCGTGGCGATATGGTCTGGATGTCAAAAGCAGGGTGTCGTGGGTATAAAGCCTCATTTCCTCATGATAGGTCCAGTCAGATGGGCTGGTTGGTTACGCAATGCAAGCCAACGAATATGGCGGCCTAAGTCGAAGCCTTGAGGCTGAAGGCTGAAGGCTGACGGCTGACATGCATATGTGCAGATAGATAGATGGTGGTGACTTGTTCAACCAAGATGAACGTCGGGGGGGAAGCAGCAGGGCAATGATAGGTGCAAATTGAATGGAAATAGGCAGAAAATAACTGATTATAGCACTATCCAGTTTGGGTTTACTCACGTTCAAGTTGTGAAGAAGACTTCAAGTTGTGTGCAGAGTCTCACCAGAAGTGCAAGTGGGTCCTCCTACCTCAAAGGAATATTTCAACACCCACGATGTTGCACTGAAAGTTGATGAAAGGTATGAAGAAAAGTTACTGGAAAGGTAACATTCTATCACCAGAGAATTGTTCTCAATGATGAAGAACAGTGGTGGCCGTGAGAATGCAATCACAGCCAGCAGGCTTGCGATGAAAGATATCTCGCGGCGTTGATGAGGATGATGGAGCCTCGAGCCGATGATGAGATGTGGCTGAAAATGCACGCGGGTGAAGTGACTTCAAGGCACTCTCGCTCGTCTTCGGTGGTGAATTTGGCGGGAAGACTACTGTGCTGTTGGGGTTCCTTGGGTCTGGAGCACTGAGGGCGCCGGTGGCTGGCGGAGTGTGGCTGATGGAGTGTGGCGTGAGCTCCAGGCGCAACGTGAAGTGAGGTGAGGAAAAGTGGTTTCGTGGATGATCGGGGGTGCAGGAGCAAGCAAGCGACAGCGACAGGTAGGCGCGTGGGCTGGGAAAAAATCGGGTGGAGGGCTGGCCGGGCCTTGTATACGATGTAGGCATGTATTTTTATACACGCGGCGCGGGCGCGGTGCTGCACGCCCACACTCCATCCGTGGCCTTCGATTCGCCTAATTTCCGTCTTTGCCTTTTGGCTAGGGGCTGGCTTGGGCTTGGGTTTGGGCTTGCGCTTGGGGGGGAGGGACCCAGTAATTAGCTCTGGCAGCCTGGAAGCTCAGTGGTGGACGGGGGGCCCTTGCGCCTCGACACATGCCCAAGGAGGGTGCGGCTCGCTGCTGGGTACAGTGCACACCTCAGCGTCGGCTCCCGTGCAAGTACTCCAGTACCCCAGTCCTTTGCAAGCTGAGGTGAGCTTTTGGTATGATGTGCAAAGTAAGGTCAGGTACCGAATCGCACTAGGGTACCTTTGGTAAGGTGCCTCCACGGAGCCGTTTTACTCCCACCAACATGTGCTATTCTTACTTGCAGACCTGACCGCAAACAACAAGCTGATTTCTTTCTGTCTTGCCCTGTCAGATGTCGTTACGGGGGCTTTGACCTGATTCCCTCACTCTTCAGATGAATAAGTGACCCAGATGAATACCATTCCTATTACCAGTAGTACAGTAACACTATATTACTACGACTACTACTAGTCTAGTATCACATATTGCTTTTTGTTTGCCACTACCGATGTATATTGCTCGCTTTTCCAACATGCACTTCAACAAGATAAAAATCGACAAGCATTTCCCAACAATGGAGCAGAGGCCTCATCTACCTTGGCAATCGCAGGCGCCCGTACCCGTATGTCTCGGCCTGTCATACAACCTGGCTACGTCGATCGGCAGCATTCCGCGCGTATCTATTGACCGGCTTCTGCTAGTGCCTTACGGTCGAGTCCAGAGCGTGTATCGAGGATAGAGGCAAACAAAAGAAAACAGAGTGAATACCATGCCCGCCGTGGACTCGACCAAAAGGTACCTACTGCGAAGTCAATGGTCTGTTGAGGCTCTTCGCCGTGCGGGCGGCATCCCCAGGATTACACCGTGACGCAGCGAAAGCAGCGGGGGACACCAGACAATGGACTCTCCGGATCAGAATATCCAGCCTCACTGGACTTTGTCGACTTGGTGAGGTCCTCAATACCTCGGACCTATCCGACGTGCATGCTAACAAATTCAAATCCGCGCCACAAACACGGCGTAGGCACTGGAGAGTCCGATTATGATGCACAGGCCGCCGATCCTTTGCAGCAAACAAACTGCTTTTCGACTTGCTACCCATCTTCCCGCGCCATGAGTGCTCGCCGTTTGTGCCACCTTTACTCCGTGTCGTGAACATCAATGCACGGATGCAGGCACAACCTTGGGTGCTAGTGGCGTTGAGGCCCTGGATACCTACTACCACTACGGAGTACTACTACAGATACAAGTAGCAGTAATTTATGCAGTGTCGTACAGATACTAATCCAAGCTGATCCTCATCGAAGTCTCGGGAACGGCTTTCCATTCATCCCGTAGCGGCCGGAGATGGGGCTCATCCATCGTTGTGTCTACGGCGGCAGCTGTCACCCGTCTTCTTTGTCCCACCCTTGTCCGCTTGACTCTTGAGCTGCATTGTGCAGCCGATCATGCCAAGCTCGTTGCGTCGATTCAAGATTTGGCTGGTGCGGTGTCTTCCGACAGGGATCGATATTTGCTCCGGGAGCCGCTAAGAATCAAGTGATTTACCAATCTAGCGCTAATGCACATTGAGAGTTGAACTAGTCCCTATACGGAATGGCGTCCTTTAACATTGACGTGAAGCCCACATCGCTGCTGTCCACTTGCCAATCACCCTCTCGTGGAAGAAAGAGTGTCCAATTCTTATGGCTTAGTGTCCGCTCGCCGTTCTGGATGTATGGATGGGAGCATCGTGTGGTTGCGACATTTAGAGAAGCAACCCGTAATTACTACTACTTGTGATATGTAAGAAACTCCCGCCTCAAGTTGATTCGCTGCCCGATGACTAGTGTGTTCACGTACCAAACTCCTCGGCTTCGTTTTGACCATCGCCGGGGCGGCAACGTGTTCTCCGTAGCTCCTACTTTGCACGCCTGGTCCTTCTCGGGGGAAGGGGGGGGGGGGCAGCAGATGGCGTTGCTCGTCTACCGCAATAGCTACCCTGTAGCCTCCTAGGCGAGCTGGTGTGAAGTTGACTTTCCTTCTGTCGCCTTGCATGCTTTTTTGGTCCACGAGTTCTAGTTGCAGCTTGCATGCCATATTACCCTGAGCACTCGTGTATTTTCTTACGTACTGTACCTCGAACTCAGAGAACACGGGGAAGTAGGCCCAAAAGCCTGAGCATAAGTTTGGGACAATGCTGAATTGACGTATCACGGCCCCCACTGCTATATAAATCCAGAACCACTCCGACCCAGTTCCATTTATTGCAAACCACACGGGCAAGGAAGCGTCAAGTGCTAGCTAGCAACTAAGATTTTCAGTTGAGTGCTTGTGCTATACGAGATTAGCCAACGTTGGAAAGGATTACGGCTGCTCTGTGCCTACTGGCGAATCCAGTAGGCAAATGTTGTTAATGTATAGGGTAGGTAAATTGACAAGCTGTGGCACGTGCATCCACAGACCACCGTTCCCCTTTGCGGTTGACCAGCTGGAAGTCTGGTGGGTTGTAGTAATCCTCAGGCATTACTTTCGCCGCGAGCGCGTTTGCAGCCCACCTCTCACTTTAATCGCGGGTAACAACGACGCGTCTTGCTCCTCATTGCGAATACCCACGCTCAACAGAGCGAAGCCAAGTTCCATATCGCATGTTGCGCGTCAGCGCCAGCGCAGAACAGCCATGTATATCAAACAGATCATCATCCAAGGCTTCAAGAGGTGCGTTTGTACTAGCCCCCAGTCGCATGGAGCACCCCGAATTGACATTGCCGCAGCTACAAGGACCAGACCGTCATCGAGCCTTTCTCGCCAAAGACCAACATCATTGTCGGACGCAATGGTTCGGGCAAGAGTAACTTCTTCGGCGCGATTCGCTTCGTTCTTAGCGATGCCTACACGCAGATGAGCCGAGAGGAACGCCAGGGCCTCCTCCACGAGGGTTCTGGCTCGGCCGTCATGTCTGCCTACGTCGAAGTCATTTTTGACAATAGCGACGATCGCTTTCCGACTGGCAACAAGGAGGTTGTGCTGCGACGCACGATTGGCCTGAAGAAGGACGAGTACTCGGTCGATCGTAAAGTTGTTACGAAGAGCGATGTCCTAAACCTGCTGGAAGCTGCTGGTTTTTCGAGATCCAATCCGTACTACATTGTCCCGCAGGGTCGGGTTACAGCCCTCACCAGCATGAAGGAGTCAGACCGACTAAACTTGCTGAAAGAGGTCGCGGGAACCCAGGTGTATGAGGCCAGACGCGCCGAATCCCTCAAGATCATGAACGACACGAACAACAAGCGCGAAAAGATTGACGAGCTACTTGAGTATATCAAGGAGCGACTTAACGAGCTCGAGGAGGAGAAGGAGGAGCTCCGAGGTTATCAGGACCAAGACCGCCAGAGACGTTGCCTCGAGTACGCCTATTACTACAGAGAGCAGGTCACGATTCAGGAGACTTTGGAGGAGATCGATAATGCCCGCCAGGACGGCCTGGATACCACGGACTCCAGCCGGACGGACCTTCTCGAAACTAATCAGGCCATCAATGCGCTTGATGCGGAGATGCACAAGCTGCAGAGGCAAATGGAAGTACTGCAAATCGACCGTCGGCAGTTCGAAGAAGACCGTCGCGACAGTGCGAAGGCCCTAGCCAAGGCGGAGCTGAAAGCCAAGAACCTCAAGGATGGTCAATCCTCCCGTGAGCAGGCCCGCGCGCAGCAAGCAGCTGAACTCGAGTCTGTCAAGACTGAGATGGAAGCCAAAAAGAAGGAGCTGGCCAAAGTCATCCCCGAGTATGACCAGAAGAAGGCAGAGCAGGATGAGATCAAACGCAAATTGGATACCGCGGAAGCCACCCGAGCCAGATTGTTTGCCAAGCAAGGCCATGGTGCCCAGTTCAAGAACAAGCAGGAGCGTGACAAGTTTCTCAGAAACGAGATCGAAAAGCTCGGGAACCTCATCATGGATCAAAAGGCCAACAAGATTGACCAGGACGAGGCAGTTGTACAAATGCAGAATGCGATTGCCCAGACCGAGCAGGACATCTCCGACCTGAGATTGAAGATTTCCAAGTGGGACACGACGGAGCTCGCTGCGGCAGCGACAGACGCGGATGACAATCTCAAGAAGCTCAACGACGATCGCAAGAATCTGCGCCGTGAGGAGGAGAAGCTCAACCTGAATATATCAGAAGCTCGCTCAAAGATGAACCAGGCCGAGAAGACGCTGAGAACCACCATGGACGGCAAGGTTTCTCGTGGTCTGGCCACCATCAGACGGTTGAAGCAGGAAAGAGACATTCCGGGTACCTACGGTACAGTGGCCGACCTTCTTGAGGTCAATGAGGCATATCGTATTGCGGTGGAGCAGACTGCTGGAGCTCGTCTGTTCAACTACGTTGTCGACAACGAGGACACAGCCAAGTACCTGCTCAACAATCTGCAAGATAAGTATGGTGGGCGTGTTACGTGCCTACCGCTGTCCCGTCTTCGTCCGCGCAAAGCCAACATGCCCAAAGCCCACGACGCCGTGCCGCTTCTAAGTAAGATAACCTACGACCCCAAGTACGAGAAGGTTTTTCAACACATTTTTGGCAACACGGTAGTTTGCCCGACTCTGGCGGTGGCTGGTCAGTATTCTCGCAGTCATGGTGTCAACGGTATCACCCCTGACGGAGATACGACCAACCGACGTGGTGTGCTGAGCGGTGGCTATGTCGATCCCAGGTCTTCACGGCTGCAAGCAGTGCGCGCCGCAAATAAGAGCAGAGATGAGTACGAGCAACTGGAGGCCCAGTCTCAAGCCATGCAGCAGCAAATCAACGCCAAAGACCAAGAGATCACGGGCGCCATGTCAGAACTACACAGGGTCAAACAGAGGTATATCCGGGCTAGTGACGGCTTCGAACCTGCCAAATTACAGCTCCACAACTTAGTGAAAGGTTTCGAGAGGCAGAGGCAGGAGCTCGACGATGCTATCAAACGCCGCGACGACGCCGACAAGACCATGGGCTCCTTGCTCCAGGCCCGCGAGGGCTTTGAAGCCGAGCTGCAGTCCGACTTTCGGAAGAGCCTCTCGGCAGCTGAAGAGAAGCAGCTGGAGGATCTCGGCAATGAGACTCAGCAGCTGCAAAAGGAGTGGTACGTTATCAGCCGCACTCGCAGAGAGTTGGAAAACCGAAAGCAGATTCTCGAGAACGATCTACGTCAGAACCTTCAGCTCAAGCTCGATGAGCTTCATGGCCAGGCCTTTGAGGACTCAGCTTCTGGGAGCACGTCAGAGAGCCTCAAGGATGTGCAACGGGAACTCTCAAAGGCGCAGAAATTGGCCAAGTCTGCAGAGGCAGAGCTTCAAGACATCGATGCCAAGACGGACCAGCTGAACCAGCGCATGGAAGAAATTGTCATGGACAAAGCCACTCGTGAGCAGGCACAGGCTGAGCTCAACGCCCGAATTGAGAAGCAGCAGAAACGGGTTGAAAAGAGTCTCGCAAAGAAGAGTATCCTCACAAACCAGCTGGCTGAGGTTGCCAAGAATATTCGAGATCTCGGCGTCCTTCCGGACGAAGCGTTCGACAAATACGAGAACATGGACACAAAGAGGGTAAGTGCATCGTTGAATAGACAATTCCGAGGAAGTAGCTAACATATCCAAGATCAACTCGAAGCTCAAGAAGGTGAACGAGGCCCTCAAAAAGTACAAGCATGTCAACAAGAAGGCGTTTGAGCAGTACAATAGCTTCACAACTCAGCAAGATCAGTTAATGAAGCGACGGAAGGAGCTGGACGACTCACAAAGCTCCATTGAAGAGCTCGTGGAGCATCTCGACCGCCGCAAAGACGAAGCTATTGAGCGTACCTTCAAGCAGGTTTCCAAGGAGTTCTCCACCATCTTCAGCAAGCTGGTGCCTGCTGGTCACGGCAGGCTGGTCATCCAGCGTCGGACTGATCGACGCCAGGACGCGGACGACTCTGACGAGGAGGCAAGGGGAAGCATAGAGAACTACACTGGTGTCGGCATCAGTGTGTCTTTCAACTCAAAGGAGCTTGACGAGCAGCAAAGGATCCAGCAGCTCAGTGGTGGACAAAAGAGTAAGTCAACCATCCCATGCGTCATTGGAACCACGTCCTCTAATCATAATATATAGGTCTGTGTGCGCTGTGCTTGATCTTTGCCCTGCAAGCTACGGAGAGCAGCCCCATGGTCATCTTCGACGAGGTCGATGCCAACTTGGACGCGCAGTACCGAACCGCAGTCGCGTCGCTGCTCCAGTCCATCTCTGACGAGGTTGGCACGCAGTTCATCTGCACAACTTTCCGGCCTGAAATTGTTCATGTTGCCGACAAGTGCTATGGTGTGACGTTCCGCAACAAGACCAGTGGTATCAACTGTTACAGCACAGAGGAGGCTCTTGAGTTCGTCGAGGGCCAGGCCAGACCAGTCTAAGGCTATGTCGTGGGAAATGGTTTGTACAGACAGGGGCATATGGAGTTTGGCGTTGATGAGATTACAAGAACAGGTATTTGACTGGGAAGCGGTGGTCCAATTTGCAGTATCTTGGCCACGTAGGTTGGCCATCTAACACTCAAACTTGGAAGCGAACGAAAGGGTTTTATTTACCATGACGCCTTGTGCGAGTATTGGGTCGGGTGTGGAAGGCAGAACTTTGTTGGTCATGAGATATCCAGGGTTGATTGAATTCACCTATGACCTATGTATTGAGCATGAGAAGATTAAGACAAGACCTTTGCTTGATGCAACCACGCACAGCTAGATGTCATCTGTGCCTCGAGCATTATTGCATGCGTATGTTATGTATTTTTAAGGAGGAATGAGAAACGTTTGAGCTGACAGCAAGAAGCTGGGTACCTCATCTCGGGCAGCTCTTGCTTCCTCCGCAACTTCCATTGTACTACTATCTACTGTATCCAAGCACCCTGAATCGCTCCTGCACTTTCGGATCCTCATACAGATACATAAGTACTTCACACCTTACCTTCCAATCGGCACTTGCGAGTTCCTCTGACACAAGGAACTCACGATATATGTTCGCGATCCATCTTACACCTTCCAAGCACTACCGATCTTCTGCGCTTCTCACCCGTAGACATCCTAGTAGTGTTGCTTGCTTGGAAGCGGCTCGTGGAGACAGCCGCTGACTTCGGGCCGTCTTGGCCATTGTCCTGCAAAGATGGACGTATCCTCCGAAAACTTCTGGGAGCTGCTCCCCAACATCATGCTGATTATCGCCTGTAGTGACTATGTTGCTCTGGACATGGAGATGACAGGCATCCAGTTGAAGAGTTCCATATACAGAAACTCCATGACGATAGAGCAGATTTATGGCCACGCAAAGGCTGCAGCGTCAACTTTCCAGGCAGTCCAACTTGGGATGACTTGTCTTCGCTGGACTGGTTGTAGGTGTTGTCCGTTGTGCTTCAGAGAGTTCAGCAACACTAATGAGAGAAGCGAACTACCAGTCTTTCACCTTTACGATACCCATAACCCCTATGTTCACCGTCGACTCCAAAGAGGCACGGGAAATGGCGGAAACCGTAGACCGGAAGCTCACTCTCTCGTACGATTCCCTCATATTTCTGCAAAGTCATGGATTCGATCTAAGCAAGACGTTGGAATGTGGAGTACCATACCTCAATCGTGAGGAAGTCGAAGAGATTACAGATCAGCTGCTACGGGACAAGACATATGAGCGTATAGATCCCTCATGTCTGGGGCAGATTGCGGAGTGGTTCGATTCGAGACTCAGGAGAGAGCTGACTGAATGGCTCGAGACTGAGCCGCGCGAAGTATGCACACCTAGGTACTCTCTCTCCATCCGATATGTGCGCTGACTCAAGCAAGGGGTCCGTTTTCAGGATCTTCGATCCGCATGGGAGCACGATTAGACTGTCTACACTTCGAATGGTGCATCAACTCGTGCGCGAAGACTTTCCTACATGTCGATGCTGGCGGGATGGCGACGGCTGGGCAATGAATGTAGAGGTTAGGAATATCGCTGCCGAAGATGAGGTTCGCCCGACCCCTTTTTTTTTACAGAAGAAGGTTAAAACAACTGACCATTTTAATCAGATGAAAGCAGCCTCTCAGACGACAACTAAGGAGGCCCTTGGTAGGCAAATAGGTAGGTATTGTGACTTCATCAGACCGCGGTAAGCTAACCGAAAATTACCAGGGGTCGCCTGGATCATAGAAGCTTTGCTAGGCCCGTCGAATCTCAAGAGCTACACTGAGAGAGGCTTCTCCTTCCCTTTGTACGAGATCGACCATTGCATAGCCAGCTCCTTGGACCAAGACACGACAAAGTGGCCCTGCGACCCTGAAGCCCACTGGGCGGAAATCATACGAAAGCTCGATGGCTCCAAGCCGGTATTGATCGGACATAGCATACTATATGACTTGTGCTTCTTGCAAGCAATGTTCATCGGAGAGCTGCCTGGCAGATTACAGACCTTTGCTCAATTGGTCCATCGATTGGTGCCTCGTCTCGTCGATACTAAGCTGCTTGTATCTCAGGTGGTACTCCCTGATATTATGGACCAGTGCCTGAGCGATATATACAAAGATCTCGACAGCCAAGGCTACCCCTTTATTGGCAGTGTGGCCGGGTGGTGCTATAGCAAGCACACTCGGTCTCGGAATAGTAGAGCTCACAACGCAGGTTTCGACAGTACGTTTTCTGGTATTTGCCATGTGGATATCTTACTGACAGTCTCAAAAGGCTATATGACTGCAACCATCTTCCTCAAGCTCGCCATCAGGCAAATGCATTTACAACAAAATTCCATGGAACTTCAAGGCCGGAAAGACACATCACAAGGAAACAATTGGGAATCTCAATGGTTGGAAGATCCTGAAAAGGGCGACCAGTATCTGCAGAGCCTGCATAGCCCTCATTCTTCTCCGCTTCCAAGCTTCGATTGCTCGTTCTTTGAGCCAGTGAGGAATAAGCTGAGAATGTCGTCTGCTGGTATTTTGGATCTCGAAAAGAAAAACCGTCAGCCCGACCCGAACACCAGCCAGCTGAAAGAGCCATCGCCACAGACTTCTACCGAAAAGGATAACATCTTGATCAAATTGAAGGGGCAAATGGACAAGCTTCAAACGTTGATTGGCAATCGTGTGAGTGGAGAAGCGGTAGAGGGAATCCAAGATCTCTGCGAGACGTTGGGCTGCTTGAGAGATGAGCTAGGAAAGGGGCATAGACATTGACCATTTTGAGGAGGCTGTCTTGATCAATACAAAGAGTATACATGTAATATTGTACAAGCAGACTAAAACCGTCTGCTTTGCCGTAGATTTACCTATCAGACATCATGTTGCGAACACCTTTCAAGTATTTTGGCGACAGCTCCTCCTCTAGCTCTCCTTTGGTCAACCACTTAAAGTCGGTATAGCCGAAAGGGTTGTCCTTCAGGTCAGCCTGGCCGGCCATAATCCGTCCCTTGAGATAAAAGGTCTTCTGGCCCTTCTTGTCCACAGCACCGTCAGCCTTATGGACGGGCTCTTTGACATGGTGGGCCACAGGAACACGGCCAACGATCCATGTGTTCATGTTCACA
This sequence comes from Ramularia coccinea, assembly GCA_013461505.1. Taxonomy (NCBI): domain Eukaryota; kingdom Fungi; phylum Ascomycota; class Dothideomycetes; order Mycosphaerellales; family Mycosphaerellaceae; genus Ramularia; species Ramularia coccinea. The sequence goes on along the minus strand of JABNMW010000001.1, from coordinate 4,092,372 downwards.
CCGGCAGCCTGTTCGAGAACACGCTCGGCGGTCTGTTTTTTTCCACAGATGTCAGCTCGATCAATGCAATAATGGTAGTCTGGTCGAATCGTGTCACTTACCTCGTGCAGGTTCTCTCCAGCGGGGACCAGGTCAGCTGGGAATACCCAGCCGTCTTTACCCTTCACTACCAAGTACAGAGTGCTCTCCAACTTGCGGTCCAGCCTCCGCACATCGTTCTTCTTATCGGCCTCGGTCTCGCGCCCGCCTGGCAGGGTCACGGGGACGACGTCGTTGTCAGGAATCAGCTCGGCATCCTCGCTGACGCGGGTCTCGGCGTCCTTGAGCAGACTGTTGACTAGATGGTCCGGCGTGCTCAGCGTGTCGCCGACCTTGAGCTCGTCCTGCCAGGCCGCGGAGGTCTTGCCGTTGTAAGCGCCCAGCTCCTTGGCGACGGTGCCCTGTCGCTCCTTGATCTTGAGGTCCCACTCCATGCGGCGCGCCGTGTCCGGCTTAAAGTAGACGCTGGGGATGAAGGCGTTGTTGAGGCGCTCCTCGAGGCGCTTCTGGTAGAAGAAGAAGGCGTTCTCGAAGGGGTGCAGAGCGCGCGTCAGGATGGGCGGCCGCGTGAGGATCAGGCCGGAGCGGATGTCGTAGGCGGCGGAAGGATGGTCAGAGGATACTGAGGGCGGAGGGCCGGCATTGCTGCTGCTGCTGCTGCTGCTGCCCGCGGCGAGGGAAGCTTCGGGAGCGGTAGAGTAGAACCGTGCTGCTGTCCTGGAGGAGCTGATGGCGCATCGGGAGCAGACATTGGGGGTTGCTGTTGGACACAGGATCGTTAGCATATTGGGGGGACATCAATTGGTGCCAGGGAAGAATTGATGGGGAACAAGAGGACGTACTGAGTAGTGTGCTTCTGAGGACTCGTCCTCCCCTACTTGAGGCTGTCATGATTGCTGGAGGCCCTGCGTGGTTGGCGCGCGAGGCTCAAGCAACATGAGATAAAGTGAAGTGGTGGATGATGGATCGCTTCTCCAAACTTTTTTTGATGGTCGCTCCAATACACCTACGACTTGGTACCAGTATTGCTGCTGCTGCTGCTACTGCTGCTGCCAACCACCAACAAGCCTATAATCGACAGGGGTGGTGGGCCTTAACTGCGGCGAGCCAGCCAGTGACTAAGGGCAACACTACTAGTACCAGTGCATACTCCGTAGTACATAGTAGGACGTATGGGCCATTGCCAAGCAAGCTTCCTATGCCTCAGGCTACCAACATTTGCGTGCCACACACGCCCACTTGTATTACCTCCGTCTGTCTCATTTTTTCCCCTTCCTTCCTTCTCTTTCTTCTTTCTCTCTCCCAAGGCACCATTTACCTTATCGTCAAGACCCGTTTCCACCTCCAGAACGTCCTGATCATTTACGAGTGCCGAGAGAGAATCTCCAAACGCAGTCTTTTTTCGCTAGCGGTGCCTGCTAAAGGAGAAGGTTTAATCCCCTTCTTTCTTTTCCGCCCTACCGGGTTCTGTTAGATAGATACTGCTGACATATTTTCCCCTACCGAGTGTCTTTTGCTTTTCTCACCACTCCGCTTCTGCTCTGTTGGTGAAGGAGGGAGACCAAATGCTGAACCAAATTTTATGCTGTGATTGGATTCAACATTGCGAGCCTTTATTTTCTTCATCTTCCTGCTTTCCATGTGTCTTACATATTTTAGCGGGCACTGTCAAAAGAGAAAAGATGGCTAAACAAGTAGGCGTTAGGCATCCAGATCACGCTCCACGATCGCTGTTGCCAACGATTGATGATGATTTCGACGTCTCTGACGATTATCTTCGATCTGTACTACTTGTACGTAATGCTCATTCAACTTTATAAACCGATCCCATCGAAATAAGTACATACATCGTAAAGGCTAGCCAAGTCCGCTTGGCCAGCATCCCGCACATCCAGTTATCACCCCGGTATACTTAACTCCTGTCGACACGCCGATGCTATAATAACAAAAGATGTCCGTTCTGTTCCGCTAATGCAGGGTATCATCGCCAACCGTTTGAACCCGCCCGAGTGTCATGCCATGAACGCCTGAAGCTACCGCAAAGATAATACAAAGTTAACCATCCCCCACTGTTTGTCATGAATGTCGTTGAAGGAAAGTGTCATGCTGGGAGGCCGGCGACAGCCAGGGCCACTTCTTGCGTGGCTCGCTTTTCCCATGATCGGCGAGTGTCCTCGTCGAGCGAGGCGGCGTCCCGCACTTCTTCGTAGAGTCTTCGGGAAATGTCTCGGTTTATCATCGCATACTGTTCCGTTGTCAACTTCTGGGCTCGCCAATGCGGCCTCAATGCGGTCTTGACGATGTCGTTGATGTTTTTCTTCTCTTCTTGGGTCATTGAGAATCGGGTGGGAGAATGCTCCTCCACGCGTGAGGCTATCGGATGCGTTCGACGAGGTTGTGGCTGCCGAAGCTCCAGGGACCGACCTTCTCGCCGCCGCGATCGGCCGGAACGAACCGAGCGTGCCGACCGACCTTCAGAATCGCTTTGGTCGCTTCCGCTTCCGCTGCCGTTGCCGTTGCGATTTGGTGAATAGTTTGCGGGTGGGTACCTCGGCTCAATGTGCGTGCTAAGCGACAGAGTCGGTGACCCGGGTCGCCCGTTTGAAAGAGGAAGTGGAGGCGGTGTCATGGACAGCGCTCTCGGACTGCTGTGATTTGACGGGGACGGTGATAACACCGGTGAAGACGCGCCGGGAGGCACGCGACTACCGTTTGCCGTGGCTTGAGCTGCCTCGTCCTCAGACGGCGCATGAGGCTCCAACTCCTTGAGCAATGATGATACCAGAGCAGGTTCGTTTGCGTCTCGACCTGGTTCATTTCCCCTCTGGTTGGCAGCACCGTTGGTCGTGGCTGTCGTCGGAGGTCCTGTAGTGACAGGGCCAGCTGTTACTGGCGAAGAGGCAGAGCCCGATGCCTCGCCTTGCTGTGTAGGTAAGCGTCGGGTGCGCGGACGCTTGAGTTTCCTTTCTGGTTCTTGAACAGGCTCGGCGGGAGACGTTGTAACGGAGCGAGCCTTCCGCTTCCTGTTATTGGGTGTGGTCTCTTCTGCCTCGCGGACAAGCTCAAGAGCGCCCCACGCCTGCCTCTCTTCGCGGGTCTCCTGCACGGGCGGCGGAGGCGGAGGTTGAAGATGCTCGTTGATCTGCGGAGGGATGTTGTTTGCGAAGACATCATGGGCCCCGAGGCGGTGTGCGATGTTCATGCGTTGCTGCCATCGCTGGAGCTCCCTACGATCCAGCTGCTGGAAGCGGCGGAACTGCTCGAGCTCCTCGTCTTCTTCATCGAAGTTATCGAGGTCTACATCGCTCAGGTCGTAGAACCGACCCACGAACTGGCCCCAGGCGCCCTGCCACTCGACATTTCTTGCCTGTCGGCGGGCCCTCCTGAGGCGAGCGCGTGTCCGCACGTGGGAACCACGGTGGTCGCGAGGGTTCGGCCGGGAGACGTGGCGCGCACGAGCTGTTCGCGACCCGGTCTCGACGGCTCCGGGTTGATCTGCAAGCTCGAACAGGTGGCGGCACTCCATGCAGTACCAGTCACCGTCGGGAATGTCATCCAGGCCGATGCAGTGGGTGTGGTAGGCGGCATCGCAGCTGTCGCAGAGCAAGAGGACATCCTCCCTGTCCGCGGAGTTGCATATCGGGCAAGGATGAGTCTGCTCCGGCTCCTCCTCCACGTTCTCGCCCAGCCATTGTTGGAAATCAAACTCGGCTACTTGCTTCTTGTCTTCGACATTGTACTTCGAAATCGAAGTGCCTAGAAATCATACGACAAGCATTAGTCAGTGGCTGCACAGGTACAAGAAACGTTTTGAACAGATGATACAAGTTGAGGAACGGGCCCCGTTGGTTGTAACATCAGGTGGGTTGTAGAACAGTATACCAACTTGAATTGGCGAATGTGGTGGACTTACCATCTACACCGTTAAAGACTCGAACGGAGTGAAAGATGTTGCGGCAGATGGGACAGGAATTAGTCTTTTGAGCCCACGAGCGGATGCAGGCCTCGTGTATAATATGTTCGCAACCATCGAGAGCTGCCACGACGTTGAGCTGGTTGGCAGCTTCGTCGTTGTCGGCTTTGGTGGTCTCGGTGGCGGCGGTGGTATTGGCATTGGTGGTGGTGGTGGATGGCGGTGATGTAGTGGTGGTAGCGGTATCGTCAGTGTCTGTCGCTGCTGCTGCTGCCGCTGCTGCTGCCGCTGCCGCCGCCACCGCTGTTGCGTCTGCTGCTGCACCAGGCAGTTGGAGTTGCCCGTCGTCCCCCAGAGTCGCAGCTCGCGGGAGCGGGAGAGAGTCCAGGCAGATGATGCACTGCTCTGGCTCAGTCATGATGCCGATTGCAATGATAAAGCCGGGACTTTGATGAAAACATGTAAACTGATGGCGCGTGAAATGTGGTATGGTGCGCTTGACCGGGCGGCGAAGGGAATCGCTGACGGCAACAACTTGAAAGTCGCAGCGCTGCGCTATGGGATTTTGGGTGGTGGTTATGGGGGAAGCGTGTCAGTGTAAATGAATATGTTTTAGCGGGTACGTGGTGCAGTTGCAGCGGGTGCTTGCGCTGATGGGCGCTCGTGGGTTCCGCTTTTTGGGGGGGGGGGGGGGGGTTATGCGTGGTTGGCGGGTGGGCAGTTTTTTTTTTCTTTCTTTCGAGTTCTCAGAGAGGTAGAGGGAGAGAGAGGGAGATGGAAAGAGGGAAGAGTTCAAGGAGGCCCGCAGACGCCAGGAGGGTAGGTCTCTGCTCTGTTTGGGCTGGGGGGTGTGTTGCTGCTGGCTGGCTGGCTGGCTGGCTAACTGTGGCCCTGCTGTTCTCACACTTCGATGCCTTAGCTGCTAGAAGAGCCTGGTCTCTTGAGCTGCCCGTCGTAAGAATGTGAAGGTCGGCCACTGCCAGTGGGTGGGCGGCTGGCGGGGCAGCGGCGCCTCCAATCAGCGCCGTCAACAGCCTGCCCTGGTAATATGGCCTGTGGAGGTGGCCCGGTCCCCCCTAGGTAGTAGGCAACTCAGGACCCGTGTATGTACCTTAAGGTAAGGCACTCACTCGGTGGCTACCAGCTTGCAGACTCAATACGAGTACTACGGTAAAGTACTCTAGTACTGCTATTGGCATTCCAGCTCCAGGCGTCTTTCCAGAGGCTCGTTTCCGTCGCCGTGTAAGTAAGTAGACAGGAACGTGGATATTGCTCGGACGAAGGTGTTTGTGGCACAACAATCCGAGTCCAGCGCCAAGGGGAGGGGGGTCACTTGGCTTAGGAGGGTTGACCGTTCCCGTCCTTTTTGTGTCGACGTTGAAACTTGCAGTCTGGTTTGTGTGTCGTCCCTTGTGGTGCGGAGGGATTGTCGCCGGCCGGGGATGTTGCTGGTTCGTAGCCGGGGCTGAGTAGTACCTTTCTACCAAGTACAAGCAGGCAGGAGGCAGGCAGCACGGATAGTAAGGTACCTGGTAGGGATTAGCGCCTGTTAGGACAGGTGCTTCGAGGAACACTCGGACTCGTAACAGGAGTGCGGCAAAGCTAAGGTACCTCAAGGTAAGGAAGGTAGGAAGGATGGACAACACAAGGTTGGCCAAGTGGCTGATAGTACCGGCTGTGATGGGGGGGTTGTATGAGGTCAACAAAGTATTTGGGCCCCGATGATGACAGCAACTCGCGGCTCGGGATGACAAGCTGAGTCGTAGTGTAGAGCGCCACCTTGCGAGGCGTAAGAGAGAAAGAACGACAAGATTGCGTGAGAATTGTACTATCACCCTTGACACTGCTGATGCCACTGCTGATGCCACTGCTGATGCCACTGCTGATGCCACTGGTACGAGTACTAGACTAGTAGTAGTACTCAGGTACTAGGCAATCAGGTGCAGTGGTTTCAGATGAAAGAGTAATGACTCGGACCCGGCTCTCTGTCGTAGAAGGTAAACGCTAGAGCCAAGACGATACAACTTCTCTTTGCTCTCCTCTGAATGTTTCCCTTTTCCTCCGCCAATTTCCGAGGAGGCGGATCCTCTAATTACTTAGGGAAGTCTAGGATTGGGGGGACCGTGTTTTCAAAGACAAGAGATGACGAATACAGAACGATTCAATATGTACCAAAAAGCTCGTACTGATGACTAGAGGCCCGAGGAAGCGGTAGCCCGGACAGTAAAGAAACTTGGTACTAGTAGCAGGCAGGTAGGCAGGTAGGCAGGCAGGCAGCAGACCATAGCAAGAACGCTGGGTCGTAATACCATACCACTAGTAGTTAAGCCTCGTGGTGAACTACCCAGTGCTTAACACGCATAGGTAGTACTAAGAGTATTTTCCTCCGCTGTGAGCCGCACGTGTGACCGGCCAGTCATGAAGCGTCTGCGCCAATGTAGATGGGAACAAGACATTCATTCATGGATGGATGGTCAGGCCGGCCCTGTTCTGTCTTGTTGGAGGATGTAGAGGGTGGGACGCAGCCAGAGCGGACAACCTTGCATGTCTAGTGTTCGATTTTGGGGGAGGGTCATTGCGGCCACATGATGCCATTCAGTGGACGACGGCGACCTTGACCCTGCCGGGCATTTTAGAACAGCATATGGATACCTGTACCAAGGTTTCCTTGCTACGGGCACTCAATAAGACCCAGGCGGGCGAGAAGCGGCGGGGGATCGCCCTTTTTTATCTACATCAGCTGCTCCGGCAATTACAACTACTACGGAGTACTGGACTACCTACTAGTATTGCCACTACTACTTGTGCTGCTAGTGTCGTACGTCGTAATAATACTAATAGTACGGAGTACCACCACTCGTAATGTATTCACCTAGTACCTGGTGACACCAGTTCTGGTGTGCTTGGGGGATCGTGGACAGCGCATCCTGCTAAGGCAGGCAATGCCAAGGAACGGCATGTCTGGCTGTTATCATCTCAGCTTTGGTGCCGATTCTGTCTGTGGCTGGGACTACCTGACCGAATAAGGCAGCCCGCGGCACCCAGGTGACGACTCATGGCCAGGGGTTTTCCTACCGCCCCTCTGCCCCGATCGCCGCGAGGCCTTGTCGAGGCTGCTGCTGCAAGTATAAGCGGCGCGAGCAACTCTTCCTGTCTATTTCGTAAGGTAGACTCATTGAGTTGGCCGAACTCGGGCAGGGCCTGATAGCCAGCACTTGGTGGGCAGTGTCACGTCGTCAAACAAAGATACCTCGATTTGTACGAGCACTCTTTGCACTATTGGTTGTGAATCGTAATCTTGGAGACCCGCGTCTCCGGCCACGTAAGTCAAAGGGAGTTCACCATAGGAGTCGACCATGCTGAGAATGATCATGAATGCCAACAAACAATGACTCATTCCCTGTCGCTCATGCGATTTACTCATCACTTGGGCTGGCAACGCTGGCCTTTGAGGCTAGGCATTCTATATGTGTCTGATTGAAGCGATGGTTGGCAAAGTGCCTCAAGGTAGTTGGTCTCGCCGTGATAGATGATTCACCGAAGCTGTTCGTGGATGGTTACAATGTGGAAACTTTTGGCCGGGTTTACCATTCCATTGGCTGCCCCGTCGAGCTTTGAACCGACGCGGAGGCACGCCGGGTGCACCCATTCGGTCATATGAAGCGAGGTTGCCTCGTTCCATGCGCGCCTTATCTGGGAGAATCGGATTAGGCATCGATAGTTCACCAACAACATCTGCTGGCTCTGGCGTAAGCAAATTCTCGATACCGATGTGCCCGGGACGGTGTCCATCTTCGCAGCCCAATCAATGCTTTCTTGCACAACGCCAGCAGAACGGCACCGACCAAGGAGGACCAGGGAGGTTAGATGGAATGTTTTCTTTTGTGTGTCTCCAGTGCTAATCGACCAGCCTGTCTATGAAACCGCAGACCGAGAAGCTGACGTCCAGATTCGTCAACTCGTAGAGTGAAGGCGATAAATACCCATTTGTGTGAAATTCCTCCCCATGATGCACCGGTCCGGAAAGCAAAGCCGGAAAAAACTTGGAATTCCCTGCTGGGGTCGCTCCCAAAATGCCCTTTTTCTCCAACAACACAAAACCACCTTAGACCTCAGCAATCTCCCTCAGACGGCGCAGAGTTGAACGGGTAGCGGCGGCAGCGGGGGTACTGTTTCGGAAGACTCATGTTAGATACCATGTGGCCGACGTGCGAGGGGGGAGACCTTGCTCAATGGCACGGCGTGGCCATCGAGTTGCGTCGGGGCTCTTTCTGAGAAATACGTACGAGACGGTGTAGGCACCACCGGCAATGGTGCGGCTGCAGCCACGGCAGTTCCAGATACCGACGGCCTGGCGGCGGACGGTGACCTTGCCGCAGAAAGTGCAGGTGTACTTGGCGTGCTGGGTAACTTCCATCTTCTTCACCTGCTTACGCAGGGAGGCACCGTAACTATAGAACGATCATGGTCAGCGTGATTGTCCCGTGCTTGCTGGGTAGATGCGTCGCTAGTCGTCGGAATCATCCTCTCGTTGTCGAGTAAATGAGTAAGTCGTCGGATACTGCGCCAGGGATTTCGAAATTGTTCGTGTGATGGGCTCATCGATCGAATGTCCGATCAAGCAGATGGAAGATGAAATTCGCGCCCAAAAAAGAACACCAGAAGTCGCTCGTTTGTCGTTGCGCAGTACAATTCGAAACCGAGAGTTGAGGATGACTTCGACGAGTCGTTTCGCGGTATCGTCGTTGGGATTGAATTGTACTCACCGGGTACCATATTTACCGCTGCAAGGAAATTAGCATTTGTCATGAAGTGAATTCCGAATAGTTCAATGATATACGTACGTGACACCGACTTTCTTCGTGCGCTTGGCCATTGTGACTGGAGTGTGTTGTGTTTGGAGGTGACGGGGGAGAGACTACAGTCAGTTACGGTTGAGGCTGATAGACACCAAAATGTGATCCTGGGTTGGAGTTGTGAATTTCCCTTAGGGCAAGCACGTGAGTGGAGCGAGCGAGCAAAAAATCTTGGTGCGTGTGCGCCGCCAGCACTGAGCCAGTCTTCGATGTGGGGCTTGACGACATCGCGTTCGTTTAAACTTCGGGGATCTGGTTCAAGCTGTTAGCACCAATTTGGGACCATGTGCCGTTCCGCTTGGTGTGTCACGTGTGGGAAGACTGTTCACCGAATCGAGGGTCATATTGAGACAGGGTGGAGCCGAGTCGCGGTTTGATTTCAACTTGAAGTTCGGCTGAGTCAACACTTCGTAGTACAAGTAGTTGTACATGTAGTAGTACTAGCAGTAGTGGTTAGCGAATCAGTACGAGTACTTCAAGCTTCTCCACTCTTTGCTTTGCGATGCGTATCGTCGATTATCTCAGACTCCTACTTGAAGCCACATTCAGTGCTAGAATCACATCTAGACTGCAATAATCGGTGCGTATGACTATTGAGGCAGGTCATATTACAACAAGGAGCTCAGGCAAAGCAATCTTCACAGGTAACAACCACTATAAGGACAACAGCAACAAGACTGGCGCTGGCACGGAAGCGTTAGTTATGCCGTATCCCATATCCCTACAGTACTCCTTACAGTTCTCTCACTTAGGTTCCTGGAGTTGTTCCGACCCCGTGTGTGAATACTTGTACTAGCGACCGAATCAAGACCGAGTGAAGAAATGATTAGCACGACGGGTTGAATGCCTCGGCACCATCTTGGTGTAGTGGCGGGCGGGGCCTAATGAGATCTGCGAGACATGGGCTGCTGCACCGGCATGAGATCATTGATTCGTAGGAGTATCTACGATTTCCAGGCCGCTCAACCTTGGAATTGCACCTCATTGGAGAATTGAATTGAGTCTACTTAAGGAATGAAGTCGCACACATAAGTACTAGGTAATTATTTGGATGGAATTGTTGTGTTGACTTCTGATACTGCGACGGACACCCCCCAAAAAACGGCCACTAGGTACCCCTTGCACTTTCCTTGGGGTATTCCGGAGGCGTCGCTTGAGAAATCCAGCTGCAGGTGCTCTATCAACAGCCTGAGTTCAACAATCCACGATACTCCATCTAGAGCTCCTACTCCACTGCTGAATTACCTTACCTCAGGCTACTAACTTGCTAATAGTGCTGATCTTTAAGGACTGGAGTGTCAGCAGCCACTGCCAAATCCAGCCAACATGCCTTTTAAGCAGCACGGCCGTCAATACGACCTCGTCGTCCTAGGAGCTTCTGGTAAGTATGCATTTTTGCGACACCAACTTTGTCCACTGTCTAACAGCATGCAGGCTACACGGGACTGTTGACGGCTGAGCAGATTGCACGCAATCTACCCACAGATCTGAAGTGGGCTGTCGCCGGCCGTACTCACAGCAAGCTCCAGAATGTCATCGATGAGTGCAACCAATTCAGCCAGGACCGAGCTCAGCCAGGTAGGGGACGAGGTCTCATCATTACCGGATAGTTTTCCAACTGCGAAATCTGAAAGCTGATACATATCGGTTTAGCAATTGAGCTGGCTGATGTCAACGATGGACAGCAGCTGGAGGCTCTAGCCAAGAAGACGTATGTTCTCATCACCTGCGTTGGACCATATTGCATATACGGCGAGAAGGTCTTCAAGGCCTGTGCCGAGACCGGCACTCACTACTTTGACTGCACTGGAGAGTTCCCCTGGGTTCGACGGATGATCAACAAGTACGAAAAGACTGCGCAAGCGAGCGGTGCTCTCATGTTCCCGCAGTTTGGGATTGAGTCGTGCCCCCCGGATATCTGCACATGGGCCCTGGCGAAGCACGTTCGGGAGGTCTTCAATGCCCCGACAAAAGACGTCATAATGAACATTCAGAAGCTCATGTTTGTCAACACTCAACTCAGATCCCCTGCCGGGACTCTCCGAGGTTCTTGCTCATCGCTAATCTTGTTCTAGCGCCGCCCCTTCTGGTGGTACCCTGGCAACAGTGCTTTCCATCTTTGACTACATTCCCCTGAAAGAGATTCGTGCGGCGGGTGAGCCTTACGCGCTATCTCCAGTTCCGCGGCAGGGCCAAGGCAGGCCTAGCCAGTCTTTGACGAACAAGCTCTTGGGTTCCCGGACTGTTCCTGACCTGGGAACTGTGACAACCTCAATAGCCCACATCACCGACGCAGCAGTGGTCGAGCGTTCTTGGGGGCTTCTGTCCCAGATCCCAAGCCGGAAGAATGAGTTCTATGGCTCCAAATTCACATGGGTTGAGTACATGACTCCGGATAGCTTCTTGAAGGGCGTTGGCGTGCATTGGGGGCTCTTGCTAGGTACCTTATTCGTGGCCTGTTTCCCTCCCCTGAGATGGCTGCTCAAGAAGCTCGTATATCAACCGGGTGATGGACCAAAGCGAGCCTCGACGGGCTCCGATGCCATCGAATACTGTGGTGTAGCGAGGCCGGACAACGAGAACAAAGCCAACCAGAGAGCATTTTGCAAGGGGACGTTCAGAGGGAGCATGTACTCTCGTAAGTTCAATAGCACTTTCAACCCTCCCTTACCGGAATACGATCAGCTGACGTTTCTCGTTCAGTAACCGGGCTTCTTGTCTCCCAGGGTGCTCTGACCCTCCTCGAGGAGGATACGAAATTGGATGGAGGCGTCTTTACTGGTGCTTGCTTGGGTCAGCCCTTCATTGACAGGGCCTCCAAAGCCGGTTTTACGATAGAAGTTGAGACGCTGCGAGGGTAAACGATTCGCAAATAGAAACTGTAACAGTCCTGGAGCAGATTCCGGATTGAAGGTTTATATTGAGGAATGAGGCTAGGAGCGGACACATGAATGTTCCGTCTCAAACATGCAATAATGGCGGCACATGCGGCCGCGGGCTTGGCTTCTGGGTCGAACAATGCTGCGTAGCTAAAGACAACAGAATGTCGCGGAACTAAACGTCCATTCAGTAGTTCTGCATACAACCAGCTAGTCGATTAATTTGATTTTCTGCATTTGTGCTGGCGGGTCTCCATCTTTGGACTTGTTTGGTGTTTTGGCGTAATCGGCAAGATCGCCAGATCCGGCGGCGCTGTACTAATAGCTACCTACCTAGCAGCAATAGTAGATTAGTAGCATTTAGCCTAACTTGTACGGTAGCTCCATCAGTGGACGTCATCACTGCAAGGTTTCCTAACGTTGTCGACTGGCAGACAACCTTCAGGCATCACAAACTCCAAACGGAGGAAGAACAAGGGAAAAGAAAAAACTCATCGCCCTCTACCAATCCGAATTCTAGAACAGGATTTGATCGAATCTTTCTGGCATGCTGATCGACATGTGCGCCTCGAATTGATTCCAATATTCGGCGTGACAGCTACCTATTGGCCCTTGTGCTGGGTCTCACCTTTAATATTTTTCCTGTGCAGCCATGGACTCTCAGGCCAACCCCCAAGGCGCCGCGGGCCCCGACGCGAGCGAGAATACACCTTTGCTTCCGACAGGGGAGCAGCAGCACCGATCAAAGGGCACGCGTACCGTCACGTTCAGTCCCAACCCCGTCACACGAACCTACGAGTCCGAACCTCGCAGCGGAGGCGGCAGCGGTCATGGCAGACTCCCCCATCAGGCGCTCACCACCGGCCTGCAGGGCCAGAGCGGCGTTCCAGCCCAACCTGTCTTCGCCGCCCTCAACAGCAAGCTGAGGAGGAGGAACAGCCACAGCTCGGTGCCGGCGGCGAGCGGCCTGCAGATGGGCCCCAAGATTGGTCCTCAGCGCAGCACGAAGAAGACGGAGAAGCTCAAGCTGCTGCCCAATCCTGAGCTTGACGAGGAGGAACCCGATGAGGAGAGCGGCCGGGATGTCTACTCTCAATATACGCGCATCAAAGACCCCAATGCCCGTAGGGACGCCGCCAGGCTGGGCAAGGCCGATCGCGACAGGCTGCCCCGAGTGACCGCCTACTGCACGGCGAATCGATACGAGATGGAGGGCCTGCAGCGGTTCCTCAAGGGCAAGGCCAAATCCAGAGGGACAAACGCCAAACTCATCGACGAATGTATATACTCGCCCTACAATTACAGCAAAGCCACGCCGCCGTCAGCACGACAAAGGCGTCGCCCCGACCCTGTGAGGAGATACGAGCGTCGACATTCAACCGGCGGTGAATCGACGGATGGTCTGGATGACGAAGATCATCGCAGAGAGGCTATCATGGGGGATCACCCAGATGGCCCCCAGGAGGGTTACAATGATCGGGGCGAAGTCGATGTTGGGCCCTTGCATAGCGATGCGCTCCTTGGACCGAGTGTCATCGACGACGACGACGCTCCCATCACCGACAGCATACCGGACTTCGACATCACAATTCACACTCCAGAAGTCTTCCTCTTCGACTATGGCGTCGTGGTGATCTGGGGTATGACCGAAGCCCAGGAAAAGCGATTCCTCAAGGACATATCCAAGTTCGAGATTGAGAAACTCTCCCCCGATGACGTCGAGACCGAACACTTCAACTTCTACTATACCCATGAATACCAAGCACGTATATATAATGACTTTATTACGCTGCGAGATAAGAACAATTACATGACCAAACTGGCCATTTCGCACGCGCTCGCGCAGAGTGTAAAGGTATGTCAGCCTCTGACAGTCTCTGGAAGCCCCAGGAGTCTTTCCCGCTTCACAACACACCAGGACAGTGTTCTAACGGAATAACAGACATCCCTCTTCGAGGAGCTGATTGCGTCCACTGTCGAGACTTGTAAAGATCTGCCGACACAGATTGCGCTAACGGGCAAGATCGCTCTCAGCCGCGCCCAGATCAACATGCAGATTGGCGAACTGTTCATTCTCCGCATCAACATTCACCTCAACGGCTCTGTCCTCGACACACCCGAGCTCTTTTGGGTTGAACCGCAGCTTGAACCTGTCTACCAGGCCGTCCGCAGCTACCTTGAGATGGACCAGCGCGTTGGCCTGCTGACCGAGCGCCTTGATGTTATTGCCGATCTGCTAGCCGTTCTGAAAGACCAGCTAAGCCACGGCCATGGGGAGAAGTTAGAGTGGATTGGTAGGTGCCTCTACAACTTGAAGTTACCGATTTCACTCTCACAGACTCTTGAAGCTAACGCGCACCCAGTCATCGTGCTAATCGCAGCCGAAATTCTTGTGGCTTGCGTAAACATTGTGGTGGATATTTACGCTGGAGATTAGGCAAGTCTCCAGACTTTGATTGACCGGCCTACTTTACTGATGGGGGGCGTTGTCTTGGAAAGGGGTTTCCCGATCATTAACCACCCGCGTATGGCGACTACGATATTCCAAATATTCAGAACATTTGTTACTTAGACAGCAGGCTTCACGGCGCTTGGAAATCGCACACGATGGTTTCAAATGGGGAAATTCCATTGCACTTACTTTGTTCCTTCCTGCACAAAGCAATCATGTATCAGATATATTTTTACAAACTTACAAACTTGTGATTTATCAGCCCGGCCCCGAATCCACCCTGTCTTTCGTGAGCCCGTTCCATAACGCCTAACAAAGACCAAAACCTCACGCTGGACCTAAGTAACATATAGCTCACAATTCTAGTCATCCTTCTTCTCCGCCTGATCAGCGTCATTGTCGGCCATCTCGACGTCCTCGTCGCGAGTCTCGACTTTGACGCTCTTGGACTCTTGGTCCTTGTCTTGGTCCTTGTCTTCGTTCTTGTCCTCGTCCTTGTCATCCTGCTCCTCTCCCTGTTCTCCCTCTTGCCCCGCCTCCTTGGAATTCTTGTTCGATGACTCCTTCGCGACGTCCTTCTTCTCTTTGCTCGAGGATTTCTTCTTTTCTCCCTTTCTGGAATCTTTCAGCTCGTTGATGAGCTTGTCCTTATCGTCCTGAGGCAGCTCCTTCCACTCGCGCTCGAGCTCCTCCTCTATGGGAGCATCCTCATCGCGGTCCTCCTTATCTGCCAGCTCCGTGCGCCGGGACCTGGCCCACGTTTCATAGGCCTCCTTTGCAGCGGTCTCATCGTCGATAGAGCCTCGGCGCTCAGACGCGGCGGGGGACTGGCGGGCACCCGAGGGCGTGTTGGCGCCGTCCTTGGCATCAGTGCCGTCTTCGCCGTCGGCACCGGCGTCGGCTTTTCGGTGGCCGCGCTTGATGCGCAGCGGCTTCTCCTTAGGCTTGCGGGGGTTAGCGTCCGCTTCATTACTATTGTTGATGTCCGCGTTGAGTGGATGATGCCGTTCCTAAGACAGAAGCACACACATATCAACACTGTAGATATCAGCTGCCCCAGGGAAAAGGGTGAAAAAGGGGGGGGGGGGGGCGGGGGCGCGAATAGGGATTCCCAAAAACGCGGCTCAGACCATCTCTCCCAGGCAGATAGATGATAGGAGAGAATGAAAATTGAGTATTGGATCCAACATACCGTGGGCGGTGGGCTTGGACTGCCGTCAGAGTCCTCGACATTGGCGCTCGTCCGGTGAGCGAGCTGCTCCAGGAGAAAGGCGCGCTCGATCCGCAGCTTCTCGACCTGACGTTTGATGCGGGTGAGTCGCACTCGGGCAGCCTCGTTGGCTTCCTCAACCTCGTGGGTTCGGTTCTTGAGCTGAACACATTTGCGGCGGTACGCCTCCTCGACGGACGGCGGCAGGGAGGAAGGAACAGCTTTAGAGGGAGCAGGCACGTCAGCTTCAACTTCGGAATGTTTGCGCTTGGAAGGCATGTTTTGCTCGTTGGTGGTTGTGACAAAGACGGGAGCTCAGACTTCGCAATAGCAGCAGCCAGAAGCTTGGGAGAATTGGAAGAGGTGATGGTGGAGCTTTTAGAGTTTGCTCAAGAGACAATACTAAGGTAGTATGGAAATACCACTACCACCACCACCACCGCCTTCCTACTAGCAGTGCGTCTGATCATGTGGTAGAGTTTCACTAAGGGCGCGACTCACAAGATTGGGGGGCCATGGCGTCTAATGAGCTACCTCGCCAGCTTAGAGACAAACCCGTACTTGCGAGACCTGGTTATGGTATTGGCGGGAGTTGATGGGAGCACTGCGATTGCGCTGAAGGCGCTGTGTGTGCGCCTTTCGCTAGGGAGGCTCAGGCGGTAGGGCGCTTGTCTCGGAGCAAGGAGGTACGTCGGGTATTATCTCGGAATGGCACCTGCTCAGCAGAATGTTGCGCCACTGGATGGATTTGTTGCCGGGTCGTCGGTCTGGAATGAGGTAAATGGTAGCCGAGTCTCAATGCCAGGCAATGGAGTGAAGTCAATGACGAGAACCAAAAAAAATCGCGAACGAGGCTGACGACCGCCGGAGGTGGTTGCAACGAGGCCAATCGCGTGTCTAGGGACCCTGTCGGATCGTGCGTGGAGGAGCTGCTCTACTAATACTAGCAGTGACAGTGATTATTAGGTACCTTAGGTACCTCGGAGAAAGGCGGTACTTGCTGTACTGTATGCCAGTGTCCCAGCGCAATTGAATCATAGGAGTTTTCCAAACCCTAGCTAGTAATACCTAGAAAAGTACCAGGTTGCAGTCCTTAACCGCGAGTTTTAACTAAGGTACCTTATAAATTTGAGGTGGTAGACGGCGACCCTGTGGTGATGACAGTACAACTCATATTAGTACTATGCACTCAGTAAGTCCAGCTTAGTACTTGTGTGCCTTGAACAGCGCTGCAGCTCGTCGAGATACAGGCGGAGCGGATCAACCCAGCCCGGAGGGGCGATATCCCATTGGTTAGTGGGGCTACCTGCAGACCACACAGCCCAAGATTTTCTAGAAGCGGCGGTGGCATAGAGAAATCACAGGCAGCTCTCTCGGAATCTTGGATCAACCCGAGCTTCAACTCAGCCATACCCAGAGGATTTCAGCCGTCGGGAACTCCGCGATCCAGCCAACATGTCGCTGAACATCCCCAACGCACCGAATTCCAACCTCTTCAAGCAAGGTTACAACAAGTGAGTCTTCAGTCCAGGTCTCTCCTTATCGACCCCACCATCCGCAAGCAAAAGTAGCCATTTGGAAATATTGGTATAACTTGCTCGCCAGCAGAACACTGACCGCCTCCAAACAAATAGCTACGATGCCGAAGATGGCGCCGTTCTACGCAATATCGAGGCCTGCCGCGCCATCTCCTCAACCGTGCAGACTTCCCTAGGACCGTACGGCCGCAATAAGGTCATCATCAACCACCTCCAGAAGATGATCCTCACCTCCGACGCTGCCACGATCCTCCGCGAGCTCGATGTCGTACACCCCGCGGCTAAGCTCCTGGTGATGGCCAGTCAACAGCAGGAAGCCGAGATGGGCGACGCTACCAACCTCGTCATCATCCTCGCTGGCGAGCTTCTCAAGAAGGCAGAGGACCTGCTGCGCATGGGTCTCAAGGCCTCCGACGTTGTTATCGGCTACGAGAAAGCACAAAAGTTTGCTTTGGAGACGCTGGAGGAGCTCGCCGTCGACAAGGTGGAAGATGTTCGCGACCAAGAAGAGCTGAGCAAGGCTATTCGCACCGTGGTTGCGAGCAAGCAGAACGGCAGCGAGGAATTCCTCGCCGACTTGGTAGCTGAGGGCGTTCTCTCGGTCCTGCCTCAGAACCCCGCCAACTTTAACATCGACAACATCCGTGTGGTCAAGATCATGGGCGGGAGCCTGGAGCAGAGTCGGGTGGTCAAGGGTATGGTCTTCCCCAAGGAGCCTGATGGTGCTATCAAGAAAGCCCGCAAGGCCAAAGTTGGTGTCTATACCTGCCCGATCGACAGCAGCCAGACAGAGGCCAAGGGAACCGTGCTGCTACACAACGCAAAGGAGATGATGGATTTCACAAAGGGCGAGGAGTCACAGCTGGAGACGGCCATCAAGGAGCTCTACGATTCGGGTCTGAGGGTGGTCATCGTCGGAGACCGCGTCGGCGATCTTGCCATGCACTACCTCAACCGCTTCGGCATCCTGTGTCTAAGGATCCTGAGTAAGTTCGAGCTGCGCAGAGCTTGCCGAGTTGTCGGAGCCACACCTCTTGCTCGCTTGGGCGCCCCCATGCCCGACGAGATGGGTACGATCGACATTGTCGAGACGTTGGAGATTGGCGGCGACCGTGTCACTGTACTCCGCCAAGAGAGCGAGGTCACGAGGACGGCCACCTTGGTGCTTCGCGGTGCCACTCAGAACCATCTCGATGATGTTGAGCGTGCCGTAGACGATGGAGTCAACGTTGTCAAGGCCATCACAAGAGATCCCCGACTCGTGCCGGGTGCCGGTGCCACAGA
This sequence comes from Ramularia coccinea, assembly GCA_013461505.1. NCBI lineage: Eukaryota > Fungi > Ascomycota > Dothideomycetes > Mycosphaerellales > Mycosphaerellaceae > Ramularia > Ramularia coccinea. Next base: position 4,074,201 of record JABNMW010000001.1, on the reverse strand, counting down.
GACGCAGCTGGTCGAGAGGTTAACGGCATTCGGAGAGAAGACTCCTGGCTTGGGACAGTATGCTATCAAGAAGTACGCCGAGGCGTTCGAGGTTGTCCCGCGGACACTAGCCGAGAGCTGCGGTCTGGACGCCACAGAGACCCTCAGCAGGCTATACGCTGCTCACCACAAGAGCGAGGACTGGGATACCGGTGTCGATGTTGATGTATGACCCCCGGAACTTCCCCGCCCCACATGCATTTTTACATACTACTACAAAAAGGTGAACAAAAAGGCTAACTTAACTCCCCCTCATCCAGAACGACGATGACACGGGCGTACTCGACGCCAAGGAGGAGGGAATTCTAGACCTCCTAGTCTCCAAGCACTGGGCCATCAAGCTGGCCACCGAAGCAGCCCGCACAGTGCTCTCGGTCGATCAGATCATTGTCGCCAAACAAGCCGGTGGGCCGAAGCCTCCTGGTCCTAACCCCGTAAGTACACCCACACACCGTAAACCTCGCTTACCCAGTCCGACCCTTTACAAGGGGGGTTAGGGCAGAGGGAACGGGGGAAAGAAAATCTGGCGCCATCCCGGCAGTTGCTAACAACCCTTCCGCAGAACTGGGATGAGGACTAAGCTCCTCTCGGTCGAGACAATAGCGATCAAGAGAAACGGGGCACGTCAACGCGGCCCGCTTAGGTCGCAATATTGTCTGGACAGGGGAGGGAAGGGGAGGGGGAGGCTGTGTACCCCTACCCCCATGAAAGGTGTAGAGAGAGTGAGAGGGGGAACAAAAGGACAATATAATTTACCTAGAGAATCTCCTGATGATGTTCGCAGTGGATCTCTTTCTCAGTTCCATACGGAGTATGATGCAGATCCACCGTCGGATGCGGGTTCAAAAGAAATCAGGTTAGGAAGGGATCCCTGGCTCGCAATAACAGGGGACAGGACATCAAGAGTTAGTGCCCGTTGGGGTCCGTTGGGAAACGTTTTTCTTTACTTTTTCAATGAATGAAAAAAGGAAAAGGGAAAATGATACCACCATGTTAAAAAGGAGAAGCCAATAAAGAGCGAAGAATAGAGAGCCAGGGGACGCACACGCCTTTCTCCTGCACGTGCAGACACACACATATACATACAAACACACACACACACACGCGCGCGCACGCACACACGGACGTGCGCTAGCGTCTCCTGACAGACCGGTCGGTGACCTTATCCGAAGCACTTGCATAAAAGTCGAGACCGTCACATCTTTTACTATTTAGGACCTACTCTTGCGAGTTGGGAAGAAGAAAGTTTTTTCTTTCTTGTCCTTTCCTTTTTCTTTCTTTGTGCAAGGACCTCTGGCAATAGATAACATGGCGGGATTTAACCTCCGTGGGACATGTTCAGGCTGCAAAGTAGAGTACAAAAAAGAGTACAAAGTACGGAGTAGAATACAAATGAAAGTCGCGAATGTACAGGGATCACAAGTACAATATTTGAACGGGGACAGGTATCGGTATCGTACATCCGTCCCTATATATGTACGTCCTCGATCCATATATGGAGCCGGGGACCGGAACGGAACAAGGATGAATACAATAAAATGTTTGGGTCACAATGAGTTGGGCTCTGCCGTGCTCCATATGTACAAGTAAGTACTTGTATAGCCTGAGAGTAATAAACTTCGTAATATTCTTGAATATCATAGGCACATCTGCTCCGTCGCCAATAACATTTCTCTTCCTAATAACATCGCACCTCATATGTAGCGTATACATCTCTCAAATCAAATCATCCAATCAGCCTATATCCACAGTCGCGAGAAAGAATTATCCATGCGGGCCTGCGGGACGCATTTCATACAGGTTTGTTCCGCCTCGGCGATTGTCTTAACCCTCTCTTGACCCCTGCCATTGTCATATCGACCCTTGCCAATAATATACCTTCATGTATCTCTTCCAAGCATCCCCGGTCAGTTACTTGCAAACATTGACCCCTGCTTTTTTCCGAGGACATTGCGCGATAAAAACAAAAAAATTGTATCAAGAGAAAGATCGAAAAAAAGAAAGGAGTGAAGAGGGAAGAAAAAAAAGACAAAAAGGAAAGCCCAAGAAAGGGAAAGTCAAGTGTGAATGGAAACTCTGAGCTCTGGAGAATGGCTCACAGCTATGGTAGCAATAGCGTGGCGGGTATTGTGAGAATGAAATTTGGTAAATAATAAACCCAGTAAAAGTAGGCAACACAAAAAGTGATCTGCGCTCTCGAACTCCGTTCTTGTATGTCCTTGCCGTAGCACGAAAGTGACGAGTCGGACACTTTCCGGATATTCAGCATAGGGACGCAACACAACGCCGTGACATTTGAGACGCCGGAACCAATATCGACAAAAGAGACCGTTGTAGTTATTGACCGTGTGATCGCAAAGTTGGCAGCAATTAAGCCTCCTCGACAATACCGACCTCGGCGCCACCATCCTCACGCCACTCGCGGCTCTTTTCTGTCAGTCGCTTCACACCGCTTACGCGTCCAGCCCAGAGGCCTTCGACGGGGGTGCGGAAAGTGAAGGCTCGCTGTGAGCTGATGACACCGATGGCCTGAAGGACAGCCTTGCGGCTATCGCGTCCGAATACCGCGGGATGGTTAATCCACTCAAGACTGCTCTCGAGCTCGTGGTCCAAAGCTGCTACTGTGTTGGCGTCGATGCCAGAGCTAAGGCCAAGCCCGTCGTTAGAGCGGCTTGTCGGCAGCTGCGAGTTCTGGTAGGCATTGCCGCCATTGTTGTTGTTCGGGTTGCTGCCCGAGGGCATCGTGGCGGTTGTCGGGGGGGAGGGGCTGCGTTTCCGATCTGGTGTTCCAGACGAGTTGGGCGAACCATCGTTCCCAGTGTGAGGCGTGGGAGTGCTGGATTTGCCCGCGTTGGGAGGTACGGGTGGCAGGCCGCCCTTTCCGAGGCCCTTGAGGATAGAACGAGTCTCGTTTAATAGGGTATGGGCGCGCTCATGCTGGCCGCGGCTAACGAGCGTCAAGGCTCGTGTAAGCATATCCGACGTCAGGAGCTCCATGCGACGCTGCACAATATGCGGGTGAGGTGGGATGGGAGGTGTCGCCTGCCATGACTTCTTGTGGCTCGAAGCCGCCGGGAGCATGGTGATGGCTAGAAGTGACGGCCGAGGCATGTGCATACCGGTGCCGTCTCGTAGAATGTCTCCCCATGAGAGGTCGGCCTGAATGAGGGGGACCTCCTCCACCGAGATAGTGCGCTCAGCGTCGTTGTCCATAGGCCCACCTAGCGCCTCCAGCCCAGAGACAATGTTATCCCAGGGATCCTGGGGAAGCTGGTCCTGGCTGACGTTATCAGGAAGAACCACAAGCTGGACTAGGATGTCTCTCTTATCGCCAAAACGAAGATCACCCAAGGCAGCCTCGGCATCGCGGCCAGTAGCGCGCTTCGTAATCTGAAGGGCACCGCTGATCTTGTGAAACTTGGCTGGAGATCCTTCAGGGAGCTTGAGCTTCAGCTTCACATTCTGATGAGACAGCGTTTGCATGGAGCCAAGGCAACCAGCCAGGCACTCGCGCAACATCATCCAGTCCTTGACGTAGGTGTACGAGGCTTTTGTTCTTGTCGATAGCTCAATCATAGTGTCTGGCTTGTGAGTCATGCCGAGTCCAAACGAGTGAATGGTGATCTTGGCCGCTTCAGCTCGTGACACGACAAAGTCCACACTGTCAGCATCCGAAGTTGACGCATCGCTGATGAGCATGATGGAAGCAATCGGGTTGTTGTGCTTGCGCTGCATAAGCAGGTCCATGGCAACATTGGCGCCCTCTACAACATCAGCACGATGGCTCTTTTGGCCGACAGGCTTGATGGAAGACAAGATGTTGGACCACCCTGGCCAAGCCTTGGTAGTCATGCCGACGATAGGCACGCCGCCACCCCCTGAGCCAAAGGTGACAAGACCCATGCGATCCCTCTCTCCCAAGGTATTCACCATGAACTTGAGAGCATCCCGTACAAGGTTGATCTTAACGCCTTGCATGGAGGATGAAATGGGCACCACCACCACGACGTCAATAGGCACGTGGACTGAGGAGGGGATGGGCGGGTTTCTGGCGAAGTTGCTTGTGTACTCGGTTGGCGCCGTCGTGACGGACCTGCCGGCGCCCCATGACGAGGCGACGGAGGACACTCTTTGAGGTCGAGATCGCTGCCACTCAGCCTCTTCATCCGTCTCTGACATTTCGCGGTCGTACTCGGGACTTCGAACAGGAGACGTCTCGATTGCGTTCAAGTCAAGCAGGGCTTGCTGCCACAGCTTGAGCTGGTTGCGGTTTTCGAACCGCAGATGGAACTGCGGAAGCTCGTTGACCGATAGTCCCAGCGTCAGAACATTCTCATCAATGCTTCCCGTTTCCGTCACCTCGTTCAGATGCTTCTTAATTAGGATGGACCCCTTGAGAGTGCAACGAGGCTTGCGGGGGATGCCGTTCTCGTCCCATTGTTGAGGAGACTTCTTCTCCTTGACGCAAATGAGCATCTCGGCAAAGAGGAAGCATTCCAGCTCTTGCCAGTTGACCTTGTCTTTTCCGACACGAAGAGTGCCATAGAGACGCAGCTTCCCGAAACTAGTTAACAGGGTTAGCAAGTTGCTGCAGATTTCTTGATTGGGCGGATGATGAGTTGTGTCTCTTACCGGCTAAAATCGAGACCGTGCCAATTGTCAACCCGGTTTCTTAGGCTCTCTGTCATCTCTTCGAGAACCTCTTGTGATTCGTAGGGGTAGAACTTGGGGGCGCTGCGGGCGGGCGACGGTGGCCTCGCAGCAACCTCGTCGATGCGTGCATTCCCACTCTGGCTGGCCGCACCTTGAGGCGCTGCGGCGCCCAGGTCCTCGGGGTCAGGCCGCCACTTGTTGTCCGGCACCTCGATAGTGACGAGACAAGTCAGAGTCTGTTGTTGGCGGGACCGATTCAGCGTAGGGAACTCGGAACGAACGGTGACGCTTGGTGCCGGAATAGGGTTGCGGGTGATTGGGCGCGGGCTTCCGGGGGTAGTTTCCATGGCTTGCAAGTCATAGTCGTGGCGTCTTGGTGGCCCGCTCTGGGTAGTTTCAGGATAGCTGACGGAAGAGGCCATGCCAGTCACACCGGTTGCCTCGCTGTCACTGCGGCCGTGGCGGGAGCCATAGCGGTCTGAAGCCGAATGCGCATCCCTGCTGTCGCGAGGATAGCCTCGGGTAGAGCCGTCTCTACTGCTGGCAATTGATTGAACATGCTGATGCTGAGGCTGCTGCTGTGGTGGCTGCTGTGCCTGCTGTGACTGTGGCTGCTGGCGCCTCTGGCCGCTCTCCACGCTGGGCGGGCGCACAGTCTGTGCATCCCAGTTTGGTGTCGGGGTCTGGACGGATCTCGAATCGCCAACACCTACAGAGCGCACCATGTTGCTGATTTTCTCTGTACTTGCATTAGTGCCCTGACTCCTCGCATGAATAGCACCGGGGGACGAACCAATGTCGATAACATTGCCGCCTCGGCTGGTGTCAAGATGCAGCGGCGAGTCGCATGTTGGGCAGTATTGTCCCTCGAACTCGCGGATAAATTCGTAAAAGCAAGCCTCGTGGGAGACATGCTGACATGAAAATTGCAAAACTCGCTCTCCCCGCAAAGTGTGCTCAAGTGGCTCCTCGCAGACTGCGCACTCGCTTCCCACGAAAGTTCGCTCTCGGCGAGTGCGACTGCGGTCCATGGCAGTGGCCATTACGTTGTTGTCGATGCCGCCGCTGCCGCTGCCGCCAACACCGCCAACACTGCCAATACCGCCGCCAACGACGCGCCGCGAGAGGCTGCTGATGCCCGACCTTATCGAGCTGGCTGAGGAGTGGGATCGGGGAAAATTGTGGCCGTGTGAGCCGGATGCACTATTCGAGTAACCTAAGATGAACAAACGTCAGACTACTATCAGAGGGCAGCATGATGCGCAGCGCATGTGCAATCATCGCCACAGCTCGCTAACAGCAAGCACGGCCATAGCCAGCTGGGAAACACTGCATGCGCTTTGTATTAGGGGGGCACGGCCAGACAAAACATACCCTTATCGCCTAGGGAAGTCGCGGAGCCGTGCGGACGGCGTGAGTCCGATCTCGACGGATAAGAGAGGCCGAGACTGGACTCGACGGGGTGACTAGACGAGTCGTAGTTTTGATATCTCGCGTTATTGGGCTGGTAACTTGAATTGTCGTAACTATAGCCTTGGCCTTGACCCTGATTGTGACCGTGACCGTGACCGTATCCTTGACCGTAGTCGTGATTTTGATGGGAACGACTAAACATCGAGAAACGCTGAATGACTGGTGGAAGGCGAAATTACAAGCGACCGGAAAGTTGGATATGCCGTGGCAAGAATGATGCCGGACCCAGATGTAAGACAGGATTGTGTTCGGTAGTCCCGCCCAGGTCGCAGATTGCAGATCCGATTCCTATCCCAGCAGGTGACCTCGAGGAGGCGATATTAATCGTCGAAAACAAAGGTAAGGGTGTAAGCGACGAGCGGCGCATGCCCTCTAAAAGACGGCCAAGAAACCCAGAGAGGAAACAAGGAAAACTGCCGTTGTATGCAAGGGTGGCTGCGTGGCGCGCAGAGGACACAGCTTCTGCGCAGAGAGTTGCGATGACAATGGGATGAGACGCTAAGCTGCTTAACGGCTCAGGGAAGTGTCCGCCAAAAAGAAGAAAAAAATAGGTCGTTAAAACAGTGATGCGTGCGACGTATTCGCGACTAATTCGCTTCGGCTGTGCAAGGCCGTGAGAGGCACAGATCGGCGCGCGGAGGATCGACTTGAGAATCAATGGAAGGAAGGCCCCGAAAGCGAAGGCCAGATGCAAGCAAGAGCACTGGCAGAGGGAAAGAGTGGTGATGCAGAAGGAAGACGGATCCAGGCAGAGCAGCGAAGCTCAGCGGAGGTTTAGGATGCGCTCACCCACAAGGCAATAGAGCAAGGGCTTGCCGCTCAGCGGATGGAATGGCGAACGGGGGGTTTCAACTGAAGAAATGGCTGGTCGGATTTTTGAGCGACGCAGGAACCGGCGTGATAAAAGGGGCCTCGCGGGGGGGGGGGGGGGGGCTAAAGAATCGCAAGGGCCAGCGGGCTAGGCTAGCCAATACGGATACCTCTTGGGCGCAAGAATGAGGTACCACTAATTACTACTACCGTACTACAACGTACTATCAGTACTAGTAGAAATACACGGATAGGTAGCAAGGTCCGGTACGGTAGGGTTGGTAGTATGTGCAGTGGACTAGGTCTAGGAATTACTCCAGGTACTCGGTCTGGCAAGGCCCGACATGTGCTGCTGGCTTCACGGAGTATTGCCATCTTCCTGTATACCTTATGTACGGTACTTTAACGTACACCGTAAGGTAGAGACGGACGGGCGTGCAGAAATAGCAGCGAGGGACAGGGACCGACAACCCCGGTACGAGTACCAAGGTACTCCGTACTCTTCAACAAGCGTCCTGTCACCCGCAATTCCCAGCGAGCGCTGTCGAGCCCGGCCCTCCTCCCCTGATCCTGGATGGATGGACCCAGGCCATATCCTAATGTCGCGCTGCACAGAAGCCCTGCTGCCTTCCAACAATCCCTGCTAGAACGAGCTGGTTCTTGCGCCGGGGTCTTACGCCGGGGTCTTTTCGCTGGAACCTCGTGCCGGGGTCTGGAGCCAGGGGCCGCCAGAGTGGATGCCCGGTGCTTAGCTCCAGTGGTTATACGTGCTAGTGGCAGTCGTGATGTGCTACTAGTACGAAGTAGGTAGTTCTAGGAGCCAAGTGTGCTGATTCGACAGCCAAGCACAGCAAGTAGATAATTATTACCTCCCATCCCACAGTGCTCGTGCATGCGACTGAGTCGCCGTACCTCCTTACCAGAGGACAACTCAAGTCGGTACTCCGTAGTTGTCATGAGTACTCCGTAGGGCAGTTCATTATGAGACTCCTCGTGAGACTCCTCGTGGTATGTCGAGAGGGTGTCTTAGGAGTCCCCTCCACCCCCGAAGAGGAGAGACATGACGCAGAGCATGAAGATGGGTTGCTGAAACCAGACAGCCCGCCTACGCCATCAGCCCCTCATTTCTACTCCTTCAGGTAAACGTTGAAGCGCAACGAAACGCGCCAGGAAGTAGGACCAGCCGGTCAAAGCAGCACATGGGCGTTGAACCAGGCCGATGGGTGTACTCGTATGGCGAGCGCATCATTCTGATGGCGACATGGGCAAAATCCCTAAGTACTGTAGTACGAGTGCTGTGCCATCGATCATAACGGCGGCCCCAATTACCGATCGAAAGTACGGCCAAGGTAATGTTCTCATTTCCCATTTGACACATCTGAGGTATCAAATCAGGAGGTGCCTAACAATGCCAGGAAAAATGGGCATTGAAAAGAAAAGAAGAGCATAGATAGGAAAACGACCGTGGAAATCTCTTGCGGATAGCCTCGTAGCCGGCCGCCCAGGACGTAAAGCCGCTGAAAGGGCAATTGTGTGTTCGTGCTGCAGAGGTCGGCTCCAAGAGCCTGCAGGATTGGGACTCGCACGGCACCGAAGTCGATCCGAGTGGAAATAGAGGGAGGGGCACGACGGTCCGCCTGGCGCGGTCGTTCTCTGCCATCGGCGACTTGCGCTGGGCTTTGATGGGGTGTGCTATCTCAGTGATGAAATGATACTGCATCTGTACAAGTAAGAGCAACTAATACCAGGGACTACTACATAGTAGTCTTTAAGGGATCATACCATGACTGGATCAAATGCCAATTCAAATTGGGCTCCCGTCGTGGATTTGTGTAGAGTACAATTACGATGATGGGTGTTCGGTCAAAGCCCACCCTTGTTGAGTTCGCACACTAACGAGCAGAAGCCACTGAATATGATCTGGCGGTATAATCAGAAAATAAGAAGAATGAAAAATTAGAGACTGCCTTGTCTTTTTTTTTAGTGACAGTAGCGTACTCATTCGCATGGGCGGACCACTATCATGGAATGGACGACACCGTGATGCCGGCAGTCTAACACGTGGGCGTAAGTCTGGCTACCAAAGCCATGGTAAGAAGTACGATAGTACTAATCAGTACTACATCTGAGCGGCGGATTGGACTGGGCCTTCGGAGTTGTCTGGGTCACCAAGCAAACTAGAGCTGAGCTAGTACACATGCGCTCTAAGAGTGTCTTCCATATGGGTATCTCGGGCGGGCGAGTGCTTTGTATGGCCATGTTCCGAAGGCTCAAGAGGTCTGTGCGATCTCCAAGTTGCACTTCTGGCGGGCGCTAGGCGACGTAGGAATTAGATAGGGGCAGGCAAGGCTCACCGGTAAGAGCCAAGATCACCACATGCCTAAGGTAGATATGGAGGAAAAGTTGTTACTGGGATGCTACTCCGGACCGGCCAGAAATTCGATATGCTTCTGCAACTTCAAGCTGTGACAAAGAAGCCGGGTGCGTCAACCAGGTACTTACATCCAAATTGCTACCATGACGTTGGTACGGCAAGGTGAGGTAAGGTTGTGGCGGCGGCGGTAGTCGTAGGTTATCGTCAGCGGTCGGTAGACGGCGCTCCCTACGATCCAAGCCAACCTGCACGGGGGCATTCCCTTACCGGGCCAATTGTTTCCAGCCAGCGCTACGAGGTACCTGCGGGGATGAGGTTCCCTCGCATGCAGGTGCGTTCCATTGCCAAGGAGCTTTTCTAAGGTGGGAGGCACGATCCAATCACCAACAAATTGCGCTGCGACTCGACGAGCGACGCTAAGGATACCACTGCACTGTCCGTCCTGCGCTGCACTGCATTGCACATAGACTGGGCCCGAGTACCACCCGCAGCAAAGTTCTGCTTTGGGCATAGGTAGGTTAACCAAGGGAGCAAAACCAACCCCTCGAGCTTCCCTTTCACCAGTACCTACGGTCGGTTCCACCTCTGAAATAATGAAGCGATCCAAATACTAGTAGTACTACTTGTACAAAGGCACTTGCAGATACTGTCTAAGGTACCTACCTAGTAGGTATCAGTGGGTGCGAAGAAACTTGTATCCGTAAGTACATTTGTGAAAACGTACCTTAGGTCACGGTACTAGCGGTTTGCGCGCGCTGGATCCCGAGCTCGCTGACGTGCGGAGCATTATCCCGGATCTCGCACCGGCGATCAATGTCTGGATACCCGCTCGTTCTTTCCCAGGGTCAGCAGATGTACTTGTACGCACGGAGCAGGTGCTCAATTATGTAATTCGAGTGGCTGCTGTTGCCTTTTCCTTTGCTCTTCTGCCAGTGGTTGCCGTGACCTTCCGTCTTGGTGGCGCTGGACGTTGAGGAGCGCCTGCGCGCAAGCCGCCAAAAGGTACGAGCTGTTCGAGGGGCAAAGGCAAAAAGGACGTTTCACTGAGGAGGTCGGTGCTTCATTGCAGCTTCCCTGCAACTCCGTACTTACTGAAGCTTACCTACCTATCCCTATCCGTACATAACTATTTAGTACTAGACAGTATATGTACAAATGATGGGCAGGTGGGAAGGGCAAGCTTCCTGCCGACTTCGAGGGTTGGGCGTACAAGTAATGATACAAACCTAGGGAAAGACAGACCCCGAAGTTGGTCCTCTAATAACAAATTGCCCTCCACGATCGGTCAGCCTCGACCACATTCAGTTCAAGTTGAAGTTCAGGTTGCCAGTGTTCACAGATCTGCCCCACTGTTCACCTGTCTGCTGGCATCCTCCACCTTGAATTTCAATCTGTGTCCGGAGGTACCTTACCTTCTCTGGGTTACAACTGTATCAGTGAGCCATCCATCGTCCTGCTGACCTGCTCCTTCTCTGTCAAACAGAGAAAACCCCCCCTCCCCACCCAGTCAGATTTCCGCAAGGTACAGAGCTTGATTACAGGATTGCCAGGAACAGACCCCTACTTTGGTGAAGCGAGTGGCAATGGGTGACGCCATGTCAAGGCAGAGCTTACCTTCAAGTTTCAAGCACTAACCACTGCCCCATCATCGTCTCTGTCGCTTTCTCGACAGTAGTACTAGTCAGTACGTATTACTCAAAGTAGTACTAGATAGTAGTTGCGTCTTTAAGGCGTCGCACTAAGACTGTTGGGACGACCGGACATGCTTTTCAACACATGCGAATTCCTTTCTTGGTTCATTGGGATGATGACATCTTTACGGAGTACAAATACACCAAGATTACTACCCTGCTACTTAAACGAGTCCACATACGAAGGTTGCCCGCAGAATACTCATCCTACTGCAATACTACAACAACAACTATGTAGCAGTGCTACTCTTGCCTATAATACTGCGACGTACCAGTCATAGCAGCCTACATGGGTCGCCCCAAAAGTTAGCCGCTACGAGGGGTACATGACCGTCTCGCGGCTACGATGGCGATGACAACGATCGCAATGCGGCCCCAGCATCCCGGGCACCTCAAACTTGTATGTACGGTGTACTTGTATATCTGACCATCTGCCGCTACTCCGTAAATCCTGGATCGGCATGCCAAACTGCCATCTACTCAAGAGCCTCTCATACCTGCAACCAAGTACAAGCCGGATCTCACTAGGAAATGTGTACATGCGCTGTACGGTGTCGATAATAGAGACTTCCAATTTCAACAGCGGCTCTGCCTTGTCACTTTTTTCGTCTCTTCTCGTGATGGATGGTTAACTCTCAGCACAATCTGCGTGTTATAACCATAGTCCATCGGACAATCAGAAGGATTCGACTGCCCCATATCTGGTGGCATCGAAACATCTGTGGCGGTTGTTTGGCGGATTGCGGAGCAGCGTGACGATGCTACTCCGTACTCGCCTATCACTGGCAGTTTTAGCGTTCCCGCGCAGCAAAGACAAAGACATGTGTGCTCGCTTCGAATCCTTCCAATGCACAGTTACCCTACTATCCTACCGCACTTCAGCACAATTTGACGCCGCTTGCAGTTTGTCGGCAGTTCGCTAAGCCGCGCTAAGCGCCTCTCACTTGGCCTACATGTAGCTGTTTGCTGGCCATTATCAGATACTTACTATCCGCTCGCATGTACTACTAGTCTAGTATCTAGTAGGCTGGTTGTGTTCGCACTCCTGCCAGTCTGTTGTGCGCCAATCTCACTTCCAGCAAACACGTCTTGCTTGCGCCTCTTGTACGGGTACCGTGAAACACGGCGCTGGCTATCCGCCTGATCCCAGCTCGGCACTTGAACCTCAAAAAGAGGCTGTACTTAGGTAGGAAGAGCAGGAAACCGGGAACGTGCTTGCAATTTGCCGCTAGCTCTGACAGATGATGGATCTGATCAGCAAAGCGGAAAGGTCCAGTACAGATACCAGGAGTAGTATTGACCGATTGCAATACCTATGTACTGTCCACTGCGCAAGAGTACAGAACTGTCTGTTCAGCACACCAAACCAGCAGCGAGAGGCTTGCCTCTACAGTGTATACATGCCTCTACCGTGCTTGCATGATCTGTCATGTAGGGAACACGGCCTTTGCCACACTGCGCCGCCTTCATCGCTTCCTCCCCCGGTGTGCGCCACAGAGCGCAGTCGCCGGGACCGACGTGCCAGAGCCGGTTCGCCAACGGGGAAACAAGGGTCTACCGATTGCATCCCGAGTTGCAACCAATGACATTGAGACGATGGTGGCAGGACCTACTTAGCAGCACGATCCGAGGAGGGACTTTCAGGCCCGCGAGTTGCGCGCTCAGACGGCTCCACGAGTAGTGGAGGATGATTATATTATAGACTGAGTTGGCACGAAGCTACGAGCTCGCGACTGCCACTAGTCCTGCGCTGAGTCCTCGGAAGGGTGCAGTCGGGCGCCAGCTTGAGTCCTGAGAGGCGTGTCCGGACGACCAACGCACACTAGTTTGGCACTTGTCGATCGGCCGAACGCTGTGCCAGGACTGAATTGGCGTTTTGATCTGATCATGGGCGGGGCAGCGTATGTGGAGCGAAGTGCGCAGCCACGTGTATGATGCGCCCAAGGTATGCGGAGTCGGCTGGATGGCTTGCTCGGCTCACGAGCCTGCTCTGTATCTGTACGAACGCAGTTGGGATGGTGGCTGATCTACGGAGTACATAGCACGACTACTTCACTCGTGCGTGCTGCGGGATGGCGTCCGCGAGGATCAGATCATGCAAGAGGAATCACAACAGACGGCACGCGCAAGTCAATTTGGCGACGCATGAGCTCTGTTGATCAAGAAACGCCCGTCTATGGTATTCGAATGGCTCTACGCCGCCACTATCTTGTTCTAGCTTATGGGAACCTGAACCCACAAGCTCGCATGATCATCTCGTGCTTTGCCTGGCTTCACCATGGGCATCCAAGTATCCGTATGGCGTACGGAGTAGAGCTCGCAGTTCACTTATAGCTTCATATCGCCGATAATAATGCTTGCGTCCCCGAAATCACGGTCGCCTTAGGCTTCACTGACTCGAGCTTCCGCCGCCTCATATCTACGCCTCACGGTCCCAATTCGGATTCGTATCAGCGCACTAACGCATGTAAACACCACGATGCGGCTGCCGTTCAGGGATCACATTGAAGCCAAGGGAAGACTTCGAACCTAATGCAGCGTCCGGACAAACCCGCGGTACCAACACCCTGTACGACTAAATACACCTTCGGCGTCCTTGATGTGTGCCGCCCGGGAAGTAGGCCCCCCCCTTTCGAAGAACGGTGGGAGTTCGAGACAGTGCGACTCCTCACGCTAGTGGAAATTCTTCAATAGCTGGCGCGCAGTAGTGCCGGGGAAGAAATTGGAACGACGCGCGCGGTAGTACGGCTGAAGACCTGTCGAATCTTCGGATAAGCATCAGTCCCGGCTGCCCTACACTTACATGGACGACTTGTAATCTGCACACTCCTTATGCCGTACTGTCAGAGCAGCTCTCCTTGCCATGGCTGTCGACTGCATGAGGGATTGATGCGCCACTGAGTGCGCTGTCCCTGAGACAGTCACATCGCGAATGTTGGCGGCCTTACATTTCGGCCGCAAATGTATGATTTCTAGATTGTGCCTTAACCCGTTATATGCTGTATGAAGGCCCGCCAGACTCAACTGTGGGGGATAACGCAACTGCGGCCAGGCACGGTCTCAATGAGCACGGCTCACATCGAGTGCCATCACTAAACAACCACGTGGAAAGACATAAGGTCTCAGAACCGGGGTCGAAGGCACCTCCCTGCAGTTAAGCTCATCGTAAGTAGTACTATTAGTACCAAGAGTGCTCTTGATTTATTACTTGCTATCGCCGTGGCACCGGAGCAAGTCCGCAACCCGAGCCAAATCCGTAATAGCCTACAAGTACAACAAGCATGTCTCGCTGAAGAATTTTTCGAGTGCCAACACTTCCTCCTACTACTTGTACAAGTTGTACAAGTAATGCTAGTACTTGTCCTATGATGTCTCTTATTCATGCAGGTGCTGACGAAAGCGGTTTGGAGCACATCAGACGGTTTCAGCTGCCCAGAATTCGCTGTGCGGATTTAGGCCCGGTGTTTCGGAACTAATCTGTGGAAGATGAGGGTGTGCAAAAATAGTATACGGAACTCGCCAGACCCGCGGTCACAGACCAAAGCTCGAGTTGTCCGCAAGGCCAAGCAGACAAGGGGTAGATTCAGTCTGCATTTCGCTTCCTGCTCCCGTAGAACGGGTGCTATTATGACGTTGTGATTGTATAGAAGGCCGCATGCCTTGCCAGTTGTTTGGGCCTCCCGGGGGGGCGGTTGTTCACGGTCGTCGATGCTTGCCCTATTCTATATTTGACGCCTCCGGCAAAGAAAGAAAGAATCATTTTCATCATGAGCCCAGCAGCAAATATTTCTACTCTTCATCTTTCTCCACCGTTATTATCCAGATATCGATCCCAGCTCGTAATGGAGAGCCCGCCCTCCGTTTGGTCCCTTAGTCTACTTGACAGCTCTCTGGCCTGATTGAATATCCCAAAACTCCACAATTTGCCATCATTGATGACAAGCAGACGCATTGATTAACGCCACAATAGCGCCGACCTAGTTTTTCATGCTTGAAAATTGAATGCAGGGTCTGCCAAGATAGATATATCTATCAGTATGGGGCATGATATTGTCAGGGTCCTTATCTGCGACTTAACACGCATGAGCGCCTCGTTCACCTGAGAGGGTCATCCCATCGATACTCTCAAGGTCAATTTGAGAATTTTCACATCTGAATAGCCCCCTCCCAAGGCCCTGGAAGAGGAGGGGTAAAGAGAACGCGTGGCGTTGAAGTTGATCCGTGCGCCTTCCGGGCCTATCTGGCATGGCAGAGTGTAGATATGGCGGAAGAGTAGATAAGTAGTTATGTGAGTGTGCGAATAATCATCTCTTGAAGAACCCTCCGCGGGGCTTCACAGCGGTCCGGTTGCGTTTTAGGAGAACGTCCTTGCTGGACTTGGCATGTTTGCTCAGCTTGGGCGCTAACCTGTCGTCTGTCTTTTTCGTGACACGGTATAGTGTAGAGCCCAGCTGCTCGTCACGGGGACCGCGGTCCAGGCGGGTGAGGTTACGCTCCACGACAGCGACCCTCCTGCGCTTGGGTTTCCTCTCCGTTGCCGAAGCTGTGTCATTCTCCTCCTCGTCGCTTGAAGGATCTGTGAGGTACTCGTCGGGGAGGAGGTCAGGGATTGACATCTTGTTGGCCCGCTTCTTCCCCGTCGTAAACTCCCTTCCATTGCGGTCGACATTTTGTGCATCAACATCATCATCACTGTCCTCATCTGCCAGAGGAGCGGCGGCAGCCTCTTTGGCTTTCTTGGCCTCGTCTGCCTGCTTACGCTCCTCGGCCTGTTTTTTGAACAGAGCGTCACGCTCCTGGCGTTTCCGCTTTTGAACAGCGGCTTGTCTGTGTAGAATAGTATAAGCATAGAACTTGGCCATGTGCATAGGTAGTTCTTGGCGTATCAAGCCTACCCTGACTTGGGGGGGGGAATAGAGAGACTCACTCTTGTGCGGCCTTCTGAGCTGCTGCAGCCGATGTCTTCACACTGGAGGCGACCTTTGAAGTTGACACCGCTTCGGGTGCATCGTCGTCGTCACTGCTGTCGTCGTCGTCGTCATTTTGCGATGTTGGCTTTGGCGCCGGCTTCTCCACGGCCGACAAGGTAGCTGCAGCAGCCACCTGGGCGTCGTTGTCATCGTCGTCGTCGTCGTCGAACACAACCAGAGTCCTCTCCGTCTTCTTTCCCGGGGCTGATGACGTTGACTCCTCGTCCTCTTTGGCTCTGACGGGTAGTTTCTGCTGTGCTTGCGAGTCTGTGACTTGTGTCTCCTCAAGGTCTGTCTCAGACTTCCTCTTGGAGCGGCTCCTTGTTTGAGGCATGGTGAGTTTGAGTTTTTGTGAGCGGCGCGGTCCAGCAGCTGTGTTTTGCTTTCATGGGAAGAATGAATAGATCAGAGCTAACGCCCTATGAAATATGATCAAATTCTGGGGAGCGTCTGGGGGAGGATCTTGAATGAAAAATAAACAACTTGAATCGAGAGTTTATGAAATCTCAACTTGAGTGTGTCTGTAGAAAAAATTCCAGTGGGTCGTCCCTTGTGCGATAGCGCTGGTTCACAGGGTGAGACCAGGCACCTGATTGGTCAATCTCAACGACCTCCCGCGGCCCAAGGCAATCCGTCCTTATTCTGGCCGTCTGATGAATCTCAAACTCATTCACACGTTGAGTATTTCAGCGTCCAAGTTTACCCCTGTAATAATTCAAGAAGAAAAAAAAGCATCCGAGTTCTAAGAATTTTCTAGAATATGGCGCTCATCTTCGTCGCCTCACTTTCACACTGATTTCTTGCAAGGCAAAGGCGTCCTGTCGCCATCGACCCATCTCAAGGCTTCATTCAACCTTTCTTTTCTCAAGGAGGATGATGAGACCTCAACATCTCCGGCGCCTTGCCGCTGTCTGCTATAGGCAGTCTGTACACTCTCAATCGTTCATTGAAGCTTACTACGCGCGGTCTTTCACCTCTACAACATCCAAGCATGCGCAATCACAACCAAGGACCCCCGCCGCGCCGCAAAAGAGACCTCGGTCACAGCAAAAGGGATTCGACGTCTGGGGGCAATTTCCACGACCTGCCTTGACCAGAAAGGATTTCGAATTGGAGATGAGGCGGAGCCCCGAGATGTTCCGCTGCTCCGTTGATGAATATCTGGCAACGATAGAAATCTTCTTGGCCAACTCTGCGAACACGGGTGCCGACTGGCCGCTGCACCTGAAGCCTGGTTAGTGATGTGAACACCCTGCCTCCTGTGATCCCCCGACGTGAAGGACCGCATCAGGTGGCATATTTTTCAAGCTTGCTTGCTAACGGCAAGGAAATTCACAAAGAGTACCGGCCTACAAAGGAGGTTCTAAACGACCTGGGGTATTTCATGGCCAAGGTACGCGGGAGAAAGTCGCTGCCTCTGGAGCTGTACTTGAGCATGTTCACGGGTGCTTCCGCGCTTGGTTGTCAAGCCTCCTGCATCTCGGCCGCTAGAATCCTGTACGCCTCGGATCCTAAACTGCAGAGCCTGCCGCTCTTCAAACCTATCAAGATACGGTTTAACTGGATTTTACGCGACTCCGAGAACCCGTACGCCATTGTCGTGGAGGGATACAGGATGCTCAAGGAGGGCAAGCATGCTCCCTCCATACGAGTGGTGCAGCGTGGCCTCGACCTGGCTGACGAGGACTTTGCCTGGAGGGCTTTCTCCAAGGGCGTTTTGGCCAATGCCTACGAGAAAACCGGGCAGGATGCATTAGCCCTGGAGCATCACCGCGAAGCTGCAGAGAGTGGGGAGAACGGGTCGTGGGGTGGGATTGCAAGACTGACATCAGATCCCGAGGAGCGGAGAGCAGCATGGTTCAGGATGGCACAGTTGGGATCACAAGATGCGGTGACGAACCTGATTGAGTACTACCAAGACCTTGCCAATTCAGCACCCGCCAATTCAGATGAGCAAAAACATATGAGTATGATGGCGGCTGAGCTTGGGTATTTCAAGGACTCGGCAGCCCAGTCTTAAAGAGAACATCTGGCTCTTCGCCCCTTTCATCATGTACAATAGCAATGAATCAATACTTGTACTATTAGCCCCGCCTCTCTTAGCCCAACGTCTCTGTTTTAGGATAGCTCCAGATCTTGGTGTTCTACTGTTTCTGCTTTTTGGGCGCTGTTTCAGAGGTGCTCGTTCTGCCCACGCGCTTCTCGCCCGCATGATGAGCCCCGTCACCGTCGTGGCCGTCGCCATCAGCATACTCCCCATGGTCACTCTCAAAGTCTGCCCGAACCTCCGACTCCTCGGGGGATGGAAACAGCTCCCTCCAGGTCCCGTCCAGTACCTTTTTGTTATTCCCGTACAGACCAACATCGTATCCCGTCTTCATGGCGCTGATGCAGATCTTCCGTCTCTCTGAGAAATCAAACATGGGCTTGGGATACGTTCCCTCTTCTCGATCTCCAAGACCGTCACCCTTCACTCTCACGCCCGCCTTCTTCTGGTCTTGGATGGGAGCCTTCCAGGGCTCGTAGATGTACTTCTTGTCCAGGTTCTTCAGCTCAGGCACGTACTTGCGGATGAGGTCCCCTTCCTTATCCCACTTCTGGCCAAAGGAGACGGGGCTGTAGCAGCGGTAGTATTGCGCGAAGAAGGCCGTACAGGAGAGCCACTGCCAGTTCCCCGCGTTACAAGCAGGCTCGTGATCGAGGAGCCACTCCTCAAACACTTCGGCGCCGCGCTCCCAGTCGACATAGCACCCGCCGCGCGTGAGGAAGCAGGCGACACTGTGACGACCGAGATGGTGGATCCAGCCTTCCTCCTTGAGCTGTCGCATGAGCGCGTCGATCCAGGGGAAGCCCGTCACGCCGTTGCGCCAGCGCTTGAACCACGTCTCAGCCTCTTCCGAGTCAACGTGGTACTCCCCAGTCACGATGCCCGTGTCGTGGTTTCTCTTGGACGGCAGATGCCACGGGATGAAGCGGCAGTGGGAATTATTCGCCGTCTGGTGGAACTCCCATCCTAGAGCCGCCTGCGCGGCAAAGTACATGTCACGAAAGATGAGCTGACCGGTCAAGCTCGCTGGAGGGGCGGAGGCCCCGCTGCCGTACGAATCGACAATGTCTTGCACTCGCCAGTAGAACTCCCGGACCGACAGGGCACCAAAGTGGAGGAACGGCGAGAGCAAGGTGGTGGCCTGGGGCTCGAACTGCGCAGGGCTTGTCTTGGGCTTCTCAAATGTGGCCGTATACTTCTTGTCCTTGACGAGTTTGTCCATCTGCTTCAAGGCAAGAGTCTCGCCTCCTCGGTGAGGCGTGGTGGCCGAGGGAAAGCCGAGCTCCTCCATGGTTTCGATGGCGAAATCCCCCTTGGGCCCGGCGATAGATTTGTAGCCCGTGTCTTGCTCCGTGCGGCGTACCGCGTTGAAGTCTGGACTCGTCTCTGGCTGGTCCTGCGAGAAGTCCACGGGCATCTCCCCCGGATCTGGCAGCTTCTTGGGGGCGGGTATCGGTCTGGGGATTTCCCCTACCTTCTCTCCCGCAGCCCGCAGCTGGGTCATGGACATGGTTGGCTTGCCGCCGTGGGCTTTCACAATGTCGTCGCTATCCCAAAGGGTTCTCCCGGAACGGATAATGACCTTGACGCCAGCCTTCTTGGCAGCTTCCGAGACCTCCTTGTCACGCTCCCGGCCGTAGTTGTCCGTGTCCTTCTCAAAGACCAGGTGCGTCACGTTCCACGCTTTGAAGAGCTTGGGCAGCAAAGTCTGAGGTCCCTCCCTCAGCACGAAGAGCTTGGATTTGGGGTTAAGCTTGGTGATGGAGTTGGACAGGTCATTCTGGCAATCGAGTCTTTCGTAGGGCCGCCGAGTTAGTATTTCTCGATCAATGTTACATTTCTTACCGATGATTTTCTTTTTTTGGTTTGACAATTGACAATCAAAACTCACAAGAACTGCCATCTATTTAAACCACCTCTTGCCCTGTAGACATAGTGAGGATCCCACGTAAAGATGGGCCATAGAACAGCTGGGTCGAGGTCCAGAGCAGCCTGGAGAGCAGGAGAGTCATGGAGTCTCAGATCCGTACGAAACCAGTAGATCACCCGTGGTTTCGTCATTTTTGCGATTGGAATGATTTCTGTTGATATTTTTTTCCTCACTTCTCAGTTTCACATCTCACCCATTAGTGAAGAAACTGTCCGTCAATTTTGCTGGTACACACTTATTGGCGAGAGCCACCGGGTTACTGGTGACTAGAGGAAATCCATGATGTCAGGACTTGGAGCGGCTGACCAGCCACTGACTTCCATTGTTGAGGGCGGCATAGCAAAACTAATGCAAGCCTAAAAAAAGAAAAGAAGCCAAAATGGTTCTTTGGAGGACCAAATCAATCACGCAGGGTAGGGCACTCCGTTGATGCTACCTCGGTAATTCATATCCAATCCCAATTCATCTAGGTGTACGTTCCCCAGCACCGAGCATGGGAAGGCTGTCGCAGGAAATGTACAGGCCGCGCTTCAGCAAGATCGAATGTGTACTCGACCTGTGAGTTTTATCTTTTGTTTCGATTTTTCTTATCAGAAGAGATAAGAAATTACAGAAGCTAGCAAGGCCACCGGCTGACACCTGTGGGATTTTAACATGAGTCTTTGGCGATCGTAGACCAAGGCCGAAGACGCAGGATTGGCCTTCTACAGTCTCGGCGTGGCTGAAACAACAGTCTGGGTTGATACAAGAAATGGGATGAGATGTTGATGCTGATGTGTCACTTTTAAAAATCGCCAGCGATTGCGCGAAAGTGCAATGACTTCTGGAGAAAAGATTTCTGGAAAAGACAGATTCCTTCACTAGAATTGGGCTTCGCGTATCCCGGCGATAATTCTTCTTATCGCCAAGATAACGAGATTATGAGACGGTGCTCTCATACTAAATCAGGAGGAAGGAGCCCGACACGATGACTTCGCCAATGCACTTACCCTGCACTTTCGGTCTCCTGCTTCGTTCCGTCTCGGACCAGGTAAGAGGTTGATATTTTTAGGCAATTCAAAGAAGTTCAAAATCTGAACTTTGCCCATAACTGCATTTCTTGCTGTGGGCATTCAATTCATCGCAAATGTGTTTCTTTTCTTTTCGAGATGATTCCGCAAACTCCACCTTCACCATTGAGCCTGCAACTTGTAATTAGCATCGGTCGAAAACTCACAACCTCACAGTCTACAACCACAACTACAAACAGTTAGATCGGGATGGCACTAACAACAGGCGATGCCTTTGTTTGTTTGTTTTCTTTTCTTACCTTTACAGATTTGTTCGCCCTGCATTGAGCCCGTCCACACTAAATCAAAGCTAAGGCGTTTAAAGATCTGATGGTGAACGCTGGAGACAGATCGCATGAATTTTTGTCACCCTCTAGGCCCAACGCGCGCGACGTCATTTCGTCGACCGAGGTCAAAGCTTGCAAGATCCCAATCAGTCACCAATCAAGCAAGCTACCTGTATTAGCTAGCCGCAAGCTCCACGGTCACCGTATACAGATACCACTGCCCAGTGCCCACCCACCTGTTGCGAGGATACTGCGCCCTGCTTACCCGCTGACAACTTGACAAGTCTCATCCAATACTGCAGTGCCGCCGCGGACAGCCTGGTGGTCCAGCCCCAGGCTCTGCGAAGGCAATAATGGGCAAGGGTCTGGAGAATCCCACGACTCGATCCATGTCAAAGAGGAATCCCGCTATGAACGGACACGGGTGATATAGGATCTGCTTTTACTCATACAGAGTACATGTGTATTGGTCTGTCGAAGGCAAGTTCCCATGCCCGCGTCTTACGGCAGCACGAACAAATTTGTGCGAATGGGCGTATTAGGATCAAGCTGATGGCTAGAATGGCCAGAATGGCCTGAATATTGGAAGCAAGGTGCCTCCTCGCATATTACGACTGCATACCTGCCGTCCACACCCACTTCCTTGGCTCGACAGGGGATCGCCTTCTTGCAACCGAGCTGGAACAAGAGACATGTTTTAGAATAAGAAAAAGCAAGTTACGACCGAGAAGGAGACGACGAGAAAAAAAGAAAACAAATGCTGTCGTACATTCACGTGCCCGGGAGTCAAAGCCTGACTCGTAGGCCTCAGGGTACCATATGCCCGCACATGGGATGAGACAACGGCGTACTGAGAGAGGGATCATTCGGCACCAAGCAGTCATCAACGCAAGGGGCGGGGCGACCAGCGATGCGGGAACCCACCCCTACCTACAGTAGTACCAGAAGCAGAACGGCAGCGTCCCATCCAGCCCTATTTCCCGGTTCTCTTCCAGCTGGGTTTGCTCGCGCGCCCTCATAGGCCCCTCTGACGCCGGGAGGATTGGAGTCGGCGCGCGCGGGCTCAGGCCTTGGCTGGGGCACTTGAGAATCGCCCAGCCGTCGCCCTGTGCCCGGCAGTTCCGCTTTGGCGGCTGATCTCGATGGCCTCGTTCGCATCACTCATTGGATTCTTGCTAGGAGATCTAGATGCACATGATCCCGCAGCTTCATTTCGCTCGACAAAAAGACACGATGGCACGAAGACATGAGCGATGCTTCGAAGATGGGTGCTTGTTCAGAACCTCGGCTGGGCCTCCGTGCAACGCGCTCGCGTGGGAAGCTAAAATTGGACGTGTGGACGCGTCGATACGACATTGTGATGGGTAAAATCCGATTTCATCCTAATTCTCATCCTCTTCATCATCCTCCATCTCCAACAGAATGCTACTCGCACCACCACCATCCTCCAAATCGGGAAATGGTGTGGCGGCGACGAACTTGCAAGCAAGGAAAAGAATCGGAAGACCTCGATCGAGCCCAACGCCAAGGTTCGTTTGGGAAGGCGAAGTACTTGCTGGGCCTTTTCCTCCATCGTGGAGCAAGTGTAAAGTTGGGACCAGGCTTGGCAAGCAAACAACAGAGCTAATTACTGTTGTCAAATTGCTATTCACTGGCAGTAAAGGACAGGCCCCACTGGCAGTCGCCGTCCTTGTCTTCTTAGATTCTGTGGGATCTGTGAGAAGCCAGCATTACCTTCTGCTTAAAAATTTGACAGAGACAGTTCGATTCGTCCATGTATGTATGGATTATTGTACTCTGCAAGTATGTGCGATGAAGAGTGAGATCGAGCTCGGTCATCTCAGGGGAGTCTCTTTGCCAGGGCTTGTGGCATCTTCCAATGGCAAAGAGAGAGCAGGTTTTTCTTTGCTTTGGCTTGTCTTTTCTTTTGCGTGGATACTGGTCCCATCCAAGCTGGCTCCGACACTTGCTCCAGGTTTTTCATGCTTTTGTCAACCTTGTCAGCCAATCGTGTCGCTTCTACACCAGTGGACTCAACGTCTTGGAACCTTGGTGTGACAACCGCGCCCTGTTTAGCTTGGATAGGAGTCCACATTTCCGCAAGCTTCTGGTCTTTCTAGCCCATCCGCTAGAAAAATTTCAAAATACCTCCCCTTCCTCTCTCTCTCTCTCTCTCTCTCTCTCACTCCAGTGAGAGTACTTCTACACATCTTTAATAATACCTCACCGTTGGGGCCCTGCTAAGCTAATGAGTAATAGCCCGATGAATCTGAGCCATCATTGGTAGGCTCTCGGTTGTTTACGCGACCGTGTGTCCCTGGCTGTCCCCGTCCACTGGGTCATATCGTGCTCGCCAATACAAGTACAACTACAAGTGCAGTAATAATACCTGGTAATTTTGTTACTCAGGTGCCCTGGTCATGGCTTCAACTCCTACTCTACGGGCTGGTTCCGGCTGACCCTGGCGGGCGCGCGCCAACCGGAGTAGGTAAAGCAACAATGCATCCCTGCCTTACTTTGCTTTGCTGGGTCCGGCTCCACGATTTTCTCATTTCGTGTGGAAGGCCCTGCACGCGAAGCTCATAGGCTCCTCCCGGCCGCCCAAACCGCATCGCCCGACCGTGCAGCCGGGAAAGCCCTCCCATCCCATTCTCATCTGGTCTCGGAGAGCCTACGGAGTAGGGCCTGGGCGGGGATACGTTCCGCATTATAGGTGGTGCTGCCGTTAATGCGATGGGATCGGTACATTACTCGTGGGGTTCTGACGGTAATATTGGTCCACGGGCCTTATTGGCTTTTATTACAAGACGGCTCCCTCTGCCCATCACACAACGCTCGCGTCTAGATTTGGTGTTGATGTCGTTTCGTCCAGCCCTCACTCACTCACTCATTCACTCTCTCATTTCTTTGGTTGCTTAGATGCCTCCAATCCCACATTCATTTTGACGAGTACTAGTCTAGTAACCTCCTGTCCTTTCTTCATTACGTGAACCCAATCAGTGCTCAAGCTCGCTTCCGCTCTTGTTAGTCCGAGGCGCAATCTGAGTATACCTGCCATCGTTGTCTTATTACACCCCACAGTGTCTCTCCTTCAACGGCATAGACCGACATATCCCAACACATCGCAAGATCCTCCCGTGCTGAGGTTAAAGGAACAGCAGCAGGTCTCACACAGCTTCTCCGCCTCTCTCCGCCTCAATCTCGACACTTGACTGAGATCACTGACGCTGTCACATTCTCGCCGACCCCGGATTTCAGGACGTATATACGATATATCTGTATACATGCGTCTCTGATACACTCACTGTCTTTGTTCATCTACACCACTAAGAGAGGACTTGCCGCCCAATCTACCAACCTTATCTTCAACTTCGACTTCTTGACGGACTGAGAAACACTGGGAGTGGCTCAAAGTTTCTTGCCCGTGGCACTCTGTGATCTTTGTCTTCTTGAAAAGCGTGTTGGATAGACTCTCAGCTAGCTGGGCTGCCGCGGCGCACACGTCGACGGTCATTAGCCCTGAGTGGCCACGCATCGGGAATACTTTCGGCTCCCATTCTTCTCCTTTTCTGTTCGTCGATTGAGCTGCAAAAAAGCTCCGTGGAAAGGATGGGACGAGCTTTGTTACTAGGACTGGGCTTGCTGGCCCAGTTATCGACTGTTGCCATCGTCTGCGACAGCGTCGTCGTTTCCATTTACATCCCTAGCCAATCCATCCTCAAGGCAACGGCATTATGTACAGCAATTTTGGAGGGTATTGTCTGGATCACACTGGCCTGCTTCACATCCACCATTGCCTCAACCTCGCTCTCGTCTCTGTTGAGACGTTCTTCTGCCAACAAGCTGTCTATTGCTTTCGGATGCACCTCTTTGCTCTGTATTATCGCTTCAGGCATTTGCATCGCGAGCATTGTACTGTTGAGAGACGCAGCTGATCGTGGCATGTCCACAGCCTCCAAGGAATCTTTTCTCGTCGCTTCTTCGGTAATTCTGGCAGCTGCTGTTGCTTGCCAGCTTCTATTCCTCTCTGTCTACTATCTGAACTGCCGGAGACAAGGTCAGAATGGTGCTGAGTCTGTCATCACCATCGAGACTCCGTCACCCAAGGCTTACGTCAAATCAATCGCTTATGAGCGCACTCGTCCTTCCACTGCCAAGAGCCGGGGCGCCGTGACTGTGGACTCGGTGGACATGGTCTCTCTGTCGGGGAAGAAGCCGCGAGTCCAGGTTTTGGCCTCGCCCCGGTCGTCCTTGTCGCAGTCCATCCGCCCTCAGACGTCCAGGAGCCGACTGGTCTCCTTCAAAGACAAGCAGCGCCCGCCATCTCTGGACTCGAGCATCTACAGGCCCAGCTATGACGCCAACGATGGCTGGGATGCCATGTCGGGACACACTGTCCAGGAGTTTCCTTCGCCGACTCTTCTTCCTCCGCCACGTTCCCTCGAGACGATCCCCGCCAGTCCCGTTGTCGCGGAGGTTTCCAGTCTGCTTGCGACCGCAGACCTCGAGCCCCCGCCTCCCATTCGGCCGCGCAGCCGGAGCTACAGCCCTGTTCCCAGAAAGACCTCCATTCGTTCCATCCCTCGCCCCCCCAGCCAGGCCAGCGAAGAGCAGAATATCCATCCGCTGTTCCGCTCCGACTCCCCGACGCCGCCTCCGGTGGCCACTCCCGGCACCAGTGTCGTGGCCTCGCCAGATGCTGGTAAGGTACTGGCACATCGTCCCAGCAACCAGTCCATGCGGAGGCTCCGCAGCAATAGTCTCAACTCGTCGAGCCCCCTCAGCCGCAAGAGCTCCTTCGAAGCGCCGAGCCTCCGGAAGCCTGGTGACCAGTGCAGTATCATCGAGGTCGATGAAGAGGGAGACGAGACGGAGACGGAGGGGCAGCCCTCGCCACCAATTCCGGACTTTGTCATGGACGCTGGTTGCCGTTTGAGCTTGACGAGGTACAACAGCAACAAGACGTTGAAGGGATCTGATGATTCACCATAGTTCCGTTTATATACTTCCATCTTGAACCGAGGTGCCAATGCCCTCTGAGGGTCCACCTTTGCTCGAACATGTGTCCTTCGACACTTAGTTCCCCCCTTTTTCTTACTTATTCTTTGGTTACGAGCACGGCGTTTTGACGAGTACGGGTGGAACCGATATAGATAGAGACGATATCCATGAATCAATGAAAAAAAGGACATCAAATTTGAGAACTATTCTTTTCCCTCAGTCCTCGTATGTGACCTGAATGGGGAGATTCGTCTCGTCTCTGCCGCTCCTAGCTGCTCTTAGCATCAATATTTCCGCACCTATCTTGAGGAAGTATCGTCTACATCCTTTTGTTGGCTCAAGAATTAAAGTTCAGTAATACGAGGGCCGACTCATTGCGCCTAATTAGGAGAAGTGAAGTCAGAAAGCGGAAGATAGATTGTCATTGCGGGAATGACAAGGAAGGACATTCATGGCTTGAGATATTTGGGAGTAATTACTCAGTACTAGTAGTATCTAGATAGGTTCTGCTTGGCCCGCAGTGAGGGGTGGTAATTGTAGCATTGTAGGTACTACTAGTCCAGTGTATCGTCTTCAAGTGGTTCAAGGGTACTCAGAGAGTTGTCATCCACCCAAACACAAAACAAACCCCCAGCGGCTGGGACCGTTGACAAGCAGGCCCCCCCACCTACAACAACCACCACCATCCACCACCCACCACCGATATCTTGACCACTACCCAGCACTGTGGCGGCTACCTAGAGGACCTTGCGAGTAGCAACTTCGGTTGAAGCACTTTAGGACCCAATAACCCCACCAACCCGGCAACGACTGCACCCAGGCTGAAGTTCGCCTTCGTCATCCGCGCACTGCAGGCTTTGATTCCTCGTTCATCCAGCCTCCAACACATCGCGGCAACGCCAACTGAAAGTTTTCTTCGCGCCGAGCTCGCACATTCCGCGTCGACGAAGCAGCCCTCCAGCTGCCACAGAGCCGCCCATCATGAAGATCACCTTCAAGGTACGTCACCGAGCTCGGAGCTCCAGCTGCCCGCTGTCTGCTGTCCGCGTCCAGCTTACCACGGGGGCTTCTCTTGTCGCCTCTCTCCGACTGCCCGATAAGGTCGTCTCAACCTTGCTAACATGGACTTGTGCGTCAGGATCTCAAGCAGCAGAAATTCACGCTCGATGCGGAGTCGACCGACCTGGTATGTTCCCAAGCGAAGAGCTTTGTTGATCTTGTCCCCGAGTGCGACCCCGCCACTGACTAGGCCCTCCACTGCTAGATATCGGGGCTCAAGGAGAAGATCTCAGCCGAGAAGGGATGGGATCCCAAGCACCAGAAGCTCATCTACTCCGGTACGCTGTCGCGGCTTCAAGTTTGCTCGCGGAATTCCTTTGGGTTGCTTACATGGTGAACAGGCAAGATTCTGAAGGATGACGAAACCGTTGGGTCCTACAATATCGAGGAGAAGGGCTATGTCGTCTGCATGGTGAACAAGGTCTGTATTACTTCCACAGTTCGTATTCTACATGACAATGTGTGTACTGACTACGTATCCTGCAGCCCAAGGAAAAGCCAGCAGCTGCCGCTCCGCCGGCAACACCAGCCCAACCCGCCGCCTCTACGCCCGCCGCCCCAGCGGCTCCCGCGCAGCAACCGTCGACTGCTGCCGCCGTCCCTGCGACTCCGACTCCCCAACGATCTACCGAAGCGGCAGAGAGTGGCGGCGAGACCGGATCAGGCCTAGCAATGGGCTCCGAACGTGCGGAGGCCATTGCTAACATGGAGGCTATGGGCTTTGAGCGTAGTCAAATTGAGTCTGCGATGCGGGCTGCTTTCAACAACCCAGACCGCGCCGTCGAGTATCTCCTTACTGTACGTAGCAGAGGATTGCCGAGTGCATCGGTTTGGAGAAAGAAATTGTACTGACCTTTGATTCTTTTTGTACCCAGGGCATCCCCGACAACATTCAGCAAGAGCAGCAGCAGAGGCAAAGCGCTGCTGCCCAGGCACCAGCGCAGGGTGCTCCCGCCGCCCAGACCGAGGCCGGCGGCGAGGACGAGAACATGAATCTTTTCGATCTTGCAGCCCAGCAAGGCGGCACTGGCAGGTCAGGTGGCGGCGGTGGTGGTAATCCCGCTGCTGCAGCTGCTGCCGCCGCCGCCGCCGCTGCTGCTGGAGGGCAAGGTGGTGGTGAATTGGGCAACTTGGACTTCCTCCGCAATAACGCTCAGTTCCAGCAGCTCCGTCAGGTGGTCCAACAGCAGCCCCAGATGTTGGAGCCTATTCTCCAGCAGCTTGGCGCTGGCAACCCTCAGCTTGCCCAGCTCATCGCCAACCACCCCGACCAGTTCCTCCAGCTTCTGGGAGAGGACGGAGACGACGACGTTCCCCTCCCGCCTGGCGCCCAGGCGATTTCGGTCACAGAAGAGGAGCGCGATGCTATTGAGCGCGTAAGTGTCTTTATGGCTTTTGGAGCTAAATTGATCGACGATGATGATGCTGACAAAGTTTCCCTAGTTATGTCGTCTTGGCTTCGACCGCGACCAGGCCATTCAAGCCTACTTTGCGTGTGACAAGAACGAGGAGCTTGCCGCCAACTTCCTCTTCGATCAGCCGCCGGACGACGAACAGCCCCCGCCTACGAACTGAGCGGTATTCGGGAGGATACACTGAGCTATGTTACAATCATGAAACTACGCAGGGTTGAGCGGGTTGGTCCTTTGGCGTTGCGGAGGTCGTTTACGCGTTTGAGAGGTGCAAGCACACACAGAGAGGGTGTTAGCCTGTAAGCGGGACCGCCATAAGTTTATGCCATTAGATTGGGAACATGTGAATGGTGCTATCAACGCTTCCCACCCCAGCTTCACCTTTCTGCGACGGAGAAGTAGCTCTGCTGCATGGGCGTTATTGTGACGCTATTGCCCAAACAGCAACTAGGTAGGATGAGAACGCGGACCACATAGCATTGCCCAATACCATATTTACGACCATCAAGTCATGAGTTCGAAGCTCTTATGAATGTTTTGAATCTCTTACAGGATCCAAGATATCATTTGCATGCCACCATGGTGACAGCCTTCATTGCCTTAAGATGTAAAATTTTTAAGCCGAGTCCATTCTAACGCCAATCTAGTCCGTTTATATATCTCCCGAGCCCGATCTGTAAGGGTATCATTGCTTATTCCAGCTTTCCTGAACGCCGTTGATCCATTATTCTTGGTACAAACCCTGTGAAGTGCAACTTGGAAGTGTAAATGTGCTGTTAATCCTCGAGAATGGTTTCCACACCATGGAGAGACTCGTCGTATTGCTTTCCTTTCTTCTGAGTCTTCTTCTTCTTCTTCTTCTTCTGACCGGGGCCTGCGCCGCCGCCCCCTGCACCACCGCCATCTTCTTCGTCTGCGAAAAGCTCCTCGCGCTTCTTACGCATGGCCTCGGCTTGAGCGTCGGCGACGCGCTTGCGCTCTGCTTCGTACTCCTCCTCAACTTTGCGGTGCTCCGCTTCGATCGACTCGACCGTTTCAAACACACTACCGGTGAGCGTTTTGTATTCGTCAATATCCATCTTGACCGTCTGCTCGCCCTTCAGAACGGCGTCAATCAGCTGCGGATTGTGGCGTTCCTCGCGGTTGAACTTGAGCTTGACGTGTCGCCGCTGCTTGCCGCGGAACATTTTGGAAATCATCTCAAAATCGGTGCCAAACATGCGGAGAGCACGGTAGAAGAGAGTCGTCTCCTCTGCAGTCCATAGATTAGGGCCCTTGAGCTTGGAAGTGTTCATGAAGGAGCTGCTTGTGATGAGGCGCGTGAAATCATTTTCTTCTATGGTTTCCATGTCCTCCTGGGCAGCGGCGGCACGCGCATGTCTATCCATGACAAGCGAGCTCTGGTCAAGCACGATTTGACCGTCGACGATCCGGAACTGAGGCCCAGCAGAAGCGGACGCAGCCCCTCCGGAAGCGCCAGCGGGCTCCGCAGGCTTCTGCTCCCCATTTTGGCTGGTCGACCGACTATTTGCCTCGTTGCTCGCCTCGTTCTCATTCTCTCCCGCCGCGTCAGCTCCTTTCTGTTGCTTGGCCTTAAGCCTGGCCTGCCGCTCTCGATCCCGAAGCTCGTCGTGTCTGCTAAACTTTTTGCCAATGTGCAGGTCTTTGGTCAAATCCGACATCTTGAGCTTCTGCAAGTCGACCACCTGAGTTTCAGCATCCTCTGGAGTCACCGAGCGGGGCCGTTTGGGAGTTGGTTGCGCTTCCCCGGCATTGCGTCTGCGCCGTCGGGGTGCCGCAGCTTCTGGGTTGTCTCCCTCTGTTCCTTCTGCTTGCTCTGTTGCTCGCCGCTGCCGTTTTCGTGGCTTCGCAGTGTCACTGACCTCCCCAGGCTGCTTTGCTTTAGCAGCCGGCTTTCGCTTGCCGCGCGTTGGCCTAGCAGGCGCCTCAGGCGCCGGTGTGATCTCCTCGGAAGGTGCAGCGGGAGTGCCGGTTGAGGAGCCTTTTTCTACGGGATGTCGTTCTGACTCTGCGCTCGTCTCGACGGTAGTTTCGATCAACGTGGTAGAGGCTGGTCGATCATCAGGCGCAGGTTCTGAGGCTACCTCTAATTGAGCAGGTTCGGAAGCCGTAGTTGCTGACACAGATTTTGAGGCTGCCTCTAGTTGGACTTGTTCGGAAGTCGTAACAGCTGGGACTATGCTTTCCGCTATACCGGTCGCTGGTATTTCTAATGATGCCCTACTAGACTTGGATCGGGTGCTGGCATCTAAAGTCTTGGTTGCTGGCGTGTTTTGAACTGGAGCTTTGGAGGACGCTTCTTCTGTCGACACCGGCTGTGACTCAATTGGAGCATCTTGTTCCTCTTGGGGGTTTGCGGAGGCTCGATCTTCGGATATTGATTCCGAAGTTTGCAATTCCGGGGTCTTCTGCTTCGGCTCCTCGGTCGGGGTGTTAGAAGTAGTTCGTTCGACGGACTTTGCTGGTTGAGCGGCGGCGGCTGCTGCATTGGGGGCGCGGGGTCTGGCAGTTGGTGCTTTGGGCTTGAAGGCAAGCCCGCCTCTCTTTTTGAACATGGAACTCATGATGATGATACGTAAAGAAGAAAAATCATTGAAGTTCTTCCACAGCTAAGATAGGGATAATCACATCTCGGGCGTGGAGAGATGGCCAGTGTGCCAGACGAAGGGTCCCGCGTTGACTGTTGAATGCGTATTGCCAAAAATTGCGGGACAGTCATCGGTGTCAGTGGGGCATGCGAGGTTTTTCCGACACTGTACGCGCGATAAGCAGGATCAATCAGGTTAGCTGGGCACTAGGCCAGTTTGAGGTGGAGACCATGCCTCTTGGGTTTGCGACTCTCAACCTCGAAATTTCACCTCCTGGAGGAGGCAACATTCCCCATCACCACCACGCAATCCGCCCCCGCTCTCGCTTCATGACCGCTCGCGCCCTCGGATTCGGGACGGGATTAGGCTCAGAAGCCTCGCTGCTGCCCAGGTCTCGCTCTTAATCGCCTGTTGAGCCGCTTTTCGCGTCGCTCCCAACGCGACTTCTGATGCCTGCTGCCACGACGCCCTCTGCCTCGCCCCAGACAGCCTCGTCGACCTCCAAGATGGAGGACAGGAAGAGGCCCGCCGTCAATAGCGCTGACGAGCTGGCGCCTCCAAGTAAGAGAGTCGCCGTCAATGGCTCCAAGGCCAAGGATGATGCCCTCGACATGAAGGAGGAGAGTTGGGTCGACGTACGTTATCCCCCCACTGTTCCCCCTTCCTCCGACTGTTCCTTTGTTGGGCCACGACGCCTCGGCAACCATCCCGCTTGTGCTGTTAGACGACACGTCGCGCACGTCGCGCAATCGGGACTGTCGTCTAGCTGTCTCGTGGTGTCAAAACAATGCTACGATTTCGTGGATACCACCAGCAGTCGACTCGCGTGACACGGGTATCGTTTTTTCTTTCAATTCCCAGAGTTACATTACGGGGCCACGGAAGATTGCAAGGGCTCCACAAGTCGTTGGCGATGGCAGTTTTCCTCCCAATCTTTTCATCATCGAAAGTGTTTTCAGACTTGAGATTTATGCTGACTCAGATTTGATCAGGCATATACCAAAGGTGCCATATATCGTCAAATGCAGGAATACAGCCGCAGGGCTACCACCGCGGAATCGCGATTAGAGGAGCTGCATAAGCGATCAGTGTATCACGATGATCATCTCCGAATTATGGATGCATGGTGGCTTCAGGTAAGCCTTTCAAGACGTTTTCTCGATCAAGGAAACATCAGCTGATTTCGAACAGATTCTCGAAGAGATGGAACTTCTCGTCGAATCAACGGCTTCAACGACCTCGAGTGCTTCAGGTACGAACGATGTCCTACAATTGTGCTTGCCGCAAACACTAATGTCTACTGCGACAGATCCACCATATCTTACCGGCGTTAGCTTTAAAGATTTGCAGGATTTCCAGAACCACCTCCAAGAGAAGGGAAAATCACTTAAAAGTAAAGCTGAGGCACTATTAAGTCGATTGGCCGCTGTCAGAGGAGAAATATCGCCCGAGGCCGCTAAATTAGAAGGCAAGGTCAACGACTTATTAGCCGCACAAAAGGAATATCTTCTGAAACTCGATCGGATGAATAGCGAGAAAGACCAGTTGTCCGAGCAACTGAACCTCGCGACGCTGAGGTACTTCAAGGCCGAGAAGAAGTTGGATCGCGCGAAAAGCGCCCAAGTGCAGAAACTAGAACAACAAGCGTTTGCAAATGCTACACGCCCGGCCGGTGGATCAGCCGAGGGCTCAGAGGCTCAGACCGAAACAACAAACGGGTCGGCCGATGAGCTGCTACAAAAATACGAAGAAGCCACCGCAACCTCAACCAAACAAAAAGAGCAGCTTGACAACCTCCTATCAGAGTTCAAAACCGTCCAGGAGGAGAACTCTACGCTGAAAGCTAAGCGGGAGGCCCTGACGGACGAGGACTTTATTCGCACAGACGTCTTCAAGCAGTTCAAAGGTCACAATGAAGACTTGATCAGGCGCGTCAACACTTTGGAGGCAACGAACAAGCAACTTCGCGAAGAAGCCGAAAAGCTACAAGCTGAGCGATCTGCCTTCCGCAGTCAGCTCGAAGCCGACGCAAACCAGGTCACACACGATCTGGAGCAAGAGATTGTAGCCCGAGACGCGGATCTGGCACGGGTTCGTTCAGCACGAGACGAGATCCTGGCCGAGAATACGCAGCGGAAGAATAGTATGGAACAAGAGAGACTGGCTCTTGAGCAGATCAAGGAGCTAGTATCCGCCAAGGATGATCGGATCTCCTCTCTAGAATCCGAGATTTCCCGCCTCAAACCACAGGACGATGAGGACACGGCGAGTGCCGGCGATCTGGAGGACTTGTCTCAAGACGAATTGAAGGCGAAGTACAAGAAGCTGCTGCTCGACTTCCAGTCCATCAATCAGGAACTTCCATCGATTGAGAAGGCCTACAAGAAGATGAAGGACATGGCCACGAAGAAGGTGATGGATTTTGCTGCTCTGGAAGAGCGAGTCGCACTGTTGATTGCGGAAAAGAGCAAGGCCGACCAGAAGTACTTTGCTGCTCGCAAAGATGCCGATACGAGGAACAACGAAATCCGCTCCCTGCGACACCAAGGCAGCAAAAGCGCTGAGATTATTGCTCAGCTGAAGGATATCGAGTCACAGAACCGAACCTTGGTTGGCAATCTCGAGAAGCAACTTGCCGACTTGAAGCAGACGAACGCCTCGCTCGCAGCCGAGAATAAGAAGATGGAGACAAACAGTCAGGATTCTACGCGACGGCAAGAGTCTCTGAACAAGCAGATCAGCGATCTCACGAATTTGGTCAAGTCGAAAGATTCAGCATCGGCCGTTATAAGAGAACGGAACACGACGCAGGAGGCAGAGGTCGAGAAGTACAAAGTTCGGCTTGAGAACATGCAAAAGGATCGAGACAATTGGAAGAGCAAGGCGCTCAGCAACTCTTCCGAAGAAGAGGAGATGCTAAGAGTGAGTTTGATCCTACAACGCCAGCTTTCACCTGGGGACTTCCTCAAAAAGAACATCTTAAAAGAATTGAAACTAACATGAAGACCTCTCACAGACTTTTGCTCTATGCTCGATCTGCCGCAACAACTTCAAGAACACTGCTCTGAAGACGTGCGGACACCTTTTCTGCAACCAGTGCATTGAAGACAGAATCAGCAACCGTATGCGCAAGTGCCCGACTTGCTCACGCTCTTTCGATAAGATGGACGTGATGCCCGTTCACGTTTGATCAACATGTATAATATGTGTTACCAAGTTACGTTGTTGTTTTACATGTGCCAGCAGCATACAGCTAGGTCTACCACGACCCTCGGCGCCAATTGTTTCAATTATCCATGTGCGGCTTAAGCGATTGAGGCCTCACCGACTACACTGAACGAAATCAGACTGGCTGAACCTAGGCTTGCTGGAGCATGCTTACCCCTGTACCACCACTTTACTTTGAAGCGGACCGGACACTCATGAGCTGGCCGATGTATATATTAGCTGATCACACTTTTGGGAACGATCTTGGCAAGGATGCGGACGGAACCGGAGTTATGGGGTTGGATACATCCGCATCAACCATTACAAGTCAATAATGGGAATGATTGTTTGATATTTGGTTGATTAATTTGCTGTAGACAAAAGGATTACATTTGCCCCCCCTCCCTTTGTTTTTTTTTTCACCTCCGGCTTGTGCTGCCGA